>CM064874.1:35045023-35645023 GCA_032719365.1 Prinsepia uniflora | reverse complement strand
TCTAAAAGTACCCAACTACGTACTACTTAAGCTCACTAATCCTTCACTAATCGCTGTCTTAATCCTAATTTTTGGGACGAGTTGTTACAATCTACCCACCTAAAAAGAATTTCGTCCCCGAAATTCCACAGCTCGTTCTCGACACCTAGGGTCTCCTATCCAGTACTTCACACCTAAGTTAAAACTTCTCTTAAGTTTCCTGTCTATCATCTCCACCTTGGGTATTTCACTCCGTCCCCCCAACTACCAGTTACACTTCATGGTGTACGCAAGGGAAACTCTATGAACAGAAAACGAAGGTATTTTAAAATACCTCATAGTGAACACCCAATAGAAGTCATAGAGTACATCCTCACGTCTTACCTTTGACACTTCCCAGAACCCACTCGAATCCTAACCCAGAACAAGCTAGTCCAAACAGGAACTCCTACTGGCTGCTACTTCGACCACCTGTCGGATAAATCTACAACGTCCTAAAGGCAAACTCTAGCTTGTGGGTTCTCTCCTTCAATAACCTCATATCGATCAGTTATAGTCACTCATTTCCTATTCCTTCCGTCCGCCTTCAACGGAACTCACCGTGACAACACAAACTAGGGACAACACAACCAAAGATAATAAAAGTACATGTCCCTGCACCTGGTGCCGACTGAACATCATGCTGAGTCATTCTACCACGTCCCCTCGAACTACTAGTGGCACCACCACCTCCTCTAGTGCCCGCTGACCCTGACGCTGTACTCTGTCCAGGCTCTGCCACTCCTCGGCCTACACCACCTTCCTGTGGCAACAGTGGACACTCACATCGAAAGTGACCACGCTCTCCGCAGTAAAAGAAAACATCCCGCCCTGAGGGACCTGGTCTCCCTGTGGAAGCAACAGACGTCGCACTAGCTTGTGGAGTCGGCTGTGCTCGATAACCACGAAATCCCGAACTCTGGAAACTACCAGGTCTACCGAAACGATCATCGCCCGACGACGACGCTCCACTGAAGTTACCTCTCTTCGGTGTCCTCTGGCTCGAAGCTCCCGGAAAAGGTGGCTCCCGGCGTTGCACCGGCAAACTTGCCTCAACCCTCACCGCAGCATTCGATAACTCTCGGAGGGTAGTAAATGATCCAGCCGTCACGATGGCACGAATCTCACCTCGCAGGCCCAACTCAAACCTACGACACTTCTCGGCTTCCGTAGCCACGAACGTAGGAGCAAACCGTGACAACATCTGGAATTTCCGTTCGTACTCTGCCACACTCAGATTCCCTTGTTGAAGCTGCAGAAATTCAGCCTCCTTGGCATCTCGGAAAGAACGAGGGTAATACTGCTCCAAAAACCGTTCCCTAAATGTCTCCCAGGTTACAGTGTGGGCATCCCAGCCAGACAACTCGAGGGTATACCACCACTCGTACGCCGCACCGTCTAGCAAGAACGTAGCCAGTAACACGCGATCCTCCGGTGGGCAATGCATCACTGTAAAAATCCACTCAAGTCTCGTAATCCACCTCTGCGCTTCCTCAGGATCACCCCGCCACTAAAAGTAGTAGCCCCGAGCCGCTGGGCTCGCTCAATCGTAGTACTCTCTGTTCCCCTCGCCGTTTCTTCTTCAGGTCGTGGAGAGGGTCCACGTCTCGGAGGCATCGTCAACCGCACGCTGAAAGAGGCATAGAAGTAGTCAAACAACCGAAACACAACCTCACAAACTGACAAACCAACCTATGCTCTGATACCAATTATCAGGACCCACCCCGGTTTCACCCAAAAAACCGAGGTAAATCCCGCTCCCGTCTAACACCCTGACACAATTACAGCCAGACGCAGGAGAAATTATACTACATATCCCGAAGTCAACAGTTTACAGAGCATAATACTCAATACAAAAGAAAGAAAACTATTAAACTAAATACACGCACACGGAAATTAAAAAAAAAATACTCCGGGGTCCCTCTCGTAACTTCTATGCCTCAGACGCTGCCTCGACGCCGGAACCCCGCTCTAGCTCCACAACCTGGAGGGCAATTTAAAACAGAAGGTGTGAGTGGACCATAATAACAGAAAAGTTTCTAAAAACATTTATAAGAAAACCGAGTTTAGCCCTCCATTTTGAAACCACATGCATAACCCAGTTATTAAAACAGTTATTAATCGATCGCCATAAAACATTTACAGAAACATTTTAAAAACAGTATAATTCACATAACCTCACCATAAGAACAGAAACACTATAAAACAGTTATAGAAATTAAGCATCATAAAACCGTAACGTAAAACATAAAGTTCAACCAATCATTTGCCGATCAAACCTGCTGGACCTATCTGAGTCTTTAAACTCCCGAGTCTTTAAACTCAATCCAGGCCTCAATAATATCCGAGTCGTTAAACTCCCGAGTCTTTAAACTCAACAGGCCTACGGGGGAAATATCAATATATCTGAGTCTTTAAACTCCCGAGTCTTTAAACTCAATCCGGGTCTTTAAACCCAATCCGGGCCCGTCCCCCTTCAAATCAATATCCGGGTCTTTAAACCCAATATCCAGATCCAGCAAATCCAATCAAAACCATGTGAAAACCTTTTCTAAATCCACATCCAAACCCGAATCCGAAATTACTGGTCCGATGCCCTTCTGGCATCCCGGACCGTCATTCCGAACCCAAATCCAGAATTCCACTTTCCAATCGTAAAACCAAATCTCGTTTCCCGAAATCCAATTCTAAAACCGAAAACCTTGATCATCAAATCATGTTCCAAATATCCACTTATAATTATTGAAAACCAATTATAGATTGAAATCCCAAAACCATGGCATTATTCTCAAAAATCGACATTTCTCGTAAAACGTGCTAAAAACTGAGCTTCCTCTAAAAATGTGTAATTATGTAAAACCACATCATAAATCCAACAAGCATGAAATCACAGATATAAAACAATTCTAGAAAAGCAGTTATGCATGTTCGAGTTTAAGGAAAGGGTCTACTCACAGTACCGAGCCTTCAATCGTGTCCCGAACGTCTCGTACGTTCCTCAGCTTCCTCGGGAACTCCCGGTCCTGTCAACAACCACCAAAGTACGTCACTAACACGTCTATTAAGGTCCACCTAAATTCCTTCAAAAATCCCCGGGTCCTAAATGTACCGAACCGGAACACTAAACCTTCACCCTCGCGGAACTAACCTCAAACGACGTCCGAACAACCCGAAACCAACTCTAAAAGACTCATCACAACACCTAGACCAAAAACCTAGTTGACACATTCCCCAAAGACCACTGCACGCGCCGCCCAAAGTGGTTGCGCGTGGCCCTCACGTGCCTGCTACAGTACATCTTCAACCTCGAGCAGACCCGTTTCAGTACAGTGTCTGCAACTTGAACCGGCGTCCACGGTTCTCCGCCGTACCTGCACCAAATCGACTCCTCTCTTCACCCACTACTTTGTCCAGTCCTAAGGAACTCATCCCCCTCACTCCAATACCTCGACATGGCCTAAAACCTGTCGACTCTACCTCGAACTACAAACCAGATAAACCCCTGTTTCCTTCTCCGGCCACCCAGGTCTTCCCCCGTCACGGTGGCTAGCTTAAACCCTTCCTAAGGCCATCCTAAACCTCACCCAGCTCACCAAAACCATCGACTCTACCCCAGACTTCACGACTCTACGTCTGAAACAAAACGGAGAAACAGAGTACACAGGGTACTCTCCGTCGTATTAACCTCCACCGTGCACTCCCCGTCACTGCGACACAACCAGCAGAAACCTAGAACCCTACTGAGTCCCCTAACCCTCACTAGACTCTTCGATTCTATCCCTAAAGCCACGACTTTTGATTTGAAAATCGACGGCAAAACAGAGTAGCAAAAAAGGAAACAAGAAATTACCTGCCTCCTGTCGCCGTCGTGAGCTTAGCCGTGAGGTAGTAGCTCCTCCCATCCTCCTCCTTCCTCTGAACACCTCTGCTGGCCTTGATTGATCGAACACGACACAACCACTATCACCATCTCTCTGTTCACTCTGGTTTCTTCCCTGGTTTTCCCGTGGCTCACAACTCACCCGCACACTGCCACTGTACCTCCAAACCTCCTCTTTGTCTCCCTCTTGATCTCTGATCACTCTCACACACTCACAACTCACCAACACCCACGATCACCCCTCAATTCTTCTCAATTCTCTCCCTCTGTTTCTCTCTGGCTTGAAG
The DNA here is from genome assembly GCA_032719365.1 of Prinsepia uniflora. NCBI lineage: Eukaryota > Viridiplantae > Streptophyta > Magnoliopsida > Rosales > Rosaceae > Prinsepia > Prinsepia uniflora. Next base: position 35,640,838 of record CM064874.1, on the reverse strand, counting down.
AACACACACACGGACACCCCAAATAATTGGGACCGCGCACACGATCCTGGAAGCCACTAGGCCCTTGCCACGCGTCACCATCCTCTCCTCTCCCTCACATCTGTTTAAATCTCAGCCCTCCATCTATCCCTATCTGTTGCACACATCCCAGAGCACAAAAGACCAAACTGCCCTTCTGTTTTAACCAAAATTACAACTTTGCCACTACCTTTCTAGACCCGTAACTCCCACCTCGTAATGAATACGTGTCGTCTGTCATCGAACTCAGGACGACGAGAACTATCTAACGGTCTTAGGTCAACATACCAAAACTCGATCGTACGGAAAGTCAACTATTCCCCCTACTTTAACCAAATTACGGTTATGCCCTCAACCTTCCGAACATCATAACTTCCTCCTCGGATGTCGGAATCGGGCTTACCACCTGTCTACGGATTCGTGACGTCCAGAACTACGTCTTGGTCACCGGTCAAAGTCCATTTGACCATCCGAACTAAAAGTCAACTTTTTACCCAAACTAGGGGCAAAATCGTCATTCTACCCTATCGGTCTAAAAGTACCCAACTACGTACTACTTAAGCTCACTAATCCTTCAATAATCGCTGTCTTAATCCTAATTTTCGGGACGGGTCATTACAACGCCGGTCTAGGAAACCAGAGAACCGGACCGGCCGGTTCGCGGCAGGTTGAAGAAGGCACTGTGCAGGGCGCGTGAGGCCCACGCGCAGTCCCTTCTAGGGGCACGTGTGGGCGTGTGAGGGGGTTTTTGGGGGTGGTTCCAACATACGAAATCATCTATTCGATGTAACGAACATTTTGGGACTGGTTTCGTGTCAATCGGACATCGTTTCGATATAGTTCGGGACGTCCGAAGGTTTAGGTTCGCGTTTAAAAATAGTTAGAAAATCGGGAAAATTATCGGACTTAAATGAGAGGTTAATGAGGCTATTAGTAACCCTCTAAATTAATTTGGATAGGTTCGGGAATCCCGGATGCGACGATTGACCCGAGAGACGATTATGGCACGCGTATTGAGGCGCGGCTTCAAACGGTTTGTGAGTGGACCCTTCCTTCAAACTTTATGCATGCATAAATGTTTTATAAGTGTTTTATTATATGTTTTGTGATGCCATGAGTGTATTTGATTGTGGTAGCTTAGGATCGACATAATTACATGTTTCTCGAGGTTTTCAGCTTTATGTCGTACCTTCGCGTACCGTGATTTCGATAAGGGTTTAATAAACGGATTTTGGATTTAGAAATATGAAATCGGGCATGAGACCCATTTGATTTACTAACTCTCGGACTTGGAGTTCATTTGATTTGACGAGGAATCGGACCTAGGGTCCATTTGAGCCATACGATCGGACCGAGGGTCCAGTTGGTTTATGATTCAGGTTTGAGGCCAGTCAGTGGTACTATCGGGCTTGATGCCCCGTTGAATTATGATATCAGGCCTGAGACCCATTTAGTTGAGATATCGGGCTTAAGGCCCAGTTGGTTGTGAAATCGGACGTGAGATCCTATTAGTTTATGGTTTCGGGCCTAGGGCCCAGTTGGTTGTGATATCGGGCTTGAGTCCCAGTTCATTTTGTGAAATGAGAATTCGGGCATGAGACCTAGTTGAACTGTGGATTTAGGCCGAGGTCTGTGAAAGTGAATTGAATCGGATTCGAGGAATCCTGTTGAAATGAATCGGGTAGGAGACCCAGTTGAGAAATGAGTTTTGAGAAAGAAAGAGAAAAAGAAAGAAAGTATTTGAAATGAATGAAACCTCCATATTGATTATATGGTCTCCTCCAGCGTCGACCTGAAGAGTCACGATCCACAGACCAGAATATGTATCCCCATAGGGATCCCGTTCCAGGAGTGGTGGTTACTAGATATGATGTGGTCTCGGACCAGATTCTGGAGAGATATGTGGACTAGATCCAGAGAGAGAGCTCGGACTAGATCCAGAGAATGAGCCTCCCAGATGGAGATTCCTGGAAGAAGACTCGGAGTGAGACCCCGAGTAGTGTGCACACTAGATAGATTGATGTCATCGTGACTATGTCGGAGATGTGTTCCCTAGGGGCTGTGTGCCCCGAGTTGGCATCTTCTCGGAAGTGCCGCGGATGGGTTATACGTATGTTGATACGTATGAGGTTTTATGGAAAAGTGATTTGAGGGCGAAGACCCTATGTTTTATGATTTAGAAAGTGGTTTGGGGAAGAGACCTCGTATTCGATGTTTTGTGAATGGTTTTGGGCTGAGACCCATGTGACATGATTTGGGCTTAGTCCCTAGTGATTTGACTTACGAGTTTTTGTGAATTATGGGTCATGACGGTTTATGGGGCCGGGCATGAACCCTTGAAAGATTTTGAGAATGTTTTCACGTGGTTTTTATGAAGGTTTGATAAATGGTTTTGAATGCATGCGTATGTATTTATGAAGGGCATAAATATCTTTATGAGAAAATGTTTTTAAATGAAATGATTGTTTTTGTCCACTCACGACCTTTGATGTTTTAATGCCCTTCAGGTTGATAGCGGATGCGGGCTGCAACAGAGACGAGACATCACTCCCCTCCTCCTACGATCCTGACGCACTCTGATAGCCCCGGCGAGGGCTAGAGTTAGAATTTTCCCTGGTCTGACACTTCATGTCAGACGGGATCAGGCGGGTCCCACATTAATCCCGGAGGATTTGGGACCGGTCCTGACAGGGGGGGTGATGTTGGCTGGTCGATGACAGAGCCGTCGTGGACGGCAGAGGAACCACAGGAGGAAGGTAAACTCGAGAAACCCCATTGTTATTCAAATTTCGAGTTCGAGTTTTGGGACGTCTGGGGCTGTGTTTGGTGATTGGATGATGTCTATGAGGCTTGTACAAGTACGGAGGCATCGAGAATAGGGGCGGAGGATGGTGGAACCTCCTGGACAAAGGAGGAAAACAAAATTTCAAGTTAATTTCTTACCTTTGATTGGAATTCAAGGTGGAGATCATGTTGTTGTTTTGATAAATCGTTTCAATACATGAATCGTATTTACGTTACAATTACCATAACTGTTTTGATCCCATTAAAGAAACTGCAATTGTTGTGTTTATGAGTTTTGATTGAATGCATCAGATTTTGATTACTATGCATTAAACTTTTAAACCTTGTGTGTTGTGGTTGTTCTGTGTGTTGGAATTTTTGTGGATGTTCTAGTTTATATGTGGATTGATTCTATTATAGAACTTTTTTTGTTTCGTGTGAGCTAGGTTGATAATAGATTGCATTTCTCTACTGATGTTATGACCAAAATGTGGGAGTATTGTAATCTTGATGCTCACTGGTTTTTCGTTTGAAACCAGGAATTGCAGAATTGTGCTGCTATTATGTTTTCACTGTGATTGTAGGACAATGATGCAAAGTTACATCAAATGTTCTGCGTTTCTGTGATTATGGAATATCGGTGACCTTTAGTTTTTAAGTTATGCATGAGCTTATTAATCTGTTCATCATACTCAAGTGGGAGAATGTTGGAATTTGAGTATAATTGGATAGCTTATGACACAAGTTTCATGATTGAACATAACTTAAAAAACTAATAGAGTCCATTATGAATTAGGAATGTTTTGATGAATCCCTATTGAAGAATTTAAGCAATGTGGCCGACTTAACTTGTTTGGTACCTTAAGTCATCTAAGTTTCCTACTTGATAAGTGATACGTATGGAAGTAGGAAATTAGATGCATATTAATATGTTGGTCTTTGCTCATAGAAGTGTCTTTTAATAATAGAACTAACTCTATCAAGAGCTTAAGCCTATTTCTCTAAAAAAGAGGTGAAGATTAATATCTTTGTGTCTTGTTCATCAAGATGGTCAAATCAGGTTCTAACTAACCTAGAACTTTGTTCTTAATGTTTGACGTGCTTATTGATTTTGAATACTTGTTATCTTTGATGTATGTTTGACTGTAGTATGTATAAAATAGTTTTCAATGCTCCTATTCTCATGTGATCTAAATGTGTCTTATAGTTACAGTTATAATATTGACTTTGACACTACGTAATCGTTTGTTACAGTTCATGTACAAATTTCTCTATTATTGTGTGCTACTAGCACGTACTTACTGAATTATCTTCTTCTGTCCAGGTAGCAAGGCATCTACTTCCTTGCAGAGGGCTTGTATGGCACCTTGGTGAGTGGGATGGAGCGGTGAAAGCAGATTTTTTCTGTTATGCTTCCAAAGGTCATGATATTGAAAACTTAAAAACTATTAGCATTGTAAGGGTCCATAGCTCAGTGGTAGAGCATTTTACTGCAGATCAAGACGTCTACGGTTCGAACCCGGGTGGGCCCTATTTGAAATTTTTCAAATTTTCTCTTCACCTTAGACCCAACCGTTTTTAGAAAAAAAAAAAACCAAAATCAATTTACCCAATTGATCATCTATTCAGATTTTAAAATTTTTTATTTTCTTTTGACCCTCAACCCAACTGACCATCTATTCAGATTTTTAAGTTTTTCTCCCAACTGATCATCTATTCAGATTTTTTTATTTGTTCTCCAAATTTTTATTTTATTTTCACCTCCAAGGGCCTCAACCCTCCTGTTTTCACCCCAAGGGCCTCAACCCTCCTGTTTTCACCCCAAGGGCCTCAGCCCTCTTGTTTGCACCCTCAGACCAACGGATCAGCTTCTATTCAGAGTTTTTCTCGAAAATTTTCATTTATTTTCAACCCCAGGGGCTTCAACCCTCCTGAATGCTGTTCATCTATTCTCTGCGACCTTGAAGAATCAAACCCCCTTTTAAACCCAAAAAATAGCAGCCCAGCCGGTACGTACTTCCTAAAGGCAACCCTTATGTTGTTCAACAAACGCTTTCACAGCAGGCCTTGGAAAAACCTCTTCTTCTTCCCTTCTGAAAATTCAGTCTTTTCCTCCGTAAACCCTCCTTACACCTACACCCACAAATTTAACTATGTCAATGTCTACATGAAATGGAAGAAAGACCCAAACTTTGATTCTTTTGATCAAATTCACAACTCCATAACCCTTAAGCCCATCATCGCCCTCAAAAACTGCATTGTCGAGCACCCCAATGCCTGCATCCCTGTCTCTCACGTCTCCAAAAGAGGCGTCCAATTAGAGATCCCCATGAGGGTTGCAAGCTTCTTGAGGCTCTACCCATCCATCTTCCAAGAGTTTACGGGTCCACAACACAATCTTCCCTGGTTTAGATTGACCCCAGAAGCTGATGAGATTCATAGAGAGGAGAAAACGGCTTATGAGGATTTTAAGGAAGATTTGAGGGATAGGTTGAAAAAGTTGATCTTGATGAGTAAACACAATGTTTTGCATTTGAAAATAATTCAGGGAATGCAGTGGTATTTGGGTTTGCCTGATGATTTCTTGCTGAACCCAGATACGAATCTGGATGAGTGTTTTACGTTTGTGGAGATGGAGGACGGGTTGAAGGGATTAAGTGTTGAAACTAGTGACAAGGTGTTGTCTGTGGTGCAAAGAAATGCAATGAAAAAAGGGGTTTATTCTGGAGGTCCAATGGAGGCAATTGAGTTTCCATTTTTCCCATCAAAGGGATTGAGGTTGAGGAGGAAGATTGTGGATTGGCTGGAGGAGTTTCAGAGGCTTCCCTACGTTTCGCCTTATGAAGATTTTTCGCATTTGGATCCGGGTAGTGACATATCAGAGAAACGAGTTGTGGGGTTTCTTCATGAGTTGCTTAGTCTGTTTGTTGAGCATTCAGCAGAGAGAAAGAAGCTTCTGTGTCTCAAAAAACCTATGGGGCTGCCACAGAAAGTGCACAAGGCATTTGAGAGGCATCCCCATATGTTTTATTTGTCCACAAAGAACAAGACTTGCACTGCAATCCTCAAAGAGGCATACTGTGATGAGTCTGCTCTTATTCAGAGGCATCCACTTTTGGGGGTGAGAGAGAAATACATTCATTTGATGAAAAAGTCGGCAGTGATGCTGAGGAATGGGAGACACAAGAACCGGTTCGTTCAACGTGTAGATTCACATTGTCCGAATGTATGAAGATGGAAAGGAGGGATACACACAAAGCAAAGCTTCACATTTTTTCCAGCCCAGCCAGATAGAACTCGAGTGAAGCCGGGGAAGCAATGTTGTTCTTGAGTCGGTGAAGATTGTAGGATTTGTGGAAAACGTACATGTTTCCAAGCCTGATGCCTCTCTTTGATGAAGGAATTGAAGAAGAAACATATTCAAGTATGGCTGGAACAAGATTAACTGCAAAAAGACTAGTAATTTTATTATTATATCTCCTGAATAAAATTGCAGTATATTTACACCATGTAGATTGTAGAGATCTGAAAGGCCCAACCATAACACTCGCTACATACTTAGTTACCCTCTCTTCAAAATGCATTTACACTTGATATATTATAGACAATGAACCTTGTACATGTACTCCCAAGGCTACAATTAAATGAACCACCTCCATTTGGCGTGGAGTTTTCTCTTGGTAAAGATGAGAACTAGCCAGCCAAATTATATACTAAGGAGGCGGATAGGCAAAAACATTGCATCACATCGCAGGGGGGCCCCAGGATTTCATGTTTATTTACAACTATAGTTTTCCCTGTAGATTATCGGATTGGATGGAACCAACTTAATAAGGTCACTGTCTAAGTCAGCTGTACAAAAGGTGCTTACTTATTGGCGGTGGCAACAGGGAAAATGCCATGCTTCAAATTGGATGCCTCAGGAAGAATACGAGGCTGCCAACCCTATGCGCCTTTCTGCGTACCATAAGATTAAAATCTGTCGGCAATCCATGTACTTGCAATATGCGTTAAAAAAAACAAGTGCATAGTTTCTGCAAGAAAACCCTCACCTCCAGTTGTGATGAGTTTCTCAACACGAGACACGATATGTTTACCATAGGTATACTTCTTCAAGGCGGTCAAATGAACCTTAATCCTAGAAAGAATCAACTCAAGACTCTGATCATCACAAGTCTCGAGAACCTTCTGCACAACGTAGTTTCCAAACGGATCTTTCATCATAGCCTGCATAATCACATTTTTCATATTTGGTCATGCAACTTCAGTACCTAAATAAAAGCAACAAAGCGTCTCATATTGCTATATATGTTCTGAGAGTGAAACACAAAGACACAATACAAGATTTGTTTATTAATCATGCTGCACAGGTCGGCACAATTTTTACACAAGCACAATTACCAACACAAACTTGTTAACTAGTTATGTTACCATATTGCTTAAGAAACTTTCAACACTTACATAGCTATATTCAAGACATTATCTTCTGTAGAAACCCGTTACTATTAAGAAACTAAGCATGGAACAGACCTGTAAGGGCTCATTTTCATCAGTGGATCCCAGCATCTCATTAACCAAAAACTGACGCTCCTCAGGACTCCCAAAAGTTAAGCACTTCTCCACAACATTAGAAGCAAACTTCTGCTGACTCATCTTTACAATTTGTCCTGCAAGCTTGTGGATAATGTCCGACCGTTCATGTGGTTTACCATGTTCAAGGACATGCTACCAAACCAGAGGATTTATATCAGAAAGCAAAGAGACATAACATAAATACTAATACAATTGGCTTTCCTTTCCACCATATAACTTATCAAAAGGGAAACAAATAAAGTAGCTTGCCATCCAGTTTTTTTCACAAAGAAAACAAAATAAGAGACATCATGAATAGAATGCATCAAAGAAAACATAGCCATCAGGTACCTCAGGATCCAGTTCTGCTCAGTATAATGAAAAAAATAGACGAAATTAGGTTATTTGGGGCCTCTTTTTTTTAGGGCTATCCATTGATGCGTCCTTGACAATTGACAATATCAATATTTATTCAAAACTCCATTAACCATATTTTTTAAACTTTCCAATCCCTAACCGTCATAATAATTACTCAAACAATGAAATTGACCCTTTAAAGCTTTTAATCCCTACTTATAGCTTCTTTTTTCCCGATCTATTTTATGAAAGCGCTACTCCCGCTTATAATCTTTTTTCTTTTTCATTTTGTTCATTTTAAGGAGTAATGTAAGGAGAATCCAACTTAAAATAAGATAATTAAGAGCAAGAATTCTTCAAAAATACTTTTAAACTTCAAATTTGAAAATTCTTTATTATCAAATATTAAAAGATTAGGTTAATTGCTTATGGTTTAGGGTTTAGTTCACAAAATCCAAGAAATATGCTGTAAACCCTAAGTCATAAGCTCTTCCACCACCACCCCTACCTAAACAACCCCGCCCCTCCCTAAAACTTTCTATACCCTATAGTTAAACCCCGGACAACATGCATGACTAAAAAATATTGGAGGGACCTAAGACTAAAGAATTGTCATATTCCAACTTTTAAGTAAAATACAATCTTGTCAAGGATTAGTTAGTAGTTTATCCATTTTTTTATTAGGAGAGAAAGGAACTTACTATTTTCTAGGCTAAATGTTGTCATCATAATGCCGAGTCGTCAAGGGCAGTTTAGTCTTTGGGCATTTAGGGTTTTAGTATTTTAATGCTTAATGTTTTTTATTAGAGGTAGAGGCCCAAAGCTCAGATAGACTAATCTGTTTCTAAACAGTGTTCCAATTAGTTTAGGAATTACAGTTTTATTATAATTTCTGTTTTAAGTAGGAATGACATGTTTCCAAGTTCTACTAGGGTTAGGACGTTCTTTTCAATTTCAGTTCAATTATGACTTCTAGTTTGTTTAGGTCTCTATAAATACCCCATTGTAATTCAATGGAGGACAATGAGTTTATGAATAAAAGCTTCTGAGTATATTTTCATGCGAAAGGATTGTTTTGGTGTGAAACCAAGTTTTAGTGCGAAACCAAGTTTTGGCGCGAAACCAAGTTTTGGCATGAAGCCAATTTCGGGTGTGAAACCCCTAGAGTGAATCCAGAGCCTATCTTTTAAGCTTTATGCTTGTTTTCCTACAGTTTGCTTCCGCTAAGTTGTTTTCTGCTATTCTATTATGCCATGCGTCACATCACCCCTGGAACTTTCATCACTAACTCGATATTACAGTCTGGCATCCCTAAATTATGTCTCGAGCTGCATCGATGGTCCTTCGTAAAATTTGTCAATGTTTTCTGTCAAAATGAAGGGGAAATTTGTCCTCTCCGATCTGTTTATACCATTGCCTCTACCCAGCCACCCCTACCCTCCCTCCCCATAGCCACCGTCAATTCCCCAAACTCCCAATCAGCTCTTCTACAAACAAGCTACCCCCACACCAATATTTTTTTTTTTCTAAAGACATGGTTGTGTAGAAATAGGGAGGAATATGGAGGTGGCAGCATTGCTTGTCTGTACTGTTGGTTTTGGTTGGTTGAGATGATCGCTTTGGCAAGTTATGGTGGATTTGAAAGAGATAGGAATAGACTTTGATGCAGCAATCAGAGATGGAATGTTTCTGCTTGGGGTAGGGTTATGAGGGGATTTCTGGGACCATGGATGAAACAATCAGTACAACTGGCATCAGAAAAAATTGAAGATCAACATGTTATCAATGAAATTGGGTAATATCCAGAAAAACCAGTAAATTTCATGAAATGTCTTCCATTTTGGGTATGAATTGAGATGGAGAATGAAACCAAATATCACAACTGAAGAACCGCATATCCTACATAACCAAAAATCTCGGTTCATAAGGCACTCTTCGCACTTCACGAGGAAGACGGCAACGCTTATTGCCAGAAAGTCTTTCATGTGACACTTTCTGATGGAAATTTTTTCACAAATCTGACGGAAGGACCATCTATGCTGAGAAATAATTAAGGACAATGGACTCTAATATTGAAGTTCAGGGACAAAACATAAAATTTGAGTAAATAGTGGCTACAGATTGAGCCTATTTTCTAACCACTGTAGTTGTCAACCAGGTAGGACAACACATCCGCTTATGCAGCAATTTCCATTTCCAACTGACACAATGCACATTTCCTGAAACATAACTGACTTGACAAAATAGTATCCACCACTATTAAGGAAAATAATACCTGAATGACATAGTTTCCATATTGATCTTGTGCCAAAATGCATACAGATTGCATGATTTCATCCATGATAATTTGTTGTGTTTTAGAATCATCACAATGCTCCAGAACCCTCTGTACACATGATAAGAGATAATACAATTAAATATAAATAAAAAAAGGAAAGAATGTGCAGCCAACTAACCTGTATAACACGGCAACCATAAGGATGGGTGGAAAGCGTCACAACTTGCCCATAGAAAGATGAAATGATAAATTGAATTTCATCCTGAGGAACACATTCAATACACTTCTGAATGACATGATTCCCATTCTGATCAAGGACACATTTCATGATTGAACCATCAAGCTCTGACACCATCTGAACCTGCTGATTCATATCAACTACCTCCAAGGCCTGTGGTGAAAGCATTTCAACTTATTTACCAGTATGAACAATCTCATCAAAAGAATAATTCTCAAACAGTACAATGATTGGGTCTTTGTTTCCTCTATGAACTAACGTATCTTTCCCATACCAGAAGGAAGCCTAGCAACACATATAGATATAGTCATTAATCACCATGAGTGTCATACAAGATGAGCATTGTGTTCATATTATATGTGGAAGGCATTTTTAATTTTCCAAAACTTACTTTTTCATCTCTACTACACTCTCTCTCCCAATATGATACGCATCACATGAAGCCAAGTCTAATACATTATAACACATCATTTTCACATATGAATGAAGCCCTTACGTGGCAAGAATAAGAAGAAATGTATAATGAAAAGCGTTCAGCAAAACAAAAACAAATTCACTTCAAATGCCATTCAAGTTTTAAGGCAGACCAAGCTCTAAAGCTAGCATATAGAGGCAAAACGTACATTTGAAGATCTAGAAATCACCTTCTGAATCACTCTACAACCATACATTTGAAGACTGAGAGGCAAAACGTGGCCATTAAGCTGGCTGGTTAATTCCTTCCTTTGGCTTTCTATACCATGCTCAAAAAACTACAATTTCACACACAATTACATTAATAACTTGGAATTTCCAGGAAGGCATTTTATGAGTATTTGAAATCTAAATCTTATACCTTCTGAATGACATAATTACCAAACACATCAGTCATCAAGGTGCGAGCATGAGGAATAATCTCCAGAAATATCTTCACTTTTTCTTCCGCTGTGGCAGTTTCTAGTTTCTGCTGAATAAAGCGACTTCCATACTGATCAGTACTGCACATCAGAGCATAAGATAGTGAATTCACAATTGTAGCCAACACAATCTACGAAGAACATACACTAAAGAAAGCACACTATGTACCTGAATTCAACTACATGATCAACAATGTCTGCAAGTTCAAAAGACTTATTCTTGTTGTTCTTGAAATCGTCTAACAACGATGATGCATGTCGTCCTTCAAGGTCATTTCCAATCTCTGAGTGCCAGGAGCTAACTGACCCTCCCATTGAATTTCTCAACATAGAATTAAAGCGTGCAGCCTTCTCATTCTGTAACATTGGATTCCCAGATCCAACAGAAGGATGAACAGAATTTGCAATTGAATTTCCAGGAAATGACCTGCCAAGCCCATACGATGGATTTCCATAATACCCATGATTAAGACCAGCAGATTTACCTAGAAGTGACAACTCGTACTGTTGCTTCCGTTGAGCAAAAAATGCCTCAAGATATGCTTTCTGAAGCCCCTCAAAGTCTCCATGCAAAGTGCCAAAGTGATTTTTATTCAGAGAATAACCACTTGGACTACTTACATTATGTGTTGCATAGTCAGCTCTTTGCAAAAACTGAATATATGATGGATCCATAACTGAAGAATGAAGAGCAGGCCCTACTTCGTTTCCCATCCCATGCAGACTATGTCCATTATTACCACTACCACTTAAACCTGTTGCACTCCAAAAGAAAAACAGAGAGATGAATATGATAAATAACTACTCAACCGAAGTACTATGATAGTTTAAAAAACGAAAGTTGCAACCAACAATCCACATAATTACCTGCTTCAAGATGATTATTAATTTTCATATTCAACTTGGGATTTACAGGATAGGTCCCTGAAACATGGCCATCAAAGTCCATAGCTGGTGCTTCATGGTAGAGAATATTGGACCCTTCCAAAGTTCCAAAGCCTGAAGAACTCCCTGAGTAAAGACTAGGAGAAGAAGTTCTCCTAGGAAAATTAGCTTGCCCATTGGATGCATTACAGTTTGTCATAATCCCATTTTTCTTTGCTAAAGGAGCATAGTTAGTAGCAGGGGAAAAAAAATCAGAATTTGACTTCTCACTCAGTTGCTGCAGCCTCTGACTATGACCATTCGGCATGTTGAACAAAAATTCACGCTGATTGTCAAGATCCAAATGAAGCTGAGACCGATTATGGAAACCTTCATCTGTAGGTCTAACTTTTAACAGGCTTAAGCCAGATAAATTGGCTGCAATATCTGCCAGATCAGTCATTCCAGAAGAATTATCATTCGAGATATCTGGACCAGCAACATTCTTCTTTTCCATAGGAAGTACTCTACTCCCCACAGGAGGAAGACCGGAACTGGAAGACCTCCCAAATAGTTGTTGCTCAGGGGTTCTTGTTCTTGACAGAGAAGAAGCCACTGCAGATGCAAAGGAATGGGAAGCTGCTGCACCGTGGCCCTGAACACCCACCAGGCCCCGTGGAGCTGCTCCATTATGCAAGCCCTCTGCAAGCTCCACTCCATTGCATAACCCCACTGGCCGCGAATCGCCCATGCTTATGGAATCCATGATATCACCAAAAGAAATACGAGTCGATGGCCTTGAAGAGGGAGCTGACAAGGAAGCAGGATGATCAAGTCCTTCCTGCAGCACATATCAGTTATCAATGTATTAGGTCACCAGAATAGGAAATAAGAATATACCAGCTAAGCACTTCATCACAGTATTTGTGATGCCAAAACTTGATTGTTTGCATTTATTTGGCAAAGGCTAAGCGTAAGTATAGCAATTAAAGAATTTGGATAATGAAAAACCTCTGCATTAATCTGGAAGACTAATATCTGCATTTTTTTGTCTGGGTATCTAAAAGAAATGAGGACTTAGACAATGGTGATTGGTACAATATGATGCTTACATCATGTCACAGATGCATAATATAATAGCTAGCAAGCTGGAAATTTTCCCACAGACATCAGTACATATAGTTGCAATACTAATTCTATAAACCAGGATCATACTCTTGGTTACACCCTTGGTTTTCACTCCCATTTGTTCTAGCATTTCTAAAAAATGTGTTTTCTCAAGTGGTATTGAATAAATATCAAATGTAAAGTAAAAGTTCTGCATTAAGTTCACGTAAGCTTCAGACAGACACCTACTTCTCCACACGAAAAAAAAAATACTAATCAAAAGTGGGCAGTTATAATACGAATATGCATATAACACTGGAGAAAGAAAGAGATGCCAAGTATAGCAGTCAAAGGGTATCCAAAGAAAATGGTCAGAAAATCATACAAGTAAAGTCTAACCAAGGAACTGCACGTCTGCACTAATTATAAAGAATAAAGTCTTTACCATACAAAATACCTGTAAAATGTCAGCAAAACTCTTCCTCCTTGCACCAAGCCCAGTTGTTGACAAACCAATCAAACCATCTGAGCCTCTATCAAGCCACTCAGTTGAAGTCTGTTTAGGGAGATTGCTCCGATTAATATTCCTCGATTCCATCAAATCATTCTCTGCCTTTTGTACAGATATTCCCATCTGTGTTGAAAACAGTGACAAACTATCACCATCATCAACCAACTTCTTCCTCCTCCAGTTCCCAATTCCCTCAAAAGAAGACCCACCGGCCTGAAACCTTTGTGCAACACGCCAATCCTCTCTTGACAACAATGGCGGGGGCAACCTTGGGTTAATAGTATCATGTGAATAGTAGTACGAAAGATAAGCAGGATGGGAGCGAATCTCATCTTCAGACAAAACCCCATTGTTGTTACTAATCCTACTAGTCCCATCCCTAAAATCAGGGTTCCTAAAGAGACTACCCACAGCAGTTAGCGATCCCTCAACAGTTGGCGGGGCACTGCCACTCCTATACATATTTAGATCCCTTTCTCGATGAATAACATGCTGATTGCGCTGCTCTCGTAGAATCAATTCAAGTTCACTCTGTAAAGCATATTCTAAATTCCCATTGGGTCCTTTCAGATTATTATCTAGGGTTGATAGCATATCTATGTTACTTCCAGTAGCCATCTCCAAAGCTGTACGTTATCAGAAACAAAACAAAAGAAAACACAGATTAACAGAGTATAAACACAGTAAACCACCTAAAGATTGGAAAATCAAACTTTTTTGAAGCTAAGCAATTTGAATTCTCCAAACTCCAAAATTCATTACATTGGGTAAATAATTGGCTAAAGCTTGTATTAGAAGGACCCTAGAAGGACCCAAATATCAAAACAAAACATGATTAGAGAATTCAAAGGGTACATATATATTGGATAAACATTGAAAGAAATGGAACGGAAAAGGACACCTTTACGCGTAAAGAGAAATCCTCACATCGATCAATACGAACAAAGCCCGAACAGATCCTGGGGTAACTGCTTCAAACAAGAAAACATATCAAGATCAGCAAACCCATGCATGCATATTATCATAACAAACAACATGAATTATCCGAAAATGGTTCCTCGTTGTATTTTCATCTATTACGTTGAAATTGATAGTAGGAGCGGGGCAGACTAAACTGCGTCGTATGAGGGACTTACGTCGCGTCGCGAAATTGATCGCAATTGAGCTCGATTTCCCGTCTGAATAGAAATATATATTATATATGTATATATTTTTATATGTAAGAAATGGTGAACGTATGAGAAGGTTTAAAGCTTTTTGGTCTGATCCAAAACCTAGGTGGAGGAAATTTGGAACAATTCCAAAGATTAGAGAGAACTTCACAGAGGGAAAGAGGAGGAGAGAGGGAGAGAGAGAGAGAGGGAAGCCGAGGATGGGGATGAGATCGTGTGGGCCTGATAATCCTTCGAAACGCCAGCGTTTTAAATTTTAGAGAGTTTTGGTGGGGACGGGGCGGGAAGGGAGGACACGTGGACCGTCAGATTTGAGAAAGAA
Source organism: Prinsepia uniflora (assembly GCA_032719365.1). Taxonomy (NCBI): domain Eukaryota; kingdom Viridiplantae; phylum Streptophyta; class Magnoliopsida; order Rosales; family Rosaceae; genus Prinsepia; species Prinsepia uniflora. Next base: position 35,625,719 of record CM064874.1, on the reverse strand, counting down.
CGGTCATGGCAGTGGAGAAAAGGGTACGTGCATGGACGTAGATACAATATTTATTTATCGGCGCCAATTTTTTTTTTTGGTACGAGTATATTAGGAGGAGACCGGAATGCAATAAGCCATTATCAAAATTCACCCGTCAAATTCAAAATCACTCGAAAATTATGAAACTGTCATGTGATCTATAATTTCTGAAATAACCAAGTTATCTTTGACAATAATATAAATGACTTGTAGTCACCCATACATTAAATAATCTATTTACCAGCTAAATACGTTATTTAATCGGGTTTAAAATCTCTATAATATTAATATTCTCCCGAAAGTCAATTGTCATTATTCTTAATAACGGACAATTAAATATTGATATTAAATCATAATAATTATCATTATTATCATAATGAGTCATTATTATAATTATTAAACAATATATTATAATTAATAAATATATTATTTATTAATTACAAATTCAATCGATCAATCAGAAAGCTCTGAGGCTCCCGAGATTTTCCTATAAATAGCGGAGCACATTTCATTTCCAAGGTACGTCGATTTTTCGCTTCGAAGTATATCATTTTCCTCTCTCAAAGCTAACTTAGGCATCTGAGTGTTCTTGGTTGAATAACCTCCGGATAATCGATCTAGGCAACGATAGGTAATTGTTTATTGTTTGCAGGAATTGTGAGAACTTTTCGCGACGGGTTCGATTTTTGATTCAACATCACCTAATTCAAACAACATAAAATTATCAAACCTGAATCCTATTTGGGCATTTGATGTCGACTAATTGATCAATAATTTTATTTTTTACACAAATATGTAATTTTTTGTCATTATAAAGGTTTAATTTGAAATTAATTACATATTAGCAAAGTGGGATGTTACAATCTAGTTTTATTAGATGATGCAATTCAATCCTCAATCCGCCTGCGATAATTATTTGATGACCATCCAATAATAGTAATTAATTTCAAGTATATGCACGTAAACAAATTGATAATAGTTTTTATATATATATGTGTGTATATATATATATATAGGTTGTGGCCCAAAAAATCAAGTAAGGCCAATAATTTCACCAATAAATTCAAGTTTATATGCATGCAAACTTATTGATAATTGATAAAAGTTTCTATATATGTGTGAATATATGTTGTGGCCAAAAAATCAAGGACTAATATGCCCAAAGCCCAATGCTTAAAAAAATAGGATAAACTATATAAAATTACCCAAATTATAGGTCTGATTTCAAAAAGTATCTCAATTATAAAAAGTTTTAATTAAGTACCCAACATATACTCGTGATTTCAAAATAATGATTCCGTCACATTTTCCGTCCGAGTGCTAGTTAAATGCAGATGTGGCAACTTCTTAATCCAGTCAACTTCTTACGTGGCCAAATTTAGAAGGGCATTTAAGTCTTCCTTATTTTCTTTCTTCTTCTTCTTTCCTTTTTCCCTTTTCTCTAGATCTTCATCATCTTCATCTTCCCCAACACCATTTTCATCAATCATCAATCATCATCTAATTTTCCCCAACTCATCATCAATCATTGAAGACCCATCAAGAACTATCAGTCTCGTTGAAGCAAGTGCAGAGAAGAGGCACCACAAGAGACTACCCCACATCGAGAACTGAAGGGTCGGATATGGAATTGACCTCCCGAATCTGGTCAGCCAACACCAAACCGACATATATCGAATCAGCGATGGAGACAAGCGTATCGGAAGTTCGGGTCTTGAAGTGGGTCGAGACCAATTTTCGGATTCCGTCAACGCAAGAACTGGTGATCGGGATTTTGAGGAAGTGTTGGGATGGGAGAATGTGGTTTTCGACGTCGGAGCATGAAATGTCTATGGCATTGGCGGTGAGGATAGAAATTGGGTCAACTTGGAAGAGCAAGGCCACCTCCGAGACCTTGAGCTCGGTGTAGACGATGTAGCCGAGCAGTATGTTGCAGCTGTCGGAGTTGGAGCAGGGCTCGATTATGGACTTAGAGGTAACGAAAAAGGCCACATTAGCTAAGACCAGAAGAGAAAAAAAAACATGTGAGTTTTGCACAAGGGTTTTTGATTCGCCATTTTTGGGGTTTATCTCTCTGCAATGGAGCAAAAAAGGAAAGGGTTTACGAAGCTTTGACCATAAATAAATTTAAAGATGCATTTTTATGGTTTCGAAGTGAGAAACGTCTCTAGGTTTTGGTTTGTGGCGTCTTTTCGTATCCAAAAGAACAACAGCTAGAAAGATGGGTCTTCAATGGTGGTAGCTGGAAACTAAAATGCAGGGGATAAACTACATAATTTTAGATTTTGTATTTTGGCTTTGGATTTGGATTTATGGATAATGATTGATGATGAGTTGGGGAAAATTAGATGATGATTGATGATTGATGAAAATGGTGCTAGAGAAGATGAAGATGATGAAGATCTGGAGAAAAGGAAAAAGGAAAAAGGAAAGAACATAGAGATCTAGAGAAAAGGAAAAAGGAAAAAAGAAGAAGAAGAAAGGAAATAGGGAAGTGGATGATAAAATGGTGAAATAACTTAAATGCTCTTCTAATTTTGGCCACCTAAGAAGCTGACTGCACTAAGAAGTTGCCACGTCTACATTTAACTGACATTCAGATGAAAATATGACAGAATCACTATTTTGAAATCTTGTGACAGGACCCGTCCCAAATCCCCCGGGATTAACGTGGGATGCGCCTGCTCCCGTCTGACACGAAGTGTCAGACTAAAGATATTTTCGTCCTTAGCCCAACCGGGACTACCAAAGAGTGCCAGTATCCGGAGGATAAATGTGATGTCTCGTCTCTGCTACAGCCCGCATCCGCGATCAACCTGAATGGCATTCAAAAACAACAAAAGTCGTGAGTGGACAAAACAAATATTTTCTAAAAACATTTCATCAGAAGAAGATTTATGCCCTTCACTAAAAAGCATGCATGCATTCGAAATCCATTTATCAAAATGTTCACAAAACCTTTAGGGCCTCATCCCAAAAACCGTAAATCAATACATGGGAACCCAGTCCAAAACCAATGCCCAAAACATAGAACACGGGGTCTCTACCCCAAATCACTTTCCAAAGCACAGGGTCTCCGCCCCAAACCATTTTTCGTAAAACCTCATATGTATACGCATACGTATAACCCATCCTTGGCACTTCCGAGAAGATGCCAACTCGGGGCACACAGACCCTAGGGAACACATCCCTGATATATGTCACCATTCATCTCTATACTAGTGTGCACACTACTCGGGATCTCACTCCGAGTCTACCCCCAGGAATTCTCCATCTGGGAGGCTCTGTCTCCGGATCTAGTCTGAGCTCTATCTCCGGATCTAGTCCGAGCATCTCTCCGAAATATGGTCCGGGGCCACATCATAACTCCCACTAAATGTGCTCCCTATAGGATACTCATCCCGAGTAGTGGATCGTGACTTTGCAGGTCGACGGCTGGAGGAGACCAAATAACTCATGTTGGAGGGTATATACGTTTTCAAAACAATTTCTTTCAAATTTCAATTCAATTGGGTCTCATACCCGATTCTCAACGGGATTCCTCGAATCCGATTCAAATTCACTTTCACAGGCCTCGGCCTAAATCCACAGTTCAACAGGGTCTCATTCCCGAATTCTCATTTAATAAACTGAACTGGGACTTAAGCCCGATTTCACAATCTAACAGGGCCTCAAGCCCGATTTCACGAGCAATAGGGCCTCAAGCCCGATACCACAATAACGGGGCCTCGAGCCCGATTTCACAATCAACTGGGCTTCTAGCCCAAAATCACAAAGAAAGGGGCCTCAAGCCCGAAACCATATACCAACGGGGCTTCGATCCCGAATTCACAATCAAAGGGGCCTCAACCCCGGATTCGTAAACCAACGGGATCCTCGGTCCGATCGTATAACTCAAATGGGCCTCCCGCCCGATTTCTCATCAAATCAAATGGACTCTAAGTCCGAGGGTTTCCAATCAAATGGGTCTTATGCATATTTTCATATTTTCAAACCCAAAACCCATTCATTAAACCCTCATTGAAAACCTAGGACGTACAAGCATCGTATAAAATCGAAAATCTCGAAATACGTGCAAATATGTAAACCCTAGGCTACCACAAAAAATGCACTCATAGCATCACAAAACATGTATTTAAAACGTTTATAAACATTTATGCATGCATCAGTTTAGAAAGAAGGGTCCACTCACAGACCGTCTGAAGCCACGCATCAATACGCACGCCCTAAGCCCCTCCCGGGCCAATCGTTGCCTCCGGTGTTCCCGAACCTGTCCAAATTAATTTAGAGGGTTACTAACTACTTAAATAACCCCTCACTAAAACCTCGTAATTTTTTGAAATTTTTAACTATTTTTAAACCCGCTCCTAAACCATCGGACCTCCCAGGTTAAATGTCAACTTTTCGCCCTCGTTCAAGGGAAAAATCGTCATTTCGCCCTGAACGCCTGTTAAGCCTTGTCTAATCCTTGATTTTCCTCGCTAATCCGTCATTAAGTCTTAATTAATCCCAATAATTCGGTACCGTCACTAAAGCTTCCCAAGCTCCGACTTCACTCTCATCAACAGCGTTCTGATCATTAACTCGCGAGAGTCATCACGTCGGCTCATAATTCTCATTCGAGGCGTCGATACTTGTTGACCTAGCCTGTCACTCACTCCACCAAGTCACTCCAACCAATTTTTCGTCCAATCAGCTTTTCAGCCTGATGACCTTTTTCATCCGCTAACCAAAGCTGATATCCTACTCAGCCTCCGATCCAACAATGTCTTCTAGATCCTACCATCACAATGGCACGAATCCCATCTCGCAGGTCATCCTCAAACCTATGCCGCAGGTTAAATCGACCTCAATACTCACACGAATCAACTCTCTCATTTTCCCATACTCAAAGCTAACTCTCCTTAGAGTCTCATCAATCCATACCAATCTGAACGCATCGGATATAGAATAACTCCCCGACCACGATATGCCACAACCATCATGACCAGCCAGCATCGCTCGGCTCTATTGCGCTTTCGCTACGCTACTCTGAGCTCAACTCACTCTCGAGTCCCCATATATTATCTCGTGTCACTTCGTGACCTACGCTGAGATCTCAACTCATCTCACGTCCAAACTGTCGTATCACGTACTCTGTCGCAACATATTCGACCTATCACCCATCTTGGGCGTATCTGGACCCCAATCGAATACTTGTCTCAGCAGAGGTCAACATTATAGAAAAATCTCCAGCCCATATGGCCCTGCGCTCTCGTCTCCCATAATCTCTGAACCCTCTCAATCCACTCTGCTCGAGTACATAGTATTCGATGTCCAGTCGACTCATCACTATGTCGGAACACATCCAACCATAGTACTCACTGTAAAATCAACATTGCACCTCGTCCGATCACCATCTCACGTCCACCTAGGACTCAATTTTATCGACAACATATTCATCCTCTCGGGTAACTTCCAACCCAATCCTACCGATTGACCGTGGTCAATCCCATCGTCCAACGTGCACAACACACCGGTGCACTACTGTCCGCGGTCCAACCACGGATTGGACCCCAACCGTCCGTCACCAGGCAAACATCAATCCATCACAATCTCTATCCTCATATCCAACTCGAGGCATCAGCTATTCATCTCTTCCTAATCGATACCTATGTATCGTCCTTATCTCGTACATACTCACGTAACTAATTCCAAGACAGAGCAATACTCCCTCACTAATCCAACCTCTGTCTTGCCATCTCTCCAACCATGCCAAGAGATTCTTCCACTGTCTTACAATACGATTCTCCCTGATGACGACCAGACCTCAGTCTACTCGGCTCCCGGTCGCCACAATCACCTCAGTCGTCTCGATCTACCATGAATCCACTATCTCGGACACTCACTCGTCACATCTTGTGACGCTAAGCACCATCTACTCGTCAAATCATTCAAATTTAACCTACAACCTAGGTGTTTGGTTCTTACACCCTCTTTGAACCCTTTAGCTGTCATATCACTCCTCGTTATCCCACCTAGGGAAAGAACCAGGAGAATCCAAGATGATGAAATCAAAGTTCATCCTATGTCATCCTCTGGCACCCAGCACTATCTACTAAAGAGTCACATTCAGTGACCTCGGAATATCCATCACTAATACGGAATCAAGTACTCTTCTCATCGTCTCAATCACAACTTCTCTTGATTTCGAAGTTCCATTTACGTTGGAAACATGCTTCTTTTCCATTTACTGATCTCACTCATTACACGAGCATTCCCGCTTCCTATAGGCAAACGATTTCCAAGTCCCCAACTCAGGAGGTATGGTCAACCGCAGGCAACCAAAACCAATCTGCAATGGACTCTCAAGTCCTTAGCTCAACCAGACACCATCCACGCGTCCGCGAATACTGTTTATGCCCATCCAAAAAGATGTCAATTCATCTTAACCTGATGTACCGCTCGACTGAAGAGACACAACAGGCTCCTACTGTGATCTGCAGTCAAAACCCTGCATAACACCATATCTGACCAACCCACCCTCACGTCATAAAACGTCACTTATGTCATCCATTTATACCTTTTCATTTGAATGCCACTTAGGCATTTCGTCCTTTAACGTTACCACTCCTGGGCACACACTCGTGCCTCGAGTCTCGTATCATCAGGGAATTGGTCACCAAACCAAGTGCTCCCCGTGCCTCGCACTGAGCCACTAGGGATCCTCTCTGTCCCGCTCAGTGCCTACCGAACTCATATGTTCGCCACTCTGGGCACATCTACCATCCCTTTGGCATACTGGTTCGCACGTCCCAACTCTATGGGATTAACTCCAGCACTCACACTCGTGTGATCCATCCAAGGATATCTAGGGCATCTGTCACTCACCTAAGTATATCCCGCTCATCCAGGTATATCCTACTCGTCACAGTCACCTCACAGAGGTAGCGTGGCACACTTGCCAAAGCCCAAGGCTCCTCTCCTTCTATAATCGCACTCGGTCGTAACCGAGTCAAATCCAAAAATCACTGCTCGTACTATACGTAGCTCACGCACCCCGTATCATCGTCACGACTGACGAATCCCATCGTCACAATCATCACGGTAACCTGAGCCTATCCAACTCGATAAGGATCAACTACGTCTATCGATAGCAGCGTCTGCCACAACCTCGTGCAGACCAATCTCATAAACACTCTGCTATCAAGACTCCAATCTATGCGGTCAACTCACCGCAGGTACCAAGTGCTCAACGCAAAATTCGTCCATCGGTCCCCTCGGGTACCGGTCCACAAATACCACTCTCCTGGTAACTTTTCCAATCGATCATCCACCGAGATTATCATAACCCAGCTGCTCACTGTAGCCCAACCATCCTGACCGATCCCTCGCTCTCGACTCTGAAGAGTCGTCATACTCCAACGTTGGTACCATACCAGCCAATAACCATGATCGAAGGACCTCGTCCTCTCGTAACACTACGGCCCCCAATCGATGGGCCCACAAGAAACTAGCCCTCCTCGGTGTCTACCACCGCTCAACCATGGTATACCACAATCACCGCATGCCATACCAAGCCACACAACACCTACACCGTCGTATCCACTGCCAGTCGACATCCCTCAGGGACTCGACACACTGAAACATGGCCTCTGATGCCAAATTGGGTCCAACGTTCCTATTCCCAACAATATCACTCGGGTCAACCATGACCTCAGTTGCTCTCCGCAGTACACTCTCCAATTCGACATGACACGACCAACAACGGTCTGGACTTTCGAGTCGTCACACGGTGTCTACTGGTCCATTTGATCCTACTCACCAGTAACACTACAGCTCTAAGCCTTTAGATTCTCACGCACATTCATCCAGTTCGGGATTCAACCTCTCGAAAAATGCGGCATCCAATGCCAATCGAATCCTAAACTATCGCACCTCATGCCAAACAACTCTAACTAGGATCCGATTCCCCTGAATCCTCGTACTAATATCCTAACTATCAGGTTGATGATGGGCTATTACGACTGCAGAGACATCACATCCTCGACCTGCGCAAAACGCGCTCTGATACCAACTAGTATCAGAGTACCATGAGTATCATATGAGCCAACCCGCTCTGATACCAACTTGACAGGACCAGTCCCAAATTCCCTGGAATTAACGCGGGACGCGCCTGCTCCCGTCTGACACGAAGTATCAGACCAGAGATATTTTCGTCCTTAGCCCAACCGGGACTACCAGAGAGCACCAGGATCTAGAGGAGGAATGTGATGTCTCGTCTCTGCTACAGCCCGCATCCGCGATTAACCTGAAGGGCATTCAAAAACATCAAAAGTCGTGAGTGGATAAAACAAATATTTTCTAAAAACATTTCATCAAAAGAAGATTTATGTCCTTTACTAAAAAGCATGCATGCATTTGAAATCCATTTATAAAAACGTTCACAAAACCTTTAGGGCCTCAGCCCAAAAACCGTAAATCAATACATGGGAAATCAGTCCAAAACCAATGCCCAAAACATAGAACACGGGGCCTCCGCCCCAAATCACTTTCCAAAGAATAGGGTCTCCGCCCAAACCATTTTCCGTAAAACCTCATACGTATAACCCATCCTCGACACTTCCGAGAAGATGCCAACTCAGGGCACACAGCCCCTAGGGAACACATCCTTGATATATGTCACGATTCATCTCTATACTAGTGTACACACTACTTGGGATCTCATTCCAAGTCTACCCCCAGGAATTCTCCATCTGGGAGGCTCTGTGTCGGGATCTAATCCGAGCTCTATCTCCGGATCTAGTCCGAGCATCTCTCTAGAATCTGGTACGGTACCACATCATAACTCCCACTCCCGGAATGTCTCCTTATGAGGATACTTATCCCGAGTAGTGGATCGTGACTCTCTAGGTCGACGGCTAGAGAAGACCAAATAACTCATGTCGGAGGGTATATAAGTTTTCAAAACAATTTCTTTCAAATCTCAATTCAACTGGGTCTCATACTCGATTCTCAACGGGATTCCTTGAATCCGGATTCCTTGAATCCGATTCAAATTCACTTTCAAAGGCCTCGATCTAAATCCACAGTTCAACAGGGTCTCATGCCCGAATTCACATTTCATAAATTGAACTAGGACTTAAGACCGATTTCACAATCCAACGGGGCCTCAAGCCCGATTTCACAAGCAACAGGGCCTCAAGCCCGATACCACAATAACGGGGACTCGAGCCTGATTTCACAATCAACTGGGCTTCTAGCCCGAAATCACAAAGAACAGGGCCTCAAGCCCAAAACCATAGATTATCGGGGCTTCGAGCCCGAATTCACAATCGAAGGAGCCTCAAGCCCGGTATTACAGTCAAAGGGGCCTCAAGCCCGAGATTATAACCAACTGGGCCTCAACCTCAGATTCGTAAACCAACAGGGCCCTAGGCCCGATCGTATAACTCAAATGGGCCTCCAGCCCAATTTCTCATCAAATCAAATGGACTCTAAGTCCGAGGGTTTCCAATCAAATGGGTCTCATGCCGGATTTCATATTTCCAAATCCAAAACCCATTCATTAAACCTTCATTGAAAACCTAGCACGTACAAGCATCGTATAAAATCAAAAATCTCGAAATACATGCAAATACGTGAACCCTAGGCTACCACAAAAAAATGCACTCATGGCATCAAAAAACATGTATTTAAAACATTTATAAACATTTATGCATGCTTCAGTTTTGAAAGAAAGGTCCACACACAGACCGTCCGAAGTCGCGCCTCGATACGCACGCCCTAAGCCTCTCCTAGTCCAATCTTAGCCTCCAGGGTTCTCGAACCTGTCCAAATTAATTTAGAGGGTTACTAACTACTTAAATAACCCCTCAATAAAGCCCCTTAATTTTTCAAAAATTTTAACTATTTTTAAACCCGCTCCTAAACCATCGGACCTCCCGAGTCAAAAGTCAACTTTTCGCCCTCGTTCAGGGGAAAAATCGTCATTTTGCCCTGAACGCCCGTTAATCCTCGTCTAATCCTTGATTTGCCTCACTAATCCGTCATTAAGTCTTAATTAATCCCGATAATTCGGGATGGGTCGTCACATCTCGAGTATATGTTGGGTACTTAATTGAAACTTTTTATAGTTTGGTTACTTTTTGAAATTGAGTCTATAGTTTAGATACTTTTATGTACTTTTTTATAAAATGTGATTCCTCACTGCAAAAGATGAGTGTAAGAGTAACTCGGGAAAACTAGCATTAGCCAATGACATGATTTCTTTCTATTATGGTGAGTAGTTACGGTTCAATATATGCGAATATTTCTCAATGTGCAGAGGTTCTTATAGTCGTGTCAGAGGAATATCCATCTATAGTTTTCATCTTCTGTAACGACCCGTCCTGGAAATTAGGGTTAATACTGTGATAAGATGGGGTTAGTGAGCTTAATTGGTGTTTAGTTGGTTACTTTTGGTCGGTTAGCGTAGAATGACGATTTTGCCCTTGGTTTGGGCCAATAGTTGACTTTTAGTTTGAGCGGTCAATTGGGTATTGACCGATGACTGTGACGTATTTCGGGACATCACGAGTCCATAGACAGGTGGTACGCCCGATTCCGACATCCGAGGAGGAAGTTATGATGTTCGGAAGGTTGAGGGCATTACCGTAATTTGGTTAAAATATTGGGAAAAGTTGACTTTTCATACGATCGGGTTGTGACACGTTGACCTAGGACCGTTAGGTAGATCTCGTTGTCCTGAATTCACCGACAGGTGGCACGTGTTCATCAGACCTAAGATGAGTTACGGGTCTGGAATGGTAAGGGCAAAATTGTAATTTTTGGAGTCAAAGAGGGGCATTTTGGCCTTTTGGCTGTTTGGGCTTGGTGTAGCCGGATTTGGACAAGTGTCCAGGGCAGAGTGGGATTTTTGTGAGAGAATGGGGAGGATTGTGACTCATGGGGTTTGGCTAGAGGCTTCTAAGGAACACGGTTCCAATTATTTGGGTCGTGTGTGTGTTCGTGTGTGCCGGTGTGTGTGTGTGTGTGTGTGTGTGTGTGTGTGTGTGTGTGTGTGTGTGTGTGTGTGTGTGTGTGTGTGTGTGTGTGTGTGTGTGTGTGTGTGTGTGTGTGTGTGTGTGTGTGTGTGTGTGTGTGTGTGTGTGTGTGTGTGTTCGTGTGTGCCGGTGTGTGTGTGTGTGTGTGTGTGTTCGTGTGTGCCGGTGTGTGTGTGTGTGTTCGAAGAAGAGAGAATAGAGACTGAGATATTGGGAGAATTGGATGAGTGCAGAGTGTGTTTGTGTGTCCTGGTGGAGTGAGGAGTGATCGAAGATTGAAAGAGAGCTAGTGAGGAGGTTGGGAGGTGTTGTGTTTGTGTGTGAGGAGTGTGAGAACTCGCAGGGAAAACCAAAAAACAGAGAAGAGGTGAGAGATCGTGGTGGCGGTGTAGCCGTGGACTGTTCAGTTGGGCTCAACAAGGGACGAGGACGGCTCTGTGGACTTCAGGGAGTGCGGCGGTGAGCAAGGCGGCGATCGACGACAGGTAATTTCTTCTCCTCGTAAGTTTGCTCTGTTTTGGCCGTGAAGTTCAAACCGGAAGTCGTGAAGTCTGGGGTTGAGTCAACGGTTTTGGTGAGTTGGGTGAGACTCAGGGAGGTCCTAGGAAGTGTCTAGTGTTGCCACCGTGATGGGGGAGGACTTAGGTGGACAGATCGTGAAACAGGGGACAGTTTGGATTTTGGCTTCGAGCTTGAGTCGACGGGTTAGGGACGGTGTCGTGGTGTTTGAGTGAGGGGGATAGGTTCCTTAGGACTGGACGATGAAGATGGTGAAGAGAGGGAGGAAAATGGAGACGGATGGGCGGAGAACCGAGAACGCCTGTTCAGACCGGTTCACATGAGGAAGACGATGATGAACAGTACTTTGTGTATAGGCGCATGAGGCCCACGCGCAGCCACTTCGAGCGGAGCGTGGGGGCGCGTGCGGGGGTGTTTGGGAAAACGGTCAACATAGTTTTTGGTCCAGGAGTTATAACGAGTCTAATGGCATTGGTTTCGGGTTAATCGGATGTCGTTTGAGCTTAGTTCCGCGAGGTTGAAGGTTTATGGTTCCGGTTCGTTACGTGTAGGACCTGGAGATTTTTGGGGGAAATTGGTGGACCTTCGTAGATGTGTTAGTAACGTACTTTGGTGCTTGTTGACAGGATCGGGATTTCCCGAGGAAGTTGAGGAACGTACGGGACGCGAGTGACGTGCCCGGTATCTGTGAGTGGACCCTTTCTTTAAACTCGAGCATGCATAACTGCTTTTATTTATGTTTTACGCTATTAAATATGTTTTTATGTTTCTCATACAGTTATATGTTGGTTTTACCTAATGGCACATTTTTCGAGAAAGTTCAGTTTTCAGTACGTTTTACGATAAAAGGTTGATTTCTGACTATGATGGTATAGTTTCGGGATTTCAAAGAATAAATGATTTCTAATGGTTATAAAGGGATTTTGGAATGTGGTTTGATGATCAAGGGTTTTCGGTTTTAACATCAGACTTCGAAAAGCGAGGTTTGATTTTAAAGTTGAAAAGTGGAATTCCGGATTTGGGTTCGGAATGACGGTTCTTGATGCCGGAGAGGCTTCGGGCCAGTGATTTCGAATTTAGGTTTGGATGTGGATTTAGAAATGGTTTTCAAATGGTTTTGGATTGGATTTGCTGGATCTGGTTATTTGGTTTAAAGACCCGGATTATATTTGACGGGGGACGGGCCCCGATTGGGTTTAATGACCCGAATTGAGTTTAAAGACTCGGGAGTTTAAAGACTCGGATATATTGATATTTTCCCCGTAGGCCTGTTGAGTTTAAAGACTTGGGAGTTTAAAGACTCGGGCGTTTAAAAACTCAGATATTATTGAGGCCTGGATTGAGTTTAAAGACTCGGGAGTTTAAAGACTCGGATAGATCCAGCAGGTTTGATCGGATAATGATGGCTTGATATTTATGTTTTGTGATACGGTTTTATGATGCTTATGATATGACTTCTATAACTGTTTTTGTGATGGTTTCTTCAATTGTTTTTATGACGATCTTTATGTGATTTATAACTATTTTTGGTAACTGGGTTATGCATGTGATTTCAAAACGGAGGGCTAAAACCCTAGTTTTCTTATGAAATGGTTTTCGGAAAGTATTTTATTGTTTATGGTACACTCATACCTTCTGTTTTAAATTGCCCTCCAAGCCGTTGAACTAGCGCGGGGGTCGGCGTCGAGGCAGCGTCGGAGCCATAGAATTTTTGAGAGTGACCCCGGAGTGCTTAAACTTTTCCGTTGTGCGTGTACCTTCTGTATCGGTTTTCTTTTCCTTTGTATTTAGTACTATGCTCTGTAAAACTTAACTTCGGGATGTTTAAAGTTTCTCCTGCGTCTGACTGTGTATTTTGGTGGTTTTTCGTGAGTTTACTTCGGTTTAGTGTCGGGGTGTCAGACGGGAGCAGGATTTACCTCGGTTTTCGGGGTGGAACTGGGGTGGCTCCTGACATCTTCCACGCATATTTCTCAATGTGCAAAGGTTCCTATAGTCGTTCTCAATGGAATATCCATCTAAAGTTGTCATCTTCCACACACGAGATCACAATGTACTCACATTATGCTCAAGCCACTAAAGTCCATGACATTCAAGCCTTATCACACACACACACACACACACACACACACACACACATTTTAAAAAAGGCAAAGCCCATGTTGTTCAATGCTCACGCAAATCAAGTTTGTGCGATTTGTGAATAAAGGTTGTGCTAAGCCAAGTCTATGAAATTCACCAAATAATCTTACGAAATAAAAATGTGCAACTTGCTAGGTGATATGTAACAACCCATCCCAAATTCACGGGATTAATTGTGGAATATCATGACTAATCCCTGATTAGTCGAGGGAATTTGGATGGACGATGTAAAATGACGATTTTACCCTTGGAAATGTGTAAAATGTTGACTTTTGACCCGAGTGGTCAAATGCATAAGAATTGAAGACCGTTATGTAGATCAGGACGTTACGAGTCCATAGACAAGCGGCACGCCGAAATCGGACGTTCGACGGGAAAATTATAGGTCTAAAATGGAAATCGGTACTATTTGCTCACAAACCAAGAAATTGGACACGTGGACTATTTTGATTGGGTAAATATCTGGGGTGGGCCTACTATAAAAGTGGCAAGTGTCACACATCTAATTGGCCCAAACCCCAATCAATTGGGTCTTATCTTCGTCTTCATCCTCTCTTGCTTTCCAGACCCAAAACCCCTCTTAAACTGTATAACCCATAAAAACCCACACCATCACCCTATTCTCTACTATGATGACTGAGAGACGGAGATGGAATGACTGAGAATAACAGCGATGGCTGAGTGATGGCCTGAGCAGGGCGGAGGTCGTGGCGGCATAAGTAACCCGTGACTTGTTTTTGGGTTCAAAAATGGACTTTTAGTTTGGATTCATATTGACCTTTTTGGAGGATTGGACGAGGTTCTAGGAAGTGAGATGAGTCGATTGGGACTGGATACGAAGGCAATGGTGGCCGGAGTTGAGAGAGATCGAATGAGGAAATTGTCTGGTTATTGTTCATCCTTCAAACAGGTACTTTTAGTTTGATTTTTGTAGTTTTGAGTAAGGGGGTCTGTTTATGGGTTAAGGACGATCACATAGGAAGAAGAAGGGATAAAAATGGTGTAGAATAGAAGGATTTATGGCCGGGTCAGGTCGCCGGTTTGTGCGATCCGAATTACAGGATCGGTTGAGAGGTAGGAGAAGAGATAACGTCGTTGATGACATCATCATGTCAGGTCTGACATGTCAGACTGACAGGTGTCAGATGTAACAACCCGTCCCGAGAGCCGGGATTAGTAGTGTGATTAAGATGGGATTAGTGAGCTTAATCGGTGGTTAGTTGGTCTCGTTGGGGTCGTTAGGGTAGAAGGACGATTTTGCCCCTAGTTCGGGCAACATGTTGACTTTTAGTTCGGCCGGTGACCAGGACGTAGTTTAGGATGTCACGAATCCGTAGGCAGGTGGCACGCCCGATTCCTACATCCGAGGATGAAGTTATGATGTTCGGAAGGTTAAGGGTATAATCGTAATTTTGGTTAAATAGGGGGAAAAAGTTGACTTTTTGAACGATCGGGTTTTGGTACGTTAACTGAGGACGGTTAGATAGATCTCGTTGTCTTGAGTTTGATGACAGGCGGCACGTATTCATCGGACTTACGATGTGCGAGTTACGGGTCAAGGAAGGTAGTGGCATAACCGTAATTTTGAGTTAAAAGGAGGGGCAGTTTGGTCTTTGTGCTCTGGAAATTGTGCAGAGAGAGGGACAGATGGACGGCTGGGATTGAGCCACTGGGGAGAGAATGGAGATGATGGTGACATGTGGCAAATGTCTAGTGGGTTCTGGTGAGTTCCAATGTGTACACAGTTCCAATTAATTGGGTGAGCCCGTGTGTGTTCGTGTATGTTCTTCAAACCAGAGTGAAACAGAGTGAGGCGGTGAGGAAAATTGAAGGGTGCTCGTGTGTGCTGATGAGCTGTGAGTGTGTGAGAGTGATCAGAGAGTGAGAAGGAGTTAGTGAGACGGTTGGGAGGTGAGGAAGTTGTATGTGTGGGTGTTGAGAACCAAGGGGAAAATCAGAAGGAAACAGGGAGGAACTCAAGGCGGTTGTGAGAGATCGTGGGGGTGGTGGCCGTGTACGGTGCAATTGTGCTCGTAGTGGTGTCATGAGGGGTGCGAGGAGTCCACCAGCCCCAGCGGAGCTCACGACGGCGACGAGAGGCAGGTCATTCCTTATCCTTGTTTCTTTGCTCTGTTTTGTAGACTGAGTTCAAATCGGAAGTCGTGGCTTGAGAGGTAGAATCGAAGTTCATAGGGAGGTCTAGGGGACTTAGTTGAGGTCTGGGAGTCCTCTGGTTGTGCTGCCGTGACGGGGAGTGCGCGGTGGTGGTTGGCACGATGGAGGGGACTCTGTGTACTCTGTTTTGGCCGTGAGTTTCAGACGAGAAGTCGAGGAATTAGGGAGTGAGTCGAGGGTTTCTGTGAGTTGGGTGTGACTCAGTGAGGTCCTAGGAAGAGTTTGGGATAGCCACCGTGATGGGAAGTGACCTGGGTGGCCGGGAAGGAAAACAGGGGCAGATTACGGGTTTTCCGGGAAGGAAAACAGGGGCAGATTACGGGTTTTCTTTCGAGCTTGAGTCGACGATGTAGGGGCCGTGTCGAGGTCTGAGAAGTTGGGGAAAAGATAGGGTAGGTTTGGACGAAGCTGTGGGTGAAGAAAGGAGGTGAAACGGTGGCCGGACGGCGGAGAACAGCTCTCGCCGGTCCGATGTGCAGCACTGGTGCGAACCGGGTTTGCTCGAGGAAGGGGGTGCATTGTAGCTGGCGCGTGAGGCCCACGCGCAGCCACTTTGGGCGGCGCGTGAGGGCCACGCGCAGCCACTTTGGGCGGCGCGTGAGGGCCACGCGCAGCCACTTTGGGCGGCGTGTGGGGGCGCGTGCGGCAGTTTCCGGTGAAGGTGTCAACATGATTTTTAGTCTAGATGTTATGACGAGTCTAATGAAAGTGGTTTCGGGTTGTTCGGACGTCGTTTGAGTTTAGTTTCGCGAGGGTAAAAGCTTAGGGTCCCGGTTTATTACGTTTAGGATTCGGGGATTTTTGAGGGAATTTAGGTGGACCTTCGTAAGTGGGTTAGTGACATAGTTTGGTGGTTATTGACAAGATTGGGATTTCCCGAGGAAGCTGAGGAACGTGCTGGACGTTCGGGACGCGATTGAGGGCTCGGTACTGTGAGTGGACCCTTTCCTTAAACTCGAGCATGCATAACTGTTTTCTATACCTATTTATTGGTTTTATATGTGATTTCATGATTATTGAAAATGCTATGTTCGTTTTACATATTTGCACGGTTTTCGAGAAAGGACGGTTTTAGTACGTTTTACGATAAAAAGGTTGATTCCTGATTATAATGTTATAGTTTCGGGATTTCAAATGATAAATGATTTCTAGTGGTCATAAGGGATTTGGGAACATGATTTCGATGATCAAGGATTTTCGGTTTTCGAATCGGATTTCGAGAATCGAGATTCGGTTTTAAAGTTGAAAAGTGGATTTCCAGATTTGGGTTCGGAATGACGGTTCTGAACGCCGAAAGGGCTTCGGACCAGTGATTTCGGATTCGGGTTTGGATATGAATTTCGAAATGGTTTTCAAACGGTTTGGATTGGATTTGCTGGATCTGGTTATTGGGTTTAAAGACCCGGATATTAATTGACGGGGGACGGGCCCTGATTGAGTTTAAAGACTTGAGAGTTTAAAGACTCGGATATATTGATATTTCCCCCGTAGTCCTGTTGAGTTTAAAGACTCGGGAGTTTAAAGACTCGGATATTATTGAGGCCTGGATTGAGTTTAAAGACTCGGGAGTTTAAAGACTCGGATACGTCCAGCAGGTTTGATCGGAAAATGATGTTTTATGCTATAGTTTTATGATGCTTGAGATATGATTTCTATAGCTTTTTTATAGTGTTTCTGTTTCTTATGATGTGGTTTTATGGTGATTTGGTTTATAACTGTTTTATGAACTGGGTTATGCATGTGGTTTCAAAACGGAGGGCTAAACCCGGTTTTCTTATAAATGGTTTCGGAAACTTTTCTTTTATTTATGGTCCACTCACACCTTCTGTTTTTAACTGCCCTCCAGGTTGTGGAGCTAGCGCGGGGTCTTGGCGTCGAGGCAGCGTCTGAGGCATAGGAACTACAAGAGAGATTCCGGAGTGTTTACATTTTCTTCCGCGTGCGTGTAATTATTATCGTTGTTTGGTTTCTTTATATTTGGTACCATGCTCTGTAAAAATGTGACTTTGGAATGTGTAAAAGTTTCTCCTGCGTCTGACAGTGGTATTTTAGTGAATTCCATGCTTTTCTTTTGGCTTTAGCGTTGGGGGTCAGACGGGAGCAGGATTTACCTCGGGTTTCGGGGTGAAACCGGGGTGGGTCCTGACATCAGAGGTGAACCAATGGGGAGGCGACACGTGTCACATGTCAATGCATAGTTAGCACTGACATGTTAGTGACGTGGCCCAATCACGGGCTGCCACGTGTCACTGACATGTCAATGACGTGGACCAGTACGCAGGTGAGACGTGGAAATGTTAGATCTGACAGCTACTAGACCTTGTCAGGCTGACGTTCGCAATGACATCAGCATTGACTTCGATGATATGAATCCAATGGCGGTGGTTTCGAGTCGATCAGAGATTGTTAGGTTGGTCAAATCCAGGTTTTAAGCCTTGAGAAGCGTGTTCGGGACATGTTCCCAGGCTGGTACTGTTCATAGGTCTTAGGTATAACCTTATAGAGTTCATTAGTGACCATTGGTGTGATTTGGACAGCTATGAAAGTTTTGGAGATGGTGATTTAGCCCCGGGGAGGCTTATGGCCCGTGTATCGAGATGCAGCTAGGACGGTCTGTGAGTGGACATTTGTTTTCTAAATTGATGCATGCATAATTGTTTTATATGTTTTAAATATGTGATTTCTATGATTAAAATTGTGGTATTTATGATTACGTATTTGCACGTATTTCGAGGTTATGATTTTCTACTGTGTTTCTATGTGCTGGTATTTCAATGATGGTTTGATGAACTGATTTTGGATTTGGGAATATGGAATTGGACATGAGACCCATTTGATATATGAACTCTAAAACTGGAGGTCCATTTGGTTTGTACTATCAAGATGGAGGCCCAGTTGATTATGATATCTGGTATGAGTCCCATTTATGGTTTATGGAAAGTAAATAGATTTAACGGTATTCCGGGAAAGGGCCCCTTTCTAAATGGTTTTGAAATGATTTTATAAATTTTTTTTCATATACCATCCTTATATGTGGATATGTGGATGGTCTCCTCTAGCTGTCTGGGACACTAGGGTAGTCTCGGCGCATCGCCTACGAGGGGTCATTGTATGGAGCGACCGAACTGTATAGTGACTCAAGAGCAGGATTGCTATTATTAGACGTCTGGGACGTCAGACATCTGGGATATAATAGATAGGCTCGGAGAGACCCTGAGCGGCATGCGTAGTCTTAGACCATGACATGACGTTTGAGATGTTAGGCGTCTGGGATGCCAGGCATCTGGGACGCCAGGCATCTGGGACGCCAGGCATCTGGGACGCTAGGCATCTGGGATGCCAAGGATTGGTATAACTATGTTTGATTGGATTTACCGATTTACAGATTTTTGTGTTTATGGATTTGGGCAGTGAGCCACATGATTTGGATTTACGATTTTGGGCTGAGTTCCTATACGATTGGTTTTATGGTTTTGGGCTAAGGCCCTAATGATTTGATGAAGGAAATGGGTTTGGTTTTATAAACTGTTTTATTACATTTGAATTAACTGGTTTTCATATGCATGCATGGTTTTTAAGTGAAGGGCATACATGTCTTCTTTATGAGATGAGTTTTTATTTATTTTTTTTTTGTACACCATAGCTTTTATGGTTTTTAATGCCCTTCAGGTTGATCGCAGATGCGGGCTGTAGCAGAGACCGAGACATCACAGTCCTCTACTGATCCTAGCGCACTCTGGAAGCCCCGATTGGGCTAAGGTTTGGGTTATCCCTTGTCTGGCCCTTCATGTCACACATGGGTTAGACGGGAGCATGACACATCTCGCGTTAATACCGGAGGGATTAGGATGGGTCGTGTCAAGGTGGAGACCCGTGTCCTAGAGGGAACGGTGAACTATCCCACATTCCTGCGAGGGGAAGGGTGATATGCCTTATATGTGTAGGCACACACCTATCTAGCACTAGGCCTTTTGGGAGCTCACTAGCTTTGAGTTTGGTATGAACTCCAAAGTTAGGTGAGTTGAGGCTAGTGCAATCCCATGATGGGTGACCCACTGTGAAGTTGCACGTGAGCTCCCGAGAACAAAACCTTGAGGGCGAGACCCAAAGCGGACAATATGGTGCTAGATGGGATAGGTCCTAGTATAATGGTATCAGAGCCAGACCCCGACCAGGAAGTGTGCCAGAGAGGACATTGGACCCTAAGGAGGGTGGATTGTAAAACCCGTGTTCTGGAGGGAACAATGAACGATCTCACATTCCTGAGAGGGGAATAGTGATGTGCCTTATATGTGTAGACACACACCTATCTAACACTAGGTATTTTAAGAGCTCATTGGCGTTTAGTTCAGTTGGAACTCCATAGTTAAGCTAGTTGAGGCTGGTGCAGTCCCATGATGGGTGACCCACTAGGAAGTTGCACGTGAGCTCCCAAGAACAAAACCGTGAGGGCGAGGCTCAAAGCGGACAATATGGTGCTAGATGGGATAGGTCCTAGCATGATACATGTCCATGCCCATCAAAGCCTTAAGCACATGACGTTATAGTTATATGAAAACAAATTAAGGTCGTAAATATCGAACTATCCATGCCAAGCAATCTCCATGCAGGCCAAAGCACTCGACATGCCTAAGTGAGTCCAAGACACAAAATAGGTTTATTAGTTTAAATGCACCATGAGTTTGTACATTAGTCACACTTTCTACCTTGTACTCATTATTGCTTCAGTTAACAACATCAAATGGTTGAGTTGAGCGACTCAGCTCTATTTTCGTAACAGATGTTAAGTTGCCGTGAAAAGTAAGGGCAAAATTGAGATTTTTGACACGCTGACACTTTTGCCATGTAAGACTCAACATGAAAGGGATTGTGACCCACAAATGCCAAATCACGACTCTCTCTCCAATTCATGTTCGAAATTAAAATTGGGGCAAAAAATTTCTAAGGCTTGATTTTGATCGAAATTGGGTGAATCTCTAGGCAATTAATCGACCTCTGGCTAAGAGTTTAATCAACACATATCTAGTAGGTGCAGAAGATTGAGAAAATGATTTCTCGCGAATTTGGAGTGGAGTAGTCAGTATACGATAAGTTTTACCACATGCTTGAATATATAGCATATATCTCTGTATGTCGTTAGTTTCTACTATCTTGGCTCAAATTGATGTGTATGTTAAAATAGGGTATCTGGGCTTAGTTTCTAGTATGTCGTGCACTTAGTTTCTGATTATTTCTATTGAAAGAGATTGGCCATTTAGTGGATATGCACCATGAAATCAATATCTTGGTTACACTTTGCATCTTGTACTGAATATCTTTGTTACACTTTGCACCCTGTACTTGAACTATTGGTTACAGATTGGATTATATACTAGATATTTTGTTACACTTTGCACCATAAACTCACTACTCAGTCACAGTGTATAGTTAGTTGCTTAGTTGCTTAGTTGATATTAGGTATATGCATGCAAATGATATAGACATATTTAGTACTAAAATTCACTATAGAGGTGAACTACTGATAGAGGATGATGATTGTTGGAATTACCTAGGGGGACAAGTCATGTTCTATGACTTTATTACAGTTGATTGGATTTTTCTTTTGGAATTGAAGTGCATAGGGAAGAATCTAGGCTATTTACCTTCTGAATTGTCTGTATACTCTCATGGTGTAGATAGTGAAATCTTGATCAACGTAACATCTTATGGTTAGTTACCCAGACTGTGTGAGTGCATGTATCCCTATGTATATGAAAAAATGAGGGGGGTGATGGGACCAAACTTCTAGAGCATGTAGAAATTGGAAATGAGACTGTGGATATGACAAAGGTGAGTGCACAAAGAAGTTGGCCAAAGAAACATATTCAGTCTTCTTCCAATAATAGTGATTCAAAGACTACAAATGATGAAGATGATCAAGATAGCGAAGATCCTAAATGGGTTGCAAATGATTTTAAGTAAAAGGTTGAGGTAAACACGGATAAGTATGATGAGAACATGTTTTCAGCATATATGGATGTTGAAGATGTTGAAGACGGTGTTGAGGCAGCCCAAGAAGAAAATGAAGCACCTAATTCTCCAATACTCAATGTATTTGAGTCAAAA
The DNA here is from genome assembly GCA_032719365.1 of Prinsepia uniflora. Lineage (NCBI taxonomy): Eukaryota > Viridiplantae > Streptophyta > Magnoliopsida > Rosales > Rosaceae > Prinsepia > Prinsepia uniflora. Next base: position 35,603,733 of record CM064874.1, on the reverse strand, counting down.
GTAGCTGATAGTGAGGACGATGAGCCTCCAAAAAAAAATGTCAAGGAGGAGGGAATCTGTTGGGCCATTTAGAGAGTTTAACATTGAGGTTTATATGAAAAATCCAAAGTTTTCTCTTGGAATGAAGTTTTCAAGTGCTTCGGTTTTCAGAGAAGCTGTGAGTATATTATATCAATGCTCAGAGGCAGATTGTGTTCAAGGTGAATAAAGTAGACAAAATTAAGGCCAACTGTGGCGAAGCGGAAGAATGTCCTTTTGTGATATATGGTTCTAAGGTAAACATGAATGAGTACCTGCAAGTAAAAACTTAAAATGACTTATATTTATATGGCCAGGGCACTGTCAATTATCACGCCAATACAAAATGGATGAAGGTGAATTACATGAGGCAGCTCATAAGCAAAAACTAGGATGTTTGTGAATTTCAGGAGTTGGTTAATCAGGTTATTGGATATAACCCTGATAGGATTCAATGTTACAGGGCAAGAAGGATGGCCTTTCAAACTCGTGAGGGGAACTACTTGTCCCAATATGAGAAGCTCAAGGACTATTGTGAGGAGCTGATTAAAGTTAACAGCGAGAGTACAGTGGAAATTAAGGTAGAAATGGAAGATGATAGACAGTTTAGATTCCAAATGTAACGACTCGTCCTGAATTTCGGGATTTATTTAACGATAATTAGGATTAATTAAGGATAATTTGGGGCTAATTAAAAAGATTCCTCGACTAATCTGAAGTTTTCGGACAGACGGTGTAAAATGACCGTTTTACCCCTAGGGTTAGGCAAAATGTTACAAGTCCATAGACATGTGGCAAGTCGAAATCGGACATTCGACGAGGAAAGATACGGGTCTAAAATGGAGGTTGGAACAATTGCACACAAACCGAGAAATGGACATGTGGACTGTTTTGATTGGGGAAAAAATCTGGGAGGATCCACCAGATGAGTGACTAGTGTCACCCATCTGATTGGCCCAATTCCCCAAATTATGGGATATTATCTTCATCTTCAGTCATCTTTTTCATTTGTCCCACAACCGTGAAACCCCTCAAATTATGTAACCCAAACCTACACCATCACCATCTAATCCTCATATGTTGCGACTGGGCCGTGAATGAAAGTGAGAGGGAACGTGGAGACGATCACGGTGGTGGCCACGGTGGTGATCGCGACGGGGAGGTAAGGAAAAACCCGAAAACTAGCTTTAGTTTAAAAATGGAAAATCACGTTTTGTTGGTTGTTGATCGTTTTAATGGTTTGGACGAGGTTCTCAGAGATCATATGAACTTAAAGGACTTGGAATCGAGGGCAACGGTGGCCGAAATCATTTGGGAACGGAAATGGAAGTTGGCTGTACTGTTCATCGATTCAAAGGTAAAATCTAGGTTCGATTTCATTGTTTGGAGTCCATAAATCCAATAAAGGAGGTTAGACGAAGCTATAGGAAGAAATTGGGATGAAAACGGATTAGAATCGAAGGATTGGGAGTTGGGTCGGGTCCGCGGGTCTGCGAGACCCGAATTGAAGACCCGTATGGAGGTTGAAGATGAGATGACGTCATCATTTGACGTCATCATCTGACAAGTGTCAGATGTGGACTAATCCTAGATCGACACGTGTCACATGTCAGTGCCTAGGCACCATTGACATGTTAGTGATATGGCCCAATCACGGGCTGCCACGTGTCACTAACATGTCAGTGATGTGGACCAGTGGCAGGCTGAGACATGGCATTGTCAGTGTCAGGACCCACCCCGGTTTCACCCCGAAACCCGAGGTAAATCCTGCTCCCGTCTGACAACCCAACAGTAACCCGTCAGACGCAGGAGAAAAACCTCAATACCATATCCCGAAGTTAAAGTTCACAGAGCATAGATACAAGTACAACAACTAAAAGTGATAATAATTACACGCACGCGGAAGAAAAAGGTAAACACTCCGGGATCCCTCCCGGTATTCCTATGCCTCAGACGCTGCCTCGACGTCCAGACCCCGCGCTATCTCCACGACCTGGAGGGCAAGTTAAAACACAAAATGTGAGTGGACCAGAAAGTGTAAACTGTTCAAAACCATTTTATAAGAAAACCGAGTTTTACCCTCCGTTTTGAAACCACATGCATAACCAATAGTTCTGAACACAGTTATAAATCAATTATCATAAAACATCATAAGAAACAGAAACACTATAAAACAGTTATAGAAACCATAACATATGCATCAGGAAACTATATCTTAAACCATGAAATCTAATCATAATTTCCCGATCAAACCTGCTGGACCTATCCGAGTCTTTAAACTCCCGAGTCTTTAAACTCAATCCAGGCCTTAATCATATCCGAGTCTTTAAACTCCCGAGTCTTTAAACTCAAGGCCTACGGGGGAAAATCAATATTTCCGAGTCTTTAAACTCCCGAGTCTTTAAACTCAATCCGGGTCTTTAAACCCAATCCGGCCGGTCCCCCGTCACATATATCCGGGTCTTTAAACCCAATATCCAGATCCAGCAAATCCAATCCCAAAACCATTTCTAAACCACTTTGAAAATCCACATCCAAACTCGAATCCGAAATCCCCGGTCCGAAGCCCTTCCGGCGTTCAGAACCGTCATTCCGAACCCAAATCCGGAAAATATCCATTTTCATACCAAAACCCCATGTAATCACAAATCACATTTCATAACCCATTTATCATTATTAGAAAACCTTTATCGGTGGAAATCCCCAAATGTGGCATCAAAATCCGAAAACCAACATTTTCTCGAAAACCGTGCCAAAACCGTCTTTTTCTCGAAAAACGTGCAAACACATAAAATCATCACTTCATATTCAATAAACATAGATTCATAAGTAAAACCATAAAATACGTATATAAAAACAGTTATGCATGCTCGAGTTTAAAGAAAGGGTCCACTCACATACCGAGCCCTACTTGCGTCCTGAACGTCCAACCCGATCCTCGGCTTCCTCGGAAAATCCCGATCCTGTCAATCACCGTCAAAATACGTCACTAATACGTCTATAATCAAACACCTAGATTTCCTCAAAAGTCCCCGAATCAAAACCCGAAAAACCCGGGACCCTAAACATTCACCCTCGCGGAACTAAACTCATACGATGTCCGATTAACCCGAAACCAACTCCATTGAACTCACCATGACTCCTAGACCAAAATCTATGTTGCCCGTTTTCCCATCCGCCGCCGCACGCGCCCCCACGCGCCGCCCAAAGTGGCTGCGCGTGGCCCTCATGCGCTGCTACAGTACCACCTCCTTCCTCGATCAAACCCGGTTCAGTACAGTGGTCTGCACTCAGACCGGCGTACCTGGTTCTTCCTCTTCCGTCCACCAAAACGGTTCCTTTCTTCACCAACAGCATCGTCCAGGCCAACCCTATCGATTCCCCAACTCCATTCACCTCGACACTGTCCCAATCCCCTCGACTGAACTCAAAACCAGACAGCCCTTCGACCCCTGTTTCACGACTCCTCGACTCCAGCCACCTCCCGTCACGGTGGTGACACCAGACGGTCGCTAAGACCTCCCTGAACCCAGACCAACCTTCCTATACCGTCGACTCACCCCCAAACTCGTCGACTTACCGTTCGAAGTTCACTGCCGAAACAGGGTAAAAGAGACCCATCTTCGACTGAGCTCCGCCGTGTACGGCCCCGTCACGGCGACCACCCTAATCGACACCTAGGACCTCCCTGATCACTACCCTAACCTCCAATCCTCTCGACTCTCAGCCCAGAGTCACGACTTTCCAAATGAAACTCCACGGGAAAACGGAGCAGGAGGACTTACCCTTCGATTGCAGCTCCGTCGTGCGCACTGCCGCCTTCCACGGTGGTCGTTGGACTCCTTGCAGTCTCCTCAGCCTCCCCTGGCCTTGGTTTGCCTCGCCTCACGGCGTAGCCACCACCTCAACCTCACAGCTCCCTGTTTCTCCCCAAAATTCCTCCACACCTCCGCCGTGCCGCCGTGCACGGTTGCACCGCCAAAACACGACCAGCAGCTCCTCCTTGCTTCACTGTCACTCTCACAACTCACCAGTCACTCACCCTTGCACCCAGATCGGTCGATTTCCCCTCAAGCTCTCACTCTGTTTCTCTGTGTATCGAAGGACTGCACGGTTGCACGAGTGCACCCCAATTATTTGGGACCGTGTACACACAGAAGAACCCCCCAGAACCCACTACACAATTGCCATGTGTCACAATCCAATCCATCCTTATCTCACCTGATTAACTCCAGCCGTCCATTCCTTCTCTCTCTGCACAAATCCCCATAAACCCAAAAAGACTAAAATACCCTTCTGTTTAACACATTTTTACGGTTTTACCGAAACTTTCTAGACCCGTAACTCTCGCCTCGTAAGTCCGATGAACACGTGCCGCCTGTCATCGAACTCAGGACGACAAGAACTATCTAACCATCCTAGGTCAACCTACCAAAACTCGATTATACGAAAAGTCAACTATTCCCCCTACTTTACCCAAATTACGGTTAAGCCCTCAGCCTTCCGAACATCACAACTTCCTCCTCGGATGTCGGAATCGGGCGTGCCACCTGCCTAAGGATTCGTGACAACCTCAACTACGTTCCGGTCACTGGTCAATCCCCAATTGACCACCCGAAATAAAAGTCAACATTTTTGCCCGACCCAGGGGCAAAATCGTCATTCTAGGTTCCCGGACCCCTCGGGACCACCTAACCCCTGATTAACCTTACTAATCACACCTTAATCACTCTACTAATCCCAATTCTCGGGACGGGTTGTTACAATCTACCCACCTAAAAAGAATTTCGTCCCCGAAATTCCACAGCTAGTCCCCGACACCTAGGGTCTCCGAAGGAACAACCTCTCCTAGGTTTCCTGTCTATCATCTCCACCTTGGGTATTTCACTCCATCCCCAGCTACTGTTACCACAGCCAACCCTAGCTATGTAACAACTGCATGGTGTACGCAAGGGAAACTCTATGAACAGAAAACAAAGGTATTATAAAATACCTCATTTCACAATACCCGACAGAAGTCATAGAGTACATCCTCGTATACAACCACCCTACCTGCCCGAACCAACTCAACTACTAATCCAAACAATCGTCCACCCATCTCCCTCGGCTGCTAATCCGGCCACGGGCGGACTAACTCCACAAAGTCCTAAAGACAAACTCTAGCTTGTGGGTTCTCTCCTTCCCTAGTCTCAGATCGATCAGTTATGGTCACTCCTTTCCTCTACTTCCCGCCAACCTGCTACGGAATTTACTGTACACTCCAAGTCCTCTAGGAAAAACTCCTAGACTCTACCCCGAAATCCAACAACCAAACCAACAGAACAACCAAAAGTGAAACAAGTACCTGTCCCCACATCTAGTATCGACTGATCCTCCTGCTGAGTCATCGAGAACACCCGGGCCTGAGATCCTGACGCTCTACCACGTCCCCTCGAACTACTCGTGGCTGTGCCACCACCTCCTCTAGTGCCCGCTGTCCCTGACGCTGTACTCTGTCCGGACTCCGCTACTCCTCTGCCTACACCACCTTCCTGTGGCAACAGTGGACACTCACGTCGGAAATGACCTCGCTCCCCGCAGTAGAAACACACATTCCAGCCTGGTCCACTGCTCGGTCTCCCCGTAGACGCTACCGACGTCGCACTCGCTTGCGGAGTCGGCGGTGCTCGGTAACCCCAAAATCCTGAACTCTGGGCACTACCAGGCCTACCAAAACGATCATCGCCCGACGAGGACGATCCACCGAAGTTACCTCTTTTCGGTGTCCGCTGGCTCGAAGCTCCAGGAATAGAAGGTTCCCGGCGTCGCACCGGCAAACTAGCCTCCACTCGCACTGCAGCATCCGACAAGTCTCGAAGGGTAGCAAAAGATCCAGCTGTCACTACGGCTCGAATCTCACCTCGCAAACCCAACTCAAACCTACGGCACTTCTCGGCTTCAGTGGCCACAAAAGCAGGAGCAAACCGAGACAACATCTGGAACTTCCGTTCATACTCTGCCACTGTCATATTCCCCTGCTGGAGATGCAAAAACTCTGCCTCCTTGGCATCCCGGAAAGAACGAGGATAATACTGCTCCAGAAACCGTTCCCTGAACGTCTCCCAGGTCACACTATGGACATCCCAGCCAGACAACTCGAGGGTATACCACCACTCGTACGCCGCACCATCGAGCAAAAAGGTAGCCAACACTACTCGCTCCTCCGGCGGACAATGCATCACCGCAAAAATCCGCTCCAGTCTAGTAATCCACCTCTGGGCTTCCTCAGGATCAGCCCCACCACTAAACGTAGTAGCCCCGAGCCGCTGGGCTCGCTCAATCGTGGCACTCTCCGTCTCTCTGGCTACTTCTTCAGGTTGTGGAGAGGGTCTACGTCTCGGAGGCATCGTCAACCGCACACTGAAAGAGGCATAGAAACAGTCAAACAACCTCACAGACCGACAAACCCCAATAAACTCGACAAAACCTCTGCTCTGATACCAATTGTCAGGACCCACCCCGGTTTCACCCCGAAACCCGAGGTAAATCCTGCTCCCGTCTGACAACCCAACAGTAACCCGTCAGACGCAGGAGAAAAACCTCAATACCATATCCCGAAGTTAAAGTTCACAGAGCATAGATACAAGTACAACAACTAAAAGTGATAATAATTACACGCACGCGGAAGAAAAAGGTAAACACTCCGGGATCCCTCCCGGTATTCCTATGCCTCAGACGCTGCCTCGACGTCCAGACCCCGCGCTATTTCCACGACCTGGAGGGCAAGTTAAAACACAAAATGTGAGTGGACCAGAAAGTGTAAACTGTTCAAAACCATTTTATAAGAAAACCGAGTTTTACCCTCCGTTTTGAAACCACATGCATAACCAATAGTTCTGAACACAGTTATAAATCAATTATCATAAAACATCATAAGAAACAGAAACACTATAAAACAGTTATAGAAACCATAACATATGCATCAGGAAACTATATCTTAAACCATGAAATCTAATCATAATTTCCCGATCAAACCTGCTGGACCTATCCGAGTCTTTAAACTCCCGAGTCTTTAAACTCAATCCAGGCCTTAATCATATCCGAGTCTTTAAACTCCCGAGTCTTTAAACTCAAGGCCTACGGGGGAAAATCAATATTTCCGAGTCTTTAAACTCCCGAGTCTTTAAACTCAATCCGGGTCTTTAAACCCAATCCGGCCGGTCCCCCGTCACATATATCCGGGTCTTTAAACCCAATATCCAGATCCAGCAAATCCAATCCCAAAACCATTTCTAAACCACTTTGAAAATCCACATCCAAACTCGAATCCGAAATCCCCGGTCCGAAGCCCTTCCGGCGTTCAGAACCGTCATTCCGAACCCAAATCCGGAAAATATCCATTTTCATACCAAAACCCCATGTAATCACAAATCACATTTCATAACCCATTTATCATTATTAGAAAACCTTTATCGGTGGAAATCCCCAAATGTGGCATCAAAATCCGAAAACCAACATTTTCTCGAAAACCGTGCCAAAACCGTCTTTTTCTCGAAAAACGTGCAAACACATAAAATCATCACTTCATATTCAATAAACATAGATTCATAAGTAAAACCATAAAATACGTATATAAAAACAGTTATGCATGCTCGAGTTTAAAGAAAGGGTCCACTCACATACCGAGCCCTACTTGCGTCCTGAACGTCCAACCCGATCCTCGGCTTCCTCGGAAAATCCCGATCCTGTCAATCACCGTCAAAATACGTCACTAATACGTCTATAATCAAACACCTAGATTTCCTCAAAAGTCCCCGAATCAAAACCCGAAAAACCCGGGACCCTAAACATTCACCCTCGCGGAACTAAACTCATACGATGTCCGATTAACCCGAAACCAACTCCATTGAACTCACCATGACTCCTAGACCAAAATCTATGTTGCCCGTTTTCCCATCCGCCGCCGCACGCGCCCCCACGCGCCGCCCAAAGTGGCTGCGCGTGGCCCTCATGCGCTGCTACAGTACCACCTCCTTCCTCGATCAAACCCGGTTCAGTACAGTGGTCTGCACTCAGACCGGCGTACCTGGTTCTTCCTCTTCCGTCCACCAAAACGGTTCCTTTCTTCACCAACAGCATCGTCCAGGCCAACCCTATCGATTCCCCAACTCCATTCACCTCGACACTGTCCCAATCCCCTCGACTGAACTCAAAACCAGACAGCCCTTCGACCCCTGTTTCACGACTCCTCGACTCCAGCCACCTCCCGTCACGGTGGTGACACCAGACGGTCGCTAAGACCTCCCTGAACCCAGACCAACCTTCCTATACCGTCGACTCACCCCCAAACTCGTCGACTTACCGTTCGAAGTTCACTGCCGAAACAGGGTAAAAGAGACCCATCTTCGACTGAGCTCCGCCGTGTACGGCCCCGTCACGGCGACCACCCTAATCGACACCTAGGACCTCCCTGATCACTACCCTAACCTCCAATCCTCTCGACTCTCAGCCCAGAGTCACGACTTTCCAAATGAAACTCCACGGGAAAACGGAGCAGGAGGACTTACCCTTCGATTGCAGCTCCGTCGTGCGCACTGCCGCCTTCCACGGTGGTCGTTGGACTCCTTGCAGTCTCCTCAGCCTCCCCTGGCCTTGGTTTGCCTCGCCTCACGGCGTAGCCACCACCTCAACCTCACAGCTCCCTGTTTCTCCCCAAAATTCCTCCACACCTCCGCCGTGCCGCCGTGCACGGTTGCACCGCCAAAACACGACCAGCAGCTCCTCCTTGCTTCACTGTCACTCTCACAACTCACCAGTCACTCACCCTTGCACCCAGATCGGTCGATTTCCCCTCAAGCTCTCACTCTGTTTCTCTGTGTATCGAAGGACTGCACGGTTGCACGAGTGCACCCCAATTATTTGGGACCGTGTACACACAGAAGAACCCCCCAGAACCCACTACACAATTGCCATGTGTCACAATCCAATCCATCCTTATCTCACCTGATTAACTCCAGCCGTCCATTCCTTCTCTCTCTGCACAAATCCCCATAAACCCAAAAAGACTAAAATACCCTTCTGTTTAACACATTTTTACGGTTTTACCGAAACTTTCTAGACCCGTAACTCTCGCCTCGTAAGTCCGATGAACACGTGCCGCCTGTCATCGAACTCAGGACGACAAGAACTATCTAACCATCCTAGGTCAACCTACCAAAACTCGATTATACGAAAAGTCAACTATTCCCCCTACTTTACCCAAATTACGGTTAAGCCCTCAGCCTTCCGAACATCACAACTTCCTCCTCGGATGTCGGAATCGGGCGTGCCACCTGCCTAAGGATTCGTGACAACCTCAACTACGTTCCGGTCACTGGTCAATCCCCAATTGACCACCCGAAATAAAAGTCAACATTTTTGCCCGACCCAGGGGCAAAATCGTCATTCTAGGTTCCCGGACCCCTCGGGACCACCTAACCCCTGATTAACCTTACTAATCACACCTTAATCACTCTACTAATCCCAATTCTCGGGACGGGTTGTTACAATCTACCCACCTAAAAAGAATTTCGTCCCCGAAATTCCACAGCTAGTCCCCGACACCTAGGGTCTCCGAAGGAACAACCTCTCCTAGGTTTCCTGTCTATCATCTCCACCTTGGGTATTTCACTCCATCCCCAGCTACTGTTACCACAGCCAACCCTAGCTATGTAACAACTGCATGGTGTACGCAAGGGAAACTCTATGAACAGAAAACAAAGGTATTATAAAATACCTCATTTCACAATACCCGACAGAAGTCATAGAGTACATCCTCGTATACAACCACCCTACCTGCCCGAACCAACTCAACTACTAATCCAAACAATCGTCCACCCATCTCCCTCGGCTGCTAATCCGGCCACGGGCGGACTAACTCCACAAAGTCCTAAAGACAAACTCTAGCTTGTGGGTTCTCTCCTTCCCTAGTCTCAGATCGATCAGTTATGGTCACTCCTTTCCTCTACTTCCCGCCAACCTGCTACGGAATTTACTGTACACTCCAAGTCCTCTAGGAAAAACTCCTAGACTCTACCCCGAAATCCAACAACCAAACCAACAGAACAACCAAAAGTGAAACAAGTACCTGTCCCCACATCTAGTATCGACTGATCCTCCTGCTGAGTCATCGAGAACACCCGGGCCTGAGATCCTGACGCTCTACCACGTCCCCTCGAACTACTCGTGGCTGTGCCACCACCTCCTCTAGTGCCCGCTGTCCCTGACGCTGTACTCTGTCCGGACTCCGCTACTCCTCTGCCTACACCACCTTCCTGTGGCAACAGTGGACACTCACGTCGGAAATGACCTCGCTCCCCGCAGTAGAAACACACATTCCAGCCTGGTCCACTGCTCGGTCTCCCCGTAGACGCTACCGACGTCGCACTCGCTTGCGGAGTCGGCGGTGCTCGGTAACCCCAAAATCCTGAACTCTGGGCACTACCAGGCCTACCAAAACGATCATCGCCCGACGAGGACGATCCACCGAAGTTACCTCTTTTCGGTGTCCGCTGGCTCGAAGCTCCAGGAATAGAAGGTTCCCGGCGTCGCACCGGCAAACTAGCCTCCACTCGCACTGCAGCATCCGACAAGTCTCGAAGGGTAGCAAAAGATCCAGCTGTCACTACGGCTCGAATCTCACCTCGCAAACCCAACTCAAACCTACGGCACTTCTCGGCTTCAGTGGCCACAAAAGCAGGAGCAAACCGAGACAACATCTGGAACTTCCGTTCATACTCTGCCACTGTCATATTCCCCTGCTGGAGATGCAAAAACTCTGCCTCCTTGGCATCCCGGAAAGAACGAGGATAATACTGCTCCAGAAACCGTTCCCTGAACGTCTCCCAGGTCACACTATGGACATCCCAGCCAGACAACTCGAGGGTATACCACCACTCGTACGCCGCACCATCGAGCAAAAAGGTAGCCAACACTACTCGCTCCTCCGGCGGACAATGCATCACCGCAAAAATCCGCTCCAGTCTAGTAATCCACCTCTGGGCTTCCTCAGGATCAGCCCCACCACTAAACGTAGTAGCCCCGAGCCGCTGGGCTCGCTCAATCGTGGCACTCTCCGTCTCTCTGGCTACTTCTTCAGGTTGTGGAGAGGGTCTACGTCTCGGAGGCATCGTCAACCGCACACTGAAAGAGGCATAGAAACAGTCAAACAACCTCACAGACCGACAAACCCCAATAAACTCGACAAAACCTCTGCTCTGATACCAATTGTCAGGACCCACCCCGGTTTCACCCCGAAACCCGAGGTAAATCCTGCTCCCGTCTGACAACCCAACAGTAACCCGTCAGACGCAGGAGAAAAACCTCAATACCATATCCCGAAGTTAAAGTTCACAGAGCATAGATACAAGTACAACAACTAAAAGTGATAATAATTACACGCACGCGGAAGAAAAAGGTAAACACTCCGGGATCCCTCCCGGTATTCCTATGCCTCAGACGCTGCCTCGACGTCCAGACCCCGCGCTATCTCCACGACCTGGAGGGCAAGTTAAAACACAAAATGTGAGTGGACCAGAAAGTGTAAACTGTTCAAAACCATTTTATAAGAAAACCGAGTTTTACCCTCCGTTTTGAAACCACATGCATAACCAATAGTTCTGAACACAGTTATAAATCAATTATCATAAAACATCATAAGAAACAGAAACACTATAAAACAGTTATAGAAACCATAACATATGCATCAGGAAACTATATCTTAAACCATGAAATCTAATCATAATTTCCCGATCAAACCTGCTGGACCTATCCGAGTCTTTAAACTCCCGAGTCTTTAAACTCAATCCAGGCCTTAATCATATCCGAGTCTTTAAACTCCCGAGTCTTTAAACTCAAGGCCTACGGGGGAAAATCAATATTTCCGAGTCTTTAAACTCCCGAGTCTTTAAACTCAATCCGGGTCTTTAAACCCAATCCGGCCGGTCCCCCGTCACATATATCCGGGTCTTTAAACCCAATATCCAGATCCAGCAAATCCAATCCCAAAACCATTTCTAAACCACTTTGAAAATCCACATCCAAACTCGAATCCGAAATCCCCGGTCCGAAGCCCTTCCGGCGTTCAGAACCGTCATTCCGAACCCAAATCCGGAAAATATCCATTTTCATACCAAAACCCCATGTAATCACAAATCACATTTCATAACCCATTTATCATTATTAGAAAACCTTTATCGGTGGAAATCCCCAAATGTGGCATCAAAATCCGAAAACCAACATTTTCTCGAAAACCGTGCCAAAACCGTCTTTTTCTCGAAAAACGTGCAAACACATAAAATCATCACTTCATATTCAATAAACATAGATTCATAAGTAAAACCATAAAATACGTATATAAAAACAGTTATGCATGCTCGAGTTTAAAGAAAGGGTCCACTCACATACCGAGCCCTACTTGCGTCCTGAACGTCCAACCCGATCCTCGGCTTCCTCGGAAAATCCCGATCCTGTCAATCACCGTCAAAATACGTCACTAATACGTCTATAATCAAACACCTAGATTTCCTCAAAAGTCCCCGAATCAAAACCCGAAAAACCCGGGACCCTAAACATTCACCCTCGCGGAACTAAACTCATACGATGTCCGATTAACCCGAAACCAACTCCATTGAACTCACCATGACTCCTAGACCAAAATCTATGTTGCCCGTTTTCCCATCCGCCGCCGCACGCGCCCCCACGCGCCGCCCAAAGTGGCTGCGCGTGGCCCTCATGCGCTGCTACAGTACCACCTCCTTCCTCGATCAAACCCGGTTCAGTACAGTGGTCTGCACTCAGACCGGCGTACCTGGTTCTTCCTCTTCCGTCCACCAAAACGGTTCCTTTCTTCACCAACAGCATCGTCCAGGCCAACCCTATCGATTCCCCAACTCCATTCACCTCGACACTGTCCCAATCCCCTCGACTGAACTCAAAACCAGACAGCCCTTCGACCCCTGTTTCACGACTCCTCGACTCCAGCCACCTCCCGTCACGGTGGTGACACCAGACGGTCGCTAAGACCTCCCTGAACCCAGACCAACCTTCCTATACCGTCGACTCACCCCCAAACTCGTCGACTTACCGTTCGAAGTTCACTGCCGAAACAGGGTAAAAGAGACCCATCTTCGACTGAGCTCCGCCGTGTACGGCCCCGTCACGGCGACCACCCTAATCGACACCTAGGACCTCCCTGATCACTACCCTAACCTCCAATCCTCTCGACTCTCAGCCCAGAGTCACGACTTTCCAAATGAAACTCCACGGGAAAACGGAGCAGGAGGACTTACCCTTCGATTGCAGCTCCGTCGTGCGCACTGCCGCCTTCCACGGTGGTCGTTGGACTCCTTGCAGTCTCCTCAGCCTCCCCTGGCCTTGGTTTGCCTCGCCTCACGGCGTAGCCACCACCTCAACCTCACAGCTCCCTGTTTCTCCCCAAAATTCCTCCACACCTCCGCCGTGCCGCCGTGCACGGTTGCACCGCCAAAACACGACCAGCAGCTCCTCCTTGCTTCACTGTCACTCTCACAACTCACCAGTCACTCACCCTTGCACCCAGATCGGTCGATTTCCCCTCAAGCTCTCACTCTGTTTCTCTGTGTATCGAAGGACTGCACGGTTGCACGAGTGCACCCCAATTATTTGGGACCGTGTACACACAGAAGAACCCCCCAGAACCCACTACACAATTGCCATGTGTCACAATCCAATCCATCCTTATCTCACCTGATTAACTCCAGCCGTCCATTCCTTCTCTCTCTGCACAAATCCCCATAAACCCAAAAAGACTAAAATACCCTTCTGTTTAACACATTTTTACGGTTTTACCGAAACTTTCTAGACCCGTAACTCTCGCCTCGTAAGTCCGATGAACACGTGCCGCCTGTCATCGAACTCAGGACGACAAGAACTATCTAACCATCCTAGGTCAACCTACCAAAACTCGATTATACGAAAAGTCAACTATTCCCCCTACTTTACCCAAATTACGGTTAAGCCCTCAGCCTTCCGAACATCACAACTTCCTCCTCGGATGTCGGAATCGGGCGTGCCACCTGCCTAAGGATTCGTGACAACCTCAACTACGTTCCGGTCACTGGTCAATCCCCAATTGACCACCCGAAATAAAAGTCAACATTTTTGCCCGACCCAGGGGCAAAATCGTCATTCTAGGTTCCCGGACCCCTCGGGACCACCTAACCCCTGATTAACCTTACTAATCACACCTTAATCACTCTACTAATCCCAATTCTCGGGACGGGTTGTTACAGTCAGGGTTGTTAGTGATGACGTCAGCGATGACTAATCGTTGACTTGACTGTTGACTTTAACCTGATCACTGACCAGTGTTGACTCTGCATTGACCACACGTGTGGGGGCGCGTGAGTACAATTCTTGAGGTGGAACCAGTGCCATTTGAAGATTTTTGATGATCCAGATCCAATGGTGGTAGTTTCGGGGTCGATCGGAGATCGTTAGGTTGGTCAAATCGAGGTTTTTCACCTCGGGGAACGTGCCTGGGACATGTTGACTTTTTCGAGAGTTTTGGGTTTTCATCCTATGGACTTATATAGATAGTTAGTGACCTTCGGGTATGAATTAGAGAGGTCAGGAAGTTCCGGAGATGGTGGATTAGCCTCGGGGAGGCTTATGACACGCATATCGAAGCGGTAGTTAGGATGGTCTGTGAGTGGACTTTTGTTTTCTAACCATGATGCATGCATAACTGTTTTATATGTTTTATATATATGATTTCTATGACTGTGATTATGGTATTTATGATTTATGTATTTGCACGTATTTCAAGGTTATGGTTTTATAATATGTCTATACGTGCTTGTGTTCAATGATGGTTTGATGAAATGATTACGGATTGATGATGGATTTATGGAAATTCCGGGCATGACCCATTTGAAAGGATTTGAAATGATTTATAAAGTGTTTTCCATATACCATCCTTATATGAGGATATGTGGATGGTCTCCTCTAGATGTCTAGGACACTAAGGGTAGTCAAAGCGCATTGCCTACGAGGGGTCATTGCACGGAGTGACCGGACAGTATAGTGACTCAAGAGCAGGATTTCTATTAGATGCCTAGGATGTTAGACATTTGGGATGTCATAAATTGACCCGGAGAGACTCCAGGTAGCATGCGTAGCTTAGACCGTGACTTGACATTTGGGATGCCAATGATCGGTATTTGGATCACGGATTATTGGATTTATGAAATGGTATTTCTGTGTTTAATAAATGGATTTGGGCAGTATAACAGGACCCGTCCCCGAAGGACAAAGTTAACCGTGCCTGGTCCTGCTCCCGTCTGACAAGTCAACTGAAAGTCCGAAACTACCCTTCAGCACCTACCAGACAAGGGATATTTGCGCCGGTGCCCGCTCATACCTCCACCTCTCAAATAGCCTCGATCATCGCGCCACGACCTGAAGGGTCAATAAAACAGAAAAGGTGTGAGTGGACAAAAATGACCTCTTACAAAAACATTTGCCAAAATACATTCTTACCCTCCAGTTTTCACAAACTTGCATGCATATCGTAAAACATGAGTAATAGTATGTAATCATTCAAGTATGAACAGTGGACCGATAAAATCAAAAAATATTTTCCCATGGTCCATAAAAATCATGTTCATCAAATCAGTTCATGTTATAAGACATCAAATCCCCGGCTCTCAGGCCAAAACATGGAAAACATAATCACTGGCCACAAAGACCAAAAACCCATACTCCATACCAGTACGTTATCACAAACAACATCAATCAGCACTAATCACCAGTGCACAATAAATATATCAATCCAATCAATCCGCACTACTCACAAGTGCATAAAATATCACAAATCACATCTGCACTTCTCACAAGTGCACAATCAATCAAACTGCACTACTCACAAGTGTTGCACTACGCGTAGGCCAATATCCAATCACTCTCTTGGGAACAGACACCTCTGAGCTCAACCCCCTCGGGCTCAGTCACCTCTGGGCGAACACATCCCCAGGCTCAGACCCATCCGAGTGGTACATCCAGGCTCAGTCTCATCCGAGAAGCTGACTACCATAGGATCAACTCCGGATCCTACAATCACATCCCCCAAGCTCCGGTCGTCTGGGTAATCCCCCCAAGCTCCGACCGTCTGGGAATATCACAATCACAATGAAAACCATCTCGGGAATTACATCCCAAAACATTTCAATCAAATCTTGTCTTCATACAAAGTCAAGATCATTTCCGACTGGGTCTCAAAGCCCAAAATACCATTTTCACATAAACCGTTAAAATCACGTTTTAAATCAATAAAATAATCCGGAAATCATCATTGACTCACCAACAAAGTCAAAATATCATTTTAGAAATCATTTAAACTTTGGGCCTAGCCCAAAACATCATTTGCACGTTCCTCGTAAAACGTGCCCGAAAGACTGATTAAAATAATCATAAAATCACAATAAATCATTAATTTCACAAATTCACAAGTGACTCCAAATCCGAGTCAAAATCACTATTCACTTGGGTTCTCACGCCCAAAATATCATTATCGCGCAAATCCATGCGTTGCAACCTCCGTTGCCATTTTCACGTAAATCCACGAAATTGACCCTTGACTCATTCCCGAGTCACCACATCATTTTTCAATCCATGACTCAATAATCCGAGTCCAAACATTATTTTCAATCAATTTCAATCCCGGACTCATAAACCAAGTCCAAACATCATTTTCACCAAATTTCGTAATTTCTCGAAAATCGTGCCCAAAATAATAATATAATAATCATAAAACCGAGAAATTACCGGATTGAAACATCAATCATACCAAAGAAAATATAATCATATAATAAGGCTTTAAAATCATATATGCATGCATCACGGTTAGAAAACAAAGTCCACTCACACACACCGTCCAAAACGGTCCGTTTCCGAGCTGCACGTTTTTCCGTAAAATCTAGAAATCACAACTCCTATCCAAAATCATTATAGAGGGTTACTAACATCTCAAAATACTTCATATAATTTTCCCCAATTTTTTTCCGAAATTTAAATACGTATTTAAACGTAAAACAAAACTTCGGATACGCGGAACATTAACGAAACGATATCCGATTTTATCGAAACCAGTGTCAAAATGTTCGTTACACTGAGAGGATCAAAAGTCATGTTGATCGTACCTCGGGATTCTCACTCACGCGCCCCCACGCGCCGCCGCAAGCGGCTGCGCGTGAAACCCACGCGCATGCTACAGTACCAGCACAGTCATCCCCTTCGCCCGTTTGTCTGGTAAACGGGTTGAAAAACCCGCGAACAGACCCGATTCAATCTCATTCAATTTAACCTCAAATCGATCCGTTCTTTCAACTGATCCCTTCTAATCCAACTCTAATTAAGTTCTGCAAGTTCAATTACTCGAATCATGGTCTAAATCCTCACGACTCTCGATCGATCCTCGCCGGGTTTCCAATTCGGGTTCATAGATTTCGACCCTGTTTTTCAAATTAATTAACACAGTGAGTATCGTGAGAGTTTAAGGAACATTTCTACAAGATCAATTTCATACAATCTCACCTCTAACCCATTGAACCCAAGCTCGAATTGAAGCAGCCATGGAAGCTTCGTTCTTCCTCAATTCGACACGGTTTCCCTTCATTCTTGGTGCAAAGATGATCGTTTTGATCCCAGAAGTCGAATTGAATCCTCAATTGTGATTCTCGAAGCCTACACCTTCGAATTCGAAATTCCCTCCAAACTTAACAAAATCCGAATTTCCAGTTCTTCAGTTTCCCTCAATCCCTCATGTTTTCCTCACTCAATCAGTCTCTGAATTCTCTCCAATTTCCGTTCACAAGTTTAGTGGATAGGGAGGAGATTAAGGGTGGAAGAATTTTGAATTTTGGTGGTACACGGGTTAAGAAAACACAGAAGAGAAAAATGGAGGTTTAATGGATTTTTAATTAATTAATAATTAATAAAACACAATAATTATGTTCTCCCCAAAACAAGGATCCTGGTTTTAGGCCTCAATTTAAGGGATGAGTGACAAGTGTCACTCATCCAAGTGTGTTCAGTCACCGGGTACTGTTCATATTAAAATATTATTTTAATCCCGGTTCATTCGGTCAATCGAGTCCGATTCCGTGACCATAACTTCGTCGTCGAATCTCCGATTTCGGCATGCCGCCTGTCATTGGATTCGTATCGACGAGACCTACGTAACGGTCCTTGGCCCTCGTCCATCGGACCTCCCAATCAAAAAGTCAACATTTGGCCCCTAATATGACCAAATTACCAAAATACCCCTAAACTTCCGAATGCCATAACTTTCTCCTCGAATGTCGGAATCGAACGTGCCACCTGTCTATGAACTCGTGACGTCCCGAACTACGTCATAGTCATTGGTCAAAGTCTGTTTGACCGCCCGAACTAAAAGTCAACATTTTGCCCACGCTAGGGGCAAAACGGTCATTTTGCACCATTCGTCTGATTTCACTCAACTAATCCCCGATTAGTCATTCTAAATCATAATTAATTAATATTCAATCCCGATATTCGGGACGGGTCATTACACAGTAACCCACATGATTTGGATTTACGGTTTTGGGCTGAGTTCCCATACTTGGTGATTTTACGGTTTTGGGTTAAGACCCTAATGATTTGAGGAAGGAAATGGCTTCGGTTTTATAACGATTTTATTATTTTGAATTAACTGGTTTTCGTATGCAACTTGGTTTTTAAGTGAAGGGCATAAATGTCTTCTTTTATGAAATGGGTTTTATTAAATTATTTATTTTCATCCACTCATAGGTTTTATGGTTTTTAATGTCCTTCAGGTTGATCGCAGATGCGGGCTGTAGCAGAGACCGAGACATCACAGTCCTCCACTGAACCTGGCACGCTCTGGAAGCCTCGTTTGGGTTGTTGGCCTGAGTTATCCCTTGTCTGGCCTTTGTGTCGCACAGGAGTTAGACGGTTATCTGGCCTTAGTGTCACACGTGGGTTAGATGGGAGCACAACACATCCCGCGTTAATCCTGGAGGGATTGGGATGGGTCGTGTCACCAAAGGGTATATGGCATCTTCGATGAATGGTTGTAGGCCTTTCATTGGGCTGGATGATGCTCACATAAAATGTCCCCATAGTGGGCAAATATTGATTGCTATCTCAGTTGATGCAAACATGGGATGTTCCCCGTAACTTATTACATTGTGGAGGTTGAGTCCTACTCTTCCTGGAAGTAGTTCCTTGAACTGTTGGTAGTGGATTTGAAGATTCAAAATAGCAAAGGATACACTTTCATCATTGATAAGTGTAAGGGTTTACTTGAGGCTATAAGGCAGTTATTTCCAAGAGTAGAACATAGGCATTGTACGAGACACATATATGCAAATTTCAATGCCCTTCATAAGGGGCAAGCACTGAAAGAGAAGTTCGAAAAGATCTCAAGCTGCACCACTATGGCCTGGTACCACTCTGAGATAGAGAAAATGGTTGATTTGAGTCATATTGCCCATGATTGGTTAAGCAAGATGGATCCAAGATAGTGAACAAGGTCCCATTCTTTCAAGTCTGATATTTTTCTCAACAACCTCAATAAGGCATTCAATAGGTTAATACTGCCAGCTAGGGACAAGCCTATAATAACCTTTCTTGAGAGAATCAGGATGCATTTGATGATATTGCACTCTATAAGGAAGCAGGCAGTTATGAATTGGGGAGGTCATCAAACAGGTCCAAGGATAAGACAGATTTTAGAGAAGAAACAGAAAAAGGTTAGTGGTATGTTATAAGGCATGTTGGGAATGAAGTGTTCGAAGTCAGTCATCAAAGTGGGAGGCAGTTTAGAGTGGAGTTGAAATTCAATAAATGTTCATGTAGAGAATGAGACCTTTCTGGAATCCCATGCCCCGATGTTTGTGTACTAATAGCCAAAATTCATGGGAAACCAGAAGCTTATTTACATGAATACTACAACAAATAGGCTTACATGAGATGCTGTGAAAAGATCATTAAGCCAATGACAAGTAAAGATCAATGGAAGTCCACCGGTTTACCTTCTTTGAAGCCCTCAACATCCCACAGAAAACTAAGAAAACCAAGGAAAAGTAGGAAGAAGTCTTTTGGTGAGGTAGACCTACCTTAAAATCCAACAAAGCTTTGAAGGTTCCACACCGAGATGAAATGAATCAATTCTGGTCAATTGAGGCATAGGCTTAACAAATGCAAGATATAAATCACTTTAGTTAAAAATGCTTATTTACCTCATTTGTATGCTTGTTTGATTACTTGTTTACTGTTTCTTTTAATTTCACAGAAGCCTATAACAGAAAAGGAAAAAAGCTTAAGAATGAAAATAATTGAAGCTAAAGTAAGAAGGGCACTAGCCAAGGTAAGTGGAACGAGTGCAAGTTAGCAAGAAGGATCTCAGCCTCAGCCCCAAAAAAAATCCCAAACCCAAATAGAACCCTAGCCCCAATCAGAACCCCAGCCCCAATCAGAACCCCAACCCCAACTAGAACCCCATCCCAAACCCCAACCAAAACCCTAACCCTAACTAGAACCCCATCCCCAACCTCAACCCCAACTCCAACACCAATCACAACCATCTCCAGATGTACCAGACTTGTCTCAAATTACTGGATCTCCTCAACCACAAGCATAGCCTACATCAAACCCTCCTTCATTGACTTAAGCCTCTCATCCTAAGAAACTCAGGTTTTAATCTCCAACAAGGAGAAAAAAAGTAGCAACGACAATACTTGGCATTGGGTTTTGTAGTTGGGATTAATTTGGTGTATTCTATTATGTTAGATGTACGTATGTTATGTGTATGCTGGTTGGTGCATGCTTGTTTGGTGTATGCTAGTTTTGAGTTTATACACCCAGTACTCGCACTTTTGTGTCACTTTTCACCATGTACTTGCGTTTTTGTGTTTACCATGTACATACAAAATGGCCTATTTATGAAACAATTGACAATGCTAGTATATTCCATCTGCTTCAATTTTTGTTTTTGTGTAATGAATTATGTTTTCACTTTCAAGTTCTTATATTCCTTACATATTTCAACATTAGTTGAGTCATATTCAATGCACCTTGAACTCGCACTGCTGTGTCACTTTGCACCATGTACTACCAAATTGGTGTTTTAATGCATCATTGGTGTGTCACTTTGTCACTCTTTGCACCCTTTAATAGATTGATTGGTCCAATTTGAGAGAACAATATATAGATTACATGTCAAATTACATTTCCATTACAACTTAGTTCTTAGCATCTATTACAAAATTGGATTGTTAGGCATTCCCTAAACCTTAAACTTCAGTCTTCTTAAATATCGGCACAATACAGGCTACAATTAGGGCAACCCATAGCTTCCTTGTGCTAGCTCTGCTTTTCTTCAAATCATCTTCCAATGTACCAGTTTTCCTCAACAATCCAGGTATGATTACCGTACACCGATGCCACATTTTAGGATCAAACCATTCCCAAAACCCACAATTGCTTCCTTGCATTTAAACAGACCTTATTATCATAAACGTGCACACAATCCCAACAAATGAATGAAAATTGAACATCTTTCAACTAAAATTTGAAGTCATAAATGTAAGGACCCGTCCCGGAAATTAGGGTTAAGACAGTGATTAAGATGGGATTAGTGAGCTTAATCGGTGGTGAGTTGGTTACGATAGGTCTGTTAGCGTCGAATGACGATTTTGCCCCTAGGTTGGGCAAATAGTTGACTTTTAGTTCGGGCGGTTAATTGGGTATTTCTCGGTGATCGTGACGTAGTTCGAGACGTCACGAATCCGTAGACAGGTGGCACGTCCGATTCCGACATCTAAGGAGGAAGTTATGATGTTCGGAAGGTTGAGGGCATTATCGTAATTTAGCTAAATAAGGAAGAAAAGTAGACTTTTCGCACGATCGGGTTTTGACACGTTGACCTAGGACCGTTAGGGAGATCTCGTCGTCCTGAATTCAACGACAGGCGGCACGTGTTCATCGGACCTAGGGTGAGTAAGATACGGGTCTAAAACGGTATGGGCATAATTGAAACTTTGACTCAAAAGAGGGGCATTTTGTTCTTTTGCACATTGGGAATTGTGCAACCGGATTGGGACAAGTGGACAGGAGAGAATTGGGATATTTGTGAGAGGGCTGAGGGGATTGTGACATGTGGCAAATGTGTAGTGGTTTCTAGGGTGCACGGTGTGCGTGTTCAAATCGTGCAGGTGTGTGTGTGTGCAACCGTGTTCGAACAAGAGAGAAACAGAGGGTGAGATTGAGAAGAATTGAGTGTGGGTTGTGTGTGTTGGTGTATCCTAGTGACTGAGGAAGTAAATAGAGATCGAGAGAGAGACAGTGAGTGAGTTGTGAGGGCAACTCGTGTGAGGAAACCTTGCGAGTGTGAAGGGTTGAGTTTCAGGAAAACAGAGAGGGTGTTGGGTGGTGGTGCTGTTGTGTTCGACCAATCGAGGCTGGTGGTGGTGTCCAAAGGATGGAGGTGGACTGGAGGAGTCATGTACTCACAGCTGAGCTCACGGCGGTGGCCTGAGCACAGGTAATTTCTCGTTTCCTTTCAATTGCTCTGTTTTGCCGTTTATGTTCAAACCAATAGTCGTGGATTTTGAGTACGAGTTGAGGTTTTTGGTGAGTTGTGTGAGACCCAGTGAGGTCCTAGGAGTTGTTTAGTGTAGCCACCGTGACGGGGGAGGACTTGGGTGGCCGGATTGTGAAACAGGGGTATGAACGGGTTACGGTTTCGAGTTAGGGACGATGGGTTAGAAGCTGTGTCGAAGTGTTTGGAGTAGGGGAATAGGTTGCTTAGGACTGGACGAAGAGACTGGTGAAGAGAGGAGTCGAAACGGTGAAGGAACGACGGAGAACCGCTCTCGCCGGTTCAGACCGGTCGAGCTGAGGAAGACCGGTCGAGCTGAGGAAGACGATGAACAGTGTACTGGGTGCAGGCGCGTGAGGCTCACGCGCAGCCACTTTGGGCGGCGCGTGCGGCGGCTTTTGGGGAAACTTCCAACTAGGTTTTTGGTCTAGATGTTGTAACGAGTCTATTGGAATAAGTTTCGGATTAATCGGATGTCGAGTCAAGTTAGTTCGGCGAGGTAGAAGGTTTAGGGTTCCGGTTCGTTACGTTTAGGACCTGGGGATTTTTGGGGAAAATTAGGAGAGTCTTGGTAGACGTGTTAGTGACGTTCTTTGGTGACTGTTGACAGGATCGGTACTTCCCGAGGAAGCTGAGGAACGTACGAGACGTACGGGAGGCGAGTGACGTGCCCGGTATTTGTGAGTGGACCCCTTCTCTAAACTCAAGCATGCATAACTGTTTTTCTATAATTATTTTATGGTTTTACATGTGCTTTCATGATTGTTGAATATGTGATGATGGTTTTACATAATTGCACATTTTTCGAGAAAGTACGTATTTGGCACGTTTTACGAGGAAAGGTTGAATTTCTGATTACGATGCCATGATTTGGGGTTTTCAAACGATAAGTGATTTTCAATGATTATAAAGGGATTTTGGAACGTGATTGCAATGATCAGGGTTTTCGGTTTTAGAATCGGATTTCGGAAAGCGGAATTTGGTTTTAAAGTTGAAAAGTGGATTTCCGGATTTGGGTTCAGAATGACGGTTCTGGACGCCGGAAGGGCTTCGAACCAGTGATTTCAGATTCGGGTTTGGATGTGAATTTAGAAATGGTTTTCAAATGGTTTTGGATTGGATTTGCTGGATCTGGTTATTGGGTTTAAAGACCCAAATATTATGTTTGACGGGGGACGGGCCCGGATTGGGTTTAAAGACCCGGATTGAGTTTAAAGACTCGGGAGTTTAAAGACTCGGATATACTGATATTTCCCCCGTAGACCTGTTGAGTTTAAAGACTCGGGAGTTTAAAGACTCGGATATTATTGAGGCCTGGATTGAGTTTAAAGACTCGGATATTATTGAGGCCTGGATTGAGTTTAAAGACTCGGGAGTTTAAAGACTCGGGAGTTTAAAGATTCGGATAGGTTCAGCAGGTTTGATCGGATAATGTTTTGCTTGGTATTTATGATGGTTTTATGATGTTTATGACGTGATTTCTATAACTGCTTTCAATTCTGTTTTTATGACGATCTTTATGTGTTTTATAACTGGTTTCAGTAAATGGGTTATTCATGTATGATTTCAAAACGGAGGGCCAAATCCCTGGTTTTCTTATAAAATGGTTTTGGAAACTCTTCTTTTATTTATGGTCCACTCACACTTTCTGTTTTTAAATTACCCTCCATGTCGTGGAGCTAGCGCGGGGTTTCGACGTCGAGGTAGTGTCGGAGGCATAGAGTACCCGAGAGTTTTCCCTGAGTGGTTTAATTTTCCGTTGTGCGTGTACCTTCTGTATCGGGTTTCTTTTCCTTTGTTTGGTACTATGCTCTGTAAAACTTTGACTTCGAAATGTTTAAAAATTTCTCCTGCGTCTGGCATGAAATTTGGTGGTTTATCGTGAGGTTACTTTGGTCTTTGTGTCGGGGTGTCAGACGGGAGCAGGATTTACCTCGGATTTCGGGGTGGAACCGAGGTGGGTCCTGACAATAAACCTAATTTAGATTACAGCTCTACCATAAGAAGAAATTCTTGATTATTAATCTAATTGCAACAATGAACACAAATTTGTGATTTTTCATTACCCTAGAACATGGACACACTTGGAATCTC
This sequence comes from Prinsepia uniflora, assembly GCA_032719365.1. NCBI lineage: Eukaryota > Viridiplantae > Streptophyta > Magnoliopsida > Rosales > Rosaceae > Prinsepia > Prinsepia uniflora. The sequence continues at coordinate 35,578,982 of CM064874.1, read as the reverse complement.
CTGCCAGGATGTATGTCATTCCACGAAGTCATGATTTTGCATTTCTTCCCACAATAACAACTTCTCACTTCAAGCTCATCCATATTTTATTTTTTTAAGCTAGGTCATGTCAATGATGAGAGAATAGAATTCATGGGTTGTGTCGACGAGGGAAGGAAGAAATTAGGTCGCATCAACAAGGGAAAGAAAAAATTTGGGTCACGTCAATAAGGGAAGGGATGACATAGGTAGCGTTGAAGCCTGGGTCGCGCAAATGAAGGTTTTAAAATTAGGGTTTCTCAATTTGGGATTCCAAATTAAAGGTGTCAATTGTGAATTTCCACAATTGCCCTTTGCCAAATTATTGTATTTTAATTCACATAGGTGCCACATAGATTTTTTCACGCCAAAGGGAATGCCTGTGACTGAAATGGAGATGAGTGGCTTAACTCGACCGTTTGATGCTGTTAAGTAACGCAATAACGAGTGTAGGGTGCAAAGTGTGACTAATGTGCGAGTCCATGGTGCATTTAAGCTAATAAGCCCACACAGTATTAATATTTATTGAGTGGGATTAGGTATCAAGGGTAATAGAGATTCATGGGGCATGAGAATTACAAGTCCAGAAGGCAAATTTATCCCTAACTAGTTGTTGTAATCCATAAAAATCAGCCTAGTAACCATGCAAATGTGTAAGGACCCGTACATTGGAGGCAAGGTTAGCAATCCCACGTCGCCCAGGGGATATGGGGGATGCACCTTATATGTGTGGGCGCGCATTTATCCAACATGAGGTCTTTTGGGAGCTTACTGACTTTGGATTCTTTGGGAACTCCAAAGTTTAAGTGAGTTTGGGCTGGTGCAATCCTAAGATGGGTGGCCAACAGGAAAGTTACACGTGAGTTCCCAGAAACAAAACCATGAGGGCTAGGTCCAAAGTAGACAATATCGTGATAGTTGGGTCGAGTAGTGATAATTTGGCATCAGAGCCCAACCCCGGCCGGAATTGAGTGTGCTAGAGAGGGCGCAGGGCCCCAAGGGGGTGGATTGTAAGGACCCGTGCCTTGGAGGCATGGTTAGCAATCCCACGTTGCATAGGGGATCTGGGGTATGCACCTTATATGTGTGGGCACACATCTATCCAACATGAGGCCTTTTGGGAGCTCACTAGCTTTGGATTCCTAGGGAACTCCAAAGTAAGGCGAGTACGACCTTTTGGGGGATGCACCTTATATGTGTCAGACAAGAGATCTTACCAATTTTAATCATAAACAAAATTTAGTAATTACCCCAAATAAATCCACCCTTGCGGGGTCACCGCCCACATCCTATCCACTTGCCCTGTCAAGGAGTGGAACTTCCTTGCTCTAACTAACCTACGATAACTGCACCAATGACAACATATACTATTTTCCAATGTCCTTAGCTTAAGTACAAATCACTAGGTTACTCATTAACTTAATTTTTTTTTTCAAGTAAGATTTTAATCATAATCTCAAGTATTCACATAGTTTCTATTTACCATTAAGATCATATTCTCAATTTAACACAAATCTTCCCATACATATGGAACATAACGATACCACATTCATATTGTCACGTATAGTTGTTGACAATCATAAATAACAAACCAGTTTATACGAATTTATCATCAAGTCCTCTCATCCTCATTATCAGTGTTAACTTAAGACTTAAAATACCCATTATAATCCTATAGTTAACTCACGTACTCAATGTTCATAGTCATATTCATCCTGTCCTTGATTTGTATAGGCATTTCTTTATTCTCCATACTTCAACCTTATTTCAAATTGCTCTCAAAGATCATAATAACCATCAGGACCATGAACTTACATTATTTAGTTTTCCATAACACATTTTCACTCTAGACTTTGTCCATATTTAAATTCACATGCTAATTCAAGGCTAACTTCCACACTTTATCATTAAACCATTAAAACTAATTAGGTTAGTTAACCAATTATGCTACTGAAATCCCTACAATTATTCATAAACACAATTAAGTTCAAATATAAACTTAACCCTTTCCTAAAACTATAACCGAAAGATATCAATATAACACAAACTTGATACCACTAAATTCAGAAAAATACAAGGAACAAATTTCATGTTGATCGGATCGCCGGAAGCTACCGCACATGCCGGCCAAGTCTCCTTAAGCGTGAAACCCACGCACGTGAACAATGTCGTCGTCTACCTCCAGACACGACCTAGTTGTCTGTTAATTAGGTCGCCCGACCCGCGACGCGACCCGGTTCTAAAATACAATAGTCACATCCTTTTTTCATGATTTAACAGTCTAAACATACATACACAATGCCATAAGTCGATATTTGACCTTAAAACCAGAAATACATACCTTAAGCTCACAACTCAAACTTCTAGCTTTCGGCCATGGACGACAACCCCCTTACAGTGCATTCTAGCATCCCAATCTTCCTGGTTTTAGGCTTAGGGAAACCTTAGGAATCCCAGAAAGACACGGGGACACTTGTTTTCAATGTTCCTCTTCCAAAACCAAAAACCTGATTTCAACCTCACGAGTTCATGGTGTTCCTGTTCACTACTCCTTCATTCTCCTCATTGTTTTCACCTTGTTTCCTTCCTTTTTCTTTCCATTTCTTCATTCTCTACTTCTCCCTTTTTGATTTTTTTTTTGGTTCTTCCCCATTTCCCTCTGTTTTTAGTTCACTGGTAAAAGGTTGAGGTACTTTCGATTCCTCTTCCCCGAACCACCCCCATCAAAGAAGTACACACACATTTAAATACTTGGAGGAACGGGATGAACAATCACGTGGAGGACTCGTATGTCGCCCACAGATGGGAACAAGATATTAGCGACTCCTAAGTGGGTTCTAAACATCTCAATCTCATCAATGCCCCGAGGACTCTAATGCAATGCAATATGTGACTCGATACGTACAACTATGCGTACTTACCATATTACCGTAGATAAACATGACCGGATATGCATAGCAAAATGTTCATCACAATCTTATACCACAATTATCGCATAATAAATCATGCATGCTCAAAGTCATTATAAAGCAATCATCGTAAAACGTGAGAGAAAGATAATATCAAAACATAGGTTTAGGGAAGGGGGTCCACTCACACTAGTTGGGGAGTCAGATCTCCCGATAAATTAAACAACCCTCGAGCGGCCGAGTCCATTTAGCCCTAGGAAATCAACCATAATGGTTATAATTAATAACAAGCCCGATATACAAGTCAAATTACTCAAGGGTAGCCTAAAATGAAGTCTAGAATTGCTTAACATGGGCCTGGAAACCTTCTAAACCATCAATACCCACGTAAACAACACCCACACGCTGCTGGGAGTTAAAAATCGACTTTGCACCTTTTAGGGGCTGTAAAACTGCTTAAAACAATCCTAAATGATCTGAAAATGTGCCCACTCGCCACCATGGGTTGAGTAAACACCCCACGCTCCAACGGAGGTCCGAAAAGTGGCCCACGCTCCCCAACGCACCGGTAGGGGGCCTCACGCACCGGCCACGTGCGCCCACGCTTGGCCACACGCGCTCACACGCGCATCTCAGGTCTCGACGCGTGTGTTACAGTGCCCACACGTGTCGCACGCGCAACATAGTGCACACATGTGGAATATTCATTTTTAACACTTTTATGACACCGTTAGAGATTAACATAATATGTTAATGTCGTTAGCTTATTCCGTCAACTTCTGACGGTTGCCGTTACTTTTTAACGGCTGGTCCAGTCACCGAAGTCCCACAAGGGACGAAAATCGGACACCGTCTACGATGGTCGATTTCTGAAAACCAGCTCTGATTTCAACCGTTCAACAACCAAACAACTCCTAATTGTGACAAGGTTTCAAAATCAAGATTTTTAACTCAAGAATCTACCTCAAAGACTTGGTAAAACGTCGTGATCCCTCAGTTTTCCAGAACACTGTCGTAGCTCCAATGAGGGTCCAAACCTCGTCCAAACGAACATGCAGGGAAGGGGTTAGATTTGACACGAAGAAAGGATTCCAATAAGCTTGGTTTAGGATGGATAACTACATGTTTTCCGATATTTCGGCGACCCCAAATATTTTCGACCGTTCTCGCCACCGTCATCGCCGCACTCGTCGCTGGCTCAAATTGGACATGCAAACAATCCGTTAGAAAGCTCTCATTGAGAGGATTGTAATGGCCTAACTCTTGGATTTCGTGGTTACCTGCAAGGCCTTCAAATTACGTCAGGTCGAGTATCAGGTTGATGTCCATCCTCGTTTTCTCGCACTAGAAATCACAAGCAGAAGATTCAGGTAGTTGCTCTAACTAAGCTAAGGTCGTTAAAGAGTTCGAGAGAGGTTGATCTTACCTCGAATATCTCCTAGCGTCACCACGTCGAGTGATGAGTTTGAGTCGGGTCAGAATGCAGATGGAGTTGCGGTGGTCCTCACGACCTACATTTAGCTCCAATAGGGTTGCAGTGGTGTGAGGAAGGTCGTGGTTCTACTGAGAGTCCTTTATTTTAGCACTTCGACTTGCGATGGTGGTTTTTTTTCCCTGTGACCAGCGCTACATGAACGACTGATAGGGTCGTGGAAATTTCAAGGCGGATAGAGGTAAAGGGATCTCCAATGATGGTTATTGCCACTGTGGTGGCATTCAAGGACAACGGGTTATGAGTTTCTACTCTGGGTTGGGAGTCCAGTGATCATCGAGAGCTAGGGGGAGTTCAAAATTTCTGGGCAATAGTTCACGAATCGGACAGAGACGAAAGGGCTTGTGAAGTCGTGAACGTTTAACAGCCAAGTGTGGGTTTGTTGTAGTAAGGGAAGTGGTGTTGGGCCTCTACCTTGGGCTGGATTCAAAGCTATTTGGGTCATAGGATTAGGCTCAACTAAGCGGTAACAAGGCCACTTAGATGTACAAGTTTTGGATTATGGAATTTGGGCCCTCAAGGTAGCAATTTACAAGACCTAGTCCAATAAAATAAAATTTCCATTATAGTCCAACACCAATCTAATTCGAACATATAGGGGGTAAAATGATAATTTCATTATTTAGGGTCTAAATTCTCGGTACGGGTCGTACCACTGTCACTTATCTTCATTCTTCATTTTTTTTTTGGGTAAATATCTTCTTTCTTCATTCTTATCTACCTTTCAGCCTATAATAATTAACAAGTCTTTTCTTTAGTTCTTTATCTACCTACCAGCCTTATATTTGTTCTTCATTTTTTCTTCATTCTTCAGGAACAGTACAGTTTAATCTTCATTTCAATAACCTCATCGACTCCGCTCCATCTCCATTCCCTACTCTCAATTTCCATCGTGAGAGAGGGAGAGACCAAAAATATAGAGTGAGTGAGAGAGTGAGAGATAGAGAACAAAGGGTGAGTGAGAGATGCACCAAGAGTCCAATAGTCAAGACTGAAGACCAATTCTAGAGATGAAACTGAAGACAAAAAGAGTGAGATACAGTCAATATAAGAGGGCTTTAATTGGCATTGCAGTCGCAAAGGAAGAGTGTCTGAGACATAAGGCCAAGGACAAACGCCAAAGGTGCGATGGTAAGGTTCAATTTTCATTTCTGAATTCTAAGTGGATAAGTCTGATTTAGGATTGGTTTCTTTTCTGAATTCTAAGTGGATGAGTCTGATTTAGGATTGGGCGTAATGTAATTCAATGTTTGTTATGAATTAAAATTATGATATTTCAATTGGGTTTCGTGTAATTTTATGAACATAGGATAAGGCGCAGGAGTTAGGAGTATGAATGTATGATATGGCCTTAGTATGATATTTCAAATTTTCAATTGGATGGTCTGAGTATGATATTTCACAAAGAACATGAGTTTGAGTCTAATTTCGAATGGATTCTTCGATAGTAGCCTACTAACCTTCAATAGCACATTGTCACTCATATGTAGCGATTATTCATGAATGACCAAGCCATGCTATTATCATGGGCAATTACGAGACAACCAATTCGTTCTATAGATTACTTTATCTCAGAAAACTTTGGGGCATGACTCTCTGAATCCAATGTTACAAACGGTGCTAGGCGCTCCTAGGGCGGAGGGTAGGGGCCTAGACAGACGCCTAGGCGGTTATTTTAAAAAAAAGACAAAAATTAATAAAATATGTAATACATAATTACATGTATATAAACATATATTACATAATTTAATCAAACATAATGAGAGATTAAATAAATAGTAAAAACTAAAGAAGTGTCTCATATTATTTTGATATTTGGTTCACAATGACTCAATGAGTACAAAATGAGAGATTTTTATAATAATCAAAACTCAAATCAAAACTCAATCCATATAGAAAACACAAAGCCAAACCCAATCTATTTAGAAAACTCAAATCCAAACCCAATCCATTACAAAACTCAAACTCAAACTCAATCTATTGCAAAACCCAAACCCACTACAAAACCCGAACCCAATATACCACCATCACTTTTTTTTCTTCTTCTTTTAATTTGAATCTACCACTGTCACTTATCTTCATTCTTCATTTTTTTTTGGGTAAATATCTTCTTTCTTCATTCATATCTGCCTGTCAGCCTATAACTAACAAGTCTTTTCTTCAGTGCTTTATCTACCTACCAGTCTTATCTTCATTCTTCATTTTTATCTTCGTTCTTCAATAACAGTACAGTTTCATCTTTATTTCAATAACAACGTTGACTCCACTCCATCTCCATTTCTAACTCTCAATTTCCAGCGTGAGAGAGGGAGAGATAGAAAATAGAGACTGAGTGAGAGATAGAGAACAGAGCGAGAGATAGAGAATGAGAGATAGAGAACAAGAGTAGAGACTGAAGACCAATACTGGAGCTGAAACTGAAGGCAAAGATAGTGAGAGACAATCAATATGAGAGGGCTTTGATGGGCGTTGCAGCCGCAAAAGGAAGAGTGTCCGAGACATAGGGCCAAGGACGGACGACAAAGGTAATTTTCGATGGTAGGGTTCAATTTGGGTTAATTTTTTTTTTTTCTTCTGAATTCTGAGTGGTCGAGTCTGCTTTGGGATTGGGTGTAATGTAATTTAATGTTTTTTATAAATTAAAATTATGATATTAAAATTGGGTTTGGTGTAATATTATAAACATAGGATACATCGTAGGAGTTAGGAGTATGAATGTATGATATGGCCTGAGTATGATATTTCAAATTTTCAATTGGGTGGTCTGAGTATGGTATTTCACAAAGACCATGAGTTTGAGTCTATTTTGAAATGGATTCTTCGTTTTTTTTTTTTAATTTCCAAAATGCCCAACCTCTTGCTTTGGCGGCCCAAGAGTGCCCAAGAGTGCCCAAGAGTGCCCAGGCACCACAGAATTCCTCAGCCGCCTGTTGCCGCATAGGGCTTATTCGCAGCGGCTCCACTCCGCCTAGCGCTTAGGCGCTGCCTAGCCCACCATTTTGAGCATAGTTTGAATCTAAATAACACAAAGTGACCATAAACCTTCTAGCAGTCCACAACACCATTCACACAAAAGTGCCTCAACAATTCAAAAGGCTAGAATCAGTTTTTATTATTATTATTTTTTTTTAGTTTTGTATTTTTCCCTTTGAGGTACTGAAAATGTAGTTACTTGTTTTACGGAATTTTTCTTCTATATATAGTTTATATATAATGGTTACATTTGGAGGTGAGGTTGGATTGAATTGGATTCAATACGGTATGAAAATTAGCCCTGGACATAGTTCGGTATTGAGGTAATACCGGAACCGTATCAAATAATTTTAATTGGTTAGGTACTGTACGGTATTTCAAAATATGAAATTGGTACCGTATCATACCGTACCAATTGTGTTCGGTAATGTTTCGGTACGATTTCGGTTTTGAAACAAACCTATTCAAAAAAAAAAAAATTAAGCCAAGTTTAATGCAAAAAAATTTAAATAATCTATTCATTCGAAACTTTTTGTGCTAAGGAATTTGTACCAGACATGCTCATATTTCATTCATACAATTTCATAACGAATGTGTAAGTTATATTTCATAATTCATACCAAGACCTGCTCATAATTTGTACAAATTCGTAACAAATTCATACAATTCATAATGCATAATTCATATGGTCCAAAGTCCATACAATTAAAATTCATATAGTTCAGTCTATCACATACATATAGTCCATAATCCATACAATTACAATCCATAATTTCATAAAATCCAAAATTATAAGCGAGCCACAATAACATAGCTACTAGTTGAAAATGGCAACATACAAAAAACAAAATTAACATCACAACACATCCATACGTGTTCTTCCTACTTCATGTGTTTGTAGACCTCTCACCACTTTTGTATTCTATAATTTAAAACATCACGAACTAATTTATAAAGTTGAAAAATGGATGTATTTATTGTATGGACAAATAGTTTTTTGATTTAATCTGCATTGGTGTGCTAAGTACCATGTATTTGTGTTGCGTATCTACATGGCTCCAGTGGATATGCAAGAAACATTCTAACACCTATGGTGATTGCCTCTCAATGCGACGGTGCATCATACATTTATTCTAAAAATAAAATTCCAATAAATTTTTAAAAAATGCACTTGATCGAAAACACACTCTCATCATCCCGATTCTTTATCTTAGTATGTATTACATCATGTTTATTGAAGTCCAATCAAATGGTAACTAAGATAATGATAATAAATGAAATATTATGCGTAAACTGTAATTAAGATAATGATAATGAGCACCCGTTATACCCAGATGAGAATTATTATGCTCAGAAATTCTCACTTACATCAGCCATCAAGAAGAGGTCGATTGGCGAGAAAGAGCAGCAAGAGAGCGTTTGTGCGAGAGAGCAACGAGGCCGATCAACGAGAGAGAGGGCAATGGGCGATGACGGGTTGAGCGCATATCTACGAGATCAGAGTAGTGGGCTGTGGGCAACGGAGTGTGAGAGAGCGCGACGAGACCGAGATGGAGATGGGCGGATGGCCGAGACGCAGAGATCACAGAGAAGATGGGCAGCTAAGTTTTTAGTTTTTCATTCTCTTTTGTGTGCAGACTGTGCATAAGAAAACATGAAGAGGTAACTAGGTTTTTAGTTCTTCCTTTCCTAAAACGCTTCTCATTTTCTTTTTAGAGTTTTTATTTTTATTTTTATATTTAATTTAATTATTTAATTAATTAAAAAATTCAAAGGTTGAATTTCAGTACGATATTCTCCAACACTAAAACCGATCTCATACCGGTTCCAACCGGTACGATTTCAGAACCATACTGATTATCCATTCGATTTTACTATTCGATTTTATTTTTTGGTATGATACAGAACGGAAAAGTTTCGGTATTTTGGAACAATATGCCCACTAGTAATCAAAATGTCCCTTAGATGTAAAAATCAGTGTCTTTTCATCGAGGACAAAATTAAACATAAAAAGAAACTTATTTCTCCTAATTCTACTATTTTGAGGGAATTTGATTGGATAAATGTTTTCTACCTCTACTTCCCTTATAATGAATACACATGTATGGATGAAGAAAAAACAACAAAAAATTGATTTTGATGTTAATGAAGGTGTGACTTGAGAGTACAAAGGAGAAAAGAAAATGCATAAAAAAAAATTGTAGGTAAGTTAATTATGTCGCGTCTTCATTTTCAATCATTCCACGAACTTCATTAATGACTAAATGTGCTTTGTAACCACCAATTACCTCCGCTTGTTTTCTGCCGTGTTTCCAAAGCTGAGACATAATCATCATCATCATCATCATCATCATCAGTACTAGTATTAGAGTAGGAGCTTGTTGGTGCGCGGAATTGGATTAGATAGAATAACACATCAAATTCAATGTGTTTTTCATTATAGGAGATTAAAAAAGGTAAGTTTCCTGGAAACACCTAATCCTCCTATAATGAAGCCGCATCCATTTTACATGCAAAATACATTGAGTTTGATGAGTAATCCAATTGAATCCAATCCCGCTCACCAAACGAGCCCTATTAGTATCGGTACTACCAGCCTAACAGGGAGAAAGAGAAGAAACATCCAAATTATCATTCATATGGAGTTTGTTTACCTGTATAGTTGGCATCTTCTGCACATGTCAACATGCACAAAAATAAAACACAACTTAAATGAAACAATAATAAATGATAGTAGTTTAACGCAACTCCCATGATATCACATCTCATCCCATGGTAATACTAGTATGACCACAGAAGGAAAAATTTAGAGGAAAATCTTTGATGCAGATTGCAGAGAGGGCAAAACAAAATGAAATACTCGGAATGCTAACAATAACAAAGATGAATATTTCAATCATGAGATACAAAAACTTCCAAGTGGGATGAAAAACTTACAGTGACTTCAGCAGCGGCAACAAGCTTGTGTGGAACTGAATTCACGTCGATACAATAGAACAACAAACTACACAAAATCAATCATCAGAGTTATAATAAAACACTCATCAGATATCTCACTACACATCAAAGCTTTAGTGTTACATATTCTCAATTTTTCCTTTCTTTTTTTCAAATTTGAACTTCTTTTTACACACATGTGGGTCAGTGTTTTGAGGTTTGGCAAGACAAAGCAGATTCATGTTGATGCAAGCAAAACGTTTCTTTCATTTTTAGAACAACTTAATGGAGCAAAGTATCAATGTTCTGAAGCTCCAGCAGATATAGCACCGGTCAATTAGTGTAAAACAAAACTAACCTCGGATAATACTCAGCTGCCAATTTCTTCAATTTCGGTTTCAAATATATACATTTTCTGCACCAGCTTGCCATCCTATATTTCAAAACTCAAGATTTACAAGCTATAAAGAACCGTTTAACGAGAAACAAGAGAAATTCGTTGTTGTAAATTTAATTGCCAATCTCCAATTGCAACTTCCCAATAAGGGCTTATGCATTTCGTTTAACTTAAGCATTGTGAATTGCCAATGCAAGTTTAGAGCCTTCCCTTTCTTTCACTTGCTACATTTCTCACCATCCAAACAAACAAAAATGAAAAGGAAATAACTACCAAACAAGCACCCAAAACATCACCAATCCAAACACAAAATGGAAAACCCCAATAGGACCAGAAAGGTACCAAACGAAAAGACATGAAATGATTGCTTGGTTGTAGATGAATTACAATCCAATGGGAAGTTCCTCAAATAAAATTTATTTTTATGCATTTCGTTTCACTTAAGCATGATAATGCAAGCAAAAGCCTCCACTTTCTCTCTCTTCCTACATTTTCTCAGCAACTAAACAATGCAAATGAAAATAATCCAACAAACCCACAAATTCAAAACCCAGCAAGACCCAGAAACGTACCAAACGAAAACGGCCGAATCCTCTTGGGAAATGACCCGGTCGAACTCGGTCTCGTTGGAAACGGGCCGGAGATCCACCGAGACCGGTGAATCATCGAGCTCTTGCAGCGACCCTCCCAGAGCATTTAGCGAGGCAATCGGCCCCAAGATTTGACGAATTTTACGGGAAAATGACAGAGAATTTGAAGGCGGGTAGGGAGTTGGCGCTGCGGGTGAGAAGCCGAAGCTCATAACTTCGAGTTTAGGTGAACTTGTCGGCGAGTCACGTGACAGGTCAGCTGATATCCTGGATCTCAGGCTCGCTGATCTAAGCGCAGGGTATGTTGGTATTGCAGACATGTCGTCGAACAGATTCGACTTTCGAGTATGAACTGTCGATTTGGAGTGGAGCTAACCGTTGGCGTTGACGAAGGATTTGAGGAGGCGGAGAATGGCGGCGCACGTGGCTGGTGGTGGGGTAATAAATTCGAATATGACCTTTTTAAACTTTCAGATATAAATTCGAATGGTAATAAATTTAGTTGTTAAATCTATTTTAAGGATTGTAAATTTTATTTTATTTTACGGATTTTTGAATCGGTAAGGTAAATTGATTATTGGTATTAATATGAATTGTATCAGTTATTTTGTGAATTATAGAATGAAGGTTTTATTTTTTTCGTGACTGACGAAAAGGAAAGAAAATCGAAATTGAGAATAGACTGGAACCACCGAGATTCAAACGGAGAATGGTTTTCGAAGATGTTGTGACAAATGAATGAACATGGAGAATCTGTTGTGGTAAAAATAGATTGGTGCAACAAAAAGAAATCAAACCCAATCTAAAGCTTGAGCTTCTCATAAGCTCATCACATTAACTTTATTAAAATCTTCTATTATCGGGCAATAAATCCAGTAGCAAACTACTAAAATTCTGCACGATTCTAACTTAGTGAATGCTATAGAAGTAAATAATACTGCAAATAATCGAAATTCGAAACAAGCCAGGAATGCAGGATACAACAAACTCAAAGACTCAAAATTGAAAATGAACACACACAGATTACTATATACTCTTCTAAGAATCCAGCCATACATAATTATGTTGTCTCTCCCTGTTGGACAAAATGTCCCAAAAACTTGGATCAATGACTCAAGTTCTCAATAATTTTGGAAACCGCCGAGTACGTTCCAAAGGCAGATGATATCACGCCTACACAAATTATTATAGTACAGAGTGTCGTCTGCAAAATAGCAGAAAACGCCTGTTATTACCGTTGAAGCTCTAATTCTGTAAAATTATCTGAAACCATTTCTCTTATCAAACAAGCATACCTGAGATCGAGTTATTCGTCCCCTCAAGATACTTAGGAAACAAGCACAAGGAAGTATCAAGGTCTGCAAATAGTATGTTCGTCAATATAGTGTAGCTGAGCAAACTAGCTGATATCTAAAATTTGAAAATGTAAATTTACAGCTACTAGAACAGACAAAAAAAAAAAAAACTAATATTTTTTGGAAAAGGAAACTTACTACAAGCATTGTGAATAAAGATCCAATCAACGACATCACCAGACCTGCGATAAGTTAAAGATAATTCAAGTTGTAATATGATGTAATGTACTAACGAATGGGAAAGACATACAAAGGAAGTTCACAGGAGACTTTACCAAAGAAAGGGATGCAGAGACCCACGATCAGAGTGGAGAGCACCAGTGCCGTTCTAATTAAGATTGCATATATATGAGACTTGTTGGATGGTACCAGCTCCTCCAGACTCAACGCGACGGGAGATATAGTCAACGCATATGTAGATCTAATTAAGGAGATACATAAAATGCCTTTTGCTTTTCGTTTTGGTGTGTGTTTTTTCGCATGAGTAGACTTTTGAGCAACATAGGCACAAAAGAAATAAAAGTGAGTGTTTGTGTACGAGTGCTGGTGCATTAGATGACATTTTCATTATTCGCATAAATTATGCGGCATAATTTTCCATAAAGGATATTTGGTAAATGGGTTGACCACCTGTAGAAGAGCAAAACAGACAACGTATAAGCTGGCTTCCGAAAACTATTAGCCTAATGCCTATTGATTTAAGCCTATATCAGACAATAGACCATGCCTACATGTTACATCAATGAACTAGCCGGCTAGCCAGAAAGTAAAATCACTCGACAGCTGATATCTAGTATGAGATCCAACTATTGTTGAAGATTGATAGTTGTGCAAACAAGAAAGTGGAAAAAAAAAATAGAGAGAACATCCATGTTAACAACTTTAAAAAGCATACCGTTGTCCATAGAGCAATCTTGGAAGCAACCAAATCGTGGGGCATGTTGAGAGTGAACTGTGATTCTGTTAATTCTCCAAACATCGTGTAGCCCATGACAGCAACTCCGCCATACAAAAGAGTGCAAATACAGAAGCTGCATAAAAAACAAATCGAATAAAGGAAACATAGGGTATACCAAGTAGCATAAAGTTCAAAAATACTTGCAGGTCCTGCAAGAATTGAGAAGAATTTTGAAAATTCACATAAAATGGTAGGGGAGAAAAAACGACTAACAAGCTGAGCTTAGACTCTGATAGAAAAATTAAATGGAAATATATTTGAGCATCTCTAGTTTACCATGTTAAGAGGATAGCAGGGAATTGATTTGGTTTTCCCAACGAAGAGTAAATGTTTGGGAAAACAGCATGCCCTGAGTAGCAGTAACCATATAGACCCATAGCGACAGGGAGACTTGCAAGGTTCAGTGGTGTTCCTTTGTTCTCAAAGCCAACTCCATCTACAACGCCAACCCATAACAAGCAAAGGACCACCAAGATCGACGCAATAACTCCACCAGCTGGAAGAAAGACCAAGCAAAATTGTAAGAATTTCTCAAAAGAACAGCATGCATTTAGATTATATTCAATTTGCCAAGCTTACCTGAGATATAGCTGAGAACACTGAGGTCCCGAAGCCATACAGTAGGAAGAACAGCAAGGGTGGTCACAATTGCAAATAAAAGGTGAGAACTTAACACATATCCGCCCAAACTTAATTGCGCATTTGGAAACAGTGAAGACAAGTTATCACTCTCCAAGATTATATATTCTATGCAACAAGCCTGCAAGTAGAGAAATATTTGAAGTATGTGATCTACATGCTTTAAAAATAGAAGGAAAAAAAACACTCAAAATATGAAGGAAATGGCTGCATGTTGCTGATGTGACCGAGTATAAAGGTTAGAGATCAAAATTTAAAATCTGATTCCAAGTCCCAACTGCATGATCTAGACTATAAAATTATGGAACTGTAGAAACGGTGTTGCATGACAACTCCCATCAAATATCACGTGATTGGTCTCTCATTTTGTGTTACACATGGTTTATGAATCCATGTTCAGATTATGAGTAATGTGATTGAGTATAACTGGTTCAATAGCCCAGAGCAGCATATCAAGTGATGATTGTTATATGATGGAAACAAATCATTCGCTTAGAAAAATTAATCATTGGCTAAACAACCATTTAAGCATGGTTCTAGCAAAAGAAAATTCATTATTTGCTCCAACAATAGCCAGTCTGCTCATTATCTAGAATCCAAAGTAGGAAGTTGCCTAAAGAAGGAACTCTATAATATGGATGTAAAGGAAACCTTTGAGTGCAATTTAAAATAGATTCAATACTGAAGAGAAGAGAAATAAGCTGATGTTTCTCATGTGGCTTCCTATGAGATGGATAGATGGCAAAATCTTTCCTATCACCAGTTGTATTCACGCATGTTTCAACCTCTCTTATCAAGAGTGACTATTAGCTTGATGAGAGAAATAAACGCATGCTAACATACAACCAGTTACACCTAAGATTTTCGGGTGATTTCTTGAGGTCAAAACACTAAACTTTCCAGATTATGTAGAAGTACATAAAACAATGAACCCTTTTACTGGTGATGTGATCTGCTAGCAGTCATTGGTTCCGAAAATGATTTCAGCTCATAATACTTGGTTCCCTAATAATTTCACATGATTGGCCTGATTCAAGTAACTCCAGATGCACTAAAAAGTGCCCATCATAACAAGAGGCAGAAAAAAAAAGTATAACGATCACAAAAAGCACAGTATGCTTTTCTTTTCAAGGAAACAGGAAGAAAAATAGTGGAAATCAAAGAATCAGCCAGCCAGGCACACAACTAGTAGAAAATTGGGAAATTGTGGTAAGATGAGAACCAAGACAAGAACCACCGCCACATTGAATATGGCCACTTTGATGGAAGTAGTCGAAAAACAGTGAACAATAAGATTTAAATGTGGACCTAAGTTATATATAAAGGTGGGGCCCACATAAATTCAACTTCTTGATTGTTTGTTTTCTTATCATCTCATTTCTGTCTGTGTTGTTCCATGTCATATCCTATAAGCAAATAAAAAATAAAGGAAAATACTCACTCTCAGTCAAGCCAGCTGTACTTACATATAATTCCACATACAGTATTATCTGCACCCAAAAAAAAAAAATCATTTAGACAGCAGCAATACCAGCCACTCAACTGAAATCTACAATATAATACTATTAGGTAAGTCTCGTCTCAATTAAAGAGGCAATAGTATGCAGTAGTAAGTTCCAAGTAATCACTAACTTACCGAGATAGCAATTCGGCCAGCGGTACCAAACGCAGCTTGACCAATGTCTGGGTAAGTCTCCAGCCCGGGTTGACTATCCAAGCAATTACGCAGGAGCAATCCAGTGTAGAAAGAAAGCATTGCAAATAGAAGCAAAATAAAGAGTCCAAGCCATCCTCCTTCTCTGACAGCATAAGGTGTAGAAAGGATTCCAACCCCACAAAGAACATTAATGCCTGAATCATAGAAAATGGTTATTGGATAATGATGAATCTTGGAATCATACCACAAGCCGAAGTTAAATTGATCTGAAAGCCAAAAAAGTTAACTGCCACCAACACACTATTGTGATTTAGTTAATAGATCTTTCATGTGCACCATGTGCAATAGAGGCTAGGCCTCCACATTAACCGTGAAATAAATACAGGCTTGAGTTTGTTTGGATCTCCATTAAGCATTGAGGTGATCTGCAAACACATTATATAATATTCATAGATATGAACAAAGAAATCATATATTCCTCAGATTTGAAGGTATATTTAATTTCCTAATAACAATGTTGGGACATCTTGCTAATGCTAAATTAAGATGCATCTTTATATATGTCAGGTTAGTACAACAGAATTTTCGACGCAGCACACCCATCCGCCACCACTCACATGGGTGGGGGCGCACTGTTGTACTGAAGATCTCCCAGTTAAACATGTTATCATCGGAACAACTCAAAATTTTAATTCATAAAGAGATATTTTTTTGTGAGTAAGCAGAGATCCTTTTAAGAGACACATCATCTTGAGACACGCGATGGGGTTGATGGCAACAAGGTGCTACCAACTGCTGAGTTTAATTTAAAGGATAGGATCAGTATATTATGTGGTCCCTGGATTTGTTTGTTTTTGAGACAAATTAATAACTTCATTGGATTTTATCAGTATATTTATCGACATGTGACAATCAATGAATATAAATATAGAATAATTTCATTTATTAAAATAATACCATTTATTGATTGACACATCAACATGGTCACTAAATGTGGTCAATTTAGAGGGTCCAAATAATGGACACCCTTGAAAAAATAAATTATTAAACTATTATGAACTTAGGGATTTAAGTGATGACCAAGACTTAACCAGTGGTATAAAGCACAATTCTTCGAGTCTTAATCTGCAGATGATTAAGGTGATATTATTTAAATGACCAAATATGTGTGGAAGAAATATATGTCATGAATAAGTAACATGTGCTTTCCCGTACTTACCATTAACCACAGCTTGTGCAAATGAGCTCTGGCGAGAAATTGGCAGATGATCGTGTGTAATCCTGGATTTCTCGTCTTTTCGAACTGAAGATCTCCTTGAAGGAATAGGAGGAAGCAGAGAATGAGAACTACGCCTTTGTTGCTGTTGCTCAGCTGCAACTGTTGGTATTGAAGGTTTCGTCAGAAAAGGTAACGTTTCAGGAGTGTGCCTTCTTGTTAGTGATGAAGAGAGAAAAGAACTCCCTAGTCTTGACAATGATGGAGTGCCCAGAAACCCAATACTAGGGGATGGCACACTACCATACAGATCAATTGATTGCCTGAAACCGCAAATGAGAAACGGTAAGTACTAATTGGGAACTGAAGAGAAAAAGAACAAATCAATCAGTATTTTGTGATCCCACGTGAACAATTGGAAAGCTACATGATTAACTATTTTCAGTTTCCCTTAGTGAAAATGTGATTAAAGCCACCCTAAGCATCTGTGGAGACCTTTAACGGAGGCATCAGCCAAATCAATCATACCTTTTTTTCTGGCAAGAAAGTAAATCTGCTTTCCAAAACCGCCTAAATAATACAAATTAGTGTGTTTTCTGTTGACCTTGACAATCCAAAATGTTAAAAAGCAGCCAAATATTGATGCTGACCCTAGGGCATAAAGATTCCAAACTAAAATTACGGCTGAATTTCCTAACCTTTGGCTCTGATTTCTTCTTTATACAAAATATAGGAGATGATTTGGTTTCTCTATACAAGCACCTCAGAAAAAAAAATGCTTAGATTTCCATTCTCAGGCATTAACATCTTATCACCATATCCAACAAAATTTGTCACTACGTTCCCAGGGGCATAAATATTTTTATTTTTATTTTAAAAAGAGTAAATTTTCCTTCTCCACATATTTCAGTGGTAGAAAACAAAGTCATTTGGACAAGAAACATCATGAAAAATTATACAACCTGCTAAGAATTCCATGCAGCCTAATAAGAGGAAAATGAGAGAGGGAAAACCTGTAACTTTGAGGCCATTGGGTAGGAAAGGAACTGGGATTATTCTGCTGATTACAATTTTCGGCAGAAGACTCAGAAGAATCTGAGTCATTGCCACCATCTATGCTTTTGCCGAATTCCTTTTCCTCATCATCTTCTTCTTCTTCACTCTCAATGTAAAAACTCCGTTCAGAAACCGAGTTATTCATTTTCTTCTTCCTCAATTCTTCCCCTGCCAATTACCTTCTGCAAAAAGGCCTAACCCACCGAGAAATCCCATGAAAAGCTCGATCAGTTTGAATGGTTTGGAAATTGCAACTCACAGAGTTGGGAAAACAGTGAAAAAAAAAAAACTAGAATAAAAACAAAGTTAGGCAAATGAATATTTTTCTTCCTTTTTCGTTTGAGCGACAGAGACAGAAAATTATTTGTTTTTCCAGCTAAGTTAGCTTTTATGAAATAACAGATACCCAAAAGTTTAATCAATAACAAAGAAGACCTAAAAACATGAAAATTGCAAACGGTGAAGAAAAAACCAGAACTAACTGTTCAGCAAATCAAAATACTCAGATTGGCGTAGACATCATGGGTACACGGACTTAGCAGAAATTCTAGGTGGCTAAAGTTTGAAACTTTCAAACAGACCATGCATGTTACATTTCCCCCCACTGTTCGGTTGCGGAGAAAATCAAGGGAAAAAGGCCCGAAATCAATGCTTCCTACATTATCGTAACCATAACAACAAACCCAATTCAGCTAAGCCCGGAAACTGCAAGAAAAAATATGGAAAACGGGGAAAAAAAACTAAGCCCGGATATCTGATCCGAAACTGTATTTTGTTTTTCCTCGATTTCTCGGAAATCAAACAAGGAGAGGCCCAGTGTGTGTCCCTGGTAAAATTGGGTGGAAATTGGGTGGAAGTTAATAATAGCATAAGGGGAATTAATTAGGGAGAGCTCGAAAGGCGAGAAGTGGCATAATATTGCACAAGCTTCAGAATCAGAACAATCCACGAAAACAAGTAGAAGAAAAGCAAACCTTATCTCTTTGGATTTTTTGGCTGTTGTTTTCCCGGGAATCGAAAAGGAGTTTCGGGTTTTTTCTTGGATTCAAGAATCTGCAGAAACTCGGGAGTGATAAAAGCAGAAGATTTAAAAAAAAAAAAGGCTCTGGCTTTTCCAACGTGAAACGGAGGAAACAGCAGACAGAGTGAGAGAATGAGAGAGAAAAGATATTACTTTCTGCAGGCCAGTCACTGCGCTCCTGCTCTATATATACACGTCTTTCTCATTAGTAGGGGCGATGTTTCTCTTGAACGTGAACAATTCGGATGTTAGGGTACAAATTCCAGATCATCACAGTAATATATAGGTGCACCAATAAATTACTTTTTTGTTTAGTTTTGAGTACTTTTGCCAATAATTGTGGTTTTTTAGTATTTACATATACTAATTTTTTTTTCCTGTTTAAAATAAAAGATACATGGTGCTTCGCTATTTAAAAAATAAAAAAGAGCCGATTTATAGATAATAAAATTACGTTCATTTGACAGTTTAAGTGTATACCAATTACCAACCCATTATGTTCGTATCAAAATAGTTTACACCAACAAGCGTTTACACCAATCGACTTTAGATTTGTGAGTAGTTTGTTTATTTTCTTTCTTTTTTATGGGCTTTGCGGAGGACAAGCATAGTGTGAGCTCATAATCGTGATTTTATACGGGGCTGGGTTTTTTAATTAACTTTTTTTTCTTTTTTCTTTCTATCTAATATATTTCGAATGATGTGAGCTCATGATTTCAGGTTGTCAGTTAATTATTTGATTGACTTTCTAGTCCTTTCGATGGTGTTAGACTGTGTTTGGGAATGCATGGGAGTGTAAATTACACGATGTGTTTCTTTTGTCTTTTGTGTATATGTAACTATATAATATATATATATATATTGAAAATTGATTAAAATGTCCTTATTTCATAAGGTTCAATGATAGACCTCAAGTCATAATTAAAATTATTTTTAAAAATCCATTGGTTTTATTGTAGTAATGGATTGCCTATTAAAATTGCCATATTTATTTGTGTCACTAAATCAATTATCCCATGTACCATTACAGAATAATTGATGTAGTTAGTATATGTGCAACTATAATTGTAGTTATAGTGTAGCATCACATAAGTACTATTATGACGTTATTTCCTATGTAAATAAATATTTACCATGTTTGATAAATTTAAAATTAAATTGTCATTATTAGTTTAAAGGGCATTATTCTAAAACTCATTACAACTATTATTCAAAATATTATGAATGAGACAAAAAAAAACAACAACAAAAAAAAAGAATAATCATGTTCAATAAAAATGGACCATTATTATTCCAAAACGCATAGCAACTCCAAAACGCAATGACAACAAGTGCAGTGTTTATAATAGTTAGAGTCTGGATAATTTCCATTTGATCACACCACTAGCAGCCCTGACAACAGTTCCAGTGTCGATAATAATTGCAATGTCGCTTCTCTTGTACACTTTTCATGCTCTTTGTTTCTCCCGTGTTCGCTGCTTCTCTTGTTGTCTCTCCTTCTCTACGCTTCTCTATGCTTCTAGTTCCTCTCTATGCTTCTTAATTTCTTCTTTTGTTGGTGATCATTTCTTCTTAACTATGAAGTAACATGTTCCTCAAGAAAATTAAAATAGATGATTAGGGTTGTCCACATGTGACATGATGGAGCATGAGCAGGAGTACCCTCTCCCTCCCTGTTGCAAGAATTTGGATAAATGAGAGAAGCAAGATCCAGGTATATATGACGTATATACTGAATTGATAGATTGACATAATAATGTGATGTTCTGGAGATATATTATTACAACTTGGTTGTCATCACTTGTCTACTTGCACTGCATATGTCACCACACGCGACAGTTACGTTACCACATGCACTCTGTGCCATGCACCCTCCTGGCCTACTGCCTTCCTTCCACGTACCTAACCTATCATTTATGTTTTTACCATAAAATATCTTTCCTAAAGAACAAT
The DNA here is from genome assembly GCA_032719365.1 of Prinsepia uniflora. NCBI lineage: Eukaryota > Viridiplantae > Streptophyta > Magnoliopsida > Rosales > Rosaceae > Prinsepia > Prinsepia uniflora. The sequence goes on along the minus strand of CM064874.1, from coordinate 35,557,811 downwards.
ATTCAAAGAATTTAACCACCCATCTTCATTAAATAATCCACATTTAAGAGAACAACTCATCCATTCCCTCCTTATATCATACTCTTTATGACTCAAAGTAAGTATAAATATTGTAAATATAATATTCCAAAAATAAGTTTTGATGACAGCTTTTTTTTTTTTTTTTTGGGAAGAAGAAGACAGCTATTTGGATGAATCATATATATATATATATATATATATATATATATATATTAGTGGGTATGTTTAGTAAGGATGGACATTACATAATTTTTCTACGGATAATATTTAAATTTAAATTATTAAAATATTAACGGTTCTTAAATTTTCTAAAATTTAAAATGAAATCATTTCGATTCAAATTATTACTAAAATTTTAGTTTGAGTCGAAATGGTTTGAAACCGTTTAACTATAAAAAAAAACAATAAGAACATAAAAAAACAAGTAAAGATAAAAAAAATAACAAAATAATAAATATTCAAAATTTTGTATATTAAACTTGTGTGCGGATGATTGAGTTGCAAACATTACCACTATATTAAGATCCATCAAACAAATACTACCATTTAATAATTAATTATTATATTTTTATCTGGATATACATGTATTTATTTGGGTATATTTGAGTATCTTTTATTTTTATTATTTTTATTTTGTATTAATAATAAAAATTAATATATTCCTTAATAATCTGGTTTGGATTTAACATATTTCAAAAATGAAAATCTGAATTCAAGCTGTTACTAACGGTGTGATTTGGATTTTCAAATATTTTGATTTATATCCAATCAAACTTAAACAGTTGATTAAATAACCGTTTGAAGCGGGTCAATTATCAGTTTAAACGAATTTGTGTCCACCCTTAATGCTAATATTCACGATCTCAATGTTAGTGTCATTTATGACATTAACAATAATATATCATTTCTCACTGACTAACTTTTTATTTTGTATAAAAATTTAGATAATCACTGTAACACCCCGGAAATTCGAGGATTTCAATATTGTAATTTATTGTGTGATTTGACGCTTTTACCCTTGTGATGGGTATGGCCAATTGTTGACTTTTTGATTGATGAATTAAACAGACTTTGACATATGACCGTGACGTAGTTCGGGACGTCACGAGTTCATAGACAGGTGGCACGTCCAATTCGGACGATCAGGGAAAAAGTTATGGCTATCGGAAGTTCAGGGGCATTATCGTAATTTGGACTTCCGGGAGGGGAAAATGTTGACTTTTCTTTTGGCAACTAATTTTCAGTTGACTCAAGGACCGTCAGGTAGGCCTCGACGTCCTGAGTCCGTAGACAGGCGGCACGCCGAAATCGGACTTCGTACGAGGAAGTTATGGTCAGAAACGTGAAATCGGGAGGTTCGTGTCTCGGTTTTCGTGTCGAATATTTTATTCTAAAAATTCTGATTGGAGGACACCTGGTGAGTGACAAGTGTCACTCACCCATTGGCTAGATTGGATCAGATCCACTATGGGATTAAATAGCATTAAAATCCAATTTTGATCTCAGCCATTGATTTGAAGTACCCCAGATCTAATCTGAACCATTGATCTCATCCTTGAGATCAAATCTGGATCGTCCGTTTTCTTTCCCTCCATTCTTTATATTTCCTACCCGAAATGCACATTCTGTCCATTTGAACAAACACCTCAGCTCATCACCCATTCTCTGTGTCTGTGTGTTGCTGGACTCACGGGGAAGGAGGGAGGCACGACGGTGGACGGCGGCAGACGGCGGCGAGGTGAGCCGGTTTCAAAACCCGAAACGGTTTTAAACCCAGATTTTGGTAACTCGAATTCCCACGTTTAGTTTTGTTCTCTATGAATCCTAATCGACTCTAGGGACTGCTAGGAACCTTTTGAGCTTGATATCGTGACCGGAGGTAATCAGGACGGTGACTAAACGGCGACAGGAAACCGGTTCTGTTCTTCGAGGTAAGCCCTCGATCCTGTCTGTTTTTCTCGATTTTGATTCCATAGAACCCTTCCTGGGATTAAGACGAGTAGTTAGGAACAAACCTGAACAAAAATGATTGAGAAATGGTGAAATGGTGACCGGGTCATGATCGCGGGTCTGATCGACCCGAGTTGCAGAGATACGGGTCAACCCGTCTGAGGACAGAGGTGATGACGTGTCACCTTGTCAGACTGTCAGGTGACGTGGATCAACCGTGAGCCGACACGTGTCACATGTCAGTGCACAGTCAGCACTGACATGTCAGTGACGTGGACCAGTCAGGGACTGCCACGTGTCACTGACATGTCAGTAACGTGGACCAGTGCCGTGCTGACACGTGGCACATGTCAGATCTGACATGTGGCCTGACAGATCAGTGAGGTGGACCAATCGGATGTTGACACGTGGCACCTGTCAGAGTCTGACATGTCAGACCTGACAGCTGTCAGATGACGTCAGCATGACGTCATGCTGACGTCAGCAGTGACGTCAGCGATGACGTCAGCAGTGACGTCAGCAGGGACTGTTCCTGCGTTGACCGACGCGTTGACTGGCGCGTGTGGGCGCGTGTGAACAGTACTTTGGTGGGACCACCCCCATTCTTTAGGTTTCGACGATTCGGATCCAATGGCGGTGGTTTCGGCTCGATCGGAGATCATTAAGTTGGTCAAAATGAGGTTTATTGCATTGGGGAGCGCGTTCGGGCGGCTTTCCCGGGCCGGTTTCGGCCTAGGCTTTCATGGTTGAATGTTGGGGGTTTAAATTGACCTTTACGAATACTTTGGACTTGACAGGGATTGTACATTTGTACGAGGACGAGGGTATACGTTCGGTTTCTAGCAGGATTGTACTGTGAGTGGGCCATTTTCTTAAACCCTTGCGTGCACAAATGTTTTCTGGTTTATTATACTTATTCACATGCTAAAAACAATAATGGTTTTGATGATATGGAGAATATGGTTATGGCACGTTTCACGATATTTGGGCTTGAGACCCGTCCGATGAAACTTAATGATTGGTTCGGATTCTATCTATGTATATATATGCTTGCATGTGGATATCAATAAAATGTATTTGGTACTGCACTGTATAGATCCATTCATATGATACTGTCTCCTCCGGATGAGGTACCCCGGAGAGGTCACGGACGTCTAGTACGTCCAGCGTCTATGACGCTAAGCATCGAGGATGCTGTACCCGAACGGGGTTCGGGGATTGAACTCGGAAATTGAGACCCGAGTGGCACGCGTAGCCTTGTAATTGTGACCTTATTGGAAGTCAGGGACGTCAGACATCAGGGATGTCGGGATTGGAGTGTATAGTGCAGCAACTAAAATTATACATATGGTTTTATTACATGCCTTATGGTTCATATTATGATTTGAATACGGTTGCATGCATGTTTGGAAAACGGAGGGGTAAATTATATGTTTTACTTATCAAACGATTTTATGAACTTGAGTTTCGGTCCACTCACCCTTAATGTTTTTGGTAACCCCTCCAGGTCGTGATACTGAGGTAGAGGAGGAACCTGAGGCTGAGGCATAGATCTACTTCTGCGTACCTGAACCCCTGTTGGGTGGTGTACCCGCAGGTTTACTATAGAGTCGTGCTCGCAACTTGTAATTTTGGATTTCATCCCTTGTCTGATATTCGTTTAATTCGGATTTGATGTATGACTTTAATTTGGTTATTTATGCATTTGATGTTTTGAGGTTAAAATTGGTATGAATTATTGGGTGTCAGACGGGAGCAGGGCACGTCCCCTTGTGGTCCCTGTGGGATCGGGGCGGGTCCTGTCAATCACACTCGCTCGGATTACATATTAATTGTGTTTCCTTTCTCCTTTTTTTTTAAATTAGCAATTTTTTAATTATATATGTCATTAAAACCGTTTATTTTTAAAAATTATTATTCAAAAAAATAATAATAACTGAATATGACATTATTATTCATACAAATATATATATATATATATATATTATAATTTTACATTTATATGTCATCAAATATCTTCATTCTATTGGTTTTTTTTTTTGAAAAGATTATACAATGATATATAATTTAAGAGATAAAAGGGTTAAGTACGTAGGTGTTGTAAGAGATAATATTATAAAGCATGAGGATGGAAAATGAATGAAGACAATAACTGGTTAGGCTAAGCATACGTGCATGTTTTCTAAGAGATCGATCATCGATCATGAACATGAGGATGGAAAAAAAAAAGGAATGACGACCCAATTAATGGCTTCTCCAGAAGATGTACGTGTTAGTATCTTGGGGTGCATATCGTATCATATCAATATCAATAATTCAATATCATATTATCATATATAATTATATGGTATGATAGTTCATAGATCATAAATGGATGGCTAAGATGTGTGTAGCTGGGAGCCTAAGAGATAGCTAATTCCTGTCTATCAATCTGTGTGAAAGATATTAATATTAATTGATATATAATATTATGTATGTTCAAATCTCAATCAGCATTATTGATATATGAACTGGCCTGGAGTCTGGAGTCTGGAATTAATGCATGTCTGCCATTCTATTCACCAAATATATATTGTCCGCATGTTTCTTTTCCAGATATACTTTTATAGCAAACTTGACCAACTACATATGCGAACGCAGCGTGTGGGATCGATGAGGGACACATCCTTCTCCCTCAATGGACAATGCTTAAATAAGTCCCATAAGATATATAAAATTTATCCGTATTTCTATTAATTTGATGATACATGTCTATTTTTTTATATAATAAATATTAAAATTAAACACATGTCATAATTAATTTTAATAAAAAATTATACAAGTTGTGAAATATTATTGATCTAAATAAATAAATAAAAAAGAATTAAATATATCTCATCCTTACTAATTAATAATTATCCACAACTTGGTTTCCCCTAACTAATTATTGCAAGTTGAAGGCGCTATAGCTTGTTTATACATGAAATTATGAATGCAAGAAAAATATGGAGATTGATAATTTGATATCGCTCGTCTATTGCGTCACGCAGGTACCCTTTGTTTCATCGATCTATATGCCTTTGTGTTTTTTCTTTTCTTTCTTTGAATCATCATCATCAGTGAAATGAGTATGCTTTTGAATTATATATTGTTTCATCGATCTGTAAGATAAAATTATATTCAAGACACAATTCCATATATAACCAGACCCTTGTATAAAAACACAATCAATTTTTATTGATACTGGTTTAGGTATGAATCAATGTTGGATTAGGTATGTTTCTAGTGGAGTCTCTAAAGCTTGGCAATTGATCTCTTTGTTTGTGGCTGTCCTAGGGGCTTATCTTTGTATTAGCGTTTTAAAAAAAAATTGCATTTGGTGGTATGTCTGTATCACATATTAAGGTGTTAATTTGAAAATTCATTGTTTAGTGGTTTTGTTATGTTATTTTGGTGCATCTGTTTCTTATTAGTTGCTCAACTATCTACTTACATATCCCTCTAATTAATTGTTCTAGTGCATTTCTTAGTGATCAAATATATAAAAATTTCCACTCATACTTTGAAATTTTTCATCCAAACATAATTATTGATCCAAGGGTGTTAATTGGCAACTACAACCCAATTTTTTAGAATGGTAAGTTGACTTGTTTGTCCTTGACCAATCAGTATTGCCTGGTGTGGAACCATAAATCACCGAAAAATTATGCAGTCACCACGTGGCCAACAATTGCCATGATGCTGATATTACCCTTGGTAAAATTGACGTCGACATGTAATGGTCTCCGCATTAATTTAATATATTTACCAGCTAAATATATTAATTAATCAGATCAATGTCGATAATAAATAACTTCCCAGCGAATTATTTATTCATTAATAAATAAGTGATTACACTCGGTACAATCACTTATTTAATACTTTCTCCTTCAACCAATCAGACGCTCCGGTGACTTTCAAGGCTTCACTATAAATAGAAGACCTCATTTCACTTCTAAGGGTGATAAAAAACTCCTGCAAACACTCTGTCGGTTTATTCTGTCAGAAAACTGACTTAAGAATTGGAGCGTTTTCGGTTGAACCACCCCCACGGGATTCAACCTTAACCCCGTTTGATTTTCATTCTTGTGTGTAGGGATCGAGAAGAAACTTCACAGAGCCAGACGATTACTGCATCAACAACTGGTACTTTCATTGAGAGCCGATTTGAGAAATACTCAAAGCGTGCTCTTCAGTTTTTCCTTGAAAAAACTCCATCATCACACTTTTGACACTTACCGTTCTTCACATGGCCAGAACACGTCGATCGGCGCGAGCCTCCGAGGCTGCCACATCCGTCGCTGCGATCGCTGCCGTGAGCGAACCACTGCCTCAGATTCCAGAGGAGCCATTTTCCTGTCTCTTGCACAGCCCGTGCCACGCATCAATTCACCTACCGTACGGAATGCCGGATTGGACACCTACGTTCAGTTTTGGGACGTTCCCTATGGCCGCTGCTACTGTGAATCCCCCACCTGCAACGGGGGCAGGCACAACCTTTTTTCAACAAACAGACGGGCTACTGGCGGGAGAATCATCTCTAAGAGTCCCGAATCAGCCCCCTTCCGGCTGGGACCTAAGGAGACACTTGGACGCTCTGCGCAACTCGCAGGCTGACACCCAGGAACTAGGGGGACATGGCTCTTCACATCTGTCTGAAGGCGCGCGACGTGCGCCCTGACGTGCTACTCATCAAGAGAAAGCACTTAGGGAGTCACCTCCGCTACTCGGACTGACACAGCAGGTCGAGCAACTGAGCAACCAAGTTCAGGCCCAATCAGAGCTCTTACAACAGCTGTTGGGGGACATCAGGACTTCCAGAACCTCCGAAAAAGGCAATGAACCTCGCAAGACGTCAAAAGACATCCCGAAACGCGCAGGCAAGGAACATGTCCGCTGCCAGACAATGTCCCGAGACACGTCACTGAGCGACTCAGGGGATGAAAGCTGCACCCCAAGAGCAAGAGGACAAGATCAATCGAGGATATCGGCCCGAGAACGACTCGGAGGATGCCCCGGAGCACTTTCTCGCATTGAATACCCACGTGATAGCCGACGGCAGTAAGCAGTCTCCCGTGCGTCACGCACCCACTCGGATGATCACAGCGAGGAAGACGAGACTTACACGCCAGCACGCTCGAGAGCTAGGCCCGCTGCAGCTCGAATGAGTCGACGCCATTTGACCCGGCATGGGAACCCCCGTCACGAAGGGCCATTGCACGCTGAAGACGTCCGAAGGATGCTGGATCGACGCCTCCAGGGAGTTCAACGCGACAGTGACTTGGAGGATGACCTTTGGCGCCAGGTACAGACGTCATCATCTTCGCCATTTGTGAGGGAAATTGAGGAGGAACCATTCCCGTAACGATTTTCAACACCAAACTTCAATCAGTACAAAGGAACCTCTGATCCAGTAAAACACATCAATTACTATCGGGGGGTCATGGTACCTTACATACACAACGATGCACTCATGTGCAAAGTTTTCCAAGCCTCACTGCAGGGTCAAGCGACGACATGGTTCAACCATCTCTCCCAGAGATCAATCGACTCCTTCGAAGAGTTGGCCCTTGCCTTCGTGAAGGAGTACTCGCAGCTTTGCACCGTCGAAGTCAAGGATGACCACCTCTTCACCATCCGAAGGAGGTCTAAGGAAACCTTGCGGCAATACATCTGGAGGTTTTGTGAAGAGAAGTCCCGCATCGTTGGTTGTAGCGATCTCGTCGCAGCCATGGAATTTAAGCAAGGCCTATCGTGGGAGAGCCAGCTCTACGGAGACATCGTCATGAGCAACGCCCGAAGTCTCACCAAGATACTGTCCTTGGCGGAGCGACATGCATGCTGGGAGGATGAGAAAAATGCCACACATGCCGCTAACCACGTCGAGGAGGATGGACATCCCACAAAGGCGTTTGCGCAGCCAAAGGATGATACCCACCGCAGGAACTCAGTCGAGAAAGCCAATAAGCGCAAAGGGAACCCGTCATCCAACACGTTCGTGGGTGCGAAGCCAAACACACAGTTTTCGGTACCTCTACTCCAAATATATAATCAGATAAAGGAAAAATCGTGGTTCGAAAGACCAGCTCCCGTCAAAGGTGACCAGGAGAGGGCCGACAAGAAAAAATGGTATGCCTATCACAATTGTTATGGACACGACATAAGTTCTTGCCAGACTTTCGAAAGATACCTTCAAGATCTCTTGAAGGAAGGACTCTGTACCGAGTACGTCAGAAAAAAGGCAATGGATCATCTCGGAAACAAAGACCCCCAGGAACCCACACAAAAGATGATCCGTGTGGACACCATCATTGCCGAATCCGAATTGCAGGGAACAACCAGGAAACTGAATCAGTGACCAAGTCATCATCAAAGGCACAAATTTTGTGATTAAAATTCAGCTCAATGCCTACTTTGCTCTCATAACATCTTTCAATAAGATTCAAGATGTTTTGTTTCAACGTCCAATGAAATTATCTTATCATCCAAGCCTTTTCCATGCAAAGCACCCGAGTCTTCGTCATGCGAAGCACTCCAAGCCTTCGCCATGCGAAGCACTCCAAGCCTTCGCCCCGCGAAGCACCCCAAGTCTTCACCAGTGAAGCACTCCAAGCCTTCGTCATACGAAGCACTCCAAGCCTTCGCCACGCGAAGCACTCTAAGTCTTCGCCACACGAAGCACTCTAAGCCTTCGCCCCGCGAAGCACTCCAAGTCTTCGTCATGCGAAGCACTCCAAGCCTTCACCCCGCGAAGCACTTCAAGCCTTCGCCCCGCGAAGCACCCTAAGCCTTTTCCACGCGAAGCACTCTAAGCCTTCGCCATGCGAAGCACTCTAAACCTTCGCCCGCGAAGCACTCTAAGTCTTCACCATGCGAAGCACTCCAAGCCTTCATCATGTGAAGCACCCCAAGCCTTCGCCACGCGAAGCACTCTAAGCCTTCGCCACGCGAAGCACTCTAAACCTTCGCCCTGCGAAGCACTCTAAGTCTTCGCCATGCGAAGCACTCTAAGTCTTCGCCATGCGAAGCACTCCAAGCCTTCGTTATGCGAAGCACTCCAAGTCTTCACTCCGCGAAGCACTTCAAGCCTTCGCCCCGCGAAGCACCCTAAGTCTTCGCCACGTGAAGCACTCCAAGCCTTTGCAACGCAGAGCACCCGAGTCTTCGCCACGCGAAGCACTCCAAGCCTTCGCCTAGTGAAGCACTCCAAGCCTTCGCCCAGCGAAGCACTCCAAGCCTTCGCCCAACGAAACACTCCAAGCCTTCGCCCAGCGAAACACTCTAAGCCTTCGCCATGCAAAGCATTCCACACCATGCGAGGTACTGACATATGAAGCACTCGAAGACTTCACCATGCTAAGAACTCAAAATTTTTTCCACACAAAGCACAACAAGTCTTCACCATGCGGACCACGCCACGACTTCGCCAAGCGAAGCGCTCAAGGCTCGTCTCAGCAAGGCACATGAAACCATCCAAGAACTTGACTTGTTGGAGTTGGAAAGCTACTAAAAAAAAACACTTCCAACCCCACCAAGAGGGGCAACCACCAGGCCATGACAAACAAGGGGCAAATGTTTTAACATACGAAGTCCAATTCTGCATTTCAGTGCACGGGATCGAACTTCATTCGATCATATCTCATTCAATTTTACTCAACCTGACATGCACTTGATGGCCCTAAAAAGATACAGAAGTCAGCTTTCTAACGCCATTGACCTCACTCAATTCCGAGTTGTGAAGAGTTCCCACCAAACGTTTTTGTACACGAAGGTCAACTGCACGTACCAGCGCACGAGTACGAGATTCATTCAGTTACATACCATTGAATTTTGATCACCCTGACATTAGGGTGATGGATTTAGAAAGCTATGTAAGTCATTTTTCCAACGCAGTCGACCTCACTCAATTCCGAGTTGTGACGAGTTCCCAGCGAACATTTTTTCACACAAAGGTCAACTGCATGAACCAGCGCACGAGCACAAGATTTGACCAATCTTACAAGGCTCAATTCGGATCGTCTTGGAACAAGCTTTGTGGCAGTAGAAAGGTATGGAATTCAGCTTTCCAACCCCATCAACGGTACTCAATTCGAAGCTAAAACGAAGACAGAAGACCAACTTTACTACACAAAGGTCAAATCTGCCGAAAATCACAAAACACCCAAAAAACGTGGAAGACTTCTATTAATGAAAATTAAAGAAGTTGGCAATTCACAAGTTGAATGCTCAAACATGTATTCAATGCTAAGCTCAAGCCACGGGCCAAGAAGGATCATGAAGCTCATCACCAAGAATGGCACGACCTCAGAGTCTCTCCGTCAACCCATGAGCAAGCCTTGGAGGCCTTCAGTCATCTCATTGTGGACTTCCAGTGACACATCGTCCATGACCTTCTTCAAACAGTGGGAGAAACCTCCTCAACATCGCCTACTTGGCATTGATGGCATCTCCAAGCTCTCTTCCTTCAATTAGGTGATGATGTGCAACGTCTCGAGCTTTGCAAGGGGCATGATCGATCCTCCATGCTCCACCTTATTACCACTACATTTTGAGCTCAACAAAGCCTTGAAGATCGAGTCTCTAGAAGGTCCAAAGAAACTCATTGTGTAACGCCCCAGACATTCTGAAAATGTAATATTGTAAAATATTGAATAAAATGACGTTTTTACCCCTGTGATTTGTGTGGTCAATTTGGTGACTTTTTGATTGGGAGGTCGAACGGTCGTGGAGTGATGACCGTGACGTAGTTCGGGACGTCACGAGTTCATAGACAGGTGGCACGTTCGATTCGGACGAACAGGGTGGAAGTTATGATGTTCGGAAGTCCAGGGGCATTATCGTAATTTGGACGTTATATGGGAAAAAGTTGACTTTTTGTTTGACAATTGATATCCAAATGAATCAAAGACCATTAGGTTCATCTCGAGGTCCCGTGTACAACGACAGGCGGCACGTGCGAAACGGACGTCGGATGACCGAGTTACGAGTCACGGAAGTTGGAGGGCATTTTGGTAATTTTTGCCCTGAGGGCATTTTGGTCTTTTCACACGGGGTACTGTTCACCACCGTGGAAAAACAGGATGTGCGGCCGTGGGTTGAGCGTGCAATTGTTTAAGGTTTGGTGGAGGGATCAGACACATTGTTTATGTTGTTTGAGGTAGTGGAAGCAGGATGAGTGGCCTTGGTGCGGTTTGGGCAGCGTTCGGGCACAGGAGAGCATGATTTGGCTATGGCTTCCGTGTGCGTGGGGGACATTTTCAGAAAACCTCAGCTGGTCTCCCACGGGCTGTTGGCCACACTGATCGAATGACTGAGTATGGGAATGGAGTGGGGATGGAGTTAGGGTCATTTTGATTCAATCTGGGGGCTGAGACTGAGAGAACCGTGAGGAACCAATTTCGGGTTTTTTTGGGGGGAAATTTCTGGGTTCAATTCCTACGGGTTTTGGGACCAAACTAAGGACACTGAGGGACTTCTGGGAGTGAAAGAATCACGTTGGTGCAAGATTTGATGAGGACGACCACTGTTGGCCCTAGAACCCAAGTGCTGTTCAGGGAGAAACCAGTTGGAGGGAAAAATCCCATTCAATTTCTGGAGCCTGTTGATCGAAACCAAGGGCCGTGTTAGACTTCTGGGGCCACTACGAGCACAACCGTGCAAGAATTTAAGGAGGAGGAGGACAGGTTAGCCGGGAACCTGAGTCTCAGTTTCAGAGGAAAACCAGTGCTGAGGACGACGACTTCCAGGTAACGGCAAGTTGAATTGTTAGTGCCACTGTGTTCGTCTAAGGTTCCTTATGCTACTGGTGAAACTAATTTGGGAATGGAGTTAGTTTGGGTGAGTTCTGGGTGACGACCCGTTCGTCTGTTCAAGTCTGGGTTGGATCGATTTAGGGACAGCCGAGGTTAATAATTAGTACAGATCTGAAATTAATGGGTTAGAGAAGATAATAGGATCAAAAACGAGAGGAATCGATTGAGAATTGAGCTTGAACTGGTCGGGTTGAGTCGCGGGTAACAGACCCGTTTATCAGTCGATTCGGGTAGGGACGATGACACTGTAGCTTGGCGCATGGCCTTCACGCGCAGCCACTTTGGGCGGCGCGTGACGGCGCGTGCGATGTCATCTCCGATCACAGTCAACATGGAAATTGTTCCTTTCAGTCCAATTAACATTTACCTTTAGGATTCGAGTTGTTCGGGAGTCATTCGGGATAATTTCGGGAGTCCGGAAGATTAAGTCTTTAAGTTTATTTTCGCCGAAAAATCCGGGAAATTAGGGAAAAATCTTACGAGCTATTCGAGGATGTTTGTAACCCTTCTTGTACGTTTTTACAGGCCCGGACACTTCCGAAGCTACGGAGGAGCGCGTGGGACGCGATTGACGCGTCCTAAGACTGTGAGTGGACATTTTCGATTTCTAAATTGGCCATGCATGACTATTTTTTTTTTCTTGTTTGTCTTATGGTTTTACATATGATTTTACGATGGTGATATGATATATCGGTTTTACGCGTTTTCACGCTTTTCGAAATATTTATCGTATTTCACGCATTTCGAGGTTACGGTTTTCGCTTATGAATGCGTGATGATTTTGATGAAGTATCTGGATATGATTATGCATGTTATGGATTTATGATGTTTGTTCATAATTGTGAAGTGATTTTCGGAAATTGCATGTGTTGGAATTTGCATGTGAATTCGGACATAAGTCCTACTATGATGTGATATGATTTCGGAATGATGTTGGAAAACGGTTTGTGATGAATCATGGTTTATTGTGTTTTAAAAACGGTTTTGGGTTTAAATACCCGGTTGATTGTTGGATCCGGTTTTGGGTTTAAAGACCCGGTTATTCGATGACGGGGGCGGGCCCGAAAATTGGGTTTAAAGACCCGAATTGAGTTTAAAGACTCGTGAGTTTAAAGACTCGATTATTATGATACCCCCGAGGCCTATTAATCATGTTTTGAGTTTAAAGACTCGTTGATATCCCGGGAAGGCCTAATGTTGAGTTTAAAGACTCGGATGGATCCAACGGCATAATCGTGATTATTGATTTACGTTTTACTTGATTTGTGTAATTAACGTTCAAAATGACGGTTTCTGGAATCTGGTGTTATTAAATGGTTTTACCTGAGTTATGACGATCCTCGTAACATTTTTCATGTGTTTCGGAAAAAGAGATTTCAAAAGTTTAATACGCAAGTTTTGAATATTTGGTTATGCATGCGGATTACAAAACTGGAGGGCGAACCCGATTTCGGAAAAACTGTTTTTCCTGCAAAACTCATGTTTCGGTCCACTCACACTTTGTTGTTTTAAATTCCCTCTAGGTCGTGGTACAAGTGCGTGGGCAAGCGCCGAGGCGGAGGCGGAGGCATAAAGTTTTCCGTTGCGGAGTAGTTAGTTCACATAGTAGGATTTGTTTCTTTAACTTGTTTTGTAATATTATGCTCTGTGAAACTGTGGACGACGTCCAGTCGGTTGTAATCGTTTAATCTCCCTGGTCTGACAATGGGTGTGTTGTAATATTAATTAGTTTTCCGGTCTTTTGGATTCGATTGTCAGACGGGAGCAGGATGCTTCCCGATTATCGAGGCGATAATCGGGGTGGGTCCTGTCACATTGGAAGGCTTCAGTTACTTCGTGACACTACATGCACTTCGCCTCGTGTCCTGGGAAGCCTTGCTTCGAAGATGAAGCACATCTCTCCTTGTAGCTGCAACACACATTGCCTCGCATCTGGAATAAGCCTCATGCTGGGTTGTGACATGTCGCACTCCAAGTGATGGGACTCCTCGCCTCGTACTTACACATCTTGCCTTGTAGTTGCACCATGCAAAGCCTCGCACTTGCAGCATTCCTCGCCTCGCACTCGCAGCATGTCTCGCCTTTTAGTTGCACTCTGCTGCAGCTCGCGTCGCACTCTGCTGCACCTCGCGTCGCACTGTGGTGTACCTTGTGTCGCACTCCGCTGCACCTTGCTCCCACTATGCTACACCTCGCGCCTTGCGCATCCTGCTGCACCTCGCGCCTCGCACCCTGCTGCACCTCGCGCCTCGTACCTTGCTGCACCTCGCGCCTCGCACCCTATTGCACATCGCGCCTCGCACCCTGTTGCCCATCGCGCCTCGCACCCTGTTGCACCTCGCGCCTCGCACCTTGCTGCACCTCGCGCCTCGCACCTTGCTGCACCTCGCGCCTCGCACCCTGCTGCACCTCGCGCCTCGTACCCTGCTGCACCTCGCACCTTGCACCTTGCTGCACCTCGCGTCGCACTCTGCTGCACCTCCCCGTTGAAGGCCTTGACTTGAAGATGGTGAGTCCGTCAGCACGCCAAACTCTTCTTTTCACAAAGCATCATAAGCATGTCAACCGGAGAAGCGTCTTGGTGTCAAGTCCGTCATCTCTTGAAGGCCTTGACTTGAAGATGGTGAGTCCGTCAGCACGCCAAGCTCTTCTTTTCACAAAGCAACATAAGCATGTCAACCGGAGAAGCGTCTTGGTGTCAAGTCCGTCATCTCTTGAAGTCGGAAGCGCCAACAAGTTCCGAACATGCCACCAGATGGCACTCCACAAAATGAGGTCTTCAAGACTACACCAGAAGTATGCCTTCATACATCTTGAAATGACTGTCTCAATGAGTAAATCGCAGCACCGCTTGAATCGTTGCAATTGGACATCCACAGCTCTCAAAATCTGCAAAAGATCGAAACTGAACAAAAGAATATATATGTTCATTTATATATATCTATTAAAATATAATAAATATAAAATATATTTTACTATATATATATATATATATATATATATTACAATGCTAGCAATTGATAGCCAAAAAGAAAAAATGGCTGTCAAGTTACAGCGCCAAAAAAAAAAAGAGAAAAAAAAAGGGTTGTCTTGTGCCAACAATGAAAAAGCCATCAAAAGCTTTTGTTGATGGAACATTCGGACATTTGAAGCTTTTGCCTGCCGACAAAGCCAACGCGCCAACATGCCACAACTCCTATTGCCTACCGCACCCACCTGTCGCCCACAACCTCTGCCAGCTGCAGCCTGCAATGCTCAATTCTGCAGCTCCTCCCTTTGCCAGCACCATAGAACAACGGAGGAAAGCAACCCAGTGGCGCCCAACCAGCTGCATCATCTCCGGCTAGGGCTTCAATTTTTTCCTAATGAAAATAAGTGTTGCATACCCTTATTTAATGGTGGGACCTGCTGCATCATCACTCTCTCTATATGCGGCCTCTCCACGCCATTTCATCCCCTCCTCTCCAACAACACCGGCTAGGGCTTCAAATTTTCTTAATGAAAATAAGGGTTGCATACCCTCATTTAAATAAAGAAAAATAAATTGAACCCTAAGTACGTGATGGGCTTTGAAGAGTCAACTCAAATATAAGGATTCAAGCCCAAGGCTTCCTATGGCAAACCAAAGCAACATTCAAACGTCGATCCAGAGTTTAATTGCTCAAATAAAGATTCAACGCAGAGTCTTGCTCCCACAAAAAAATGATTTATCAGGACCACAATAAAATTACATCCCTTAGGATTCCTTGAATTCCTAAGCGATGTGGGGGCATTTGTGGAACCATAAATCACCGAAAAATTATGCAGCCACCACGTGGCCAACAATTACCATGATGCCGATATTACCCTTGGTAAAATTGACGTCGACATGTAATGGTCTCCGCATTAATTTAATATATTTACCAGCTAAATATATTAATTAATCAGATCAATGTCGATAATAAATAACTTCCCAGCGAATTATTTATTCATTAATAAATAAGTGATTACACTCGGTACAATCACTTATTTAATACTTTCTCCTTCAACCAATCAGACGCTCCGGTGACTTTCAAGGCTTCACTATAAATAGAAGACCTCATTTCACTTCTAAGGGTGATAAAAAACTCCTGCAAACACTATGTCGGTTTATTCTCTCAAAAAACTGACTTAAGCATCAGAGCGTTTTCGGTTGAACCACCCCCCCCCCCCCCCGGGATTCAACCTTAACCCCGTTTGATTTTCATTCTTGTGTGTAGGGATCGAGAAGGAACTTCACAGAGCCGGACGATTTCTGCATCAACACCTGAGATTTGACAATTTAGGATTTAAATTAACTTTTAGTAAGTTTTTGAGAGGGGATGAGGTGTTTTGCTATGAATGGTGGTAGATAGAGAGTCCTCTAATTTTGGGTAGAGAAGCTTACGACTAATATATAACACTAAATCATAAGTAATTAATTATAAAACTATATCATAAATAATTAATCTGGTATTTCTTCGAGTTAGGAGCACTTAGGATTTTGAAATTGTGAAAATATGAGTGTTTTTGGTAGTTTATTCTTAGAATTTCTTGTCTTTAGTTATCAATTGTTATGTTGAATTATGCTTATTTATTAACATTTTAACCTTGCGTCGTTGTATATAGTATGTTGGTATATATATTGCTAAATCTTATAGACTCATAAAAATGAAAATGATAATAATAAATAATTATCAAAATGAAAAAAAAAAATTATGAAAAGGAAATCTAAAGGAAAAAAAAGTGAAAAAAAAAAACTAAAAAAAATGGGAAGATGAACGGATTGTTAGGTAAAATGTTACACTCGGACCCAAAAAGTCCCCTAGAACATCAAGATCAAGGTGTGTGGCCGACATTTGGATGATGACGTCCAGATGACGAAAACTAATTAGTTAAAACATTGCGTTTTAAAGAGGTCGTATGAAATGTAATTAGTAAAAACAAACTAACATTTCACCGCGACAACGAAAATGTAGAGGATAATACATTAATGATCATCATACAGTTCAAGTAACTACATGAGTTATCCAGATTTCTGTTGCATAGTCCCAAACTATAGGTGTGAAAGTTAGAGCAGCTACCATAAACTCCTCGAAGTAGGCGAAGTAATACCGGGACTTGAGGGGTACAAAAATAGAAGGGTAGGTGGACCTAGTAATTATTTCAATGTAAAACAATGAGTTATAAAATAAATTTTAACCCCTCGGTTTTTCTAAATACTTGCAATCAAAAGTTTTAACTTGCATGTAATACGAAATATAATATTAAAATAATCATCAATCACAAAAGTTAACAATGAAGTACGAATTAACATGCATGAACCACGATTTAATGCTTATGAGTCATCTGAGACATACACTCATGCTAGGCTAGTATCCATAATAACTCGTGTACCACATCTACATAAAGGCTGGCCATATTGCACTTGTCACCCATGTCTCATAGAGCTCGGGGACAAGTTAGCGCTATTTAACTACTATTACGAGCAGCGATGGGTGAATGATCACATGAAAACTAGTCTATGGCAGAACTGACAGGGTATGTATGATACCGATGACTCCTCGGGAGTTATTCAACTATTTTCTCAAATGACTATCCCGGGATAGCTAAGTACCGACCATCATCAATACCAACCAAACATGCTATGGAAATCTTAAGCAGTATAATCACGCTCAAGGAAATCAACAACTAAATCATACACTAGCATAATCGGGAAATTCATCGAGTAAAAAAAATCATAATCTAGAATATATCATAAATAAGAACGTAAAACATGCAAGTAGTAAATCAAGAGTATAAAAACGGTTAAGGTTCACTCACAAACTAGTCGGGGAGCCGAAATCAACTGATGTGTTTTCAGGACCCGTCCCAAATCCCCCTGGGATTAACGTGGGACGTGTCTGATCGCGTCTGACACGGGGTTTCAGACAAGGGAAAATTCCGACTTTTGCCCACTCGGGGCTTCACAGAGTGCCAGGATCCAGAAGAGGAGTGTGATGTCTCGGTCTCTACTACAGCCCGCATCCGCGATCAACCTGAAGGGTATTCAAAACATTAAAAGCTGTGAGTGGACAAAATAAAGAATTTATAAAACATTTTCACAAAAGACATTTATGCCCGTCACTAAAAAGCATGCATGAATTCGAAAATCAATTATCAAACCATTAGGGTCTTGGCCCAAAATCGAAATGAAACCAAACATACGGGCCACTGCCCAAATCCATGTGGGACTCAGCCCAAAACCAGTATATATATCATATAACATATATCACATAACATATAACCAATCCTGTTACGGTTTCCAAAGCTACACGCATGCTACCTGGGGTTTCAAATCCTAAGTCTCCCCAGGGTTCAACCAATGTCCGCAGATTAATGACCCTCCCTGGGGGTTATAATCCATAAGCCTTCCTGAGAGTAAGGTACCCTCCGTGACTACTCCGGGGTCCACCCAGGACAACAACCCTCCCCGGAGGAGACAATCCATAAATATAGGATGGTATATGAAATTCCATTTCGAAAACATTCTTAAACCTTTCAAGCCTTTCAAAGGATTTATGCTTGGTCCCCATAAACCGTCATGAACCTAGAAATCCATTTAGGGTCTCCGACCCAAAATCACAAACGTAAACCAACTGGACCTCAAGCCCGAACTCAAAATCAATTGGGCATCGAGCCTGATATCTTAGGGTCAATCATGATTCCACTTGTAGTGATGCGTGCAACCATCCGTCCAGGACTGCTCTCAATCATGGTATGTCGCCGTGAACAAATCAACCGACTCGACCACCTCTAGATCAAGATGCACACATCACCGATCGATCTCCTGAACCGTCAGCACTCTGAAGTCAAGCCTCCAGTGGTTGCTGGACAACGGAACGTGCATCGTGACCTCTCCTGACAGGACCCATCCCAATCCCCCTGGGATTAATGCGGGATGACCCTGCTCCCGTCTGACACGAAGTGTCAGACAAGGGATATTTTTTACCTTTGCCCTCTCGGGCTATCAGAGTACGCCAGGATCCGGAGGAGGTATGTGATATCTTGATCTCTGCTACAGTCCACATCCACTGTCAACCTGAAGGGCAGTCAAAACATTAAAAGCTGTGAGTGGACAAAATAAGAGTTTATAAAAACATTTTAACGAAGACATTTGTACCCTTCACTAAAAAGCATGCATGCATTCGAAAACTGTTTATCCGAAAGAACCATAACTGGGAACTAAGCCCAAAATCATAATGAAAGAATCATAAAGAATCAACCGTACAGGCCACTACCCAAATCCATGTGGGACTCAGCCCAAAACCATAATAAAACCACGTACACGGGCCACTGCCCAAATCATGTGCACATCACATATCACATATCATATATATCATATATACATATAATTCACACAACCAATCCTGTCACGGTTTCCAAAGCTACGCGCGTGCTACCCGGGGTCTCAAACCCAAGTCTCTCAGAATCCAAGGTCAATGTCCGTAGACCAATGACCCATCCTAAGGTTACGATCCATGCCTTCCTGAGAGTAAGGAACCCAACTGGGGCGACTCCCACTCAGTCAGTGCTCCGTGACTACTCCGGGGTCCACCCAAACCAACGACCATCCCAGAGGAGATAATAGAAGTAAAGGAAGGTATATGAATACATATATACACATAACATAAGCATTCATGCCTGGTCCCCCTGAACCGTCATGATCTATAACATCCATTTAAGGGTTCATGCCCGGTTCCCATAAACCTTCATGTACCACAATAACCTTTCCAGGGTTCATGCCGGTTCCCATAAACCGCCATGAACTTGGAAATCCATCTAGGGTCCCTGACCTGAAATCATCAATGTAAAGTAACTGGGTCTCGTGCCTGAACATATGACTCAACTGGGCACCGTACTCGATATTTAAGGGTCAGTCACGACTCCGATCGTAGTGATGTGTGCAACCATCCATCCAGGACTGCCCTCAATCCTGGTATGCCGCCGTGAACGAATCAACCGACGCGACCACCGTAAGATCATGGTGCACTCATCACCGATCGATATCCTGAATAGTCAGCACTCCGAAGTCGAGCCTCCCTCGGCTACTCGACAACGAATCGTGCGTCGTGACCTCTTCGGAAGGAACATATCCTAATCCGGAGGCGAGCGTCGTATCGTCTGTCGTCGTGCACATAGCACTCGCCGCGACCACGATTTAGACCCGTGGGTCGTAACTAGAGTCACAGGCCCGAGACAAAACCAAATGGGTCTCATACCCAAGTTTATCCTTTTTGGAAATCCAAAACCATTTCATTTAGACCATCAAAGAAATACAGACCCGTATAGGCACCGTAAAAGGCCGGAACCTCGATATACGTGCCTATACGTAACCACAACCAAATGCACTCATGGCATCACCAAACATGTATTAAAACATATAATAAACATTTATGCATGCACCAATTTAGAAAACAAGGTCCACTCACAGACCGTCCGAGCTGCTGCCTCGATTTGCATGCCATAGGGCTCTCCCGAGCCAATCACCATCACCGGGACTCCCAAACCTGTCCAAATCGTAATAGAAGGTTAATAACTACTTAATTAACATCCCACTAAAGCCCCGTAATTTTTAAGAATTTTTAACTATTTTTAATCCCGATCCGAAACCTTCCGATGCCCCGAACATTATCGAGACGATGTCCGATCGACACGAAACCAGTCCCAAAATGTTCGTTACATCGAATAGAAGATTTCACGTGTTGAAGTCATTCCCAAAATATGAGGCACGCGCTCCCATGCGCCCAGAGAATGTACTACGCGTGAGATCACACGTTGCACTGTTCATCGTCACTCACCTCCAGCCGAACCGGGTTCGACTGGTTCTGGACCGGCCAACCGGTCTGGACCGGTTCAACCCCTAAACTCAACTATTTTTGTTCCATTTTGTTCCCTTTTAATCCCTATATCATCCTAACCTTGTTTCCTATTAGTTTAGCTATTAAAAACATAGAAAAAGCCGTGAAACCGTACCTTCCAAGTTCAACAATGGCGACAGCGACTTCCTCCGCCGTTCGCCATCCTTCCCAGCCATTCTATGCCTCGAAACCAATCCTATTAGTCTCCTAGAGTCTCCAGAAATATACCTAGATGTTAGTTTCGATTAAAACCCAATAAAACCGAATTTCGAATTTTTGAATATTTTTACCTCACGGTCGAGCTCCCCGCCGTGGGCCACCGTCGTCCTTGTCATTGGCCTTATCCTCACACTCTCTCACGGTCACACATGTCTCAGATAATGGATGGTGAGGTGCGATGGTATGTGAGTTTGTGTTTAAGAGAGAAAAATAGAGGATGAACAAATATGGGGGGTTCGGGTTTGTGAGGAAAAACAAAGAAGAAGAATGATATTTGATGTTGTCTGATGAGAGAGGAAATAATGGATGGTGAGGATTTGAGAGATTAAGTTAGATGGATGGATAGGATTTAGTGGTAAAGGATTAATTATAAAATAATAGAAATATTAGTATTTAATTAGTTAGATCCCCTTGTTAGGGAAATTGGCCAATGGGATGAGTGACAATTGTCACTCATCCATGGGTTCCACTCAAAATATCTGCCCAATCAGATATTGCCAAATCAACATCGCCTCGAAATACGTGTATAGTGAAATCGAACTTCCGTGACCCATAACTTCTCCGTTCGAAGTCCGATTTCAGTGTGCCGTCTGTCTATGGATTGGTATCATCCTGATCTACGTAACGGTCCTCGGCCCTCGGCCATCGGACCTCCCGGTCAAAAAGTCAACATTTGCCCCTTTAAACTAAAATTACCAAAATGCCCCTTAACTTCCGAACGTCATAACTTTTTCCTCGAACGTCGGAATTGAACGTGCCACCTGTCTACGAACTCGTGACGTCCTAAACTACGTCACGGTCATCAGCCCAAGTCCATTTGACCGCCAGAATGAAAAGTCAACATTTTGCCGACGTCTAGGGGAAAAACTGTCATTTTCCATCGTTCGTCCGATTTCGCCCAACTAATCATGAATTAACCTCACTAATCCTTATTAGTTACTAATCTAATCCAGGAATTCGGGACGGGTCGTTACATCTCCGGAAGGAACACATCCCAGTCCGGAGGCGAGCGTCGTATCGTCCGTCGCCGTGCACACAGCACTCGCCGCCACCACGACTAAGACCAGTAGGTCATCCATAGGGCCACATGCCCGAGAAAAAACCAAATGGGTGTCATGTCCGAGTTTACCTTTTCAAATCGAAATCCATTTCATTTAAACCGAAATTACAAATACGTGAAAGCACCTTATAAAACCGAAAACCCTCGAAATACGTGCCAATACGTAAACACACACAAATACACGCATGGCATCACAAAACATGTTTATAAACACATATAAAATATTTATGCATGCGTCAATTTAGAAAACAAAGTCCACTCACAGTTCGTCTGAGCTGCCGCCTCGATACACATGCCATACGCCTCTCCCGGGCCAAACACCGTCACCGGGACTCCCAAACCTGTCCAAATCACTTTAAAGGGTTACTAACTACTTAAATAACTCCTCACTAAAGCCCCATAAATTTTTGGAATTTTTAACTATTTTTAAACTCGATCCTAAACCTTCGGACGTCCCGAACTATATCGAAACGATGTCTAGTCGACTTGAAACCAGTCCCAAAATGTTCGTTACATCGAATATATGATTTCACATATTGGAACCATCCCCAAAAAGTGGTTCATGCGCCGGAAATAGCCCCTGCATGTGGGAGCCACGTGCCCAGGAACAGTTTTCTTCTTCCTTCGGCCAGGCCTGTTCGAATTGGCCACTGGTTTTCCGGTCCTACCGAACTGGAGGAATTGGTCCAGCCTCATTCCTCACTCGTTTTTCGTCCTTTTTATTCCCTTTCAGTTCTATCCTCTTAGTCGCAATCCTAGGAACCTAACCATGTAATTAGAACGAAGGAAAACCCCCTAAAACCCCTTGGTTCAAATCCCTTCTCACGACCCTTTTTTTCTTGTTCATCCCCAGGGTGGCTCAGCCACTTCCCACCAACCAGAACCACCCCTAGACCTTCCTACAAACCTATTAGACACTCTCTAATCAACAAACGTAGCCCCTAACGTCCAAATCAAAAAAATGTAATTTTGAATTTAAAACTCACCTGCACAGGTTTGCTTTCCCTCCGCCGTCCACGGCGGTCCTGCAACCCACTCATCATCATTGTCCCATTCTCAACCTCTCTCTCACTCTCAGTCATCACGGTAAGGGGGTGATATAGGGTGGTGTTTGTGCGAGATCGGTTAAGTGACAATGTTATTTGTCTCGTAAAACGTGCAATAGTTGCACGGAACTTCCGTGAACCGTAACTTTTTCATCGAATCTCCGATTTCGACGTGCTGCCTGTCTACGAATTCATATCGACCTGATTTATGTATCAGTCCTCGGCTCTTGGCCATCGGACCTCCCGGATCGAAAGTCAATTTTTTATCCTCGTCTAGGGGTAAAATTGTAATTTCACCCTAAACGTCCGTTAATCCTCGGCTAATCCTTGATTAGTCTCGCTAATCCGTAATTAATCTTTATCTAATCCCCGAATTCGGGACGGGTCGTTACTACCTCCCCTCCTTAAAGAATTTCGTCCTTGAAATTTAAACCGACCTAATTCCATAACCAAACTGTGGAATCCAATCATGTCCCCGCACACAGACACTCTCATGTAAGAGTACACGTCCGATACAGCCAAGCTTTGGCTCGTAAGTCTCACCCGAGATTAATGTCGACGTCTCGCCTGTCACTCACTCTAACAGGTCAGCAATACCAAGGTGACGTCATAGTTGGCTTTTTAGTTCGACGACCCTTCTCATCTGACAATCGGAGCTGATATCCTATTCAGCATCTGATTCGACAATTATCGTCATTGCTCCCACTGAGCGATATCTCACCTCCTGTCACTTAAATAGTTCGCAACCGTAATCCATCGTTTAGAGGAGCACCAATATCCTCTAACATCCTCTAAGTCCACGATCACGATCGTGACTAGTCGGTAACGCTCGGCTCCACTACGCTTTCGCTGCGCTACTCTTATCTTGACTTGCTCTTGAGTACTCATATCGCATCTCACATCACTCAGCGACCTCCGTTGAAATCTTGACTCACCTCGAGTCTCCATACGATCGTAATACTCATCCTGTTGAAACACATTCGACAACTCACCCATCCGGGGTGTATCTGGATCCCAAATCAACTCCTTGTCTCAGTAGAGAAAACACTCTGCACTGAGGGGTTCCCTTAGTCATCCGCGACCTTGAGCCTCCGCTCACACCAACCACTTAACCCTACTACTCCACTCTGCTCGAGCACACAGTAGTCGACGTCCAGTCATCCTATCATCGTGTCAGAACACATCTGATCATGATATTCATCGAACTGTCACTATTGAGTCCAATCTGATTGCCACTCATGTCCATCTAGGACTCCATTCAACCGACAACACATTCATTCCCTCGGGGAACTCTCAACCCGACATATCGATTGACCGTGGTCAATCCCATCGTCCAACATGCACAACACACCGGTGGACCCCCATCACATCAATCATCAAGGCATTACACGGCCTGCTCAAGAACTGCACACTGGCAACGTCCAATCACGTACCTAAACAGACATAACAGGGTTGGGGCCTACCCTCAACGATAACTCACTCACATTAACCAATGTGGTCTATTCGAACCACGTCCACCAAGACGCACCATTCTGAATCTTGCTACCGCCTCTTCATGACCAAGACAGGACGACTACACTCTCTACATATCCAAGACAGAGGTTGGATAATCATTTCGTCCCATAATACGATTTTCCTCTGCTCCTACCTTAGCATAATCAACAAGGCAATTCACTCCAATGATTACCAGACCTCAGTCTACTTGCCTTAAGGTCGCCACAATCACCTCAGTCATCTCGACCACCCTGATCGTTACCACACGACTCGATCTCACTAGCCTTGGGCACTCACTTGTCACATCCAGTGACGCCAAATACTTTTTACTCTTCAAATCACTCAAATTTGACCCACAACCTAGGTGTTCGGTTCTTACACCCCCTTTGAATCCTTTATGACACGACCCATCCCAATCCCCCTGGGATTACCGTGGGATGTGTCATGCTCCCGTCTGACACAAAGTGTCAGACACGGGATACCTAAAGCCACTGCCCCAACGCTTCTAGAGAGCGCAAGGATCGATGGAGGAGGCATGAAATGTCCCAGTCTCTGCTGTAGTCGCATCCGTGATCAACCTGAAAGGCATTAAAAACAATAAAGGTTTTGAGTGGACGAAAATAAATAAGTTCATAAAACACAATTTCACAAAGATATTTATGCCCTTCATTAAAACGTATGCATGCATCGAAAACCAGTAAGTAAATTATTTACTAAAACAACCATTAGGGCCTTAGCCCAGAAACCGTAAGACCAAATCATGTGGGTCTCTACCCAAAACCATGAATGCCTAAAACCAAACATATATTATTTAAATCCGACATCCAGAATACCAATTTCAAATTCCAAGTGAGCCACCACCCAAAACAATAACCATAAATACCATTTCCAGGAAAACATGTTTAAACCATCCTGGGCATCCCAGATGCCTAGCGTCCCAGATGCTCGACGTCCCAGACGTCATATCTCACGGTATAAGAATAAGCAACGCGTGCTACCCGGGGTCTCTCCGGGTCCATATCTCTGACATCCCAGATGTCTAACGTCCTAGACATCAAATCATAGCAATCGTGCGCCTGAGTCACTATACGGTCTGGTAGCTTCGTACAATGACCCCTAGTAGGCATTGCACCGTGACTTCCCCAGTGCCCCAGACACCTGGAGGAGACCATCACATATCCTCGTATCAAGATGGTTTATGGAAAACAGTTTATCAATCATTTCAAATATCTCAAGGACCCTGCCCGGAATTTCCATAAAACCATCACAAGTCCAAACATCTGATTTTCAATTCCAAAACCATTTATTCAAATCCATGTAGGGTCCCGACCCTAAATCACATTTATAACCAACTGGGCCTACAGCCCGATTCCGTAAATCAACTGGGCCCCTAGCGGGATTTCATAAAGCAATTGGACCCCCAACCCGATTACGTAACTCAATTGGACTCCAAGTCCGAGGTTTCCAAAACAATTGGGCCTCATGCCCGAGTTTATCATTCCAATTTCAAAACCATTTCATGAAATCATATCCAAAGGCATAAGTATGGAAAATCAGTGTAAAACCGGAAAAATCACGATTTACGTGCAATGACGTCAATCGCCTCGAAATGCGTGAAACCATATAATTCACCAATATCCAAATCAACATCATATAATCACAATCATAATCCATATAAAATAGTTATGCATGCATAAAATTTATAAAACCAAAGTCCACTCACAGACCGTCCATAATTGCCCGTTTTCGCACTGCACGCATTCCCGTAATTTCTGACATTTTTCAGAAATCTCGAATCCAGTCCGAAATCATTCTTTAGTGTCACTATGGGCTCAATTAACAGCATACCATTTTCCCATAATTTTCCGGGAATTAAACGTTAATTAAAAACCGTAACATAAACCTTCGGACCCTCGAAACAACATCGAAACGGTGTCCGGTTAATTCGAAACCATTCTAAAATGTTCGTTACATTGTATAGGACAAAAGTCGTGTTGAACTCACCTTGAGATTCGTGCTCACGCACCGCCGTGAGTAGCTGCGCGTGAAACCCACGCGCCTGCTACAGTACGAAGTACTGTTCATCTTCCTCACCCGATTCACCAGGTAAACGGGTCTGCGACCCGCGTCTTAACCCGTTCCAATTCCTGCCACCTTCGACGTGTATTCTTCAATTGACACATTCAAAAGCATTGTCATGAACCTAACTACGGGTCTGTAACTTTAATTTCAACAAACCTTACCTTAATCCGTCCATCCCAGCTCGATTTTTCAATGAACATCCGACCACTGTTCATCCCTGGAAGTGCATCAATACTTAACGTTTTCTTCAATTGATCTAGCCAACAGCTTCGTATGATTATCCTAAGCTGGTTTCCAAGCTCAATTGCATCTTCTAACTCCTTCCATTACACTACTCAATCCTTGGAATTTTGAGGCATCGAGCTACTCCGTTTAAGGTCAAAACGACCTCATCTTCTTCCGTTTTTGAAGACATTCGCGTCGTTTGGGTTCCAGAGAGCTAAATACCACCTTAATTGTAGCCATAAAGGTACACAATCTCGAATTCGATTATTGATCAAAAATGAAACTTGAAAATGGCTTTCGGGTCTCACAGCAGCCATCCCCTCTGGTTTTTTTCTCGAAATTCTCCTATCTGCCTCTCTAAAACTGTCCGAACATTTGGTATTGTTAATTCAAACCCATTCCATGTCACCCGAGCTCTGTTCCGCCCAAGCATGCTCTGTTCTTCCCAATTTCCATGGCTTCCACACTAAACCAAGCACTAACTTCATTTTTTTAAATTTCCCACCCTACCATTGTCACTAATATGAGTTGGCCATTGACAGATGTCCCTTGGGTGGCATCCCATGGCATGCATTATTCCAATTGTCGTCCATCCATGATTAATTGTCCCCAAGGAAATTACCATTTTGCCCTTTAGTACAAAATTACCAAATTGTCCTTCACACATCTAGACCCGTAACTTGGTCATTTGAACTCCGATTGACGTGTGCCGTCTGTCGTTGTACTCAGGGCATCGAGACCTACCTAACGGTCCTCGACCCTCGGTCATCGGACCTCTCGATCAAAAAGTCAACATTTTCCCCATTTTGTCTAAATTACGAAAATGCCCTTGAACTTCCGAATGTCATAACTTTCACCTCGATTGTCGGAATCGAATGTGCCACCTGTCTATGAACTCGTGACGTCCCAAACTAAGTCACGATCATCGGTCAAAGTCCATTGGACCTCCCAAATTAAAAGTCAACATTTTAACCACGACTAGGGGCAAAACGATCATTTTGCATCGTTCGTCCGATTTCGCCCTACTAATCACCGATTAACCCCAATAATCATGATTAGTTACTAATATAATCCCAGAATTCGGGACGCGTCATTACAACCTTCCCTCCTTAGTAAATTTCGTCCTCGAAATTCCAACCGATCTAATCTCAAATGTTCTTCCCTCCTTAATTAGTTTCGTTCTCGAAATTCCAACTGTCCTTATTCCACAAACACTCCGTGGAAAGTGAAATCGACCTCGCAACACGTGTACACTCGTACACCAAGTAATCAGAACAAAAACTTGTCCGCACCCAAACGTACCACTAGTATTCACGTCGTATCGACTACATTCGACCCCGTCGAATGATAGAACCACACGTTTCGAATTGACACCACACGTAAAATCTACCATTTCGTTGACGCAACAACTCGACGGTTCCTTTCTCAATCACCAATTTATCCTGGTATCTACTCCCACTGGCAGTCATCAGACCTCACTCCACAATCCACGTTTACACATCCCGACAATGTGACACCACTTGACAGTTGTCAGTCAAAAACTGACACTTACCCACTTGTGGTTACACTAACCACCAATTTACTCAACCTGGGTATACACTTACCAACACTTCACTCGACCTGTGTGTAGCTAGACCCCTCAGAAATACCATGACCCATTGCATAGTATCCAATGTCCAGTCCACAACCTCGACAAATCCAATGGTATCGGAACCAATCCGACTACCAACACGCTCACCAACATACTTCTGGTATAATCTGTATACCGTCACCAGGCACCACAAGCCTGCAAAGTATCGTACCTCGAACCATATACACGATACACACATCTATCCATTGACCAGACTACAACCACCTAGGTCATAGCCAAACGCGTTCCAATAATGGAGTCCATTTGTCCAATCCCGCATTAGACAAATCGAAACTCCACCCATCATTCAGTTCCAAATCCAAATCCGAATCCGCAATTTTGTAAGAAATCCCGGATCCAAACCCAGACATCATAGTATTAATCCATTTCCAAATCCGAATCCGAAATCATTATTCCGTAAGCTAGAATTTGGAATAATCATTCCGCACCCAAATCCAGAAATCCACTTTCAAGTTCCGAAGTTGAATCTTGAATCGCCACCCAGAAATTCGATTCCAAAACCCGAAATCTCGTTCACGTCTACCAAAACACACCAACACCGAACCTATCGGTTACCTGCTCAAAACATTCGATTAACTTCATATGGAAGCCAATCCCAACATCCACACGTCTAAGGTTGACAAAATCTGACCACGTCGGAAACCTACTCGCCCGAGTAATAT
This sequence comes from Prinsepia uniflora, assembly GCA_032719365.1. NCBI lineage: Eukaryota > Viridiplantae > Streptophyta > Magnoliopsida > Rosales > Rosaceae > Prinsepia > Prinsepia uniflora. The sequence continues at coordinate 35,528,674 of CM064874.1, read as the reverse complement.
ACCATACGGGATTCACTTCGAAAAGAAGTTCAGTCTCGTCATTTACGACTCACATACCGAAGTAAGGGTGATAAACTCTCCCCCCCATCTGGATCATCAAGATCACGACCCAGATTCAACACTGCGTCCCCGACTATAAACGTCTCGATCCTGGTCCACCTAGGATCCACACAGTTAGTTACTAGACTCCAAACCATAGGGTCTTACACCCTCAACTAATCTGCATACTATCACAACGTTCGACAACCAACTCTCACAACTAAACCGACCAGTCAACGACGAGACACGCCGAGACACGCCGAGACTGTGGGTTCTCACTGATTACCTCGTATCGATCCTTGCCATTCCACCTAGGAAAAACCAAGGATGATCCAAAAACGATGACTCCAAAATTCATCCTACGTGAATGCAAATAAAACTCGCTGCACTCACCACGCTGTGTAAACCAACATCGTCTGCCACCAAGTAGAAAATCAGAAATCTCGTTTACCTAACTTCGAATACGCAACTCCTCCTGATAACCATAAAACACACATTGGCCCACCAACCAATGCACGCTCAACGTACTGGTAACCACAATCAACGTCCGCCAGGGCAGAAAATAAGAAGTTAACCCCTAATGACTTCGGAATACCTATCACCAAATGCGGAAACGAGCACTCCTCTCGCCCCTCAATCACAACTCTTCGCGAAACTGAAGTTCCAACTATGTTGGGAACAGACATGCTCCCAATGATATGTTAAGTCCAACCACTGGACTTCGCACATCCTCAACTCACTTGGACCACCGCGTGTCCGCAATCAATCCAATACTCAGACCTCATGTCCGTTAATAACTATTTATGCACATACACCGATTCCGATTGGGAATTACTCAACTCCTTTTGGATGTGCATACAATACTACCTTCGTCTCACATCTCAACCTTTACAGGTTCAACCCTCAAGTTTCCATGTTTTTCACAATCACAAAATCCCACATCTATACCACCAATGATTTTTCTCGCCTTTTCCAATTTCAGTAATTTCCTTGTACTTTCTGGGAATATTAGAAACATACAATCACACCAATCTCGGAGTTGACAACAACTCCCCAAATCCACTAATTCTCATGACATAGGGGACGTCATCCTAAGATTCCTCTTGTCTCAAACATACCTTTTTATCCACTCATATCTTGTCACCCTCATCACTGTTGGGACTTATCCCAATACCTCACAATCTCTTCTGGATCCTATCCAGTCTATGATTCAACCATTACTGAATCTCAAATACTGAACATATGCCCATCATGACAGAGCTACATCCCAACTCGTGGCTCATCACAATCTCAATCACCGACACAAGCACCAATGCACTATCATCAAAACTTGTATCAGCACACAGGCATCCATACTAGTATCAGCACCCGCATACAAACATCCACACTGGCACACAGTGTGCAAAGTTGATAACCCTGGATCTCCGTTCATACCGAGCGACGATCCCGTATCGCTACTCGTACTCCATAACTATGGGTACCACCATTCTGACAATCCACATCAGGATAACGAACGTTCCCTAAACGTCCCCTGATTCTCAACTACTACAACCACACCAAGTACTCTCGATAACCATTCATCTCCACAAGACTACAGTCCAATAATTCATCGCTATCGAGATCCGTATCCACACGTCACACTATTATTCGGTCCAACTGGTAATTCCATATTTCATCTCATAACCGTACCCGTGGATCGAATCCCATCATACTGGTTCCTCTGAACCCCCACTGTCCACTGCAATGTCATCCACAACCTGACCGACCCCGCGGTCCTGGCATCGTATAGACATCAAATCCAATCTTACCATCAACTCAACGTGGGTTCCCTCACTATGGTCATCGGCTAATTCCGATGTACCAACATCCCTTACACTCGCAATCACCATCAGGGTTCACATTTTAGACCCTTACTCAACCGTGTTTCGCATTTCCAAATCACTACTCAAATGGGGTTTCTCGAACCCAGCTGTGCTCAGCAGCACAACAATCTAATACCACATGACCGAACTGACGGTCCCACATTACCAGTTCCTCACGTACGGTCCTGGCATCGTATAGACATCAAATCCAATCTTACCATCAACTCAACGTGGGTTCCCTCGCTATGGTCATCGGCTAATTCCGGTGTACCAACATCCCTTACACTCGCAATCACCACCAGGGTTCACATTTTAGACCCTTACTCAACCAAGTTTCGCATTTCCAAATCACTACTCAAATGGGGTTTCTCGAACCCAGCTGTGCTCAGCAGCACAACAATCTAATACCACATGACCGAACTGACGGTCCCACATTACCAGTTCCTCACGTACGACCCCACTTGGGTTGAATCACATTAACGCACGGAGTAACAGGCCAATCATACTCTATCCACTATTCATGGTTTATTTCCACCAACTATCCATACGACCCCCTAACTATCAGGTTGATAACGAACTGCAGCCCAAAGAGACATCACTTTCTCGACCTGCGCGCACAAAAAGAGCAAACCTGCTCTGATACCACGCTGACACGACCCATCCCAATCTCCCTTGGATTACCGTGGGATGTGTCATGCTCCCGTCTGACACGAAGTGTCGGACAAGGGATAACCTAAAGCCACTGCCCCAACGCTTCCAGAGTGCGCAAGGATCGATGGAGGAGGCATGCAATGTCCCAGTCTCTGCTGCAGTCGCATCCGTGATCAACCTGAAGGGCATTAAAAACAATAAAGGTTGTGAGTGGACGAAAATAAATAAGTTCATAAAACACATTTCACAAAGATATTTATGCCCTTCATTAAAACGTATGCATGCATCGAAAACCAGTAAGTAAATTATTTACTAAAACAACCATTAGGGCCTTAGCCCAGAAACCGTAAGACCAAATCATGTGGGTCTCAACCCAAAACCATGAATACCGAAAACCAAACATATATTATTTAAATCCGACATCCAGAATACCAATTTCAAATTCCAAGTGGGCCACTGCCCAAAACAATAACCATAAATACCATTTCGAGGATAACATGTTTAAACCATCCTGGGCATCCCTGATGCCTAGCGTCCCAGACGCTCGACATCCCAGACGTCATATCTCACAGTATAATAATAAGCAACACGTGCGGCCCGAGGTCTCTCCGGGTCCATATCTCTGACATCCGAGACGTCTAAATAAGCAACGCGTGCGGCCCAGACGTCATGCGGGATCCATCCCGAAATCACCCTTTTTCACAATAGGACCCATGGTCCGAATTTCCACATTCAATTCCCCAAATCATACTTCACAAAACATATTCAAATCATCATTAAAAACGGGGCATGCAAAAACATACCAAATCACTTTATTAAATCCTCTTTCATTCCCGAATCCGAATTCGCAATAATGATTCCGTAAGCCGGTATCCGGAAGCATCATCCCGAACCCAAACCAAGAATCCACTTTCAATTTCTGAAAACTGAAATCTCATTAATCAAAGTTACTTTTATGCCCCGAGCATCAAGCCCGAAATCGCCTTTTTTCAAAATCTCAGTTTTAAAAATCCTCAAACTGACAAATCTCATTTCAAATTCCAAATTCAAACATCAAACAGTGATCAAATCACAATAAACCCAAAACCTCGTAAAACGTGCAAAAACCGCAGAAAATCTCGAAAATCGTGTCAACACCGTGAATCACACTCACAATCATAAACAACTTTCTTAAAACATCATACGCACATTTCTTGTAAATTCAGTCGTTAACCCATCATCCAAAATATACGAGAAAACCAGTCTCCAAATACGTGAAATCTAGCATAACATATTAAAAATACATAAAAATACGGAAATCGAAATCAATCACAGTTCGTAGTCATAATCATAGAAATCAGAGAAATATTTATGCATGCATTAAATTTTGAAAGCAACGTCCACTCACACACCGTTCTTAAAGCTCGGTTCCGCGCCGCATGCATTCCTGTAATTCCCGGTATTTTCCAAAAAACCCGAATCCGGTCCGAAATCACATTCTAGGGGTCACTAAGGTCCTCAAATAACAACAAACTAATTTCCCATAATTTTTCGGGAATTAATCGGTAATTAAAAACGTAACCTAGACCGTCAGACCCTCGAAACAACATCAAAATGGTGTCCGATAATTTCGAAACCAACTCTAAAATATTCGGTACAATGTGTAGGACAAAAGTCATGTTGGACTTACCTCGAAAATCGGACCCACGCGCCGTCACGCGCCGCCGTGAGTGGCTGCGCGTGACAGCCACGCGCCGCCGTGAGTGGCTGCGCGTGACAGCCACGCGCCTGCTACAGTGACTGAACTGTTCATCATCGTCCTAGCCCGATTCCTCTGCAAACGGGTCTTGCAACCCGCGTGATAACCCGGTTAGATAGCTATCAATTCTCACTCTATTCCCTCCCTGATTCCATCTAAATCATTCATTTACATTTTAATTTAGGTTCTCATTCATTAATTACCCTCAACAAGCTCTAAATCAATCAATCCACCCGTGATCAAACAAACGGGTCCATCTCTGAAACTCACTCTAATCAGCCCATTTTTCAAATTGACTTAAACATGAGCTTTGTATGACCTAAATGAACACTAAACCACAGCCAATTTCAGGAACACTTACCCGTAGGTGTTCATCCACAAACCTGAAATTTCTCCAAAATTGGAACCTCCGTTCTTGGCCAATCTGGCGTCGATTGCCTTCAATCCTTGTATGGTTGAGTTCAACAAGCTCCCAGAAGACTATCCTTAACCTCTTTTTGTCTCAACTCAGCTCGCAAATTAATTTTAGAATTTTCCCCAAATTTTTTGATTTTCTTCCCCGTTAGTTTCTCTCAACTCTCAGGCCTCACTCTGGGTCGAAATGAACCCTCACTCATCTCCCCTACTCGGTTAATCGATCAACATGGGCAGCAACTTGTGGGAATCATTCTGATTCCACTGGGAAATTGTTTCCCGCAAACAGAACCCAAAGCCATAGAAATATGAATGCCCGTGCACTGGTTTGTTTCAGCCCATGCCACAATGTTGTCCAATACCTTAAAAAACTTAAAAAATTCCCTGTTTAGTCCACTAAGCTGTTTAAACAATAGCCTGATCAGAGCACCACCAAGCACAGCGTGCAGGCTCTGTTTTCACGGTTGTTTGAACAATAACATACAAACAACCCCGGTCAAAGTCCATTTGACCGTCTGAATAAAAAGTCAACGTTTTGCCCATGACTAAGGGCAAAATGGTCATTTTGCATCGTTCGTCCGATTTCACCCAACTAATCACCGATTAATCCCGTTAAATCATGATTAGTTACTAATCTAATCCCAAATTTCGGGACTGGTCGTTACAATCTTCCCCCCCTTAAAGAATTTCATCCTCGAAATTCTAACCGATCAAAACTCAACCGGTCCTCCCTCCTAAAACCAGTTTCGTTCTCAAAATTCCCAATTATCCTTAGTTCACATCCACCTCGTGGAAAGCATTTTGACCTCGCAACACGTGTACACCCGTACACCAACTAACTCATATGTACTCCGACGTCCCATTACCGTCTCATATCATACCGACCACACTTGACCACCTCGAGTGACATTAGCCACCCGGTCCGTGCCAATATCGCGTGTCAAATTCACCTTTTAGCTGACTCTTTCAGTTTGTTGGTTCCTCTCAAACATTAGTATGCCTGTCGTCGGCTCCCCCTGGGAGTCACCAAATCTAACTCGTCCAGTCCATGCTGACGCTACCAGCCCAACTTCAACCGCTTAAGCCCCACCACGCTAGTAAAGTTCCGGCTACCAACCAATCGGTGCCACTCAAAGTACCGTAAGATCAATAGCACGATCTCAACTCGTAGGGCAAGCCCAACCCTGCGACATATCTCAAGCTCAAAGTCCAGTTCACAATAAATTCCAAGTGTGTCATCTCCAACAAGTCCACTAAGGTTCACAGTCAATCAAAATCTGACACTAGGGTTTCTTGTCCAATCTCATACTAGACAAATCGATCATTCCAACTCATCATCCATTCTAGATCCCATGGTCACCCGACCAGTAACACAACATCAACTCCTAAACACGTCATCCAAGATGTACCAATCCAATCACGCTCACCAAGGCGTGTACAGTCATGCTGAATGAGCATCTAACCTCAATCGCAACTACCGAGGTGTGCCAACTCCGAAACTATTGGGCACTCGCTCAACGGTTACCACGTCACATCCGATTGACTTCGAAAGGAAGCCAATCCCATCAGTCACGAGTCAAAACCTCGAGTGAAGTATAAGCATTCCAACTCGCTCGAGTACGGATTAACTTCGAAAAGAAGTTCAATCCAACCATTCCCATATCTAAACATTTATGACCGAGCGATAAGCTCTTCACCTAGCCTGATCAAGGTGATCACAATTCAAATTCGTTACCACGTCACCAGACTGGAAACACCACGATCCTAGATCGCCGGCACGTCCAAGGCCCACAACATCATAATCCAGATCCACCTAGGATCCTCACATGCCCCACACATGCCCACAACTAGTAATCCACCTGGAACCTGATCGTAGGGTCTTACACCCGCTAGATTTCTTGTCAACCACACAACACCCCTCAACTATTTTCACATCCAATCATTCACTCTACAACGTAACACACACTCTGTGGATCCCCTCCATTTACCTCACATCGATCCCTGCCACTCCACCTAGGAGAGACCAAGGATGATCCAATACGATGTTACCAACATCCAATGCGAGTGCAAGCACAACTCACTACACCCACCATATCCAGTAATCCAACATCGTCGGCCAGGGCAGAGAATAGGAGGTCATCCCGAATGACTTCGGAATACCTAATACCAATGCGGAAACGAGCACTCCTCCCATCCCACAATCACAACTCTCCTTGAAACTAAGATTCCACCCATGTTGGGAATAGACATACTCCCCATGAGATGTCAAGTCCAACCACCAGACTCCCTACATCCGTAACTCACTTGGACAACCACGTGTCCGCAATCAATCCAATACTCAGACCTCATGTCTATTAATGGCCATTTAAGCGCATACACCGATTCCGATTGGGAATTACGCAACTCTTGTCACCTCGTCACTGTTGGGACTTATCCCAAAATCTCACAATCTCTGCTGGATCCTATCCAGTCCATGAGTCAACCACTACTGAATCTTAAATACCAATGCACGCTCATCATGACGGAGTCACACCCCAACTCGTGGCTCAACACAATCTCACTCACTGACACTAGCACCAGCGCTAGTACCAGCACCAACATACAAACATCCACACTAGCACACAGTGTGCAAAGTGGGTAGCCCTGGATCTCCGCTCATACCGAGCGATGATCCCGCATCACTACGCGTACCCCGCAACCATGGGTACCACCATCCTGACAATCCACATCAGGATAGATGAAAGTTCCCTGAACGCCCCCTGATCCTCAACTACTACCACTACACCACGTACCCCTGACAATCAGTTATCTCCACAAGAATACCGTCCCACAAAACCAAGCCATGATTTCCTAACTCCTCAATACCTGCTCATAGACCGGTCCTTGGCATCCTAAGTGCCAGACGTTCCTCACTCAGCCTTTCTGGCTCCCCTCGAGCCTTGGTACCTTGCCATGACTCATCTCACATTCCTAACCCAAAATCCTGACTCCTCGCGAGTCCAATTTCATACCAAGCCAATCACGTCATCACTGGCATACACTATCCCCGAGCAATTTCCAATGCTCAACCACATTCTATACGACCAATAGGGCCTACGAGATAGTACAATTTGCCCAGTTATGCGGCCTTCCAGCCATCGGTCTCATTCGTCCCTGTGACCCACGCAACTCTCTATCTAACAATTCGCAGTTCACAGTGTACACTACCCGACATCTGATTCTCAAACCAGGGTCAATCTCACCCGAGATCTAACACGAGGTCACAAACACCCTCGTCTACTCGTCTTACTACCAGGTCGCGCACGAGGCTTACGCTTCGGAGGCATGATGTGGCAACAGAATCAGCAACTGATACCAAATTGACAGGACCGCTCCCAAAAAGGGCATTGTTAACCGTGCCCGACCCTACTCCCGTCTGGCAAGACGACTGAGATCCCCAAGTTACCCTCAGTACGTGCCAGACCAGGGATAGCCACACATGCTTACTCATACCTCCGCCTCACGATCAGCCTCGAACAATGCGCCACAACTTGGAGGGTCAATAAAAAACCAAAAGGTGTGAGTGGACAAAATAAATCATCTTATAAAACAGTTACAAAAAGATGTTTTTACCCTCCACGTAAAAACCAATGCATGTACACAAAAATCATTTCGCAGTCGGTTAAAATTTTCAGCATAAGAAAACCCTTGTATCAAATTCCAGCATAAGGAAAACTCGTATGAAACTCAAAATCATTTTTCCTTTCTCAACCATCGGGTCTTAGCCCGCAATCATAAACCCAGGGCTTCAGCCCAAAACCAAGTACACAACATAATCCAAAACCATCAACCATAAAACCGGGCCACAGCCCCACACATCCGAAACGTCAGAAACAACAATAATCACCGGTCAAACATTTTGCTGGATATCAAGTGCGCCCGAGTCTTTAAACTCAAAACCATGCGCAATAATCAGGCCTTCCCGGGATATCAACGAGTCTTTAAACTCACGAGTCTTTAAACTCAACATAGGCCTCGGGGGTATCACAATATCCGAGTCTTTAAACTCACGAGTCTTTAAACTCATTAAGGGCCCTCCCCCGTCATCAATTAACCGAGTCTTTAAACTCAAAACGTGCACCAACAATAGCACCCGGGTCTTTAAACCCAAAACAGTTTTCAACGGGTCTTTAAACCCAAAACAATTTTCAATCACAACAATGCGGGATCCATCCCGAAATCACCCTTTTTCACAACAGGACCCATGGTCCGAATTTCCACATTCAATTCCCCAAATCATGCTTCACAAAACATATTCAAATCATCACTAAAAACGGGGCATGCAAAAACATACCAAATCACTTTATTGAATCCTCTTTCATTCCCGAATCCGAATTCGCAATAATGATTCTGTAAGCCGGCATCTGGAAGCATCATCCCGAACCCAAACCAAGAATCCACTTTCAATTTCTGAAAACCGAAATCTCATTAATCAAAGTTACTTTTATGCCCTGAGCATCAAGTCCGAAATCGCCTTTTTTCAAAATCCATTTTAAAATCCTCAAACTCACAAATCTCATTTCAAATTCCAAATTCAAACATCAAACAGTGATCAAATCACAATAAACCCAAAATCTCGTAAAACGTGCAAAACTGCAGAAATCTCGAGAACCGTGTCAACACCGTGAATCACACTCACAATCATAAACAACATTCTTAAAACATCATACACACATTTGTTGTAAATTCAGTCGTTAACCCATCATCCAAAATATACGAGAAACCAGTCTCGAAATACGTGAAATCTAGCATAACATATTAAAAATACGTAAAAATACGGAAATCGAAATCAATCACAGTTCGTAGTCATAATCATAGAAATCATAGAAATATTTATGCATGCATTAAATTTTGAAAGCAACGTCCACTCACACACCGTTCTTAAAGCTTGGTTCCGCGCCGCACGCATTCCTGTAATTCCCGGCATTTTCCAGAAAACCCGAATCCGGTCCGAAATCACATTCTAGGGTCACTAAATAACCACATACTAATTTCCCATAAATTTCCGAGAATTAATCGGTAATTAAAAACGTAACCTAGACCGTCGGACCCTCGAAACAACATCAAAATGGTGTCCGATAATTTCGAAACCAACGCTAAAATATTCGGTACAATGTGTAGGACAAAAGTCATGTTGGACTTACCTCGAAAATCGGACCCACGCGCCGCCGTTAGTGGCTGCGCGTGACAGCCACACGCCTGCTACAGTGACTGCACTGTTCATCATCGTCCTAGCCCGATTCCTCTGCAAACGGGTCTTGCAACTCGCGTGATAACCCAGTTAGATAACTATCAATTCTCACTCTATTCCTTCCCTGATTCCATCTAAATCATTCCTTTACATTTTAATTTAGGTTCTCATTCATTAATTACCCTCAACAAGCTTTAAATCAATCAATCCACCCGTGATCAAACAAACGGGTCCATCTCTGAAACTCACTCTAATCAGACCAGTTTTCAAATTGACTTCAACAGGAGCTTTGTATGACCTAAATGAACACTAAACCACATCCAATTTCAGGAACACTTACCCGTAGGTGATCGTCCACAAACCTGAAATTTCTCCAAAATTGGAACCTCCGTTCTTGGCCAATATGGTGTCGATTCCCTTCAATCCTTGTATGGTTGAGTTCAACAAGCTCCCAGAAGACTATCCTTAACCTCTTTTTGTCTCAACTCAGCTCGCAAATTAATTTTAGAATTTTCCCCCCATTTTTCGATTTTCTTCCCCGTCAGTTTCTCTCAACTCTCAGGCCTCACTCTGGGTCGAAATGAACCCTCAATCATCTCCCCTACTCGGTTAATCGATCAACATGGGCAGCAACTCGTGGGAATCATTCTGATTCTAATGGGAAATTGTTTCCCGCAAACAGAACCTAAAGCCATAGAAATATGAATGCCCGTGCACTGGTTTGTTTCAGCCCATGCCACAATGTTGTCCAATACCTTAAAACACTTAAACAATTCCCTGTTCAGTCCACTAAGCAGTTTAAACAATAGCCTGATCAGTGCACCACCAAGCACGGCGTGCAGGCTCTATTTTCACGGTTTTTTGAACAGTAACATACAAACAACCACCTACCTACGAACTCAGGGCATCGAGACCTTACAATGGTCCTTGGCCCTCGGCCATCGGACCTCCCGATCAAAAAGTAATCATTTCCCCCTTTTCATCCAAATGACGGAAAAACCCTCGGGCTTCCGAACGTCATAACTTTCACCACGAACGTCGGAATCGAACGTGCCACCTGTCTATGATCTCGTGATGTCCCAAACTACGTCATGGTCATTGGTCAAAGTCCATTTGACCTTCCGAATAAAAAATCAACGTTTTGCCCACGACTAAGGGCAAAACGGTCATTTTGCATCGTTCGTCTTATTTCTCCCAACTAATCACCGATTAATCCCGTTAATCATGATTAGTTACTAATCTAATCCCGAATTCCGGGACGGGTCGTTACAGAAACGGTGTTCGGTTAATTCGAAACCAACGCTTAAATGTTCGTTACATTGCATAGGACAAAAGTCGTGTTGAACTCACCTTGAGATTCGTGCTCACGCGCCGTCACGCGCCGCCGTGAGTGGCTGCGCTTGAAACCCATGCGCCTGCTACAGTATTAGGTACTGTTCATCTTCCTCACCCGATTCACTTGGTAAACGAGTCTGCAACCCGCGTCTTGATCCGTTCCAATTCCTGCCAATTTCGACCTGTATTCTTCAATTGACACATTCAAAAGCATTCTCATGAACCTAATTACGGGTCTGTAACTTTAATGTTAACAAACCTTACCTTAATCCGTCCATCCCAGCTCGATTTTTCGATGAACATCCGACCACTGTTCATCACTGGAAGTGCATCAATACTCAACGTTTTCTTCAATTAATCTAGCCAACAGCTTCGTATGATTATCCTAAGCTGGTTTCCAAGCTCAATTGCATCTTCTAACTCCTCCCATTACACGACTCAATCCTTGGGATTTTGTGGCGTCGAGCTACTCCGTTTACGGTCAAAACGACCTCATCTTCTTCCGTTTTGAAGCCATTCACGTCGTGTGGGTTCCAGAGAGCTAAATGCCACCTTAATTGTAGCCATAAATGTCCACAATCTAGAATTCGATTATTGATAAAAAATGAAACTTGAAAATGGCTTTTGGTTCTCACAGCAGCCATCCCCTCTGGTTTTTTTCCCAAAACCCTCCTCTCTGCCTCTCTAAAACTGTCCCAGCTTTTGGTATTGTTAATTCAAACCCATTCTCTGTCACCCGTGCTCTGTTCCGGCCAAGCATGCTCTGTTCTTCCCAATTCCCATGGCTTCCACACTAAACCAAGCACTAACTTCATTTTTTTAAATTTCCCACCATACCATTGTCACTAATCTAAGTTGGCCATTGACAGATGTCCCTTGGGTGGCAACCCATGGCATGCATTAGTCCAATTTTCGTCCATCCATGATTAATTGTCCCCAAGGAAATTACTATTTTGCCCTTTAGAAAAAAATTACCAAATTGCCCTTCACGCATCTAGACCCGTAACTTGGTCATTTGAACTCCGATTGACGCGTACCGCCTGTCATTGTACTCAGGGCATTGAGAGCCACCAAAGGGTCCTCGACCCTCGGCCATCGGACCTCCCGGTCAAAAAGTCAACATTTTCCCCATTTTGTCCAAATTACGAAATTGCCCTTGAATTTCCGAACATCATAACTTTCACCTTGAACGTCGGAATCGAACGTGCCACCTGTCTATGAACTCGTGATGTCCTAAACTACGTCACAGTCATCGGTCAAAGTCCATTTGACAAAGTCAACGTTTTACCCACGACTAGGGGCAAAACGAACATTTTGCATCGTTCGTCCGATTTCACCCTACTAATCACCGATTAACCCCACTAATCATGATTAGTTACTAATCTAATCCCAGAATTCGGGACGGGTCGTTACACTTTAGTTGTTAAATCACTCATCGTCATCCCACCTAGGGAAAGATCAAGGAAAATCCAAGATGATGACATCAAAGTTCATCCTATGTCATCCTCCAGCACCCAGCACTATCTGCTAAAGAGCAGAAAACGAGAAGTCTCCTTCATCGACTTCAGAATCGAAAGTAGTTGCAACCATGTTGGAAATAGGTATGCTTCCAACTGGGTGTCAAGTCCAACCTCTGGACTTCCCAAATCCTCGACTCACTTGGACAACCCAACCACGCGTTTGTAAACCATCAATCCTCTCATCCAACTCGCCCATCCATTAATACGGTTTATGCACATCCAAAAGGATGTGGAATGTATGACATCTATGGTTATACCCCTGAGCACACCCTCGTGTCTCACGTCTAGCATCACTAGGGAACTGGTCACCAACCCAAGAACTCTTCGTGCCTCGCATTGTGCCACTAGGGATCCTCTCTGTCCCGCTCAGTGCCCACCGAACTCACAAGCTCGCCTCTCTAGGCACATATACTATCCCGTCAGCATACTGGTTCGCACGTCCAAACTCTATGGGATCCACTCCAGCACTCACACCTGTGTGATCCGTCCAAAGATATCTAGGGCACCCGTCACTCATCCAAGTACATCCCACTCATCACAGTCACCTCACAGGGTTAACGTGGCACATTTGCCAACGTTTAAAGTCCAACATCTCATTCTGCGATCGTACTCAGTCGTAACCAAGTCGAATCCAGAAATCACTGCTCGTAAAATATGTCACTCACGCACCCTCGTATCCTCGTCACGATTGACGAATCCCATCGTCACAATCGTCACGGTAACCTGAGCCTATCCAACCTCAACCTGCCACAACCTTGTGCAGACCAATCTCAGAAACACTCTGCTATCGAGACTCCAAATCCATGCGATCAACTCACCGCTGGTACCAACCACTCAACACGCAACATCCACTGATCGGTTCACCTTAGGATCCGGTCGACAAGTACCACACTCCTGGTAACTTGTCCAATCAAACTCCTACTAGGGTTATCATAAACCCGGCTGCCCGCTGCAGCCCAACCATCCTAGCCGATCCATCGCTCTCGACTCCGAAGAGTCGTCATACTCCAATACTAGTACCGTACCAGTCAGTAACCACGATGCAAGGACCTCGTCCTCTCGTAACTCTACAGCTTTCAGCTGCTGGGCCTACATGAACTGGCCCTCATCGGAATCTACCACCACTCACCCATGGCATACCACAATCATCGCATGCCATACCAAGCCACACAACATCTACACCGTGGCATCCTCTACCAGTCGACATCCCTCCGGGATTCGACACACTGGAACACGACATCTCACGCCATATATGATTAGCCTCAATCAGGTTCATCCATGACCTCCACTAATGTCACCTTGCCACAATCCATATCCGCTATGACACGACCGACAACGGTCTCGACTCTTGGGTTATCATACTGTGTCTACTGGTCCACTGGATCCTATCCACAAGTAACACTACGGCTCCAAGCCGTTGGATTCGCATGAAAATCGATCCTACTTGGGATTCAACCTTTCTGAAAATGCGGCATCCTATGCCAATCAAACCCTAAGTCGTCGCACCTCGTGCCAAACATATCCTACCCAGGGTTCGATTCCACCGAATCCTAATACTCTTACGCTAACTATCAGGTTGATGATGGGATGTTATCGCTACAAAGACATCACATCCTCGACCTGCATACACTCTGATAGCAAAACCCGCTCTGATACCACTTTGGTATCAGAGTACCATGAGTATCATATGAGCCAACCTGCTCTGATACCACTTTTCAGGACCTGTCTCAAATCCCCCTTAGATTAACGTGGGACGCGTCTAATCCAGTCTGACACGGGGTGTTAGATAAGGAAAAATTCTGACTTTAGCCCAATCGGGGATTTAGAGAGCGCCAGGATCCGGAGCAGGAGTGTATGTATTGGTCTCTGCTACAGCCCGTATCCGCGATCAACCTGAAGGACATTCAAAACATTAAAAGCCGTGAGTGGAAAAAACAAAGAATTTATAAAACATTTTCACAAAAGACATTTATGCCTTTTACTAAAAAGCATGCATGCATTCGAAAATCAGTTATCAAACCATTAGGGCCTTGGCCCAAAATCGTAAATGAAACCAATCATACGGGTCACTGCCCAAATCCATGTGGGACTCAGCCCAAAACCAGTATATATATATATCATATAACATATATCACATAACATATAACCAATTCTGTCACGGTTTCCAAAGCTACGCGAGTGCTACCCGAGGTCTCAAATCCCAAGTCTCCCTAGGGTCCACCTAGATTAGTGTCCGCAAATCAATGACCCTCCCTCGGGGTTATAATCCATAAGCCTTCCTGAGAGTAAGGTACCCAACGAGGGCGACTTCACTCAGTTAGTGCTCCGTGACTACTCCGGGGTACACCTAGGGCAACGACCCTCCCAGGAGGAGACAATCCATAAATATAGGATGGTATATGAAATTCCATTTCAAAAACATTCTTAAAACCTTTCAAGCCTTTCAAAGGATTCATGCCTGGTCCCCATAAACCGTCATGAACTCATAAATCCATTTATGGTCTCCGACCCGAAATCACAAACGTACACCAACTGGGCCTCAAGCCCGAACTCAAAATCAACTGGGTATCGAGCCCGATATCTCAAGGTCAGTCACGATTCCAATCGTAGTGATGCGTGCAACCATCCGTCCAGGACCGCCCTCATTCCTAGTATGTCGCTGTGAACAAATCAACCGACACGACCACCTCTAGATCAGGGTGCACACATCACCGATCTATCTCCTGAACAGTCAGCACTTCGAAGTCGAGCCTCCAGTGGTTGATCTACAATGGGACGTGCATCGTGACCTCTCCGGAAGGAACACGTCCCAGTTCGGAGGTGAGCGTCGTATCGTTCGTCGCCGTGCACACAACACTCGCCGCGACCATGACTCAAACTCGTAGGTCATCCATAGGGCCACATGCCCGAAACAAAACCAAATAGGTTTCATGCCCGAGTTTACCTTTTCAAATCCAAATCCATTTCATTTAAACCAAAATTACAAATATGTATAAGCACCGTATAAAATCGAAAACCCTCGAAATACAAACCAATATGTAAACACACACAAATACACTCATGGCATCACAAAACATGTTTATAAAGACATATAAAACATTTATGCATGCATCAATTTAGAAAAAAAGTCCACTCACAGACCGTTCGAGTTGCCGCCTCGATACATGTGCCATACATCTCTCTCGGGCCAAACACCGTCCCTGGGACTCCCAAACCTGTCCAAATCACTTTAGAGGGTTACTAACTACTTAAATAACCCCTTATTAAAGCCCTGTAATTTTCTGAAATTTTTAAATAATTTTAAACTCGATCCTAAACCTTCCGACGTCCCGAACTATATCGAAACGAT
This sequence comes from Prinsepia uniflora, assembly GCA_032719365.1. Classification (NCBI taxonomy): domain Eukaryota; kingdom Viridiplantae; phylum Streptophyta; class Magnoliopsida; order Rosales; family Rosaceae; genus Prinsepia; species Prinsepia uniflora. The sequence continues at coordinate 35,512,536 of CM064874.1, read as the reverse complement.
GTCCGATCGACTCGAAACTAGTCCCAAAATGTTCGTTACATCGAATAGATGATTTCACATGTTGGAACTATCCCCAAAAAATGGCTCACGCGTCCTTACACGTCCTCACACGCTGGCAACAGCCTCTGTGCGTGGGAGCCACGCACCCATGAACAATTTTCTTCTTCATTCGGCCAGGCCGGTCCAAACCAGCCGCTGGTTTTCTAGTCCGACTGGACCGGCAGAATTGGTCCAACCTCATTCCTCACTCGTTTTTCATGCTTTTCTTCCTTTTCAATTCTATCCTCTTAGTCTCAATCCTAGGAACCTAACCATGTAATTAGAATGAAGGAAAACCCCCCTAAAACCCCTTGGTTCGAATCCCTTCTCACATCCATGTTTTTTTTGTTCATCCCCAGGGTGGCTCAGTCACTTCCCCAACCAGAACCACCCCTAGACCTTGCTACAAACCCATTAGACACTCCCCAATCAACAAACACAACCCCTAACGTCCAAATAAAAAAAAGGAATTTTGAATTCAAAACTCATCATCATTGTCTCATTCTCAGCCTCCCTCTCACTCTCAGTCCCTCAGTCATCACGATAGAGGGGTGATATGGGGTGGTGTTTGTACGAGATCGGGTTGTACAAAATGGGGGGTTTGAGGTTTGGTTTGGACGACACAGGAAAGGGGGATGCATGTTTGGGAAATGATGGGCAATGGATGAGTGACACTTGTCACTCATCCATTGGGCCAGAAAACAAAATATCTGGGCCCCATTAAGTGACAATGTTATTCGTCTCGTAAAACGTGCTATAGTTCCACGGAACTTTCCTTGAACCGTAACTTTTTCTTCGAATATCAGCTTTCGACGTGTCGCCTATCTACAGATTCTTATCAACCAGATCTACATAACGGGCATTGACTCTCGGCCATCAGTCCTCTCGGGTTAAAAGTAAAATTTTTACCCTCGTTTAGGGGCAAAATCATAATTTCGCCCTGAACGTCCATTAATCCTCCGCTAATCCCCGATTAGTCTCGCTAATCCGTAATTAGTCTTAATCTAATCCCGAAATTCGAGACGGGTCGTTACATCAAGTCACGTAAGTCCAAACATGTCACAATCCTAAAAAAATCCAATCAAAGGGTTACTTTACGAATTTCAAGTAAAACTACAAGAAATCTCACTTTGGTGGTCCAAAGTGGAAAAAAAAATGACTCTAAACGTACTAAACCCGTACTTAGACGTTTTGAATTGTCCCAAATCTAGGCTCGCGCATTGTCTTGAGCCGGGATACAACCTCACGCACTGCCACACACCAGCATAAGGCCGGGACATGGCCTTATGTGCCGCCACACACCAGTCGGTGGCCAAAACATCGCCTCACACGTTGCCATGAGCAGGCCAGAGGTAATACACACCAACCACGCTCACTCGTGCACCCTCACGTGCGTCACACACGCTGGAATATTCCATATGAAATATTCTCATTGGAATATTCCCTAAATTATTCTCTGTAGAATATTACTTAGAATATTCTCTATGAAATTTTCTCTAAAATATTCTTAGTAGAATATTCCTTGGAATATTTGTTAACTCTAACGGAATATTCTGGAGACATTAACGTTAACGGTGTTAGTATACGTTAAGATGTTGTTTGGTTATAATGGAATATACTAACGAAGTTAGTATATTCCGTCAACTACTAACAGCGTTAGGATGACTAACGATTGACTAACCGTCTCGAAGCCAAGCTACATATGGCAACCAGATCGCCATCGTCGCTCCCATTACGATGACTAGAATTTGGAAAACTCGCTGAGAAAACCAAGTTTTCCATCGAGGTCTAATTTCTTCGATTCTACTCCGTTTTCAACATGAAAATAGACCATCTTGATCTACTCGAGCCAAGGATTACAAAAATCTAGTTAAAAGTCAAGAATCTACCTGTTTTACTCAGAAAAACGTCAGGAAGGGTAACGATTGTGCAACTTTCAGCGACATCCGCCGTCAACAATTCTCACACCCAAAATACCAAGTAAATAGACAACAAGGAAGCTCTCAGCTAGACTAATCTACTAGTTAAACCTAGAGGTTTCAATAATACCTCAAATGTAAGTAACCTTGTTGGGTCGAAATCGGGTTGTTTTGGCTCTTGCAACACTATTCGGTTAATGGTGGCCCTCACAACTCACTACCCAGCCCAATGGACTCACTAGGGTACAGTGAGGGCGGCGAGCATCATTGGTAGTTCTGGTTTGATGATGTGAGTGTCGCGTCCTCACAGTGGACATAAGAGAGAGTAAAGTGAATGAAAGGTATGATGGTGGCTCTATTGTCTGAGCTCATGGAAAATGGGGTAGTTGATGATGCCTGATGCTGGTAATGAGTGTGTTGAGTACTTGTATTGGTGGTTTCCTCTGAGATTTTCTTTCTTCAGAGAAAAGGGAGTACATGAGAAAGATAGATGGGGATGGTGGAGGAGGAATGAGATAGTAATAACAAGTAAGGGATTGGGCCTATTAATACTTAATGGGCTTGGTAAGAGTTTTGGACTTTAAGTCACACATACACACAAAACATCCTTAGAGTAGACATTTTGAAGAAGTAGTCCAGGCCCAACTAAACTCATTGGGGTATTTGGTCAAAACGATAATTTGATTTTCAAATTTAAGGAATGAGATGTAACAATCTACCTCCCTTATGAAAATTTTATCCCCGAAATTTCCTCAAAAAAGTCAAAAGTACAACCTCTTAATATTTTCTTGAATTCTTTTGCGCCTTCACAGTTATGAGCTTAATTTTCTTGTTTGATCCAAAGGTTAATTGTCTCTCTCAAGTAGTTCATCAGTTTCTAACATTAAACTTCTAATGTGTCTCTCCAGTTTAAAATTTACAAAAGTCATTGTACATTGTCATCAAGTAAAACTAGGAATCAGAGTCTTCTTGAATAGTTTTTTGAATGTCCTACGAGGGTTTCTTGGGCAACAACAAGTCTCTCTCGAATGAACATTGAACCTTCGAAAGTAAATTCTCCTTCACTAAATAAATTTAAGTGGATTAAGAGACTAACAAGACCTTTGTGTTCCAATTATCTTGTAATGTAACTAATGTCATCATCTCCCTATTTCTCGTCTAACAAATCTAAGCACGTGCATCGTTGTGACATTTACTAACATCAAGCTCATTGGTCTCGAGCACTCGATCTTATAAGATACCAACCAATCTTTCTAGTAACTTACAAACTCCTTGATATTGCAATGACTAACTTCGTCACAAGAGGTCACTTAGGGTTCTTACTAACTCAAACCACAATTAACACCTTACGAACTGGTTCCCACAGATAACGGTCTAAGGTGCACATCATGGATTAGAGTAACTAACTTTACCCAGGCTTCAAGGTTCAAAAGTAATTGAGTACACTACTGTACTAGCACTTTTTTAAATGTGCTCAAATTTGGAGGTAGAGCAGTGAAGATCGTTAGGTTGCCAACTATCAAATCGTGAGAACGCAACTACCTTGATAGTTCTTCGAATTTCTCCTATTAGCCATCACAACTAGATAGTTCTCTAACCAAGAAGGCATTGAATATTGTGAATGTTTCTCTTAACCCTTAAGTCCAAAATTGGTAAGAGACTTTCACCAACCACGTCTCAAAATACAACTTAATTCTCAGAATGGATTATTTGGCATAACAACATAGAAATTCTTATCCAACAACCTAGTGGTAATTCTTAAGCTAAAGGTACTGACTAACTTCGTTCAGTCCTGTTCATGTTAAAATCCTTCCAATTTGTAACCTTAAGGTTTGTTTTACTCTCCAACTAATTATTAAGAACATAAATATTTTTTCTGAGTTCAATACCAAGCATGATACATCCTAGTTTCGATCCCTATATGTTAGAATGATACAGAGGTATTCAATGGGGTAGTGTGGTCACTTCACTACTCGAGTGATGTCAGACAAACTTTAGGAATGAAGTTATCTGTATGCACACTTAGCCAATTTCTCGAAGTAATTAAGTGACAAAATAAAATCGCATAACTCAACACCAAAATACTTATTCAACACTCCTGATGGCCGAACGTCTTGACTAATCCTAAATAGTGAAAACTAAATTGAATTGGGGAGCGAAACTCATCTACTTACTCACTGAGTTGAAGTCCCTTAGTAAATGACTAACGAAATAATCCAAGGCAATGGTTTTGATTTTCTTCATACTAAAATATTTACTAACGAAGACATTATCCCGGCCAATGATTCCAAATTTAACTTCAGAAATCCAACTTAACAACCTTGTCTAAAGTTAACAATCGATTGTAGAACTTGTAAATTCTAGAAAAGCTCAAACTCACAATGTACGTTGACCATGGTGTTCGGGCCACTAGAATTTACTAATTCGTCAAACTAATCTCAACATTCTTCCCCACATGGTAAAAATCTCTAACACCCAAAACTTGGTTAACAAGCTACGTCTACTAACTTCAACGATAAGCTATACCAACAAAGGTCATAATTTACGTAAAGGGTATAAATCATCGAGGCAAGACACCATTCCATTGTCGGTGAGAGGTGATAAGAAGGTAATATAATCTATGGTTGCTAGGATAGCTTTCCAAAAACAAGGGTGAGCTAAGGTTCTTGTTAGGGCGTATTTAGGCTTTTGTCCTAGTAAAGTATTATTTTGTTCTTAAGCATCCTACTAGGTTCACCTACACACGAATAAGAAGATCGTTGGTCAAAGACTTGGCTTATGATCAATCCAACATACGCTACATCTAAGGCTGAGGTGAAGTTGTCTCTCACAACCACCTGCTAGAAATGTCACTACTTGCACTCAAATTAAGAAGGTGATTCGGTGTATCACCATGATTACTCGACTATAGGCACACAAAAAGGGTTGAAAGCTTGAATGTTCACTACACATTAGAAATAAGAAACAATTAACTAGGTGCCTGCTAAAATCCAAAGGGAATCTGTCTCAAAGGTAATAACTCCCTGACTTAGGTTTTAACAAGAAATTTCCTTTGAAACTCTGCATGGTTATAATGTTGATTTTTTTGTGTTAGTGAAAGTGTTAATTGAATGATCTGGCTTGGTTGTTTGTTAAGGAGATTATTTGGTTGCATGGAACACCAGTCTCCATTATTTCAGATAGGGACCCAGATTTACATCCAACTGCTAGAAAGCGCTCCAAGAACCCTTTGGTGTTTAGTTATCTTACAACATTGCTTTTCACTCCCAAACCGATGGACAATCCGAACAGGTTATTCATACATTAGAGGATATTCTTTGGTCATCGGTCCTTCAATTTCAAGGAAACTGGGATTGTTACTTAACATTAATGAAATTTGCCTACAACAACGACTATCATTCTAATCTGGGGATTACGTCGTTTGAAGCTTTGTATGAAATGTCTTGCCAAACTCCTATTTGCTTGTCAGAATTTGAGGAGAGAGTTATAGGTGGACCAAAGTTAGTGGACCAGACTAAAAAATAGATCAAGATCATCACCAACAACTTAAAGATTGCTCAAGACGAACAAAAAAAATGAGCTGATGGACACTCGAAAGACCAGGAGTATGCAGTCGATGATTTGGTATATCTCAAACTTTCACCCAGAACAGAGTAGTTCGTTTCAAAAAATGAGGAAAGAGGAGCCCTCAGTATTTTAGAGTGTACTCGATTATTGAGAGGATTGGAGAAGTTTCTTACCGGTTGATACTACCTCAATAGTTTGCGAGATTGCATAATGTGTTACATGCTTCTTTATTGTGGAAACAAGTACCCAACTTGTCCTAGTGTTCGGACCGGCTCAGCCACTAAAAATCAACAAATTTCTCACTTATGGGGAAATGCTAGTAAAGATCTTAAACCGAAAGGAAAAAGTCTCGAGAAATAAAACCATACTGCTAGTCAAGGTGTTGTGGAAGAACAACACCGTAGAAGAGAAGAGACCATTTGGAACCACGCCGAAGGAGACTTACCCTTACTTTTTCTTTACTTGAAACCTTTTTATTTCTACCTATTACTTCTCTGTTGTATTCGTTCAACACTTTATTTTCACTGAAATTTTTTTGGGACAAAATAAAAGGGTGAGTGGACCTAGTAATTATTTCAATGTAAAACCACAAATTATAAAACAGAGATTAACCACTCAGTTTTGCTGAAAACTTTTAAAAAACGTTTAACTTGCACGTCAAATGAGAAATAATAGTGAAATATTCATAAATCTCAAAAGTCATCATGAGAACAATAAAGCATATATGAACCACAATATAATGCTCATGAGTAGCTCGAGGATACACTCATGCTAGGTTGATAACTATAATAGTTCGTGTACCTCGACCGCATGAACCTGGGTGCTAAGCATTGGCCACCTCATTTCCCCTAAAGCTCGGTGACAAGCTAGCGCTATTTAACTTGTGTTACGAGAAGTGCGGATAACAATCAAATGAAGAATGGTACGTGGCTACTCAAATGGGTACTTGAGATACCAGCGACTCCTACGTGTTCTATAATTACTTTTTCTAATAACTGTCCCATGACTACTATGCACTTACCACCATCAACAATAACAAGACATGCTAATACGATATTTAAACAAAACAATCATGCTCGGCCAAACATCAAGTAAAATGAAAAACTAGCATGTATCATAATCAAGTATGTAAAAATGTGCAAGTAAATAAGTAATGGTATAAAACAAGCAAAGGAGGTCCACTCCAAACTAGTCGGTGAGCCAAAGTCACCCAACAAATGAAGTTAGCACAAGCTCCAAGCCGATCCAACCCTATGGAAATCATTCGTAAAGGTTACCAATGACTTACAAAATTTTTTTTAAGGAAAACCCCACTAGCTTTGCCTAAAACAGTGCTTAAATCATTTCAAACGAATCAAAATGTGCAAGGTTTTTCTGGTATGGGGGAGTTATAACTGATTGATTAGTAAATTCAACTTGATTTAAGGATTCTCAGAAGAATTCTAGGAAGGTTTTTTCAAACTAGTTGTGTAACCCGGAAATTCAAAAAAGGAAAATTTGGAAAATTTAAAGGAAATGACGATTTTGCCTCTAGTTATAAGGGCTGAAAGTTGACTTTTTGATCGGGACCTTGTTTGGACTTTCCGGAAGTACCGTTGGATAGGTCTCAGGACGCTGAATCCGTAGACATGCGGCATGTGTCAATCGGAGTTCAGACATGAAAGTTATGGGTCTAGAATTGTGAGGGGTATTTTGGTAATTATGTAAGGAAGGCAAATTGGTCTTTTTACCTGTTTGATGACTCATCAGGGACATTAGCAGTGCTTGGACATCTATCCCTCGCTAATTTGGATGAGAATGGGCCACCTGGTGACATCTGTCACCACAAATGAAGGATGGGTGGCACGACTTGAATAGTAATCATTTTAAACACAAAATTAAACGGTTTGTTGGGCAGAGGGAAAACAGAGAACAAAGGTGAGTGTGATTGATCGTCCCAGCAACTAATTGAGAAACTTGAGAAAACTGATGAAATTGAGAGTGAAATTGAGAGGAAATAGGGAGAAAAATGGAAGGAAAAACCAGAAAAACCCGAAACCCACCCGAAAACCTTGAATTAATAACTTAGGATCGAATTCTGAACTGGACGATTAATTGATGGAAACAGAGACGAGGATGAGCTTCTAGAAGTCTAAACGAGTCAAATGGGATTGAAAGTGAAGAAAATGGTGAAGAAATGAGCTTAGATGACACTTGAGTTCAGTTATGGAAATCCCAATTGAGTTGGAATGGTTAGAGGGATTGGAGCTTGAAATTGAGATTGGAAACATAGTTGAAGGAACCTTGCGAAGCTTCTGAGTGAGTTAATTGGAAGGAATCATTGAGAATCGACAAGAGGAAACAATGAATACTCTTTGACTTATCACGGGCAGTCGACTACCTTCGAGGATTGATGGATATTGAACCGGGTCAACACGCCGGTTGTAGACCCATTTAACAGAGGAAACAGGTTGGGATGAATAGTCCCTGTTACTGTAGTAGGCGCGTGGACTCACGCGCAGCCGCTTGCGGCGTCTCGTGGGGGCGCGTGAGCGGGATTTTCGAGGATTCGAGATTCCTGGAAGGTGTCAAAAATTACAGAAATACGTGTAGCTCGGAAAGCGAGCAGTTTGGACGGCCGTGGCACAATGTTCGTGGCTGATCGAGAGGTGGAGGCATGAGCGGAAATCAGTGCAGTTATCCCTTGTCTGACAAGTTCTGAGGTGTAGTTTTGGGACTTCAGTCGACTTGTCAGACGGGAGCAGGACCGGGCACGGTTTTCAAAGTCCAGTTGAGACGGGTCCTGTCAAATTGGTATCAGAGCATTGAGTTACTGATTTGCCATGCCTCCGAGACACGAGCCCTGTGCACGACCTGGTGATGAGACGAAATACGAGGGTGTAGAAAATCCTTGGAGTGACTATGACCCTGAATTGGGGGTCGAATATTGTATCATGTGTTTTGGTTCTGTGGGACTTGTGTTGGTCCGAATGGGTGTTTATGATAACGATATGGTATATGGATGGGCATGTTAGGCCCAGGATAAACTTAACCCGAGGATATGGGGTAATGGAACTCAGAGGGAGTCTGGAATTGGTTTAGTGTGTGTTGAGAGATCCTGAATAGGATGTGGTTCGCCTAGGGGTGTTTGCTAGGTGACCAGATATTCTAGTGGTGGCATTGATGCTAGTGAATGATGAATTCAGACTCGAGAGGAATTAAGTGTTTGGACTTGGACTCAGTAGGAGTCAGGAGTTGGTTTAGGACTCGGGATGAGTCATGATGTGATATGAGGGCTCCGGATGAGCAGGGAAAGATGGAAAAAGTGGTTAGGTTGTACATAACGAGTGAAGGTTCATGTGGGAACCTGAGGTATTGAAGTGGATGTGAATTGAGTCTCCATGATTGTTGTTGGAGGGCTATGTTCGAATTTCGGGGATGAAATTCCTTAAGGGGGGAAGGTTGTAACGACCCGAAAATTCGAAAAAGGAAAATTTGGAAAATTTAAAGGGAATGGCGATTTTTCCCTTAGTTATAAGGGCCGAAAGTTGACTTTTTGATCAGGACCTTGTTTGGAATTTTCGGAAGTACCGTTGGATAGGTCTCGTGAAGCTGAATCCGTAGACAGGTGGCATGCGTCAATCCGAGTTCGGACGTGAAAGTTATGGGTCTAGAATTGTGAGGGGTATTTTGGTAATTATGCAAGGAAGGGAAAATTGGTCTTTTACCTGTTTGATGACTCATTAGGGACATTAGTAGTGCTTGGACATCTATCTCTCGGTAATTTGGATGAGAATGGGCCACCTGGTGACATCTGTCACCACAAATGAAGGATGGGTGGAACGACTTGAATAGTAATCGTTTTTAAAACAAAATTAAACGGTTTGTTAAGCAGAGGGAAAACAGAGAACGAAGGTGAGTTTGATTGATCGTCCCAGCAACTAATTGAGAAACTTGAGAAAACTGATGAAATTGAGAGGAAATAGGGAGGAAAAAGGGAAGGAAAAACCCGAAACCCACCCGAAAACCTTGAATTGATAACTTAGGATCGAATTCTGAATTGGACGATTAATTGATGGAAACAGAGATGAGGATGAGCTTCTAGAAGTCTAAACGAGTCGAATGGGATTTAAATTGAAGAAAATGGTGAAGAAATGAGCCCAGACGACACTTGAGTTCAGTTATGGAAATCCCAATTGAGTTGGAATGGTTAGAGGGATTGTAGCTTGAAATTGAGATTGGAAACATAGTTGAAGGAACCCTGCGAAGCTTCTGAGTGAGTCAATTGGAAGAAATCATTAAGTATCGACAAGAGCAAACGATGAACACTCTTTGACTTATCACGGGTAGTCGACTACCTTCGAGGATTGATGGATATTGAACCGGCTCAACACGCAGGTTGTAGACCCGTTTAACAGAGGAAACGGGTTGGGACGATGAACAGTCCCTTTTACTGTAGCAGGTGCGTGGACTCACGCGCAGCCGCTTGCGACGGCTCGTAAGGGCGCGTGATAGTGATTTTCGAGGATTCGAGCTTCCTGGAAGATGTCTAAAATTACGAAAATACGTGCATCTCATAAAGCGAGCGGTTTGGACGGCCGTGGCACGACATTCGGGGCTGATCAAGAAGCAGAGGCATGAGCGGAAATTAGTGCAGTTATCCCTTTTTTGACAGGTGCTGAGGGGTAGTTTTGGGACTTCAGTCAACTTGTCAGACGGGAGCTGGACCGAGCACGGTTATCAAAGTCCAGTTGGGACTGGTCCTGTCAAGTTGTATTCTCGGTTAAATTGGAATTTCAGGGTTACTTCGAAAGGAAGTTTCAGGTAGATGTTAGTCCGAAATATTAACATTTTGAAACCGATATTTTGTAACTCATTGCATCTCCTATACCACCTTATTAAAGTGAACCCTCGGGAAATTTGGGGATGTGGACTGGCGAGCCTTTCTCTTATTTGCCTAGTAAGACATTTAGTTAAGTTTTCCTTGCTATTGAGTTTCTTATCACGTTTTACTATTTTCATTTATTTCCTCGTTTGTGTTGGTGAGAACCTTTTGGTTGAATTAAAGTAGTAACAGTGTCATGATTGTAGCATATGTATGACATGATATATATTAACACCATGTACATTTATGTTAACCAGTTCGATTAATATTTGTTCGATCTAGTTTTCGATTGTTTAGAATTATGCCTTTTACAATATGGAATTTGTATATTTCATTGGTCACTTTTACTCATCATATAAAGGCCAACTGTTGATTTTTGAAATCGTTTTCAACTACTACCATTGACTCTTGCATTTATTTTTATTTTATTTTAGTAAGTTCTATTTGCTTGCAGCTATTAGTAAATGTTTTATAGTTTATAAACCTGATTTCACATTTCAGTTTACATGTTTTATTTAACATACTTGACCTATTTTTGAAATATCCTTCTTTCTCTTATGGTGATTTAAAAATTCGTAATGTTTGGATGAATTTGAAATCATATGCTTTTTTCTTATTAACTAAATATTTTAGAAAAATAATTTTGGAATTGACGAGTTTCAAATTTTATTAAAAAAATTCTTTTCAATTTGACGACATCAATCTTTTGGGGTCATATGCGTTCATTGTGTCTTAGACTGCAATTTGATTAAATTTTATTATTGAATCCTATGCCTTGTGCAAATCTTTCTATGATCCTAAAACTTTTCTAATTTGAGACATTTTATTGACCTTATTCCAATGCAAATTAATTTTTTTCGTGCCTCATACCTTATCTTAAAATGATTTGCTCCTCGTTCCTATAGTTGTCAACTAGATGTAATGAATGTATTAGTTTAAATCTCGAAATATGCTTTACGTGTGATTACTTAAGTTGATATGCCAGCAAAGTTACGAGATTAGTTACTCGCGATTATCGACTACCATTGAGGTTTTGATGAATTTCCCTTACCGAGTCTTAGATAACAGTGGGGTGCCCAAAATTGTTATCTAGTGACTTTACCCTTGTGGGATAGTTTGACCGTTGACCTTGAGCTTGGATTTGAAGCACCTTTTGATTAGATTTGACAATAACATCTCATCCAATCTTGGCTATCCTACTGCCCTTAAACCCTAAGGTATTCCTAAGTTCTGCACCCAAGACTTAGTCAGTGTGTTGAGAAGCTGACGAGTTAGACTTTATGAATGAGTGTCATCATAGTTGTTTAACTTGTGGCAAGTGAAATTTAACAAGAATCAAAAGTACGCGTACTAGTGGACCTTTTCTATAAACAGTATCTATTGCTTTTGTGCTTCAGCTTGAGTAAGGACTAGTACCTTGTGTTAGTTTACTTCGCATCTTTGTCTAAATCGGTCTGTTTGGTGTAACAAGAATTAGGAGTTTAGAAGGAAGCGTCTTGTTGGAACCTAAGCGAGGAATTTAATACCTTTGAGACACACTACCTCTAGATTTTTAACACGCACTTCATTGAGTGTTTCTCATTTTGAATATGTGGTGAGGATTCAAGCTTTCAACCCTTTCTTTGTGCTTGTAATCGATTAGTTATGATGATGCACCCAATCAACTTCTCAATCTGAGTGTAAGCAGGGACATCTTTACCCGTAGTTGTGAGAGACAAATTCAAGTCAACTTTACACGTAACGTCTTTTGGATTGATCATAAGCCGAGCACGTGGTTAGGGCCAGTCCAAATATTTGAAGGTTTAGGGTAAAAATATAAAATGTGCCCTTAATTCATACACTTAACAATTAAAAATGTAATTTTTTATGAACTAATTATTTCATTTTTATACTATGGGGCCTCATTAAACCTTGTTAGGAAAACTCATTTGGAAAAAATCCCTTAAAAGAAAAAAGAGGACTCCATGTCCAAAACATTACATTCAGTTTAAAAATAAAAAAAAGACAATTCAATATTTCTAACATTTACATGGACGAAATAGTAGACTACAACTTTCATATTCAATACAAGCAATTAGTCTTCAAATAGAGCTCTACCATTTTTAAAAACGTGAACCAACATCAAACTTACATGCTCTTATATTATTTATTTTTATGTAAACTTTATTTATTATATATATATAATATTAATAATTTGGGCCCTATATTATTTTGGGCCCACAACTTATGCCCCTTTGGCCCTCCCTTGTGAGTGGCCTTGCATTTGACCAACGAGATTCTTATCGGTGCATAGGAATCTGCCTTAGTTTGAACCTACTATGATGTTCCAGATCAGAACTTTACTATACCCAGACAAAAGTCTTAAACATTTATGAATGAGAAACTTAAGTCACATTTGTTTGGTTAAAACCATCTTGGTGGTCATGGATTCTGTTACCTTCTTATCACTTTTCACTTGTATGAACTGGTGTCTTGCCTGGATGATTTATACCATTTAAGTCAGGTGTGACTTTTGGTTGGTATAACTTGTCGTTGATGTTGATAGATTGAGATGGTTAGTAAAGATCTTAGTATGGAGAAATTATATATGTTACCCTTGTTTATTTCGTGAACCTTTACTAAGGGACTTTCACTTGTCGAGTAAGTGGATGAGTTTCGCTCCTTGATTAAGTTTGGTAATCACTATCTTGGATTAGTCTAGGCGCTCAACCATTGAGACTGTTGAATTAGTATTCTGGTGTTGGATAGTGGGATTTCATAGAATAAATACAAATAATTTCATTCCTAAAGTTTGCTTGATATCACTTAGGTAGTGGAGTGACATCACCATTGGAAACCTTCTTACCATTCTAACTTCTAGAGACCAAATTTAGGATGTATTATGTTTAGTAAAGCGAACCTTATGGTTACAAATTGGAAGGATTCTACTATGAAAGAGATTGAACGAAGCTAGTCCGTACCTCCATATGAAGAATTACCACTATGTTGCGAGATAAGAATTATTGCATTGTTACACCGCTTATTTCCTTCCAAGAGTTAAGTCATATTTCAAGATGTGGTTGGTGAAAGTCTTCCACCAGTATTAGACTTAAGGTTTAAGAGAAACCTTTGTATTATTTGATACCTCCTTGGTTAGAGAACTATCTAGTTGTGATTACTATTAAGAGAAATCCGAAGAATTACTGAGGAAGTTGTGTTTTTGCGATTTGCCAGTTGGTAACCTAATGATCTCCCTGCTTTACTTCCAAATTGGAGCACAGTGATAGGTCCTCAAATAGGCATTATTTTATATTATTTTATATTATTTTATACCCTTTCTACTTGACTTTTAATATTAAAATAATAAATAATTAGATAAAATAATATATTTTGTGATATTTTTGTTTAAATAAATAAAGCTTGTAATTTAGAGCGTTTTGGCGAAAGAATCATCTCAATCGGAATTATAACGAAGAAATTATGGACAAAATTCGGTTGAATTATATGAATTAATTTATTTATTTTTTTCATTTGTAGGCCCAAATTAATAAATACAATCCAGCCCAATTTAATTGATGCAAGCCCAGAAGCCAAATCCGGCCCAACAAGCTCACCTGCGCCTAGGCCCGCGTCTCCAGCCTACGACCCAACCCAGCGAAGTCCAGGCGGTGGCCCAATTCCGTTCCAGCCTCGCGCATGAAGCCCGCGGAACGCGCCTACTGAACCATCCTCTCTTCCTTCAGCGCGTGCTGGCCGATCACCCTCTCTTCGTTCGGCGCAGGCCTGCTGACTCACCTGCTCCGCCTGTAGCAGCAGCCTACCAACCCCACCTGCTCCTCTACTGCAGTCCCTCACCAAAAAATCAGAAGACCCATCCCCTGCATTTTTTCTGCTGCTCAACTGCTTCACTTTCCTTGATTTTTCAGATTTTTCCACCTCCAAACCATCCCTAAAATCATCATTATTCATCATTTCATTTTTATTGTAATTTTTTTTTATTTTTTTTATTTTTGCTAGCTTTTTCTCCCTATAAATAGGGGTTCATTTCATGTAACAAGGGTCCCCAGTTGTCCCATTTTGTTTCTCTTTTTAGTTTAGGTTCTAACTTTTCTCTCTAATTTTTCTCTTCTTTTAGTTCATCTTCTTTCTTTTTGTTCGGGGACCATTTTAACTTCTTGTAGATTTTCTTATTAATTAGTTTTCTTTCAATTATTGTTCTTAATTTATGTTATTTTTATATTAGTTCTTAATTTCATTTCTTCTTTACTTTGTTCTTGTGATTTTTCTTTGAGATCTCTTAAACACATTTTTATGCTTTCCTTAAGAAATACCTAGGCCGAGTATTTCCGAAATAATTCTAGAATTTAAGTCTGAATTCTTATGTTTTATCCTCCATCTTCATAAGGTTCCAGCCGATGTTCGGTGTTCCTTATGAATAACATTCCATTGTTTCCATCCACCTTCGGAATCACAAGCTGTTCTTGGGTTTCGAAAGTGTAACTTTATTCCCTTTACTTAAATTCTTGTTATTGTTTCGGTTTACTTATAATTCAATATATGTGTTGGTATTTTCTTTATAACATTTGTAAGTAAGAATGCAATCTCCATGTGTTTTACTTTTTGAATTTCTTTTACTTCATATGTTTTAGTGCTTAAACTTCAATTCTTCGCTAAGTGTTTATGACTGCTGTTCGGTGCACTTAGTAGAAAATTGAAGTGATTTAATGTTTGACCGCTGTTCGGCGCATTAAATCACAAACTTAAGGTGAATCATATTGTAGATAATAATCCGCTGTTCGGTACATTTATAATATGAAAAATGTATGCATGTATTTGAGATGATTAAAGTAGGATTTTGTGATTGGTTCAATATGAGCATGATGGGCTAAGTGTTGGTAAAAATATGTATTTGAAGAAAGTTCACTTGTACAAAAGTTAAAGTAAAAGTAGAACTAAATTCTTAATTATTTTTACTTGTTTTTTTTATTTTGTGATTACAATATTTCAAACCCCCCATTTAATTCTTTATTCTTTTATTCTTTTATTCTTTATTTCATTAATTCATTAATTCTTTTATTCTTTTATTCCTTAATTCATTAATTCATTTATTCTTTAATTCTTTATTGTTTAATTATTTAATTATTTAATTATTTAATTCATTATTCTTTGATTATTCATTATTTTTTAACTAACATATTATTAATGTTTCCTAATTTCTCAGGTTAAGAACGATCCCTATTTACCAATACTACATCTACACAAAAAGGGTTTAAATTGGATAATACTCGAATTACGTATTTAATCTAATGCGTAGTTTGAGCTTTATCACACAATTGGATAAGTGCTAGTACAATAGTGTACCTAATTACTTATGAACCTTGAAACCCGGGTGGAATTGGTTACTCTAATACCTGATGTGTGCTTTAGATCGTTATCTAAGGGAACCAGTTTGTAAATCGTTAATAGTTATTTGAGTGAGGAAGAACCTACGTGACCATTTGTGACAAGGTTAGCCATTGCAATCACAAAGAGCTTGTCTGTTACTAGAAGATTAGTTAGTACCTCATAAGACCGTGTGCTTGAGATTAATGAGCTTGATGTTAGTAACTGCTACCTCGATGCACATGCTTAGATTTCTTAGATGAGAAATAGGGACATGGCAAGAGTTATGTTATGAGACAATTGGAACACAGAGGTCTTGTTACTCACTAAAACTACTTAAATTTTTTAGTGAAGGAGAATTTACTTTCGAGGGTTCAGTGTTTTTTCAAGAAAAACTTTTCGTTGATCAAGGAACTCATACTCAACGGTCATAAAACTATTTAGGAAAGGCTCTAACTTTTTGTATCATTTGAGGATTACTTACGATAAGTTTGTAGAATTTAAAATTAGTGAGTCTCATCAGAAGTTTGAGATCTAAATTTGAAGTCCCACTAGGAAGTTATAGTGAACCAGACGAATTTGGATAAAGAAAGCGTTATTTAGTGGAGTACAATGCAAGACCACTTGAGGAGCCTTAGAGAGTTGGTATCTTTGACTTATATTGGACAAATTTTGAGGACAAAATTTCTTTAAGGGGTAGATTATTAGAACCCATTTCAATTAATAGTTTCCTTTATAGTAAAAACTAAAACCTTTTTAGTAAATTCTCAATTTTACTTTACGAGGTCATGAGCATCGAGTTACTGATTGGGCTTAATAAAATGGAGTAGCTATGATGTGTTTTGATCCAATGACCTATATAATAAGACCACATGGGAGCCTAAATACTATCTAGCTATATTAGGCCCACTAAGGCCAATCACTAAATATTATCCATCACACTCACCTCTCATTTTACTCTACACACCCACCATAGTACCTATTGAGTTTAAACTACACAAATCCACTAAGAAGTGATTACCCTAACCACTATTAAGGAACTAGTGAACCACCCTCCTTATTGCCACCTTCATACTCCATGAGATAAGACGAACCTAACCGTCCCTTTTTCCACCACCATTGTGCGCCATAGCGCAAGAACATATGCAAGAACGATGATGGTGGTGAGCCTCTTCGACGATCTAGTGCTCAATCTAGCTAGTCTTAGCCTTCGATTTTGACATTATTGAATTCTCTATGTTTTTTAGAATGACCCTGACTTTTTGCAAGTAGAATTGACGAGATATGAACCGAGATTATAGTTGGAGGACACAAATAGAATTCAAATATTTTGAAGGCTTTGGCTTAGAATTAGGCTTCAAAAGGTACATTTTTGGACTCTAGGATATTTTTCGAGTCTTGTGCTGGAATTCGGGTCGAAATCCTTAAATTTCCCAAAATTCGGCTAACGTAGGCAGCGGTAATGGGGGTGGTCTGGTCATCATCTCCGGTGACTAGACCAGCCGTTAAGTCTAACAAACGCCATTAAGTGTTGATAGAATATGCTAACAGCATGAGTATATTCTGTTAAATACTAACGACATTATAACTAGCACCAACACTATTAAGCTTGATGAAATTTTTTGATTCCTTTAGAATATTCTGTTATACTTGACAGAGAATTATATAGGGTGACATGGACGTGCGTGGGGGCAAGTGAACGCATGTGACCGGTGGTGTGACCTCTTGCTAGCATATGGCGGCACGTAAGGTCACTTTTTGGCCTTCTACCGGCGCATGGGGCATGCTCTCAACCGACAGCGGTGCATGTGCCAAGTTTTAGAGTCTTTCAGATTGTTTTGAACACGTTTAGAACCCGTTAAGGTTGTTTAAGAATTGTTTTGTACAACACTACTGGGGTTTTCTTTGAGTTTAACTTGAAAATTGTTAGTAACCTTTATGAATGATCTCGATACGGTTGAATCAGCTTGGAGCTCGTGTTAGCTTATTTTTTGGATGATTTGGGCTCCCCGACCAGTTTGTAAGTTGACATATTTTACCATTTTTATACTTATACTCTTGGTTTACTACTTTCATGTTTTACATACTTGGTAATGATATATGCTAGATTATGATTTGTTTTACTCGATGATTTTTCGAGCATGCTAGTGTATGATTTACTTGTTGATTTATTCAAGGGCGATTGTACTGCTTAAAGATTTCCTTAGCATGTTTAGTTGGTATTGATGATGGTTCGTACTTAGATGTCCCAGGATAGCCATTTGAGAAAATAGTTAAATAACCACCTAGGAGTCGTCGAAATCATAGATAACCAGTCTGTTCGGCCGCGGATTAGCTTCTACGTGATTGTTCACCCAGCGCTGCTCGTAATACTAGTTAAATTGCATTAGCTTGTCCCCGAGCTGTTGGGGACATGGGTAATTGGTGCAATGCACCCAGCCTTCACATGAATATGGTGCACAAATCATTATAGATACCAGCCTAGCATAAGTGTATGCCTTGGGCGACCCATGGGCGTTAATTAGTGGTTCACACATGTTTATTCGTACTTTAAGTTGTTTATTGTGATTTATGATTATTTTAATATTATTTTTTATAGGACAGCCCCCAAAGGGACATTGATAACCGTGCTCGGTCCTGCTCCCGTCTGGCAAGTCAACTGAAGTTCCCAAATTAGCCTCAGTACTTACCAAACAAGGGATAGCCACACACGTACTCACTCATTCCTCCGCCTCTCGATCTGCCTCGATCAACGCGCCACAACCTGGAGGATCAATAAAAACACAAAAGGTATGAGTGGACAAAAATGAATCAGTTTATATATGGTGTGATTGACCTAGTAAGGGGAATGAGTTCCCGAGTTATTGAACCTTATGAGTTTATTGTCCTGGTGGCCTGATGATACATGTGAGAATTTAGCCATTGGATCATGTCACGAGTGGAAGACATGTAAACGAGAAGATATGACAGATTTTGTGTTTCCAGGATTGTGTGGGTTCGAAGCCCATTGAGCTAAGAACAGATTTGGCGAAGCTTGGAAATTCGAAGGATTGAGTCGCGTAATTGGAGGCGTTGGACGATGCAATTGAGCTTTAAAACAAGTGTATAATGATCTTACGAAGCTGTTGGCTGAGTCAATTGAAGAAAAACGTTGGGAATCAAGGGATATCGATGACTGAACAGTGTTCGGCTGTTCTTCCGAAAACGGAAACCTCGTTCATCAAAACCACTGTGATGATCTGGGCATCAAGCCCGAAAACACCTTTTTCCAAAATCCGTTTTAAATCTTTGAAATCAAATCGTATTTCAAATCCCAAGGTCAAAACATCAAAACCATGATCAAATCACAAAATACTCTCGTAAAATGCGCAAATCCGTAATAATCTTGAAATACGTGTCAAAACCGTAAGTCATACTCACAATCATAATCCAAACATCCTTAAAACATGATACACACAAATCACATAAAATCGTTCATCAAACCATCATCAAAGCATATGTGAAACCATAGTCTCGAAATACGTGCAATCACGTATTGCAAAATGAAATAAGTATAAATACAGAAATCGTAATTATCACAAGTCATAATCATAATCATAGAAATCATAGGGGCAAAATCGTCATTTTCTTCAAATTTTCCAAATTTTCCTTTTTCGAAAGTCCGGATCGTTACAATTTTTCATAGTAAGTGCAAGTTGAGGATCTTGTTAACAAGTTTTCATAAAAAAAAAATGAGGGTAAAAGTCTATTATAAGTCATGGTTTTACACTGAAATAAATACTAGGTCCACTCACCCATTTTTTTTGTACCCCTTATGCCTCGATGTTACTTGCATGCTTCGAGCAGTTTACGAAAGCTGCTCTGATATTCACACCAGTAGTTTTGGACTACTAACGGGAATCGGGATAACTCTGGTAGTTACTTGAACTGTATGAACTCAGGTATTTACGTGAACTGTATGATCATTATTAATGTAATATGCTCTATAATTTTGTTGTCGCCGTGAAATATTAATTTGTTTTTACTAATTATGCTTTACGTGACCTCTTAAAGCACAATGCTTTAACTAATTGCATTTCTTCATCTGAACGTCATCGTCTAGATGTCTGCCAGCTTGCCTCGATCTTGGTGTCCTAATGGACTTTCCAGATTGGGGTGTTTCCTAATGGAATTTAAACACCTGGATCTCGAAAGTCCCATAGGAGACCAAGATGCTGCGAAAGCCAATTAGTTAAAACATTGCATTTCAGAAGGTCGTATGAAATGCAATTAGTAAAAATTAGTTAATAGTTCACCGCAATAGCAGAAATATAGAAAATAGTACACTAATGATGATCATACAGTTCAAGTAACTATCTGAATTATCTTGATTTTTGTTGCATAGTCCCAAAATTCCGATGTGAAAGTCAAAGCAGCTACTATAAACTCTTTGAAGTACATGAAGTAACACTAGGACCTAAAAGGCATGAAAGTAGGAGGGTGAGTGGATCTAGTAGTTATTAGTGTAAAACCATGAGTTGTAAAATAAAATTTGACGCCTTACATTTTCTAAATGCTTGCAATTAAAATCTTTAACTTCCATGTCATACGAGAAATAATAATAAAATAATCATAAATGTAAAAAAAAAACATCCCGAAGTAAGAAATAAGCATGCATGAACCACGATTTGAAGCTCATAAGTCGCCAAGGTATACGCTCACCCTGAGCTGGTATCAATAATAGGTCGTGTACTGCATCACGCAAAGGTTGGGTGCATAATTCGTGTCACCCCATGTCCCCTAGAGCTTGGGGACAAGCTAGCACTGTTTAACTAGTATTATGAGTAGCGTTTTGTGAACGATCACATTGAAGTTAGTCTGCGGTCGAACATGCAGGGTACTGAGACACCATCGACTCGTAGGTGGTTATTTCACTATTTTCTCAATTGATTATCTCTGTACATCTATGTGCTTACCATCATTAATACCAATTACATGCTAACATGATCTTTAAGCAGTACAATCATACACGGGGAAGTCAACAAGTAAATCATACTCTGGCATGCTCGGAAAATCATCAAGTAAAACAAATCATAATCTAGAATGCATTATAAACAAGTATAAAAAACATGGAAGTAGTAAATCAAGAGTATAAAAAGGGTAAAGAAGGCCCACCCACAAACTGGTCGGGGAGCCGAAATCACTCAAAAAATCTAGCTGGCATGAACTCCATGCTGATCCAACCATATTGAAATCATTCATAAAGATTACTAACGAGTTACAAATCAAATTCTAAGAAAACTCCCACTAGGGTTGCCCAAAATGGTGCTTAAATAACTTCAAATGGAAAAAAAAATGATCTGAAAGACTCCAAAACTGGGCCCACACGTCGTCATGTGCTGAAAAATAGCCCCATGAACCACCATGCACCGGTACAAGATGGGAAAATGGCCTCACGATCGAACTAATACCATCGTTGTCGTCGATGGTTGCTAGATTATGGAAATTTATCCAAAAATGTCCAATTTTTTAAGCGAGGTCTTACTTCTTCAAATCGACACCATAGATATTGTGAGCCTGTTCTTGAGAAGCTACATGTTAGCTTGAGAAACTAGTTGGGAGGCCTCGACTTCGTCGAGCTTTATCTCCTTGCTCCTAGTGGCTACGGCTGCTTAGACTACAATTTGATCAAATTTTATTCTCAAATCCTATGCTTTGAAAAATCTTTCTATGATCCTAAGCACTTATCTATTTTGAGAAATTTTATTGGCCTTATTCCAATACCATTTATATTTTTCATCATGCCTTATACCTTATCTTAGAATGTTTTTCTCCTAATTCCCTAGGTCGAGTTGCTGATTAAAGTACTAAATGTATTCGTTTAAATCTTGAAATAGGATTTACGCATGAAGACTTGAGTTGATGTGTTGGCGAAGCTACGAGGTTAGTTACTCATGATTATTGACGACCATTGAGGAATTGATGAATTTCACTTACTGAGTCTCGAATAACTTGTAACGACCCGTCCCAAATTCCATAATTAGATTAGTGACTAATCACGATTAGTGAGGCTAATCCGTGATTAGTAGAGCGAAATCGGACGAACGATGCGAAATGACCGTTTTGCCCCTGGTGGTGGCAAAACGTTGACTTTTCAATCGGGCGGTCAAATGGACTTTGACCGATGACCGTGACGAAGTTCGTGACATCACGAGTTCATAGACAGGTGGCACGTTCAATTCCGACATTCGAGGAGGAAGTTATGACGTTCGAAAGTTTAGGGGCATTTTGGTAATTTGTGTGAATAGGAGGTCAAAAGTTGACTTTTTGACCGGGAGGTCCGATGGCCGAGGGCCGAAGACCGTTACGTAGATGAGGACGATACGAATCCGTAGACAGGCGGCACGTCGAATTCGGACGTTCGACGGCGAAGTTACAGTTCACAGAAGTTCCCAGTTACTATTCACGACGACACGTTTTACGAGGACAGTTTGTCTTTAGTGTGGACCCAGATATTTTGGCAGGCCAATGGATGAGTGACAAGTGTCACCCATCCATTGCCCACCTTCCCACATACATGCATCGATCATTCCTTCCATTTCAAACCATTACCCGATCTCACACCATTTCTTCTCCTCTGAACAACCCAACCCATTCTCTTCACTTGGTTTCACTTGAGGCTGGCACAGGAGATGACTGAGGACTGGTGAAGGTTGCTGGATGGCCGGAACCACCGTCCACGGCGGCGGGGAGGAGACAAACCCGAGCGGGTAAGTCTTCCATTCAAAATTTCATTTCGGGTTTTAGGTACTAGGGATGATATCTGGGGATTGGATGGTAATTTTTAGGTCCCTAGGAGTGTGTGGGGGAGCCTTGGACGGCGGTGAAGGGCTGAGCTGCTGTGGGGGTTAATCGGAAAAAAATGGGGACCGTGAGGGGTTTTAGAACGGATCGATTTAGGGGCTTGAACTTAGTTTTCTTTACATGATTAGACTCCTAGGATTAAAAGAGGAATTTAGGAATTGGAATGGAAGAAATCGAACCGAAAATGAGGGAGAAGGAGGCCTGGACCGGTTACGCCGGTCCAGTTGCAGGGGTTGGACCGGACCGGCCGGCCCAGACCGGTTCGATTGCTGGAGATGACGGGTACTGTAGCGGCGCGTGAGGCCCACGCGCAGCCACTTCAGGCGGCGCGTACGGGCGCGTGGAGGAGAATTTGGGGAAGGTTCCAACATACGAAAACATCTATTCGATGTAACGAACATTTTGGGACTGGTTTCGTGCCAATCGGACACCGTCTCGATATGTTTCGGGGCATCGGAAGGTTTAGGTTCGGTTTTAAAAATAGTTAAAAATACGAGAAAATTACGGGGCTTTAGTGGGAGGTTAATTAAGTAGTTAGTAACCTTCTATTACAATTTGGACAGGTTTGGGAGTCCCGGTGATGGTGATCGGCTCGGGGAGCCGTATGGCACGCAAATCGAGGCGGCAGCTCGGACGGTCTGTGAGTGGACCTTGTTTTCTAAATTGGTGCATGCATAAATGTTTATTATATGTTTTATTACTTGTTTGATGATGCCATGGGTGCATTTGTATGTGGTTACGTATAAGCACGTATTTCGAGGTTTCGACCTTATACGGTGCTTATACGGGTCTGTATTCCTTTGTTGATTTAAATGAAATGGTTTTGGATTTCTAAATGGATAAACTCGGGTATGAGACCCATTTGGTTTGGTCTCGGGCATATGACACTTTTACGACCTTCGGGTCTAAATCGTGGTCGCGACGGGTGCTATGTGCACGGCGATCGACGATACGACGCTCGCCTCCGGTTTGGGATGTGTTCCTTCCGGAGAGGTCACGATGCACGATTCGTTGTCGGGCAGCCTGGGGTGGCTCGACTTCGGAGTGCTGACGGTTCAGGATAGCGATCGGTGATGAGTGCACCATGATCTTGCGATGGTCGCGTCGGTTGATTCGTTCACGGCGACATACCAGGATTGAGGGCGGTCCTGGATGGATGGTTGCACGCATCACTATGATCAGAGTCGTGACTGACCCTTGGATATCGGGCACGGTGCCCAGTTGAGTCATATGTTCGGGCACGAGACCCAGTTGTTTTACACTGATGATTTTGGGTCAGGGACCCTAGATGGATTTCCAAGTTCATGACGGTTTATGGGAACCGGCATGAACCTTTGTCAGGTCATTCTAGTTCTTGACGGTTTATGGGGACCGGCATGAACCCTGGTTATGTTATTACGGTACATGACGGTTTATGGGAACCGGCATGTTACCTGGTTATGTTATTACGGTACATGACGGTTTATGGGAACCGGCATGTTACCTTGGTTATGGATATTATGGATCTTGACGGTTCAGGGGAACCGGGCATGGATATTATGTTATGTATATATATGTTCATCTACCTTCCTTTACTTCTATTATCTCCTCCGGGGAGGGTGGTTGGCCTGGGTGGACCCCGGAGTAGTCACGGAGCACCGACTGAGTGGAGTTACCCCCCAGTTGGGTTCCTTACTCTCAGGAAGGCTATGGTTACTATTACCTCGGGTAGGGTCAGTGGTCTGCGAACATTGACCTTGACTTTGAGATGACTCGGATTGAGACCCGGGTAGCACGCGCGTAGCTTTGGATACCGTGACAGGATTGGTTGTGTGACTTATATATATATATATGATATATGATATGTGGTGTGCACAGGTGTGCACAGGATTTGAGCAGTGGCTCGTTTACTTGGTTTCTTTATGGTTTGGGGCCGAGTCCCTTATGGATTTGGGCAGTGGCCCGTATGGTCGTTTTCATTGTGGTCCTTTCGACCTTGGTTTATATCTGCTTTGGGCTTAGTCCCACCTATGGTTTGTTTTGGATAAATGGTTTTCGAATGCATGCATGCTTTTTAGTGGAGGGTACAAATGTCTTCGTTAAAATGTTTTTATAAACTTTTGTTTTGTCCACTCACAGTTTTTAATGTTTTGACTGCCCTTCAGGTTGACATCGGATGTGGACTGTAGCAGAGACCGAGATATCACATACCTCCTCCGGATCCTGGCGTACTCTGATAGCCCGGGAGGGCAAAGGACGAAAATATCCCTTGTCTGACACTTCGTGTCAGACGGGAGCAGGGTCATCCCGCACTAATCCCGGAGGGATTGGGATGGGTCCTGTCAACGTGGTATCAAAGCATAGTATTGCTCGTAGGATGCTTATCAGAGCATGGTTGCTCATGTTACTCTGAATTCCAGAGCGTGTTTTGCGTACTACTCCTTACACAGGTCGAGGATGTGATATCTCAAGGGGCTGCAGGGTTGACAGTGTGAGACCCTACGGAAGGGATGACGTACCTGTACGTTAACGTTTTGATCGTGAGACGGTTAGTTGGGATCGTCTTTCATGATGTCGTAGGATTGGTTCCGACGACTAGTTGGGAATTATGATCATCGGATGGCCGAATATTGTTGAGTTGGATGATCGGATTTGGTCGAGTTAGGTGGATTTTACTGCTTTTCGCAGTTGGGTTCAGCGTGACCCTAGGTGTGATCGTGGAACCCTACCGTATGTGTATGGTTCGGAAATGGGAGTTGACGAGTGGTTTGACTTGGACGACTATTCGGATTTGGATTCGTTAGTCGGTCTAGTCATGTCAGCTTGTGTTGGGAATGCACTTCGCAGTCGAGGTTATATATATCGGTTAGACCGAGTTGGTTGTCGTACTACTTTAGTTGTGATGGACTGTTGGTACAACTAAGGTCGCGGGTGACCTGGTAGACGGCATTGGCTTAGTCGGGTTACGATTGGTAGAGTTTGATTTGGACAAGTTATCAGGGTTGGTACTTGTCGATGGAATCCCTGAGTGGGATACAGAGTGGTTGGTACGATCGATTGATTCCGTTGGATGCGGAGTTTGTATATCGTGATTCCTGGTAGTTAGGTCTGCACGAGGTTGGGGCAGTCGCTACTATCGATAGACGTAGTCGAGTCCTATCAGGTCGAGAAGACTCAGGTTACCGTGACGATTGTGACGATGGGATTGTCAGTCGTGACGATGATACGAGGTGCGTGAGTAACGCATATGTACGAGCAGTGATTCTGAATTCGACTCGGTTACGGCTGAGTGCGATCGCAGAATGAGACGGGGACGTTCAGGGGATGTTTCCTATTCTCGTATGGGTTGTCAGGGTGACTGTACCCAGAGTTGTCAGGTACGAGGGGGACAGAGTTTCTCCTATTCGAGCAGAAGTACGGGGCTGTCGCTCGGTATGAGCGAAGATCCAGGGTTGTCAGTTTTGGACATGGTGTGCCGATACTGATACTGGTGTTGGTATACTGGTACTAGCGCTGGTGCTAGTGCTGGTGATTGTGATGACGGTGAGTCACGAGTCGGGATGTGGCTCTGACGAGATGGGCATATGTTCGGTATCTGTGGTTCCAGAGTGGACCTCAGATAAGGTTAAAGCGGTTAAGGGACACGTGGTTGATGTCCGGGTATGTTGTTCCCAATCTTGTTGGAACTTCAGAATCGCGGGAGTTTGCGATTGAGGTGACGAGAGGAATACGGGTTTTCCGCATTGGTATCGGGTATTTCGACGTCATTTTGGGTGACTTCTCAGATTCTACCATGATTGATGATGGTAGATGACGTTGATGATATAGATGTTGTTGGTTGCCACTAGTACACTGATCGTGTATTGGTTGGTGGACCCGGGATCTGTTCTGAATCATCAGGAGGAGATGAGTATATCGAAGTTAGGAGACTGAGATTCCTCATTCTCTACTTGGTGGCAGACGATGTCAGGTTACCTGACGTGGTGAGTGCATCGAGTGTTGTTTGCATTCACGTAGGATGGATTATTCGATCATTCTTGATTTTCCTCGGTGGAATGACAAGGATCGATACGAGGTAATCAGTGAGAACCCACAGTCTCGGCGTGTCTCGTCGTTGACTGATCTGTTTAGATGTGGGAATTGGTTTAGGACTTTGGGTATTGCTATGGATCTGGATCGTGATCTTGATGATCCAGATAGGTGGAGAGTTTATTACTCTTACTGGGATGTTTGAGTTGAGGATGATGGGACTGAACTTCTTTTCGAGGTAAATCCCATATGGCTTACTACTCGCCTGAGTAGTTGTCCGATGAGTAGTTTTTCGACGTGGTCGGATATGGTCAGCCTTAGGGATGTGCGGATATTGTGATTGGCTTCCCTATGAAGTCAATCGATGGTATTGGAGTAATCGGTTGAGCAGACAACCGATAGGTTCATGATTGATACGTCTCGGTAGACGAGAACGATATTTTAGGTTTTGGAATCAGATCTCTGGATGACGATTCAGGATTTGATTTTGGAACTTGAAAGAGGATCTCTGTATTTGGGTTTTGGAATCGGATTCTGGGTGACGATCCAGGATTTGATTCTAGAGCTTGACTGTAGATTTTCTTTTATGGATTTGGGTTCGGAATGGTTATTCCAAATGCCGGTATACGGAATGATGATTTCGGATTTGAATTTGGACATGATTATGGATATGATTTCTGGGTTTGGATTTGGGATTTCTTACGAAATTGCGGATTTGGATTCGGATTTGGAAATAGATAATGGGTTGGAGTTTCGATTTGTCTAGATCGGACAGATGGACTCCATAATTGAAACGTGATTGACTACAACCTAGGTGGTTGTAGGCTGATTGATGGGTAGATGTACATACCTTGTTCGTTGTTCGAGGTACGACACCGGGAAGACTTGGGATGTCTGGTGACGGTATATAGGTTATACCAGTGGTACGTTGGAGAGCGTGTTGGTAGTCGACATGGTTCCAATACCATTGGAGTAGTCGGGGTCGTGGACTGGACGTTGGATACTGTGCAGTGGGTCATGGCATTTCGATGGATCTAGTTACACACAGGTCGAGTGCATGGTTGGTTAGTGTTCACTCAGGTTCAATAGCACCGGGTCTTTAAACCCAAAACAGTTTTCATTCACAACAGCTCGGGATCTATCCCGAAATCACATTTTGTCATAACAGGACTCATGGTCCGAACTTCCACATTCAAGTCCCCAAATCATATTTCACAAACATAATCAAATTATCATTTGACACGGGGCATGCAAAATCAGACCAAATCATTTTGTTAAATCCTTTTTCATTCCCGAATCCGAATTCGCAATAATGATTCAGTAAGCCGGCATCCGGAAACATCATCCCGAACCCAAGCCAAGAATCCACTTAAATTTCCGAAAACTGAAAACTCGTTAATCCAACTTACTTTTCTGCCCCAAGCACCAAACCAGAAATCATCTTTTCGAACACCATTTTAATTCCTTGAAAACACTTCATTTTTCAAATCACATTATCCGAGCATCAAAACCACGACCATAACCATTAAAATCCCGGTCTAGTCAAGCATACTCAAAATCCAATTTAAAATCCTCGAAAATCGCAAACCTCAATTCACATTCCAAATTCAAACATCAAACAGTGATCAAATCACAATAAACTCAAATCTCGTAAAACGTGCAAAACCGCAAAAACCTCGAAAACCGTGTCCACACCGTAAGTCGCACTCACAATCATAAACAACTTTCTTAAATCATCATACACCCATTTCATATAAACTCTTTCATTAAACCATTATTAAGCACAAAAGTAACCATAGTCTCGAAATACGTGTAATTCCACATATATAGTAAAAATACGTATAACTACGGAAATCGAATACGTATAAATATGGAAATCGAAATCAATCACAACTTATAATCATAATCATAAAAATCATAGAAATGGCTTATGCATGCATTAAATTTTGAAAGCAATGTCCACTCACACACCGTCCAATAGGGCTCGGTTTCGCGCCGCACGAGGTTCCGTAATTTCCGATATTTTCCAGAAATTTCAAATCCTGTCTGAAAACACATTCCCGGGTTATTAAGGTCTCAAATAACATCATACTAATTCCCCATAATTTTCCGGAAATCAATCGTTAATTAAAAATGTAACCTAAACCTTCGGACCCTCGAAATAACATCGAGACAATGTCTGAAAATTCCGAAACCAACGCTAAAAAGTTCGTTACATTGAATAGGACAAAAGTCGTTTTGAACTCACCTTGAGAAAACGTCCCACGCGCCGTCACGCGCCGCCGCAAGCGGCTGCGCGTGACACCCACGCGCCAGCTACAGTAACTCCAACGGTCACCTTCCTCACCCGATTCCACTATAAAACGGGTGTGCGACCTGCGACTGGACCCGTTTCAATCCCTGCAATTATCCACTAAATTCCTTCAATTAAACTCTCAGATAGCATCGAAATGGACCTAATTTAAGTTTTTTTTTACTCAATCACGTCGACATGGCCTAAAACCAGCTCAATCGAATACGGGTCCTAATCGGGTTCGTAGTTCCCATTCATCACACAGTCACTGCTTCCTTCAATTGATCAGTTAGGAAGCACCGTAGACTCACCCTCACGATGATCGTGAACTCAATTTCACGAGAGCTTACCTCCACAACCACGACTCCAAGCTCGCTTTTCCGACGAACAACCGTCCACTGTTCATCACTGGAAGTGTAGCAATACCCCTCGTTTTCTTCGATTTCTTCACTCAGTAGCATCGCAGGACCCATGAGAACATGTTTCTGAGCTCAATTTCAAGGTCTCAGGCCTCCAACCATCTGGACTCCACCACGACCCGTTCCCAGAAACTGGACTCCAGTCTGGGGTCAAAACACGACCACCTCCATTCGATTTTTGCGTGGTTGCAGTCGACACCAGCCCAGAAAGCTACAATTGATCTCTGTTTCAGCCCTCTCAACTCACAGATTAAATTTTGATTTTCCCACCATTTTCAAATTTTCCAGATTACTGCCTCCCTCACTCTCAACTCCCCAGAGTTCTTCTCCCCCCGCCCGTGCTCTGCAAACTGTCCCAGCCACGGCAAGGTGTCCCCCACGACCTCAACTGACCCCAAGCACACACAATTAACAATTCCAGCGCTCCAATTCCAACTTCACCCGTGCACTGATCGTGCTTGCACAGAGAAGGTGGGAATTCGAACTGATGGAGAATAAGGAAATGAACGGCCCAGATTTGTCCAAGTTGAAAGATTAGAT
Source organism: Prinsepia uniflora (assembly GCA_032719365.1). Taxonomy (NCBI): domain Eukaryota; kingdom Viridiplantae; phylum Streptophyta; class Magnoliopsida; order Rosales; family Rosaceae; genus Prinsepia; species Prinsepia uniflora. Next base: position 35,482,683 of record CM064874.1, on the reverse strand, counting down.
TAGATGAAGGGTCTAGATTCACTCTTGGGATTAAGTGGCAAATTTAAAATAATCAAACCCAATTATTTAATCCACATTCACCAGATCAAAGTACAAGTCCATATTTTAATGTTATTGGTCCCTGGGCCCCACCTAGAACATCTAACCCAATCGGAATAAGCCACGTGTCTTTGCCTCGAAATGCGCACATAGTGAAATCGAGCTTCCGTGACCCGTAACCTTTCCGTCCGAAGTCCGATTTCGACGTGCTGCCTGTCTTTGTACTCAGGGCATCGAGACCTTCCTAACGGTCCTTGGCCCTCGGCCATCGGACCCCCCGATCAAAAAGTCAACATTTCCCTTATTCCGTCCAAATTACGATAATGCCCCTGGACTTCCGAACGTCATAACTTCCACCACGAACGTCGAAATCGAACGTGCCACCTTTCTATGATCTTGTGACGTCCTAACCTACGTCACGGTTACTGGTCAAAGTCCATTTGACCGTCCGAACAAAAAGTCAACATCTTGCCCACGACTAGGGGCAAAACGGTCATTTTGCATCGCTCGTCCGATTCCACCCAACTAACCACCGATTAACCCTCATTAATCATGATTAGTTACTAACCTAATCCCGAATTCCGGGACGGGTCGTTACAATTACAATCAAGAAATTCTCTACCCTGTAGTTGTGAGTGATGACTTCACCTCAACATTAGTCATAGCTTATATTGGAATGATCATATGCCAAGTATTTGACCAATGACCTTCTTATTAGTTCATAGGAACCTGCCTTAGTTTGACCTTACTACGATGTTCAAGATCAGAGCAATACTTACCCAGACAAAAGCCTTAAATATTTATGAACGAGAACCTTAAGTCACCCCTATTTGGGGAAAACTAAACTGGTAATCATAGACCATGTTACCTTCTCATCATCTCTCACCTAAAAATGGACTGGTGTCTTCCCTAGACGATTTGTACCCTTTAAGAAAAGAGTGACCTTTTCGTTAGGCATAGCTAGTTTTTAAGGCTTGTTGTTGGAGCGACTTATCCAGGCCCTCGGTGTTAAAGTTTTTGACCATGTAGAAAATAGTGTTGACAATAGTTTGACAAATTTTACGAGAAGATACAAGTTACATTTTACGAAAAGTTTTTGACCACTGTGGTCAACGTGCATCATGAGTTCGAGCTTTACGAGAAGTTACAAGTTTTACGATAAATTGATAACTTTTAACAAATTGGAGCTTTACCAGACGATTTTTTTCTCAAAATTTTTCTGATGCCACTGGGTTAAAAGTGTGACACCCTTACACCATCAGAAACCTTCTTATCATTTTGGCTTGTGGAGGGCCGAAACCAAGAAATATTATGTTTGGTATCAAACCCGGGAACCTATTTGAGTTTTTAGGTAATTATCTCGAGAATAAAACAAACCTTAAGGTTACAAATTAGAAGGACTTTACCGTGAACAAGATTAAATGATGTTGGTTGATACCTTCATCCTAAAAATTACCATTAGAATGCGAGATAAGAACTATTGTGTTCTTACGCCACTTAAACCATTCTGATTGTTAAGTTGAATTTTGAGATGTGGTTGATGAAAATCTGTAAGACCCGTGTCCTGGAGGGAACAGTGAACGATCCCACATTCCTGCGAGGGGAATGGTCTGGGAGGCGATTGGTGGTGTGCCTTAAAGGTGTAGGCACACACCTATCTAGCACGAGGATTTTTGGAAGCTCAGTGGCTTTTGGTTCGGTTGGAACTCCATAGTTCAACAAGTTGAGGCTGGTGCAATTCCATGATGAGTAACCCCTTAGGAAGTTGCACTGTGAGCTCTCAAAAACAAAACCGTGAGGGCAATGGCAAGGAGGTCCAAAGCGGACAATATCGTTCTAGATGAGTCGGGTCCTGACCGATGAGGGTTGGGTCTTGACAGAATGGTATCAAAGCCAGGCCCCAACTAGGAAGTGTGCCAATGAGGATGCTGGGCCCTAAGGGGGGTGGATTGTAAGACCCGTGTCCTGGAGGGAATGATGAATGATCCCACATTCTTGCGAGGGGAATGGTTTGGGAGGGGATTGGTGGTGTACCTTAAAGGTGTACGCACACACCTATCTAGCACGTGGCCTTTTGGGAGCTCAATGGCTTTGGGTTTGGTTGGGACTCCAAAGTTAAGCGAGTTAAGGCTGGTGCAATTCCATGATGGGTGACCCTTTGGAAAGTTGCACCGTGAGCTCTGGAAAACAAAACCCGAAGGTAAGGGCAAGGAGGTCCAAAGCGGACAATATCGTACTAGATGAGTCGGGTCCTGATCGAGGAGGGTTGGGTTCTGACAGCGAGCGTTACCGGCTAGTCACGGTCCCGTTCATAGACTTAGGGAGTATTAGAAGAGAATGGTATTCCTCTGAACAGCGAATTACGGTAGCGAACTAGTCAGTGACAGAGGTCGAGTTTCGCTCAGTGGGAGCAGTGAGGATAGTTGTCGGATCGGATGCTGATTAGGATATCAGTTCCAGTTGTCGGATGAGGAAGGTCGTCAGACTAAAAAGCTGACTTCGATTGGCAGATAAGAAGAACCATCAGGCTGAAAAGCCTAATGGACGACAACATAGTATAACCAACCTGTCAGAGTAAGGGACATGCAAGATCGGCGAGACGTCGACACTGTCTCGAGTGACACTTACAAGCCGAAGCATGGCTGTGTCGGACGTGTACTTTTACACGGGTACTCTTGTGTATGTGCAACGTAACAAGTAAAGGGACATACTTGGATTTCCATAGTTGGTTGTGGAATTGGGTCACTTTGAATTTTGAGGACGAAATTCCTGAAGGGGGAAAGTTTGTAACGACCAGTTCTTAATTTTAAGGATTAATTAAGGATTAACGACGAATTAGCGAGACTTCGGGGATTAAACGAGGATTAACGGCCATTCAGAGCGAAATGACGATTTTGCCCCTAGATGAGGGCAAAAGGTTGACTTTTGTCGCGGGAGGTCTGATGGCTGAGGACCGAGGACCGTTAAGTAGATCGCATCGATACAAATCCGTAAACAGGTGGCACGTCGAATTCAGACGTTCGACGGAAAAGTTACGGTTCACGGAAGTTCTAACGTATTATTGCACGTTTCACGAGACGAGAGAATTTTGGCAGCAAGTGGGCCCCAGATATTTGCACCTGGACCAATGGATGAGTGACAAGTGTCACGCATCCGTTGCACACTCAAACATATTCATGCATCTCCTCCTCTTTTCCTTGTTCGATCTTTCCCCATCCACCAAACCGAGCACCATTCATTCCAATCCAAACCCAATCCCCCATATGATCGTGTTTGAGACCAAAGGAGGCAAGATGAGGATTATGGCTGACCAGGAGCAGCGCCGCCGTGGACATTGGAGGCAAACTATGCAAGGTAAGCAGTTTTACCCGATTTCATCGATTTTCACTCTTCTGCGTTATGGGTCGTTTTAGGTGATTAGAATAGGTCAAATAGGTTGTTAGGAAGGTAATAGGATGTTTTTGGATGGTTGTTCGTGGTTGTGAAGCCCAGGGGAATTTCTGGGCAAACTGAATCGTGAGGGCAAAACTGGACCGTTGGGTTTTTGTAGGATTTAGGTGGTTTGGTTTGCAAATTTAGGTTTCTAAGGATTATAAAGGAAGATTGGGATTGATTAGGAAGAAAACAGATGAAAATTGAAGGAGGAATGAGACTGGACCGGTCACGCCAGTCCAGTTACCAGATCAAACCGGACCGGCTGGTTGTACTCGGTCGGATAGAGCTTGAAGACGACTGTGCACTGGCGCGTGGCTCCCACGCGCAGCCACTTCAGGCAGCGCATTCGATCGCGTGGGAGAGAGTTTGAGGAAACTTCCAACATGTGAAATCATCTATTCGATGTAACGAACATTTTGGGATTGGTTTCGAGTCCATTGGAGATCGTCTCAATATAGTTCGGGCTGTCAGAAGGTTTCAGAGCGCATTTAAAAAAAGTTAAAAATCCCAAAAAATTAGGGGGCTTTAGTAAGGGGTTGATTAAGTAGTTAGTAACCCTCTAAAGTGATTTGGACAGGTTTGAGAATCCCAGAGACGACGATTGGCCCAGGAAGGCGTACGACGCGCGTAACGAGGCGGCATCGCGCACGGTCTGTGAGTGGACTTTCTTTTATGAATCGATGCATGCATAAATGTTTTATAAGTGTTTTAATTTATGTTTTGTGATGCCTTGAGTGCATTTTTTTGTGTGTTTACGTATTGGCACGTATTTCGAGGTTTTTAGGTTTTATGCGTGCTCGTACGCGCTTATGCTTTCGGTCTTCATGAATTGGTTTTGAAAAGGTAAAACAGGGCATAAGACCCATTTAGTTTTGATTTTGACTCGGGCATGTGGCCCTATTGATGACCTACGGGTCTGAGTCATGGTCGCGACGGGTGCTGTGCGCACGATGACGGACGGCGTGACACTCTCCTTCAGATTGTGGATGTGTTCCTTCCGGAGAGGTCACGATGCACGTCCCGTTATCGAGCAGCCACTGGAGGCTCGACTTCAGAGTGCTGACGATATCGGAGATGGGTCGGCGACGTGTGCACCATGTTCTAGAGATGGTCGCGGCAGTGATATGTTCACGGCGACATACTAGGATTGAGAGCGGTCTTGGATTGATGGTTGCGGGCATCGCTCTGATTAGAATCGTGACTGACCCTGAGATATCAGTCTCGACGCCCAGTTGATTTGAGTTCGAACTTGACGCCCCGTTAAATTGTGAAATCGGGCTAGAGGCACCGTTAAATCATTCCTTCGAGCTTGATGCCCAATTGACTGTGGTATCGGGCGTGAGTACTGTTTATGGTTTTCTATACTAGTATGTATATACCCTACTTATGAGCGTATTTTTCTCCTTTAGACGTCGTTGATCGTGGAGTGTCACGATCCACTACCTGGAATGAGTGACTCCAAGAGGGAACACATCCCAAGAGTGATGAGATATGGTATAGTCTCAGACTGGGTCTGCAGACCATCCTCCAAACGTCGTAGATCCTGGATTTTGGACGATTCCTCCCAGACGTCGTAGATCCTGGGGTAGACTCGGAGTGAGACACCGAGTAGTGTGCACACTGATAGATATATCATGACGGGTTATTTGAGTAGACATAAGAGAATGTCTAGGATGGGTTATATGTGTATATATGTATGTGTATGTGAGTTTTCACTGAGACGATGTTGGACTGAGTTCCCATTTTATTTTCTTGGGTTGAGGTCCCAAGTACTTTGATCAGATCATGTTTCATGATTTGAAAGGAGACTCATTATGGGTTTCTTATTTTGGATTTTGGGCCAAGGCCCGTGTTCTATGTTTGAGAAATGGTTTTCGAGTGCATGCATATGTTTTTAGTGAAGGGCATAAAGTTCTTTTTGATGAATTTTTTTTATAAAATATTTGTTTTGTCCACTCACAGTTTTGATGTTTTGAATGCCCGTCAGGTTGATCGCGGATGCGGGCTGTAGCAGAGACGAGACATCACATTCCTCCTCCTGATCCTAGCGCCCTATGATAGTCCCGGTTGGGGCAAAGGACAGAGTTATCCTTGGTATGACACTTCGTGTCAGACAGGAGTAGGCGCGTCCCACGTTATTCCCTGGGGATTTGGGAGGGGTCCTGTCAAAATCTAACACCAGTTTTGGACTTAACGGTTAAAGGAAACTTTTAAGGCACTCGATCCCTCCTTGATTAGAGAACTTTCTAGTCGTGATAGCTATTTGAAGAATCCAAAGAACTGTCGAGCGAGTTGCATTCTCGCGATTTGATGGTTCGTAAACTAATAATTTTCCTGCTCTACTTCCAAATTTGTGTATAGTTAGAAAATTTATAGTACAGTAGTGTAATTAATTAGTATTGAACCTTGTAGTTGGGTGAAATTAATTATTTTAGTACATGAAGTGTGCATTAGACTGTTGTTAGATGGAACAAGTTCGTAGGGTGTTAATCATGGTTTTAATTATTAACAATCCTAAGTGACCTTTGTTTAAAGGACCTGTCCCGATCCCTCTGGATCGTAGTGGGACGTGCCCTGCTCCCATCCGACATTCATACCCAAAATAACAAAAATACCCTCTATGGGTTTAAAAGTGAACAAAGTTCAACTACAACATTGTCAGACAAGGGATAAGTATCTATATATATATAAACGAGCATATGTGTCAGTACAATACAAGTACCAAAAGCTACCCCAAAGGGGTTTTTAGGTGCGCAATGGTACCAGCTGTGCCTCTACCCCGGTATAAGCCCCTACTTCTGTGTCACAGCCTGGAGGGTCAACAAAACATTCAAAATGTGAGTGGACTAAAATAAGCATTTTTTGAAATACGGTTTAAGAACAATAATATTTTCCCCTCCGTTTTATAAACATGCATGCATTCAAATCAAAACGTATGAACATAGTTCAAATCATACATATATATATATTTATATATATTTATATCTGGACACACATATCAGTAAAACACAATATAACCCATCCTCGACATCCGCGATGTCTATAAGCAATACCAATCACGATTTCCAATGCTATGCGTGCAACTTGGGGTCTCATCTTCGAGTACCTCCCCAAGATCCAACTCAACGACGTCTGGGGTGATATCATAATAGGTTGCCTTCCCTGGATCTATCACGCTTGGGGTGATATCATAATCTCGTACTCCTGAACCTGAGCCTCTCCTCGGAGCTACTTATTTCAGGCAATGCACCGTGACTACTCTAGAATCCTCAACGTTTGGAGGAGACAATCCAACTCACTAGGATGGTATATGTGGAACAGAAACCAAATATGTTTAAAATTGTTTTTAAACCATTTATGACTCAAATCGAGTCAAAATATTATTCAATAGGGCATATGCTCGAGACATACTCTCACATGTCTTTTCCACAAAAACTATCCGAAAATAATGTCCATAACTCATTTATAAATACCAATTTATCCAAACCGATCATACCAAATCGCCATTGAAATCCATTAAAATACATACTTTCTTTCCAACTTCTCGTTTGACTCTAAATCTAAGTCAAATCATTACTTAACTAGGTCGCGAGCCTAAAACATCATTTTTCACGTAAATCTGTAAAATAATTCATAAACCGATGATTAAATCCGCAACATCATAAAATACGATATCAAAGTATTTAAACTTAAAAATCATATAATGAAGTTTTTAAAATAGTTATGCATGCATTTTAGTTATAAAACAAAAGTCCACTAACACTCGGTCCAGGCTGCACACTCAATATCCTCACCGTAATCTCACATGAGCTAGTTCAATGTCTCTGGGCTTGTCCAAATCACATCCGAAGGTCACTAATGTTTTATACAAGTTCCTACACTAAACCCTCACAAAGCCCGATATTGGAAATGCGTCCCGAACACACTTCTTGAGGCTAAAACCCCTAAATGACTTATCAAACGGTCTCCAATCTACCTGAAACCAAAACTATTAGATTCTGAACATTGAAACCTTTCAAACAAGACAATGTTTACCTCGAAATTTGTGTTCACGCACCGGTTAAAGTTGGGTCAACGGTGGTCGTCGTTGGTCAACGACGGTCAATGGCTGACGTCATCATGACAGGTCTGACACCTGTCAAGTCTGACAGCCTAACATGTGACACTCCCTGATTGGTTCCACGTGTCCCGAACACGTCTGACAGTTCTCTGACACACTGCCACGGGGCACCACCCTATTGGTCCACGTGTTCTGACAGTGCTAACTGGACCTGCCATGTCAGCTACCACGTAGGACTGACATGGCCTGAAAAGTTTCCACGTGGTACCATCCTATTGGTCCACGTGGTCTGACATGATGACGTGGATCTTACATGTCATCTGCTAACTGCATGATAGCTTGCCACGTGGCATCACTTGATTTGCCACGTGGACTAACAGGTCTGGCAAGATGATGATGTGAACTGCCATGTCATCATTGTCAATCTCTAGTCGGGTCGACCAGTTTCCCTACATGCTCGCAATGATCCAAGAAAGGGATCTATGGACTCAAAAACATCAAACAAGACCTGAAATTACCTATTCGAGCTTGATGATTTTCAGTTGAATTTCAAGCTTGCACCCAATTGATTCCAGTGCCCTTTTTTCTCTGTTCTTCGAGCTTGTGGACTCATCCAATTCCAAAGTACCATTTCTAATTATTAAAACCATCCAACAACCCATCTAAACCGAACTTCGAATTTTGACCCAATCCATAGTATTGGTTGTCCTCTCCGTCGTCTCAGGTCACACTCTCAGTCTCTCTTTCACTCGGGCTGCAACAAGGGTGAGAGGATGATGATTATGGGTTGGGTTTGGGTTTCGAGTAACAAAGGAAGTGAAGGAGATGAAGATGGAAATAGGTGATGCATGAATTTGGGGGGTTGGGCCAATGGGATGAGTAACACTTGTCACTCATCCATTGGTCCAACAAAGATATTTTGACCAATGAAAAATCAGCCAACTGTTCATACCTCATAAAATGTGCATAGTACGTATTTTCTTTCGTGACCCGTAACTTTTCCGTTGGATGTTGGATTTTGACATGCCGCTTGTCTACGGACTCGTGACGTCTCGATCTAGGTAATGGACCTTGGTCAAAGTTCAAATAGTAGATCAAGTAAAAGTTAACATTTTCCCCTATCCATGTGCAAAATGGTCATTTTACGTTAAATTTCTGAATTTACATTTTATTAAAACTTCGGGGTGTTACATTTGTGAAGGTAGTCAAAACTTATGATTAGTTGGAACCTCGTAAGATCGAGTGGTTAAGATCAAAGAGCTTAATATTTGTAACCATTACCTCGATGCATGTGCTTTGACTCGTTAGACGAGAAATAGGGAGACGATGTCACATGTTATATTACGAAACAATGGGAGCACATAGGTCTTGTTAGTCACTTAACCTACTTGAATGTATTAGTGAAGGAGAATTTACTTTTGAAGGTTCAAGCCTTATATAGAGGAGACATGTCATTACCCTAGACTTGACACAAGACATTCAAAAAACTATTTAAGAAGATTTTGAATTGCTATATCACTTGCGGACAACATACAAAAAGATTGTAGAATTCCTAATTGAAGGGTCACATCAGAAATCTTGTATTTGGGGTTTCCGATCTACTCGAGAGACATAATGAACCGTTGGACCTAAGTAGGAAAGTGGAGTTCAAGTTAGTGAAAAAACAATAAAATTCAAGAAAACCATTTGGAAGTTGTAGCTTGGACTATGTTGAGAAAATTTTGGGAACAAATCCTGAAGGGGGGGAGATTGTCACATCCCGTCCCCAAAAATATAAAAGCGAACACTGTAGTTTGATCAAAAATCCCCATAGGGATAAACCGGGTCCTTGAAATTCTTTAGTCATATCATTTTCGGCTATTTTAGTACTTGGAACTAAAGTCTTTAAGCTAGTAAATTCTTTAACCCAAACCATGTAACGAAGCCCAGTTTTAGTATCTTATTAAGGGCCCTAATTTCCCAAGCCCACAACACTCTCACTTATCATCCATTTTCCCCCTAGAGTCATCTTCCTCTTGGAAAAGAGACTTAGACTATGAAACTGAGAGCACCAAGCATAACAACACCTTCGTCGTTCGACTTACGGCCATCCAACCATTAACTTAAGCCTTGATATTGCTCACTTAGTTAAGGTGATCCCATCGCAACAACATGCACCTCTAAGAGCTGTCGTGGTCATCGGGAGAAAGGAAATGAAGCTCGACAGAGTTGAGGCTTCTCAGCTGGTTTCTCAAGAAAACATATATCCTCTTGCCCTAGAACCATATTATTATTTCCCCTTCTTGAGTGCCATCTAACCCTATTCTTCTTCATGGTTTTTTAGCGACGGATAACGGTGGTGAAGGCGTGCTGAAATCTAGTATTTTATGAACAACCATAAATTTTTGTTAGGTTTTTGGCATCATCAAGTGCTTTCTAGGTCAGAAAACAACTTGATATTCTTAATCCTTAAATAGAGTATGATAGGTATCTAAAATGTCGAAATTAGTGTTGATTTGAAGAAATTAGACCTCGCTGGAAAATTGGACTTTTTTCGCGAGAGTTCCAGAATAAGGCCACTATCGACAATGGCGACATAGGTAGTACGGTCGCCGTCTCCAAATAAACTTCAGCGACAATTAGCCAACCATTAATTAACCTCATAACGCTAGTAGTTAACAAAATGCGCTATTGATGTTAGCATATTCCGCGAAATACTAATGGTGTCTTAAAGGCCATAGCTCCATTAATACTAACATAATATTCTCTTAAGGGTGACAAAATATTCCACAGAGAATATTCCACATGAAATATTCAAGGGAATATTGTAAGACCCGTGTCCTGGAGGGAACGGTGAATAATCACACATTCCTGCGATGGGGAATGGTCTGGGAGAGGATGGTAGTGTGCCTTAAAGGTGTAGGCACACACATATCTAGCACTAGGCCTTTTGGGAGCTCAAGCGGCTTTGGGGGGGATTGGAACCCCAAAGTTAAGTGAGTTGAGCCTAGTGCAATTCCATGATGGTTGACCCCCTGGGAAGTTGCACCGTGAGCTCCCAAAAACAAAACTGTGAGGGCAAGGGCAAGGAGGCCCAAAGCGGACAATATCGTGCTAGATGAGTCGGGTCCTAACCGAGGAGGGTCAGGTCCTGAAAATAGTTAAAAATTCCAGAAACTTATGGGGCTTTAGTGGGAGGTTAATTAAGCAGTTAGTAACCTTCTATTACGATTTGGACAGGTTTGAGAGTCCCGGTAATAGTGATTGGCTCAGAAGAGCCGTATGACACGCAAATCGAGGCGGCATCTCGGACGGTCTGTGAGTGGACCTTGGTTTTCTAAATTGGTGCATGCATAAATGTTTATTATATGTTTTAATACATGTTTGGTAATGCCATGGGTGCATTTGGTTGTGGTTGCGTATAAGCACGTATTTCGAGGTTTCGGCCTTATACGGTACTTATACGGGTCGGTATTTCTTTAATGGTTTAAATGAAAAGATTTTGGATTTCCAAAAGGATAAACTCAGGTGTGAGACCCATTTGGTTTTGTCTCGGGCATATGACGATATTGATGGCCTTCGGGTCTGAGTCGTGGTCGCGGCAGGTGCTTGGTGCACGGTGACGGACGACGTGACGCTTGCCTCCGGATTGGGATGTGTTCCTTCCGAAGAGGTCACGATGCACGATTGACGGTCGAGCAGCCTGTGGAGGCTCGACTCCAGAGTGATAACGGTTCAGGATAGCGATCGGTGATGAGTGCACCATGATCTTGTGGTGGTCGCATCGGTTGATTCGTTCACGGGTACATACCAGGATTGAGGGCGGTCCTGGATGGATGGTTGCACGCATGACTACGATCGGAGTCATGATTGACCCTGAGATATCGGGCAGGATGCCCAGCTGATGTCATATGTTCGGGCACGAGACCCAGTTGTTTTACATTGATGATTTTGGTCCAGGGACCCTACATAAATTACTAGGTTCATGACGTTTATGGGAACCGACATGAACCCTTGTTATGTTATGGTGGTACATGACGGTTCAGGGAACCGTGTATGAATGTTTATGTTATGTATATATATGTTCATATACCTTCCTTTACTTGTTTTATCTCCTCCGGGGAGGGTCGTTAGCCTGGGTGGACCCCGGAGTAGACACGGAGCACTGACTGAGTGGGAGTCGCCCCAGTTGGGTTCCTTACTCTCAGGAAGGCTATGGTTACTATAACCTCGGGTAAGGTCAGTAGTCTGCTGACATTGACCTTGACTTTGAGAAAACTTGGGTTGAGACCCCGGGTAGCACGTGCGTAGCTTTGGAAACCGTGACAGGATTGGTTGTGTGAATGATATGTATATATGATATATGATATGTAATGTGCACAGGATTTGGGCAGTGGCCCGTGTACGATTGTAAGACCCTTGTCTTGAAGGGAACGGTGAACAATCCCACATTCCTGCGAGCGGGAATGGTTTGGGAGAGGATAGTGGTGTGCCTTAAAGGTGTAGGCACACACCTATCTAGTACTAGGCCTCCCTTGGCCGCGTTGGTTAAGGTGTGCCCTGCCAAGCGCGAGGTCTTGGGAACAAAACCTTGCGCGTGTGATGGTTCACCCTGCCCAGAGGGGACAATATAGTATTAGAAAGAGTGGGTAAGGGCACATCTCTTATCTAAACTAGGTCATTTGGGAGCTCAAGTGGCTTTAGGGGGGGTGGGGTGGGGAGGGGAACGGGGGGGGGGGGGGGGGGGGGGGGGGGGGGGGGAGGGGGTATTGGAACCCCAAAGTTAAGTGAGTTGAGGCTGGTGCAATTCCATAATGGGTGACCCCCTGGGAAGTTGCACCATGAGCTCCCGAAAACAAAACCGTAAGGACGAGGCCCAAAGAGAACAATATGGTGCTAGATGAGTCGGGTCCTGACCGAGGAGGGTCAGGTCTTGACAATTTGGTATCAGAGCCAGACCTTATCCGGGAAGTGTGCCAACGAGGACGCTGGGCCCTAAGGGGGTGGATTGTAAGACCCGTGTCTTGGAGGGAACGGTGAACAATCCCACATTTCTGCGAGGGGGAATGGTCTAGGAGAGGATGGTGGTGTGCCTTAAAGGTGTAGGCACACACCTATCTAGCACTAGGCCTCCCTTGGCCGTGTTGGTTAAAGTGTGCCCTGCCAAGCGTGAGGTCTTAGGAACAAAACCCTGCAGGTGTGATGGTGTGCCCTGCCTAGAGGGGACAATATAGTATTAGATAGAATGGCCAAGGGCACATCTCTTATCTAAACTAGGCCTTTTGGGAGCTCAAGTGGCTTTGGGGGGGGGGGGGGGGGGGGGGGGGGGGATGGGAACCCCAAAGTTAAGCGAGTTGAGGCTGGTGCAATTCCATGATGGGTGACCCCCTGGGAAGTTGCACCATGAGCTCCCGAAAACAAAACCCTGAGGGTGAGGCCCAAAGCGGACAATATGGTGCCAGATAAGTCGAGTCTTGACCGAGGAGAGTCGGGTCCTGACAAATATTCCAAAGGAAATATTCTAGCCGTGTCTGCATTTGGTTAGCGCGTGCAACCACAAGTCGGCGCATGGTGGCCCATAAGGAGAATTTTTGACCTCAGACTAGCGTGTGGCTATGGTCATTTCCTGACCTTTTGATGGTGCTTAGCTATGCATGGGGCTGTTTTTTGGCCCACAATGGCATGGGGGTTTGGGGTCTTTCGAATCATTTTAAGCACATTTTGATCTGTTTGAAGTGATTCAGGCACCATTTTGGGCAACCCTAATGGGTTTTTTCTTCGACTTTGATTTCTAAGTCGTTAGTAACCTTTATGAATGATTTCGATAGAGATGGATCACCTTGGAGTTCATGTTAGTTTGATTTGTTGGTAATTTTGGCTCTCGAATAGTTTTTGAGTGGACCACCTTTTTCGTTTTTATACTCTTGATTTACTATTTGCACATTTTACATACTTGTTTATAATACAAACTAGATTATGATTTATTTTACTTGATGATTTTTTGAGTATGCTAGTGTATGTTTTACTTGTTAACTTCCTCGTGTATGATTGTATTGCTTAATGATTCCCTTAGCATGTTTAGTTAGTATTGATGATGGTAAGTATGTAGATTTCCTGGGAAAGTGTTTTGGGAAAACAGTAAAATAACCACCTAAGAGTTGTCGTTATCTCAGTACCCCATCTGGTCAATAGTACACTAGTTTTAACGTGATCGTTCATGCAACGCTACTCGTAATACTAGTTAAATAGTGCTAGCTTGTCCCCGAACTCTATTGGACATCATCGTTTAGATGTCAGCCAGTATGCCTCAATCTTGGTGTGCTAGGAGACTTTCTCGGTTATGGTGTGTTAATTTGGTATCAGGGCATAATTTTAGGATGTGTCGTAAGTTTTCGTACACTTGATGATCATACGTCTCGATTTCGCATGTTCGAATGTAACATAAAAGGTAAAACAAAAATAAAAAGTGAAAAAAATGCCCATGCTTTGATCTTGGACCTAGGATTGTTAATCAATTTTTTTCAATTCGGTATTTTTTCAAAACTGTAATCGAACCGAGTAGTTGTATTGGTATCGATACCGCTACAGTACCATCAAATTTTCTGATCCCAAAAACTTGGCGGACTGATCGGTCTAGTTTGGTGGCAATTTTTTTTTTTTTTGCTACAATTTGTAACGACCTGGATCAGAAATTAAAGTAATTTTAGAATGTAATTTGGCATTGAAGATTTTGCCCTTAGTGTCTAGAGGGGTTCAAAAGTCAATTTTATGCTAGGATTACTTTTGGAAAAAATTTCTTCAACCATTGTCTAGGTCTGGAACTTATTATTCATAGACATGCAGCATGCGTGAATTAGAGCTCATTTGTGTAAGTTACGGGTCTAGGAAATAAAAGGAAATTTTGGTATTTTTGACCCAATACTTTTATTTAAGTTTCTAATCCTTTTCTCTTTTGGGGAGAAAAGGGTGGGGGGGGGGGGGGGGGGGGGGGGGGTGCTCATTCTTTCTTTTTTTTTTCCTTTTTTTCTTGAGACAACACATAAAATGCACCACCTTCATCATCCCATTTTGGGTTGTTTCGACCCAAACCAAGGATTAGGAGGCCTTCCCCTTGACGTTGCAAGTCATTTGGTGATAGGATCAAAGTGTGGGGCCACTACAGCTAGCAAAATGAGAAAGAGACGTCGGTTGAAATTTCTTGGCTGTTTTCCTGCCAACGAGGTACGATCTCATACCTTTGGTCCCATTTTCGAGTTACTAGGCTTGAGAATAAAGTTTTAGGCTATTAGAATGTTTGATTCCATTGTGTTTTGGAGAAATTAGAACAACTTGAAAATCGGCCTTCAATGGTGTTTTTTAGATGATGATCACCATGCTGACAACGTAATATTCCATCATCCATGGAATATTTCAGTCGTTAGTGGTAAAGCTATCAATGATCTAACATCATCATGAATTGAAGGAATATTCTAAGGTTGGCATATTCCATTAAATTTTAATAGAATCATGAGAAAATCCTATAGTGTCATCACGGCGCAAGCACCAGCCACAGTCACACGTGGTAAGCATGTGGGGGAGTGTAGGCGTATTCCGGCTTTTCACTAGCATGTGGAGGTGTGTGGCTTGTGCATGTTCTGACCTTCCACTGGCGCATGGCTATTGCGTGGGGTGGTTGTCGGATTTCCACCGGTGCATGCAGTCGTTTCCTGACCCACGATAGTGCTTGTCTAAGGTTATGAGG
Source organism: Prinsepia uniflora (assembly GCA_032719365.1). Taxonomy (NCBI): domain Eukaryota; kingdom Viridiplantae; phylum Streptophyta; class Magnoliopsida; order Rosales; family Rosaceae; genus Prinsepia; species Prinsepia uniflora. The sequence goes on along the minus strand of CM064874.1, from coordinate 35,467,429 downwards.
CATTCCAGATTTATTTTTGGCAGTTTTGTGGCCATTTGAATCTGTTTAGAGCCCTAGTTGAGTAATTTCAGTTTGTATTGAGTTATTATGGGGGAGGTTTTCGTTAGAGGGTCGATGGAGCTTGATTAATAATAGGTTTAAGAGTTCTTTAGTGCTAAGGCTTCCTTGACTTGGTATTTTGGACGATTATTGTTAAATGATGGACTATGGATTTTGACTATGGATTTGTACCGGCGATAATTGGGTTAATGAATTAGAAACTAATGGCTGGGGCGAGTGACATGATTGTGATGTATGTCAGGGAGGATTCACGTTATACACTCGATAGGTATGTAAGGGATGATTTTCTCCATACATGGTATGATACGAGCTATTTCATGGATAATTCCATTATAGGCTCAATGATGTACAAGCTTAGGCACAGGATGAAAAATTCGAATAGAGTTTTAGTTTAAGGCTCGAGATGAGCCAGGATGTTGGGTTATGGCCGGAATGGAGTCAGCAAGTCTCATTTCAAGAAGGTCCTCAACGTTGAATTGGATCAAATCATCGAGGCATGTATAAACTTCTTTATAAGTTCAAGGCAACAAAATATTTGAAAAAACTATCATGTTGGGGGGATGGTTGATGAGGTAGAGAGTGTTACTAGTTGATACTAATTGGCCATGACTAGCAAGGGGCTTGGTCAGGAATGAGGCATTGGTGAGTGTGCACTCGTTACCAAAGTCAGTGGGTGGTGTGGGCGATGACCCGAAGTTACAAATTATGGTTGGTTCGCATGAGTGCAATGTTACTTTTCAATTATTTGTTACCTTCGTGAGAGATGAAGTTACCGAATTTTGAACTCCAGAAGTATTTCTCATGAACAGCTTCAGAATTTGTTATTGCATCCTATGTTTGATAGTTGAGAGACGGTCAATTATGGATGTTCAGTCGGCCTTAACACTAGAATTTCTATAGAGCAGCTTACGAGTAGCAAAGGTATTTTGGGTAAGTTGAAATGTTAATGATTTCAGACGAGAGCATGACCTTTCACAGGACTCGAGGTGAAATTCGGTAAAGGTCCTGTCAACTTGGTATTAGGTTAACGTTTTGTAGATCGCACACTTAGTGTGCAAATTAATTGTGGTTCTTTCAGTGAGATTCCCTGGTTCATGTCCCTCTTCAATGTCTAAGGAGGAGGCAAAAAGGGTGTAGGAGGCACATAATTTTGTGATTACACCCGACTTAAGGCAGACCCTGGATAAGTTTGGTCAGGTGATAAATATAGTGTTGTGGAGTAGAGGTACTATAGAGGTTTGAGTTGGAGAGAGGCCGTGGTTGGGGAGCCACAGTGTTTATGGGCGAGTTATACCTTACTATTGTGGGTGAGTGGATTTTGATTTTTTTAAGTCATAATGCTTGTATAAAAATCTATACGATCTTGGTATGGTTCCTCCTAGAAAATTAGAAGTATCATTCTATGATGAATTACTATATTTTATGAGTTTTTAGAAATTTAGAATAATTATTTTATTGACTTATTTTGGTTATGGATTCCTAATAACAAGTTTTAAATCATTTTTAGGCATAACCCAGTTTATGGATTTGAAATGACTTTGAATTATATAACTTGGGGTTTAAACTCGGTTCTCAAGGTTTTGGGGCTATGGTTAAACTCGATTCTCACGATTTTGAGGCTATGGCCTTATTTTATGGGTTTTGGATTTGTTGTATTCTGGTTTTACGAACTTCAATTTTATGGATTTTGGATTTGGCCAAACTTATTGGATTTTGGGCTTGAGGTCGATTTTTCTATGATTTCGAATTGGATTATCGATTGCATTACTGTTTTCACTATGTTTACCATCCTAGATTTTATGACTTTTTGCGACCGCGTGACTTTGAAGTATCATCAATTATGCATGTTCGTTTTCAATACACGAATTTCGGTTATGTATCCATTGAGACATTTTAGACACACAACTTTGAGGTATGCTGTAACGACCCGTTCCTGATTTTAAAGATTAATTAAGACTTAATGACGGATTAGCGAGGCTAATCGGGAATTAGTCGAGAATTATTGGACATTCATGGCAAAATTACGATTTTGCCCCTAAACGAGGACGAAATGTTTACTTTTGACCCGGGAGGTCTGATGGCCGAGGTCCGAAGACCGTTACGTAGATCGAGTTGATATGAATCCGTAGACAGGCGGCACGTCGAAATCGGACGTTCAACAGAAAAGTTACGGTTCACAGAAGTTCCAAAGAACTATTTACGGCGGCATGTTTTACGAGGTAAAAAGGGGACTTTTGTCTCATGTGGGGCCCAGATATTTAGGGGCAGGCCCATTGGATGAATGACACTTGTTAATCATCTATTACCCACCCAAATTGATACATTCATATCACCCCATTCCTTTTCCCTCGACCTTACACCCGATCTCACCCAAACCCCCCATTCGACCACAACCCAAATCCCTTCCCCTACCTAGCTTCAATTAGAGAGAGAGACGGAGATAGGCAGATGGTGGCTGGATGATGATACGACTGCCGTGGATGACGGCTATGGCCAAGGAAATAGACGTAACTCGATAAACCCGTTTAGTTCAAATTTGGATATTTGATTTCGTACGTTTTGAACGGTTATTCACGGGTGGATGACATTTATGGGGATTGATACGAGGTTGTGGCTATCGAAAATGATGACTGAGGACGGTGGGAATGCCCTGGACGGCGGCCGTGAAAGTAGGGCCGTGAGGATTCGATCAATCAGGTAATCCCCAACCTGTTTTTCTTGGTTTTGAATCGATAGAATGGTAAGGAATGAAAAAACATAGGGATAGGAATCAAAAAGGAAGAAAACAAACAAAAATGATCAAGGAATTGACCTGGATTGGTTCCGCCGGTCTAGCTGAACCGAAATTACAAGTGGACCGGTTTGACCCGGTCTGCCGAAGGTAGGGGACAACTGTAAGGGCCCGTGAACCACACGCGCAGCCCCTTTGGGCTGCACGTGGGGGCGCGTGAAGAATTTTCTGGGAGTGGTTCCAACATGTGAAATCACCTATTTGATGTAACGAACATTTTGGGGCTGGTTTCGAGTCAATCAGACATCGTTTCGATATAGTTCGGGGTGTCCGGAAGTTTAGGATCGGGTTTAAAAATTGTTAAAAATTACGAAAAATTACAGGGCTTTAGTGAGGGGTTATTTAAGTAGTTTGTAACCCTCTATTACGATTTGGACAGGTTCGGGAGCCCCGGTGACAGTGATTGGCCCGAGAGAGGCTTTTGGCGCGCGTATCGAGGTATGACATCGAACGGTCTGTGAGTGGACTTGTTTTATGAATTCGATGCATGCATAAATGTTTATAAATGTTTTAAATACATGGTTTATGATGCCATAAGTGCATTTGTTTGTGGTAGTTAGTATTGACATATTTGCACGCTTTTTATGATTTTCAGCTTTATGTCGTGCCTATGCGTACTATGTTGTCAACGATGATTTGTTGAAATGGTTTTGGATTTGAAAACATGGAATCGGGCATGAGACTGATTTGGTTGCAAACTATCGGACTTGGAGTCCATTTGATTTCACGAGAAAGTAGGCTGGAGGCCCTTTTAAGATATACGATCGGGCCGGGGGCCCCGTTGGTTTACGAAATCGGGCTTTAGGCCCAATTGAGTTATGATGTCGGGATTGAGTCCCAATTGATTATAATATTGGGCTTGAGGCCCCATTCGTTATGATATAGGGCTAGAGGCTCAGTTGATTGTGAAATAGGGCTTGAGGCCCCGTTATTGTAGTATCGGGCTTGAGTCCCAGTTGTGCTTTATGAAACAAGAATTCTAGTTTGAGACCCTATTGAATCGTGGATTTAGACTGAGACCTGTGAAATGGGATTTGAATCGGATTCAAGGAATCTTGTTGAGACGTTCGGGTATGAGACCCAGTTGAACTGTGTTTGAATGAAAGTATTTTGAGATGTATATACCCTCCCGTATGTATGGTCTCCTCCAGATGTTGTAGATCCTGGAGAGTCACGATCCACTGCCTGGAATGAGTGATTTCGAGAGGGAGCACATTCCAGGAGCGAAAGAGATGGTATAGTCATGGACTGTGTCTGGGGACAGTCCTCCAGACATCGTAGATCCTAGATTTTGGACAATCCTCCCAGACGTCGTAGATCTTGGGGGTAGACTCGGAGTGAGACCCTGAGTAGTGTGCACACTTGGTTAATTCATGATGATTGGTTTTTGGGCATATGAGATGCCAAGGACGGGTTATATATATATATATATGATGTTTTACGGAAATTGGTTTGGGGCTAAGACCCTGTGTTCTATGGTTGCTATTTCACTGAGAATGGTGTTGGGCGGAGACCCATGTGAATTTGATTTGGGCTGAGTCCCTAAAGAAAAGGTTTTGTGCTGAGTTCCCATGTACTTGATTTACGGTTTTTGGCCAAGGCCCTAACGGTTTTGTGATTGTTTTGATAAACGGTTTTCGAATGCGTGCATGTTTTTAATGAAAGGCATAAATGTCATTTTATGAAATGTTTTTTTAAAAAATGGTTGTTTTTCCACTCACAACTTTTGATGTTTTGAATGCCCTAGGTTGATCCCGGATGCAGGCTGTAGCAGAGACCGAGACACTCCTTCTCCGGATCCTTGCGCTCTCTGGTAGTCCCAGTTGGGCTAAGGACAGAATTATCCCTGGTTTGACACTTCGTGTTAGACGAGAGTAGGCACGTCCCACGTTAATAGAGGGGGATTTGGGACGTTTTCTGTCAAGTGGTATCAGAGCGTATTTTTCTCTTAGAGTGGCGCACAAGTCGAGGATGTGATGTCTCTGCAGTCGTAACAGCCCATCATCAACCTGATAGTTAGGGTTAGAATAGGAGAAACCTCGTGCCAAACGAAACGAGGTGCGTGGTTTAGGGTTCGATTGGCATAGGATGCCGCGTTTTCCGAGAGGTTGGATCCCGAGTGGAATCGATACCCTTGCGAATCTAATGGCCTATGACCGTAATGTTACTGGTGATAAGACCTAGTGGACTAGTTGACACCGTACGATGACCTGAGAGTCCAGACCGTCGAGCAGTCGTGTCAGACATGGATTGGAGCAACGTGGAATTAGTTGAGTTTGGATGACAGGGTCGTCCACGACAAAAGTACAAAGATCAGAGATTGTACTGCTAGGAGCAGTCAGGCACACGATGACCATAGTTGAGACTGGTTGGCCCTAGGTGGCATGAGATGCCATGTTTCGGTGTGTCGAATCTCGAAGGGATGTCGACTAGCAGGAAATGTCCTAGAGTTGTTGTCGCGTGGCACGGTGGAATGTGTTTGCGACACGTGGTGTTTATACAGTGTGAGGCATGAAGTACGACTAAGTTCTTGTAGAGGCCAGCGGCTGGGAGCCGTAGAGTTACGAGCGGACGAGATTCTCAGATTGTGGTTACTGGTTGTTTGGACACCAATATCAGAGTACGATGACTCTTCGGAGTCGAGTGCGAGGGATTACTCGAATGGACGTGCTGTAGGGAGCAGCCGAGTTCACTATAACCCTAGCTGGCGATTGATTGGATGAGTGACCCGGAGAATGGTACTTGTGGATCGGATTCCGAGGTGGATCGATCGGCGGACGTTGTGTGTTGAGTAGTTGGTGCTGGCGGTAAGTTGACCGCTTAGGTTCGGAGTCTCGGTGGTGATGTGTGTGGGTTGTGTCTTCCCGAGGTCGCGGTAGTTACCACCATCGAGGCTGGATTTGTTTATGGTTGTGGGAATCGAGGAACGTTCGGGAAGCGTTGATTTTCTCGTATGGATTGTAGGAATAGTCATATACCCGGGGAGTCGTGGGGCAGAGGGAGGCAGAGCCCTTCTGACCCGAGCCGAGATAAGTGATGATTGCTCGGTTTAAGGAAGATTTTAGGATTTGGTTGATTGGCACTCCGCGTTGCGGTAGTGCAATGACGATAACGAGTTGAGACAACGAGCCATGAGCTGAGAGTAACTCAATCGTGATGTGCTCCTGCTCACGGTTGGTTTCTACTACTACACGACGAGGAGGATTCGTCGGCTAGTGTGACTTCATAGGACTCGCGTCGAGGTGACAAACATGATGGAGATAAACTGGGTGGAACCCAACAATGGTTAGTGATTAGACAACATGGTGTCATTGGATGACGTGAGTACTTTCATGGTGACTAGTGACCGGTTGGCCAGATATCGTAATGTGCAGAGGTTTGACTACAGATCACATGGGAAGCCTGTTGTGACTCTTTGGTCGAGTGGTACATCAAGTTAGGATGAATCGACATCCTTTTGGATGTGCATATACGGTCGCAGACGGATAGGCGAGTTGGATTGCTTACAGACATGTGGATGATGTACGAGTGAGTTAAGGGCGTGGTTTGCGACCGAGTTGGTAGACGTGCCCTATAGGGGTAAATGTGTGAGTTCAATGGGCACTTAGCAGGACAAAGAGGATTCCGAGTGGCTCAGTGCGAGGTACGGGGTATGCTTTATTTGGTGGATTGTGGTTGACCATACCCCCTAAGTTGAAAACTTGGCACTAGTTTGCCTATGAGACGTGAATACTCGTGTAGAGAGTAAGCTCAGTAATCGGAAAAAGAGCATGTTTCCAATGATTGGAACTTCGGAATCGAGAGAAATTGTGATTGAGACGATGAGGAGAGTACTAGCTTTCGATTTGTTGGAGGACGCAAAGTTGTTGTAGGATTACGTAGGATGAACTTCAATGTCATCATCTTGGATTTTCCTCGATTGTTCCCTAGGTGGGATGATGAGGAGTAGGATGACAATCAAGGGTTCAAAGAAGGTGTCGGAACCAAACACCTAGACTGCTAGTCAATTTTGTTTGACTTGAAGAGCAAATGGTACTTAGCGTCACCGGATGTGACAAGTGAGTGTCTGAGGTAGCGAACCCATGTTGGTCTTATGGGTTATCTTACGTTGACCGGGGGAGCTGATAGTGGATCCTAAGTGGATTGAGTAGTGTGGTAACGACCAGGAGGATCGAGATAACAGAGACGGTAGTGGTGACCCGGGGTCGAGTAAACCGAAGCGAGTTGGGATCTCAAGAATGTTGAGGCCGGGTAGATGACGAGACATAAGTTGGATATGTGAAGAGTACATATGATATGTTTTGGTCACGAGGAGGAGCACGTGTTGGATGCTTTGGTAGCGAGATGCAGACTAGTGCATCTTAGTGGACGTGGTTCGGCTAGACACGCATTGGTTGACGTGAGTGAGTTATTGCATGGGGTAGGTCCCAACCTTGTGTTGACTATTTAGGTACGTGTGTGCACAGGATGCACTCGTTGTGGTTGCGAGCGGGGGCTCAAGTCGTGATGACTAAGGGAACCCTACAGTGCGGGGTATATTCTCTGCTGAGACAAGTATTCGATTTAGGATCCAGGTATACCCATGATGGGTGAGACGTCGATTGTGTGTCGACAAGATGAGTAGTATGACAGTTAAGACTCGAGGTGGGTCTAGATGTCAGCGGAGATCGCTGATTGTTGCGAGATACATTACAAGGACTCGAAAATGAAGTGGAGCTTTGGAGGCTCCGGTGACAGTGTGTATCGACAATTACAGCGTTTGCGACGGATGTGTACATTACAATTACAGCGTTCGGGGATAAAATTCTTTAAGGGGGGTAGATTGTACCGACCCGTTCGAGAAGTCAGGATTAGATTAGTGGTTAATGACGGATTAGTGAAGAGAATCGGTGATTAGTTGGATACTTTTGGACGGACAGTGCAGAATGACGGATTAGTGAAGAGAATCGGTGACTAGAATGGGCAAAATGTTGACTTTTAGTTCGAACGGTCAAATTGTCACGACCCGACCCTCCTCGGTCAGGACCCGACTCATCTTACACGATATTGTCCGCTTTGGGCCTCCTTGCCCTTGCCCTTGCCCTCACGGTTTTGTTTTCGGGAGCTCACGGTGCAACTTCCCGGTCAGAGTCTTGACCGAGGAGGGTCGGGTCCTGACACAAATGGACTTTGACCGATGACCGTGACATAATTCGGGACATCACGAGTCCGTAGACAGGTGGCACGTCTGATTTCGACATTCGAGGAGAAAGTTATGACGTCGGGAATTTTGAGGGTACTTTGGTAATTTTGTGAAATAGGGGTAATTTCTTGACTTTTCATACGCCTTGGAATTTTCACAAAATTTGAGGACCGTTAGATAGGTCTCGATTCCCTGAGTAGAACGACAGGCGGCACGCCGTCATCGGACGTCGGACGGTTAAGTTACGAGTTTAGTTTTGAGAAGGGTAAAATGGTAATTTGTACCTTAGATGGGCAAAATGGTCTTTTGGATAAGCTTGGAATCTAGGAACACCTAGATGATGACACCTGTCCTTTTTTCATCAGTGATTGGAGGGATGTGGACACGTGGCAGAGGTCTGGTTAGTCCCAGCCCTATCTTCCATTTGGTATTTTCTGTCTTTAACTTTGATCAAGTAAAACCATTTTCCCCCATTTCTCCCAGTTAGAACCCGAAACAGAGACACGGAGATGGTGAGGAATTCAAACCCCCAAATTCTTCTCAATGGCTGGGCCATGTGAACAAGAATGAGAAGGTTGACGGTGTAGGTTGCGGTGGTGAGGCCACGGATGGTCGTCACACACGGTGGTGGTCAAATGGAGGAAAGAACAATACGTTCTGTTTTGGAATACAAAACTTAAGATGTAGTTCAAGCCCCTAAGGATGGTTTTAACTGACCAGAAAGTGATCAGGGAAGCGAATGAGTTCGAAAGTGCAGGAACCTGAGACTGGAAGGAGACGGTGGCCGTAGAACCCGTGTAAGGTAAGCTTGGAGTCGAACATGGTGCTTTCGATTTTAATTAGTTTAGCTCAATTCTAATAAGTGGAAATTGTTTCTAGTGACCCTATGAACTCTGAAGGAGTGTTTTGGAGGCCAGTGGAGGCTAAAATCCATGGAATTCAAGGGTTCAAAGAACGGGTTGAATTCTTGAACAGGAAGGTAATGTCTCATGGTTATGGTCACGTTTTGATCATACTAACCGATTAGAAATAGAAGGATGAGACTCTAGGGATTAAATAGACTAAAAACTGTTGAGAAATTGAAGAAAACCGCTCACGCCGGTTCAAAACCGGACCGGAATTGCAGACTGGTTCAGACCGGTCGACTAATGTTGAAGACGATGAACAGTGACTGGGGCGTGAGGCCCACGCGCAGCCACTTCAGGCGGCGCGTGTAGGCACGTGGAACACCTTTTGAGGAAGGTTTCAACATGACTTTTAAAGTATTTGATGTAACGAACATTTTATGATCTTGATGTTTTACGATTTTCCACGGTTTTCGAGATATTTACGGAATTACACGTTTTACGAGAATACGATTGATATTGTGATTTGAATATGGTTTTAATGATTTAATTTTGGGATTTGAAATACGATTTGATTTCAATAAAATTAAAAGGATTTTGAAAAGTGGTTTCGGGCTCGAAGCCCAGTTCAGAAAAGTGGTTTTGAGAAACGTGTTTTCGGGTTTTGGAATCGGATTCCAGGATGACGATTCTGGATTCGGTTGAGAACTTGAAAGTGTATTTCTGGGTTTGGGTTCAGAGTGGTTATTCCGGATGCCAACTTACAGAATGTTGGTTTCAGACTCGGATTTGGAAATGGATATGGATATGAGTTCTGGGTTTGGATTCGGGATCCTGATGAGATTGCGGATTCGGAAATGGATAATGGTTTTCAAACGGTTTTGGATTGGATTTGCTGGATCTGGTTATTGGGTTTAAAGACCTGAATATGATTATGATAGGGGCGGGCCCGGATTGGGTTTAAAGACCCGGATTGAGTTTAAAGACTCGGGAGTTTAAAGACTCCGATATTGATATTTTCCCCGTAGACCTGTTGAGTTTAAAGACTCGGAAGTTTAAAGACTCGGATTATATTGAGGCCTGGATTGAGTTTAAAGACTCAGGAGTTTAAAGACTCGGATAGATCCATCAGGTTTGATGGATGGATAGGTGGTTTCACATGTGTTTGGATTTGACCGAGTTTTGATGATGATGGTTTTCAATAAAGGTTTTCCGATGTTTTGGGCTCTTCCCGGATGAAATGGTTTTCGATGGTTTTCGGCTGAGGCCCGGGATTTGAGAAAAGGTTTATGACATAGATTTGATATGCATGCATTGGTTTTTAAATTGGAGGGTATAAATGTACTTATTTTATGAACTGTTTTTAAACTTACACTTTATTTTTTTCCACTCAAAGTCTTTTCATGTTTTCGATACCCTCCAAGTTGTGTGGTGCGGGCTGTTGGTCAAGAGAGACGGACACATCACACACGCGATTCACAATAGAGTCTGCACACTCTGGGAAGTCCGGAAGCTTTTAAGGACGGTCAGATCGAGAATCCCTTGTCCGACTTACGTATCACATGGGGGTTGGACGTCGGTTTAGCCTTCGTGTCATGCATAAGTTAGACAGGAGCAGGACTCAGCCCTTAATTCCGGGGGACTGGGGGTGGGTCCTGTCATTATGAAACAAGAATTTGGGTTCCAGACCCTATTGAATCGTGGGTTTAGGCTGAGGCTTGTGAAATGAGATTTGAATCGGATTCAAGGAATCCTGTTGAGACATTCGGGTATGAGACCTAGTTGAGATGTATATACCCTCTCGTATGTATGGTCTCCTCCAGACGTCGTAGATCCTGGAGAGTCACGATCCACTTCTTGGAATGAGTGATTCCAAGTGAGAGCACATTCCAGGAGTGAGAGAGATGGTATAGTCACGGACTGGGTCCGGGGACAGTCCTCCAAACGTAGTAGATCTTGGATTTTGGACAATCCTCCCATACTTCGTAGATCTTGGGGGTAGACTCGAGGTGAGCCCCCGAGTAGTGTGCACACTTAGTTAAATCGTGACGATTGTTGTTTGGGCATATGAGATGTCGAGGACGGGTTATATATATATGTATGAGATGCCAAGGCCCTAACGGTTTTGTGAGTGTTTTGATAAACGGTTTTCGAATGCATGCATGTTTTTAATGAAGGGAATAAATGTCATTTTATGAAATTTTTTAATTAAAAATGGTTGTTTGTCCACTCACGACTTTTGATGTTTTGAATGCCCTTCAGGTTGATCGCGGATGAGGGTTGTAGCAGAGACCGAGACACCACACTCCTCCTCCGGATCCTGGTGCTCTCAGGTAGTCCCAGTTAGGCTAAGGAAGGAATTATCCTTGGTGTGACACTTCATGTCAGATAGGGGCAGGTAAGTCCCTTGTTAATCACGGAGGATTTGGGACGAGTCCTATCATATGCTCGGTCATGTGTTTGCATGATTTTGAGGTATATTCAGTCATGTGACTGCATGACTTCGAGGTGTTTTCATCATGCGTATACATTTCAAATACATGACTTTGAGGTATATTCAATCACATGGCTGCATGACACGAGGTATATTCGGTCATGCGAGTACATCTCCGACACATATCTTGTAGTTATTTTCAGATATACGGAGAGTCGGTCCCTAGATTTGACCTTTGAAGTTCTTGTCAATGTTTTGAGGTATTTTGAGAAGTGGTTAAGAGGGTAGGCTTCCAGCTTGAATTTCCCTAGGCTTTGAGCTTCAGCACAAGCTTATATTGGAGAATGGGGAACTTTTTTTAAGATTCATACATCCATGTTAATTTTCATGGACCATATTCAGTTGGCATTTTGGTGCCTTCGATGCCTCCTTTACATTGTCCTCACCTAAGGTCTGTTGTTAAGAAAGGAACAAGGAATTATGCAAGATGCACATGATTTAATGTAACCACCTGTCCCGAATTTCGGGATTAGATTAGTGATTTATCTTGGATTCGTGGGACTGATTGGGGATTAGTCGGGAGATTACGGACGGTTGGTACGAAATGACGATTTTTCCCCTAGGAATGGGTGAAAAGTTAACTTTTGACCCGGGCGGTCAAATGGATTTTGACTGATGACCATGACGTAGATTGGGACGTCACGAGTATAACGACCCGTCCTAAATTATCGGAAATAATTAAGAATTAATGATGGATTAGCAGGGCTAATCGGGGATTAACTGAGGATTAAAGGACGTTCAGAGCGAAATTATGATTTTACCTCTGAACGAGGGAAAAAAATTGACTTTTGACCAGGGAGGTCCGATGCCCGAGGGCCGAGCACCATTACGCAGATTGGGTCGATACGAGTTTGTAAACGGGCGACACGACAAAATTTGACGTTCGACGAGAAAGTTACGGTTCACGGAAGTTCCAAGGAACTATTTACAGTGGCAGATTTTACGAGGCAAGTTGACTTTTACCTTTTGGCGTATGTGGGCCCAGTTCTTTCCCTGGCCCAATGGATGAGTAACACTTGTCACTCATCTATTCCCCATTTTCTCTCATACGTGCATATCCATCCCTTCCCTTTCATTCGACCATTTAACTAACCCGATGAACCCAAATCGATTCCTTCCCCATCTGATCATGTGTGCAGCCAGAGAGAGTGGATGAGAGTGCTAGGGAAGGCTGGAAGGCAACGAGAAGATGAATACGACGCCGTGGACGGCGGAGGAACGACGAACCCTCGCAGGTACGGTTTTATGTTCAAAATCGATTTTCATGTTTTAGACGTTAGGAATGTTTTCTGTTGATTGTGGGATGTTTAGAGGGTTTGGATGGACATTTAGGAAGGGTTTTGCAGTGCGGGGGACGGCAGAGCAGCCCAGGGGAATGGCTAGAAAACAGGGACATGATGGGTGTTTTGAACCAGGAGGTTTTGGATGGTTTTTCTTGGTTCTAATCACACAAATAGATTCCTAGGATTCAAACAAATAGATTGGAATTGAAATGGAAGGAAACATAGCAAAAATGAGGGAGAACACGGCCTGAACCGGTTCTGCCGGTTCGGCCTGGACCGGATTTGCAGAACCGGTTTGAACCCGGTTTGGCGAGAGGATAGGGATGACTGGTGCAGGCACGTGAGGCCGACGCGCAGCCCCTTTAGGCAGTGCATGAGGACGCATGGGGCTTTGTCTCCGGTCATGGTCAACACGAGATTTTATCGTATCGATGCAACGAACATTTTGGGATAGATTTCGAGCCGATCGGACATCGTCTCGATATAGTTCAGGGTGTCCGAAGGTTTAGGACCGAGTTTAAAAATAGTTAAAAATCCCGAAAAATTAAGGGGCTTTTATAAGAGGTTATTTAAGTATTTAGTAACCCTCTAGTATGATTTGGATAGGTTTGGGAACCCTGGAGATGGTGATTGGCCCGGGAAGGGCTTATGGCGCGCACATCGAGGCGCAATTTGGACGGTCTGTGAGTGGACCTTATTTTCTAAATTGATGCATGCATAAATGTTTTATATGAGTTTATAAACATGTTTTGTGATGCCATGAGTGCATTTTTTTGTGGTGTATTAGTATTTACGTATTTGCACGTATTTCGAGGTTTTTAGTTTTATACGGTACTTATACGTGTTTGTGGGTTCGGTGATGGCTTAATGAAATGGATTTCGATTTGAAAAGGTAAACTCGAGCATGAGACCTATTTGATTTACAAGCTCTCGGACTTGGAGTCCATTTGATTTGATGAGAAATCTGGCTAGAGGCCCATTTGAGTTATACGATCGGTCCAGGGGCCCCGTTGGTTTACGAATTCGGGCTCGAGGCCCAATTGTGTTAGGATATCGGGATTGAGTCCCAGTTGATTCTAGTATCGGGCTCGAGGCCCAGTTGATTTGTGATATCGGGCTTGAGACCCCATTGATTTATGGTATCGGGCTTGAGGCCCAGTTAGTTGTGATATCGGGCTTGAGGCTCAGTTGATTGTGAAATCGGGCTTGAGGCCCCATTAAATTGTGGTATCGGGTTGAGTCCCAATTTTGGTTTATGAAATGAGAATTCAGGTTTGAGACCCTATTGAAAAATGGATTTAGGCTAAGGCCTGTGAGATTTGAATTTGAATCGAATTCGAGGAATCTTGTTAAGACACTCGTGTTTGAGACCCAGTTGAATTGTGATTTGAAAATGTATATATCCTCCCGTACAAATGGTCTCCTCCATACGTCATAGATCCTGGAGAATCATGATCCATTACCTGGAATGAGTGACTCGAAGAGGGAGCACATTCCAGGAGTGAGAGATATGGTATAGTCTCGGACTGGGCCCACAGACAGTCCTCCAGACGTCGTAGATCCTGGATTTTGGACAGATCCTCCCATACATCGTAGATCCTAGGGGTAGACTCGGAGTGAGACCCCGAGTAGTATGCATACTTTTAGATGTATCGTGACGGGTTCTTGATTGGGTATATGAGATGCTGAGGTTGGGTTATATATATATATATATTTGGTTGTACGAGGTTTTACGGAGAACGGTTTTGGGCTGAGACCCACATGACGTGATTTTGGCGGAGTCCCCACTTGTATTTGGTTTTGGGCTGAGTTTCCATATACTTTGATTTGGATTTTGGGCCAGGGCCCTAATGAATGATTTGAGAAATGGTTTTCGAATGCATGCATACTTTTTAGTGAAGGGCATAAAGGTCTTTTTGTGAATTTGTTTTTATAAATTATTTGTTTTGTCCACTCACAACTTTCATGGTTTTTAATGCCCTTCAGGTTGATCGCGGATGCGGGTTGTAGTAGAGACCAAGACATAACAGTCCTCCTCCGATCTTGGCGCACTCAGGAAGCCCCGAGTGGGCTGAGGTTGGAATTATCCCTAGTCTGATACTTCGTGTCAGACAGGAGCAGGCACATCCCACGTTAATCCTGGGGGATTTTGGACGAGTCCTGACAAGGAGTCCGTAGACAGGCGGCACGCCGAAATCGGAGGTTCAACGAAGAAGTTACGGGTCTAGAACATTTTACGGCACTATTCACAAAAACCATGGAAAGATGGCATGTGGCATGTTGTGATTGGGGAAGTTTTTGGAAGGACTCACCAGATGAGTGACAAGTGTCACCCATATGATTGTCCCATTTCCCCACATGGTGGGATATTTTTCCCTCACCGTCATCGATCAAATCTCCCTTTTTCTCCCAAAATCCAGCAAAATTTATGGAACTGTGAAACCCCTTCCTATATAATACCCTTCAATCCCCATTAATGGTGGTGAGTGTGTGAAACTGGTGTTCGGTGAAGGATAGCCGAGAGAGGAAAAATAGTATGTGTGTATGTGTGTGATCATGAACCCGAAACCCCCTCAAACCTCGTCGTTTGTTGGTGCTGTGTGAACAAAAATGAGAAAGGAACATGAGACGATGCTGGTGGTGGCCACGGTGGTGCACGACGGCGACGGTAGGGTGAGTATGTCGTGAAATTTTCGTTCGAATTCAAAAATGGTAAACCACGTTTTGGTAGCTGTTGATCGTACTGATTGATTAGAACGTGTTTTGGAGGTTGCAAGGATGCTATTGGGCTTGGAACGGAGGTCAACTGTGGCCGGAGTCGTGAAAACACAGAGGATGAAGTTGCCCGGTTGATCGTCGATCGGGAAGGTAACTTCCAGTTCTTATTTTCCAGTTTTGAAGTCATAAATCGATTAGGAAAGGAAGGACGAAGGTGGAGGAATTAAAGCAGGTTGAAAACGGATTAGGAATGGTGAGAACCGGTCTCGTCGGTCCAGTTGGACCGGATTTGCAGAGAACCGGACCGGTTGGGCCGAATTTGCAGAGGATCGGACCGGACTTGGTTCACCTGAGGTTGAAGATGAACAGTGCCGGCGCGTGGCTCGCACGCGCTGCCTTCAGGCGGCGTGGGCCCTCATTTTGAGGCACGGTCGTCATGAGTTTTTATGTAACGAATATTTTGGGACGAGTTTCGAGTCGATCAGACATCGTTTCGATATAGTTCGGGATGTCTGAAGGTTTAGGTTCTATGTTCAAATACGTTTAAAATTCCGAAAAAGTTATGGGGATTTAATGGGAGGTTATTGAAGTGGCTAGTAAGCCTCTAGTATGATTTGGATAGGTTGGGGAGTCCTAGTCATAGTGGATTAGCCTTGGGGAGGCTTATGGCACGCATATCGAGGTGATAGCTAGGTCGGTCTGTGAGTGGACTTTTGTTTTATAAATATAATGCATGCATAACTTTTTTATATGTTTGATATCTATGTTTTGAATGCCTTGAATACGTATATTTGTGGTATTTATGATTTACGTATTTGCACGTATTTCTAGGCGCATGATTTTATGTTGAACTTGTATATGCTTGTGGTTTTATTAATGGTTTGATGAAATAGTTTTGGATTTGAGAAGATGAACTCGGGCATGAGACCCATTTGATTTGGAAACTATCGGACTTGGAGTCCATTTGATTTAATGAAGAATCGAGCTGAGACTCATTTGAGTTATACGATCGGGCCGAGGGCCTAGTTAGTTTACGAAATCGGGCATGAGGCCCAATTGTGGTTTATAAATGTGATTTCGGGTCGGGGACCCATATATGGATTTTCAAATTTATAGATTTGAATAATTGAATTTATGATGATTTCAGGGAAATTCCGGGCATGGCCCCTTTGAGATACTTTGAGATGTTTTGGAAATGATTTTAAAAGGGTGTTTCCCATTTACCATCCTGAGATGAGGATATGTGGATAAGTCTCACTCCATGTCTGCGACATCGGAGTAGACACAGCCATTTCCTGCCAGGGGTCATTGCACGGAGCGACCGGATCGTATAGTGACTCAGGAGCAGGATTGCTATGATTAGACGTCTGGGACGTCAGACATCTGGGATGTCAGAGATATGGATCTGGAAAGACCCCAGGCAGCACACGTTTCTTAGCTGTGATATGATATGACGTCTGGGACATCAAGCGTCTGGGACGCTAGGCATCTGGGATGCCGAGAATGGGTATTTGGTAAACATGAATTATTGGATTTATGAAATTGTATTTCTATGTTTATGGATTTGGGCAGTGGCCCACTTGGATTTGGATTTATGGATTTCGGTGTTTTACGGTTTTGGGCTAAGACCCTAAGTATTCGAGAAAGAAAATGATTTTGGTTTTATAAACGGTTTTTATTATAATCGAATGAATAGGTTTTCGAATGCACGCATAGTTTTACGTGAAGGGCATAACTGTCTTTATGAAATGAGTTTATTAAAATATTTATTTTCATCCACTCACGACTTTTAATGGTTTTTAATGCCCTTTAGGTTGTTGATAGTGGATGCGGGCTATAGTAGAGTTCGAGACATCACACTCCTCCACCGGATCCTAGCACACTCTGGAGGCCCTTTGGAATTGTGATTTGGGGTTATCCCTTGTCTGGCCAGCGTGTTACCTCGGGTGGCACGTGTGTTAGACGGGAACATGTCTCATCCCGCGTTAGTCCGAGGGGGGATTGGGATGGGGCGTGTCATTTAAGGTTTTGATACGTTAGATCATTTCGGGCCAACTGATTAGTAATTGTAGAGTTTCAATTGGAATTGTATCATAGGTTTAGTTCGTATCAAAGGAGGTGCAAAAGGACTGAAAGGATGTAGGAGGTTGATTCTTTGACCTACGTTGAGTAAATTTTAAGGTTAAAATATATTTTAGGGGAAAATTTTGACGATGTGGATAATAAATTAAAGTAGTTTTAGAATCTAATTTGAAATTGATGATTTCGAAATTCACTTTTAGTTTGAGATTACTTTTGAAAGTTTTTTCTTGGACCGTTGCATAGGTCTCAAACTCATGAGTTCGTAGAAAAATGGCAGACATGAATCAGAGCTCGTTTGAATGAGTTACAGGTCTACGAAGTACAAGGGCAATTTGGTAGTTTTTACTCAGACTTTTCTTTAAGCTTCTTATCCCTTTCTCACTGGGGGTAGACATATTCTGCTCATTCTCTCGATTATTTTCTCCTTTTTGCATAGAGAACACACAAAATGCAAGTCATCATTACTGGAGTTTTTAGTTTTTCATTCAAACACAAATTTAATGGAGGAAACACAAATGAAGTTCATAGTTATAGAATCCATAATTAATTCAAATTACAATCCATAGCAGAAAATACAAATAAAAATCAATAAATTCATCGTCCAACAAATCATAAAAAATTTATCAATAAAACCATTGTTCATGGCATAAAATTCTTAAAATCTAGGGATTGTTAACCAAAAGAAAATCTAGGGATTAGACATTGGAGGCAACATAGCACCATTCTTTGACATTTCTACATAAAAGATAAAAGCAAAAAAAATTAAATCACTTATGTAGATTGGTAGTAACTGACAAACGTAGTAAGAATAATCAAAAGTTATGACAATTGTTTGGTGCAATAGCGTCGTAAAACTCCACTTCCTCAACAGTAGGCACCAAACATAATGCAACATTAATATTCACAAGCTAATTTTGAGTAAATATCAAAGCCTACTGGAGGACTCAACAAACTTCGGAATGAATTGGTTACCCTTCCAATTGTGCTAAAGCATGACTCTGAACTTATTGTTGAAACCAGTATAGTTTGAACTTCCCATGCAATTAGTGACAAACTTCGGTATTTAGATAACCCAGTCACTTTCCACCAAGCCAAAAGATCAAACCTTGAATCATCTACAACTTCGATAGGATCTAATATATATATCTATCCATATAATTACCTATAATTTCACTCTTTAGTGCTCTCCTCCTCGTCTGCTTTTCTTCAATTTTCTTCCCTATATCCATTGAAACCTAATTTTCATTTGATATTGTAGAAGAGATACCACCATCATCTCTTGTAGTTATCCCACTCTCACCCTCTTAACATATGTAATGAAGATTTGACAATAATAGCTTAAATTGAGAAATAGCTTCTACAACCTTGACATTATTTTCTTCAAATATCACCTCAGAATATTCCTCCAAGATTTCCAACTTATTGTAGGAATCAATAATAAGAGTTATGAAATAATATTGATTAACAAGCTCCATTTTTCCCCAATACTTCTCATATTTGGCTTGCAAGACAACAAAACACTCTTCCGTTGATGCAAAGGAGCATAAATCTTAAATGCATCCATGAAAGCACTTTGGACTATGGGTGTATTTGAGCAAAAAACTAGCTCTCACAGTTATGTCATAAAAGGGTTTCAAAAAGCAGCAAATGACTCTACTTCCCAATCATAATGAACAAGTGGTGACATGACCTATCCCAATCCACCGGGGATTAACGCGGAATGTGCCATACTCCCGTCTGACACCACGTTCCAGAAAAAGGATAACCCAAACCTTGACCCTCTTGGGATTTCAGAGCGCGCCAGGATCTGTAGAGGAATGTGATGTCTCGGTCTTTTCTACCACCCGCACCCGCGATCAACCTGAAGGGTATTAAAAACCATGAAAAGTTATGAGTGGACGAAAAATAAATAATTTAATAAAACACATTTCAGAAAAAATATTTATACCCTTCACTAAAAAACATGCATGCATTCGAAAACCAATTAACTCAATCATTCCTCAAATTAAATCAAAGTTAATTAAAAAGTTTATCAATCAAAGCCATTTCCTTCCTCAAATCATTAGGGCCTTAGCCCAAAACTATAAATCCATGTGGGAACTCAGCCCAAAACCATTAACGCAGAAATACCAATCCAGTAAAATATAGTTTAACCAACCCTCAGCATCCCATATGTCATAATGTCACAGTCCTAAGCTACGCGTGTTACTCGAAAGTCTCAATTCCGAGTCTCCCCAAGGTCCACCCAGGTCAATGACCCTCCTTGGGGGGGGGGGGGGGGGGGGGGGGGGGGAGGTTTTACCCTCATGCAATCCTGATCTTGAGCCTCTCTACGTTCTCTCCGTAGTGTGATTCCTCTCAAGCAATGCATCGTGAATACTCCAGTGTCCCTAACATCTGGAGGAGACAATCAACACATAAGGAAGGTATATGGAAAACATTTCAGAAATCATCTCAAAACATCTCAAAGGGGCCCACGTCTGGAATATAGTTTCATCAATTACATTTCCATAAAACCATCGTAAATCCACAACAGGGTCTCATGCCCGAAGTATAAATTTCATAAACCATTTCCACATATCATATACATAAACCACAACTGGGACTCAAGCCCGATATCATAAACCAACTGGGCCTCAAACATGATATCATAAACCAACTGGCCTTAAGCCCGGTAGTATAAACCAAATGGGTCTCCAGCCTGATACCTCATTAAATCAAATGGACTTAAAGTCTGATAGTTCATACGTCAAATTGGTCTCAAGCCCGATTCCATATTTCCAAATCCAAAATCATTCCATTAATCAAACTATTGAAACATAAGAATGTATAACCCACAATATAAAACCATAAATCTCGGAATACGTGCAAATACGTAAATACCAAATACCACAATCATATGTACTCAAGGCATTTCAAATCATAGATATAAAACATATAAAAAAGTTATGCATGCATCATATTTAGAAAACAAGTGTCTACTGACAGGCTGTCCTTGTTGCCTCGAAATTCATGTCGTAAGCCTCTCTGGGCTAATCGAACATCTCTGGGTCATCCGGACCTTTCCAAAATCATGCTCAAAGGTCACTAACCATCTATACAAGTCCTAATCCTAAACCCCCAAAACTCCCGGAAAAGTCAACGTTTTCCAAACACGCTTCCCTATGCTAAAAACCTCAATTTGACTAATCTTAGATTGACTCAAAACCACCGACATTAGATTTGTATCTTCGGAACCTTTAAACTGGTACTGGCCCCACCTCGAGATTCTCGCTCATGCACCCCCACGCGCAAGTCAAAGTCAGCGCTGGAAAAAAAGTCAGCAGTGTGACGTCATCCTGATAGGTGTCACGTGTCATCAATCGATTGGTCCACATCACTGACAGGTTAGTGCTAACTAGGCACTGATAGTGACACGTGTCGACTCTTGACTGGGCCACCTGGCCTGACATGTCATCGTCTTCTTCCTTGCGACGGGTCAGACTCGGATCCGTGTACTAGGTCGCGCAGACCCGCAACTTGACCCAGCTCCAATTTCCTCATTTATACACCATTTTGATCCCCGTTTCTTCCTAAACAATCGTCATATCCCCAGTAATGGATCTATCTAACTGAAAACACGAAAAACTGACTAAAATATCACCTTCCAACGATGAACAGTGGCCGTGAACTTCCAGCTGCGTTCCTAGACGTTTCAGGCCACCAAGCTTCTTTCAATCAGTTCCAATGCACTCGTCTAAGTCCTAGTAACACGTTACGATCATCCAAATCGGTCAAAAAACGTCAAAACGAAGAGTTCCATTTTTGAGGTCAAATCGGGTTACAGGTTTCAGGTTCTTACTAAGGGTGGGCACGGTTTCGTACGGTACCAAATTGATCGATACCAGAACCATACCATTTAATTTTAATCGGTACGGTACAGTTCGGTATTTCATATTTTGAAAGTGAAATCAGATCGTACCGTACCAATTAAGTTAGGTACGATTTTAGTATGGTTTCAGTTTGAACCAAAATTTTGTAGAGGAATGAAATATTATTTTCAACCCTCTTCTCGACCAAAATGTCTTTCACAAATATATATATATATATATATATATATATAATTTGATTGAAATATTATTTTCAACGCTCTTCTCGACCAAAATGTATTTCACAAATATATACATATAATTCGATTCACCAACAATATCATCAAGTCGTCAACACATTAACAAACTAAATCAACATATAATCTAAGATTCTAAATGATAAATAATCAAATCACATCAAGCAACATTGAACATACAATCCAAATTTCAATCTGCCAAACATCATCAAGTCTTCAACACAAGTCAACATCATCATCGATATACCCTTTTGTTAAATTTATTCAATTTTGGGTTATTAGGTTAGAATTCAAGGTTTTATAAATACCCATTTGGAGGTTCGGCTTAATTTTACCTTTTTATTTCAAATTGGCATTATTGGGTTCCAATTGAATTGGCATTTCCTGTTTTATTTATGGATATTGTTTTTCAATCCACAACTTTGGTGTGTCTGCTTGGTTTGAATACATAAATTGTCTTGCATGGTGGGGTGCAATGATATTCCTTGGCAGCTATTTTTACTTTGATGGTTTGCATGTTTTGACGAAATTTTGATTTTTCGAGCTGGCTACTACTTGATTTGTGATTTTTCCTTTCGGGTTAGGTAGAGGATGTTTAATAGAATATAGGCTTATATGTGAACTGGGGCTTTAGACAGAGTAAAATCAGTGAGGTTATCTATAGTTTTTTTTTTTTTTAAATTAGCTATGGTCAATCCAATACTAAAAGTATAGGATTGTCTAATCAACCAATAAGAAATAAATTTAATCATTTTAAAAAATCCTGATTCAGTACGGTATCGGTACGAGACAGTTTTTCAAAATATCGATACCGAAAGCGTACCTTATTATATCGGTACGGTTTCGGTACCGTACCAAACATACAACGGTTTTTTCGGTTTGGTTTGATCTGGAACGATACACTATAGGTATTTTGGTTCCCTGTCCTAACCCTAGTTCTTACCTACGCCGTGGTTCCCGCCGTGCTCAGCCATCCTCAGCCTCTCTGTCACTCTCAGTCCCAAAGATGACACACAGAAGATGATGAAGGTAATGTGGTGTGGTGTTTAGGTGTTTGGGTTTTGGAGGGTTTCGGGTTAAGGAAGAACCAAGAAGATGAAAATAATATCCCAACTGTTTGGGTTTTGGGCCAATCAAATGAGGGACAGGTATCACTCACTGATTGGCCCACCCAGATTTTCAACCCAATCCAAAAATGCCATTTGTCCATTTTTCTCGATTTACGTGAATAGTCCAAATTTGCACCAGTGACTATAAATGTTTCGTCCGACTTCTGATTTCGACGTGTCGCTTGTCTATGGATTCATAACGTCTCGATCTACATACCGGTTCTCGGTCTTAGTGCATTTGACCACCCAGGTCAAAAGTTAACTTTTTGTCCATTTCCAAAGGCAAATCGTCATTTTACATCGACTGTCCGAAATTCCTAGACTAATTCCCGATTAGTCACAATAATCCTTAATTAGTCCTTAATTAATCACGTGAATTTGGGGCAGATTTTTACAGTGGTCCTACCCTTTAATCACTATTAAAGTAAGGTGCATAGTTAGGATCATTAGCGACTAGTCTTTCAAAAGTTCTATGAAAATTTAAAGCTGATTCTATCATCAAATAGGTGGAATTCCCCCTAGCTGGGACATCCAATACCATAAGCTCTTCACACTCTAGTTTAACCTTCTTTGCACACCTTTTAAACATTTCTAACAAACTAGAGGACGATCTTACATATCTAACGGAATTACGATTACTTTGGATGGAACTATTCAACTCTGTCAAGTCATCATTCACAGTCAAATTCAAAATATAAGCAATACACCTAATATGAAAATTCACCCCATCATTCAAAAATACCACTGGAGATTTTGAATCTTCCATTCTCTTAATCAAATATGACAACCCAGAGTCATTCGAATAAGCATTATCAACTGTAATAGTTAGAAGATCAACACCTCAATCACACAAACATTCTGTCAAAAGCAATTGAATCTCCCTTATGATTTGGAGCCACACAAAAATTTATAATTTTTTATTAAACACCGAAGGCCTGATCAATTCCTTTAGAGATTGCTTTTCAACATAATAATACATGATAAGCACATCTCTAGCAATTATTTGATAACTGGGAACTTTCCATCTAAGATAAACTTTCAACATGAAATTACGAAACCCTTTTGCTTCCCCAAAAGAAAAAGGCAACTCATCTATAATAGCCATCTCAACATATGCTCTAGTAATTTCCTTTTGACTAAACCCGATAACAATATCTGTGGGATTTTTAAATGACAAAACTTTCTGGTTTTTCATCGTATCCATATTAGGAGAAAAGTGAATTGATATAGAAGAAAAGAGAAAACAAAGGAGAAAAGCGAAAAAAAAAACCTGGAAAAAAGGCCTGTAAACGACTCGAACCTGGACATGACAAACAATAGAGAAATACAAAAGATAAAAAACAAAACCCTAAAAAGTTCAAACTCCGCACCACCTAAGGATGTGTGATTCTTGTGAATTAACATAGCAAGTACGTATAATAAAATTTTGGGGACTCTTGGAGGTGGGAGATAGAGGTGGCCTTGTCGGACTTGCCTCATTGCCAGCCCTAGGTTCCATCCTCCATCCTCCATCCTCCATCCATGAATTGGCTAGCTAACCTATGGCTTCCAATACGTGCTACCAACATTGCACTATGGGCAACTGGTTCTTGACAAATAATATTTGTTTCCATAAGAACACAATTCTTAAGATCTGCCAAAGTTAGATTAGCACCATAACCTTAAACTTTTAATTGTACTCAGGTAGGAAGGAGTATAGGTGGTAACCATCATTCGAGACTTCAACAGCCACCAATTGCTCACCCTAGAGCTTTGTAGACTCTTTGTGGAAGGCATATTTCTTGGCTTTGAAGTCAGCTCTAGGTGTTGGATCTACTAAAAGGTTATCACGCTCAAGTGGCTACAATTGGTGGAGACGAGGAAAGTAATGCTCTTTCACCGAAATCAACTCACGCAGCTTTTGAAGTGATATTGACAATGGTCTTTTGTGGCTCGTGAACCATTACATATGCAAGAATCGGTTGCCTATGGTGGCAATGTTGGTGGTACTAGCAGTCATAGCTTAGCTAGCTAGTTGGATGATGGAGGATAGAGGATTGAACCTAGGTACACTGGATTCTTTGAGAGAGAATGACAACTAATCGGTAATAATGGGGTGTTTTTAAACATGAGTACATACCTGAAACAAAAAGCGGGGCTCTACAAGGAATCACCCTCGCCAACCCAAAAAAAATGACTTAACTTCATTGAGATTTGAGATTGAGCATGGTTTTTGCGGCTAATAAGCTGGTAATTGAGAAATTCCAAAGCTGAAATCTTTTTAAATTAAAAACGCATTGCTAGACTACCCCAGGGCCGACCTTATTACATAGATAAGTAGATATATTTAAAGGGGGTGTATTCAATTAGAATTTTAATAGATTGTAAAAACATGATTTTAATGTAATGTATTTTAGCATGATTTGTAATTACAAAATTTTATGTATGATTTTAATAGATTGTAATTATATGATTCTCTTATGATTCACTTAGGACTTTTTTGTATTCTTTAAAGAATCAAAAGATTTGTTAGAGGATTTCATATGAAATAAAAATTATATAATAAGATGGATTAATTATGTGATATGAATAAATAACCAAATAATCAAAATAATAACAATAACGTCATGTAGAAACTAGACAAGGCTTAAGGAAAACAAAAGTTATTCAAGACGTAATAAACATTTGTTGGAGTTTCATCTCCTCATATGACCTAATAATGCAACCCTTCATTCCATTTATACTTGCAGCTAACTCTTCAAAATTAACATATTTTGAATCTAAAAATAGATGCGCGGTCTCATCGTAAGAGGATTGGATAGAATTAAACACACAAGAAAATTTACTTTTTCTAATCCTCCAATTTAAAAGGAATTGGATTGGATAAGTTTTTTTTTTTCTCTCTCTCTCTCTCTCTCTATATATATATATTCCCTTTAATCTCTTTACAACGAAAAAACATCCATTTCATATTCAAAATACGTTTGAGTTTGAATTTGATAAATTATAGTGATGAGTTCAAATGAAACGACCCGTCCCGGGAGTCGGGATTAGTAAAGTAATTAGTGACGGACTAGTGAGAGTAATCGGTGTTAGTGGGTTACTTTTGGACTTTGGGCGTAGAATGACGATTTTGCCCCTAGTTTGGGCACAATGTTGACTTTTAGTTCGGGTGGTCAATTGGGCATTGATCGGTGACCGTGACGTAGTTACGGACGTCACGAAGCCGTAGACAGGTGGCACGCCCGATTTCGACATCCGAGGAGGAAGTTATGATGTTCGGAAGGTTGATGGCATTACCGTAATTTGGCTAAACGAAGGGGGAAAAGTTGACTTTTCGTACGACAGGGTTTTTGTACATAGACCGAGGACCGTTAGGTAGATCTCGTCGTCTTGAGTTCAATGACAAGCGGCATACCTTCATCGGACATTGGACGAGGGATATACAAGTCTAGAACGGTGAGGGGCAAAATGGTAATTTTGATTCATAGGGGCAATTTGGTCTTTTTGCACATTGGGATTTGTGCAAATAGGATAAGGCCAAGTGTGTGTGTGTGTGTGTGTGTAGTGGGTTCCAAGCTTGTGCATTGTGCAAGTATTTGTGTGTGCATCGTGTTTGTTCGAAGAAGGGAGAAATAGAGACTGAGATTGAGAGAAAATTGATCGAGTGGTCGTGTGTGCTTGTGTGTTCTGGTGACTGAGTGAGTGACTGGAGTTGAGTGAGAAGTGGTGAGTGAGTTGGGAAGGCAGCTCGTGTGAGGAAAACTTGAGAGTGTGAGGGGTGAGTTCTCAGAAAAAACAGAGAGGTGTTGAGGGAACTTGGTGGTGGTGTTGCGGTGTGTTGATCCAATTAAGATCGAGGGAAGACTAGGAGGGCCCTGTGAACCCTGCAGAACGCGGCGGTGAGCACGGTGGTGAACGGCAAGCAGATAATTTCTTCAATTCTTTTCGATGCTCTGTTTTTCCGTTAATTTCAAACGGTTAGTCGTGGCTTTTGAGAACGATTCGAGGTGTATGGTAGGTCCTAATCGACTCCTTAGGTCCTTAGGAGCCTTTTGGTGTCGAAGTCGTGACGGGGGAGTAGCGGTTGGCCGGGAGCAAGAACATGGGTTTGGACGAGTTTCTGTTTCGAGCTGGGGAGGTGAGGTGTAGGTCGTGTTGTCGTGTTTGGTTGAGGGGAATGGATTACTGGGTAGAGGATGAAGAGAATGGTGTAAAGAAGGACTAAAATGGTGGACGGACGGCGGAGAACTGGCCACGCCGGTCCGGAACAGTGCACGTCTCAAGGAAGACGATGAACAGTGACGATGTGCAGGCGCGTGAGGCCCACGCGCAGCCACTTTGGGGAGCGCGTGGGGGCGCGTGCGGCGTTTTCCGGGGAGGTGTTCGACTAGGTTTTTGGTCTAGACGATATAACGAATCTTTTGGGATAGGTTTCGGGTTAATCGGACGTCGATTCGAGTTAGTTCTGCGAGATTGAAGGTTTAGGGTCTTGGTTCGTTACGTTTAGGACCCGGGGATTTTCGTGGGATGTTAGGAGGACCTTAGTGGACGTGTTACTGACGTGTTTTGGTGACTGTTGACAGGATCGAGGAACCCAGAAGATGACGAGGAACGTACGGAACGTACGGGACGCGAGTGACGTGCCCGTTATCTGTGAGTGGACCCCTTCTCTATAACTGAGCATGCATAATTGCTTTTAATTACTTGTTTTATGGTTCTCATTATGATTTCATGATTATTTGAATATGCTATAACTATTTTACTTAATTGCACGTTTTTTGTGAAATTACGTATTCGGCACGTTTTACGAGAAAGGCTTGATTTCTGATTATGATGCTATGATTTTGGGGTTTCAAACGATCAATGGTTTTCAATGATATTAAAGGGATTTTGGAACATGATTTTGGTGATCAAGGGTTTTCGGTTTTAAAATCGGATTTCGGAAAGCGGAATTTGGTTAAAGTTGAAAAGTGGATTTCCGGATTTGGGTTCGGAATGACGGTTCTGGATGCCAGAAGGGCTTCGGACCAGTGGTTTCGGATTCGGGTTTGGATATGGATTTTGAATGGTTTTCAAATGGTTTTGGATTGGATTTGTTAGATCTGGTTATTGGGTTTAAAGACCCGGATTATGTTTGACGGGGGACGGGCCCGGATTGGGTTTAAAGACCCGGATTGAGTTTAAAGACTCGTGAGTTTAAAGACTCGGATATTGATATTTCCCCCATAGGCCTGTTGAGTTTAAAGACTCGGAGTTTAAAGACTCAGATTATTGAGGCCTGGATTGAGTTTAAAGACTCGGGAGTTTAAAGACTCGGATAGGTCCAGCAGGTTTGATCGGATAATGACGACTTGGATTCATCTTTTATCGTACTGTTTTCATGATGCCTATTTTGTGAAATATAAATGTTTTTATGATGAAAATGATATGATTTATAATTGTTTTCAGAAATTGGATTATGCATGCATATATCAAAACGGAGGGCCAAACCCTGGTTTTTTGATGAAATGGTTTTTGAAACTTTCATTCTTTCTGGTCCACTCACACTTTCTATTTTTAACTGCCCTCCAGGCCGTGGAGCTAGTGCGGGGGTTGACGTTGAGGTAGCGTCGGAGGCATAGAGTACTCGAGAATTTCCCGGAGTGTTTCCAGTTTTCCCGTTGCGTGTGTAATAACTCTGAGTAGGACTTCTGTCTTATCGTTGCGTACTATGCTCTGTATAACGGTTGACTGGTTGGATGTTTTAAATTCTCCTGCGTCTGACAATGTAATTTGTAGTTTTTTTTAGGGTATTTTCGATCTTTCGTTTTGGGTTGTCAGCTGGGAGCAGGATTTACCTCGGTTTTCGGGGTGGAACCGGGGTGGGTCCTGACATCAAACATCTCAAATAAAAGTTTGTTTTGCATGCAGTTTCGAGGACACAAGAGTGTACCAACAGAGGATATGCAACAAGAAGCTCATGGAAAATTTTGAGGATGAGATTCTTCAAGAAGTCCAACATTAATTCGTTTTATGTGAAGCTTGACCTCAGAACCAAAGAATGGTTTAATTGTTGTGACCCCTCAAAACCATCAAAGGGATTTGTTGGCTTCCACGTAATAATAAAATGGCCTATTACTCATTTTGCTCCCCTACCCGAATATTAAGAATATTTTGCATCCCGAAACAGATTTAATTCCAATGTGCTTCTACAACTGCACTTCTGATAACACCGTTGTTCCATATGTTACCCCATGTTAGTAATACCATCACTGGTACTTACGTGACAGTCTCTGATTGGTTGGTTAATTATTTACCAAAAATTATTAAAATTTAAAATTTTAAAAAAAAATTAAAAAAAAAAGATGAACATCTGGGTTTTATTGTTCATCTTTCTTCACCACCATACTTTTTCTAATCTTTTTCTAATCTTAATTTAATACCACCAAACTTGCATTGATAATTTTAAAATTCTAATTGAATATCATCAGATTTTTATTGATTACTTAAAAATTATAATTGAATACCACTAGACTTTTATACTTCGAAAAATCTATTAAAATCCTAATTGAATACACTCATGTGTCCTTATGCAGTCCGGATGGAAATGAGGCAAGAAAAATTATACTGCACAATGCCGCCCCTTTTCTTCTTCTTCTTCTTTCCTTCTCCACTTCAACTCCTAGTTTCTCTCTCTCTCTCTCTCTCTCTCTCTCTCTCTCTCTCTGACTCACACTAAGAGTGCGAAGCTGTGAAACTAGAAAACTCTGAGTGAAAATCGTTTGATACTCCGCTGAACCGCTGATGGTTCATGTAAGTGAAATTGTTGGGAGTTCATGAAACTAGATCTTCATGAAATTATGATTTAATGTGGGTTTCTTAAATTTTGATTTATTTATCCTGTGCTTGATATACGTTTCTTATTATGGAAAAATGTTTACTTGCTGGAATCTGAGTGTTTGTTGATGATGGTGTAACGAGTATTTATGTTTATTACTTTATCAAGGTTGTGAGCAATGAATTATTGATATGTTGATATTTATATATATGCAGATTAATGGATATAGGCACGACTAAATTCACGACGTAGGAAGATCTATATATATATATATATATCATGTGTGACTATATAAGGTTATCATGGAGTCAAAACTTGGTGTCCTAATATTCATATCTGCACTCAAGGTCTAACTGATGCTGTGTCCAAAAGATTTATATTAAAGGTGTGTGCGTTGAAATTTGAATGAATATGTTATAATAGATATGTTAGAATTGCGGGATTTATTTGTTTTGTGTTGTGGGAACATATAAGATATGTAAGATTGAAAGTAGTGATTTTATCTGATGGTTGTTTGGTTAGTCGAATTCGCCTTTCATATATATATATATATATATATATATATATATATATATATATAGTCTTCAATTAAGTTCAATACCGGGCAAAGGGAGTAGAAGGTGATGAAGGTGAACATCAAGTTCATTCCACACCTACGGAGTAGATGTTGGTAGCAAATGCAACGACTGGAGGCTAGTTAGAGGAAAAAGTAAGTGACCCAATATCTGTATCTAAATCTTGTAGGTTAGGGAAGAAATGTAGTCTTGTTTGGGAACACCTTAATTAAGAATTATGATGTTACGATAGTATACGAGAAGGAGGAAAAATATACAGTCACTCAATTTCGCGCTCATCATTCTCACATGTTGGCAAACGTAACTGAAGCTGGCCTTTTGGTATCACACCGAGAAGTATCTAAAGGGGACATAAGTTTTGCAATGTCATTGCGGAAGGTATTAGTTAGGACTTGTCAAACATACGAGTATATGGTTGGAGAAGCAGGTAGTTATAATGAAGTTGGATTTACATTAAAGGACTTATACAACAAGATGGATGCATGCCGAGGAGGAATTTTAGTAGATGGCAATTCTGAAGCAGCATTAGCATACATGAATGCGAAAGGAGCTACTGTACCCGATTTTTTTTTTTTTGCAAATTTATGGTTGATGAAGAGAACCATTTAGAAAATATTTTATGGAGGGACTCTGCATTGTTAGAGGATTATTCAAGGTTTGGGGATGTAGTTATGTTTGACAGCACGTACAAGATTAACATGTATGAGAAGCCATTGGTGTTGTTGGTTGGCATGAACAATCATCGTATGAATGTGATATTTGCGTCAGCATTTGTGGTTAATGAAACCATTGAGACATATAATTGGGTTTTGAGGACCTTTTTGGAGTCTATGAAAGGCAAAAGACCAGTTTCTATTGTGACGGACGGTGATGAAGCAATTCGGGGTGCCATTGATCAAATCCTACCAGATTACAGGCACCGAATATGTTCTTGGCATGTGGGGAAGAATGTTAAAGAAATTATGAAGAATGCCGGATTATTTAGTGCATTCAAGGTTTGCTTGCATGAGCCATTGACGACTGAGGAGTTTGAAGTAGAGTGGAAAAGAATGTACGAAAGAATCACTGGTGATGGGAAGCTATATAAGTACATGGAGGGGTTGTATGAAAAGCGAGAAAGGTGGACTGAATGCTATTTTCGAGGGCATTTTATGGGAGCAACAACAAGCACGCAACGATGTGAAAGCATGAATAGGTATATGAAGGACTAGTTGAATATGAGTTTTTTGAAGTTATTTGAATGAATCCCACAATTAGATCATTCGCTACTCCGAGTTAGAAACAATGCTGCAATGGTCGATTTTAAAAATATGAACTGTGCACCTGTTCTAACAACTCATCTGTGGAAATTGGAGAAACAAGCCAATTTGCTATATACACGGACAATATTTTATCGTGTTAGAACTCAACTGGAGAAGGTAGTTGCCCTGAACCAAAATGGTCGTGTACAGATTCTTAGGAGCAGACGATATGACATGTCAATGTATGGTGAGGAAGGTAAGACATAGACTGTGTGACACCACACATATGATGGTGAGATGATGAGTTTCAGTTGCAAATTGTTGGAATGTGAAGGCATTCCATGTTGCCATATATTTTGTGTTTTGAAATGGGAAGGAATTAAAAAGATACCAAAGTATCTTATTTTGAAGAGATGGACAAAGAGTGGTAGAGGAAATGGTAAATGTGAAGATGAAGGAGGCCATACAAGAAAACAGAATGTTGAAGTTTCAGGACATGGTTTCCTAACTAGTTATTTCAACAAACTTAGTTGTTATGGTGGGAAAAGTGAAGCAGCGTATAATGTAATTATGGAAGAGGTAGGGAAGTTGTGTTGTAGGGCTGAAGTGTTGTGCAATGAACATGAGGAGGAAAGCATGCGTAGTGCTGATAGGCATGATAAGATTATCAAAGATCCAGAAGTTGTGAAGAGTAAAGGCAAACACACAAAGTTTGGAGACGAAGGTGGAAGCAAGAACAGAAGGAAATCTAGTAAGAGTAGTCGTCATTGTAGTTATTGTAATGTGTATGGCCACAATAAAAGTACTTGTGGATCACGATTGGCAAAGTTTGCAAATCCTGTGGTAGTGAATGATGAGAATGAATTCGATTATGATTCAAAGACAAGAAGTTAAGTTGAAGCGAATTGTTGGGGAGAAAGTCAGGTCAGTCTTTTGGGTAAAAGTCTATGTAAAATGGCGAATTTGAAGGTTTAGAAAGAGGTAGATTTTAGTTGGAAGCAAATTGTATGTTCAAACATTACTCTACTCACCAATGAATTTATGCAAGTTTAAGATTTGCAATGTAAAATGTTGTTTTTAGTTTGTGGAGCTTAACTGTGATAAATTCTTATAACTAGAAAAAATAAAAGTAAGTCGATAAAACCTCTTAAGTTGTCTCTATGTGAAGTGTCCCTATTTGTCTTGTGTATTTCAGGTCACTTCTCCTGGTTTTAATTGACATTTCCTTGAAATTGGTTCATACATTATGTTGAATTTACCATGTTTGAGAGTTTCTAAGTTGTGTAGAAAATTTAGGGCAATGTTTTAGCGGATGCATCATAATCCTTCGCTTAGGCCATAATCTCAATTGTCGTAGGGTTTTTAAAAATTATTCTAGTGTATAACATCAACGTTGGTTTTGTGTTCCTTCAATCTACTCTACTTGTTTATTCTGTTGCTTGATATCGACTTACATTTAGTAACCTATATGGTAGTGTTATCGACTTACAATTTGTTTTAAGGCCATTCTTGCTTTTAAGGTGTTGTTCCTGTTTGGTAATTAAGCTTATGAACTGAATGTAGGTCGTTCGAATTAATAAAGTCTTTGGAAATTGATTGCTGTAGATGTAACGACCTGTCCCAAATTCTGAGATTAGATTAGTGACTAATCAAGGATTAGTGCAGTTAATCAGTGATTAGTTGAACGGTATCAGAGCCAGACCCCGACCAGGAAGTGTGCCAGCGAGGACGATGGGCCCTAAGGGAGGTGGATTGTAAGACCCGTGTCCTGGAGGGAACGGTGAACGATCCCATATTCCTGCGAGGGGGAATGGTATGGGAAGGGAATGTTGGTGTGCCTTAAAGGTGTAGGCACACACCTATCTAGCGCGGGACCTTCTAGGAGCTCACTGGCTTTGGATTCTTGGGGAACTCCAAAGTTAAGCGAGTGGAGGCTGGTGTAATCCCATGATGGGTGACCCACTGGGAAGTTGCACCGTGAGCTCTCGGTAACAAAAACCTTCAAGCTGGGCTGGTTCGGCCAGTGAGTCTAGAGGGGACAATATCGTGTTAGATAGAGTGGGCAGATGCACAACTCTAATCTAAACGAGGCCTTTTGGGAGCTCAAGTGGCTTTGGGGGGGATTGCAACCCCAAAGCAGACAATATCGTGCTAGATGAGTAGGGTCTTGACCGAAGAGGGTTGGGTCCTAACAGCAGATCATAGGGTGAATTTGTTTTTTGAGTTTGTGATCAATTATGACATGAGTCCTCTCATGTCATAATGATGATTTGGTGGTCCTTGGTTCTTATACGGTCTCAGTTGTTAAGTCCATATAATCATTGTTTGAATGTAGTTCCAGCAAAGGGTCCAAACCAAACCAGGAGTCATGCTCTCGGTTAAAATTGGTTTTAGATTTTTTGAATCTAATTGGTTGGAGGTTTAATTTGGTTAGATGATAAATGCAGTTTGAAAGGTTTTGAAGGCTTGCGGTTGGATGTTTATTTCGGTTGTGGCCTTAGATTGGATACGTACCTCTGATTTGGGTTTTAGGAGGGTGTATTCATTTGAGATTTTAATGAGTTTTAATAGATTATAAGGGGGGTGTATTCGATTGAGATTTTAATGGATTTTAATGTATTTTAAATGGTTTAGAATTGTAATGGGTTTCATTTGATTTCTTTTCATTATATTTTATAATAAAATTTATTTGGATTTTAAAGTGTGCTGCTTATCTAACTGGATTATACATAACTTCTAATTTTGACCTTTATAAATATCTAAGGGTCAAAATTATTTACAACATTAATATAACATTACCCAAGTTTTCGTTTGCCACTACGACTTCTCTTCGGCTTCACTTGCTTGCCATTTTCTTCTTATTCATCCCCCTTGTTTCTAGGGCTTCTGTGTCTTCGCTCTTTATTATGAGCATGTTGCTTGCTTTTTATTGAACTTGGGTTTCCTTCATCCTTCTTTTCGACATTACTCAAGTATTCTTTCGACTCTGTTTCTGAATTAGTTGTTAGTATCCTTCCTTTATCTCTTACTCGACGACTTCGTAGACGCTCTACTTAGAGTTGGAGTGGGATTTGAATTAGTTTTGCGACCTAGAAGAACATCTTGCACAGTACTAGACAACAAATCTTCCGTTGCTTGAGGATTGGCTGGAATAGAAACTTGATCTCCATCTAATTTGACCATGGCCTTTGGCTTTGCATGATCAACTATTTCTTTGACATTAGTGAAAGTAATTGCTTCGTGAGCTTAACTAGATCTTCATCATCATCATTGGCATCAGCCTGTAATTTAAGATACATGGTGGGTGCATAATCACCTTCATTCTTCGCAAAAGGAAAATATTATAAGCCATGTTGCTTATAGTGCTCCATAAGCAAATATGTAGATTCATTAGATGGTTATGGCTCTTTTTTACCATGAACGATGGAGAAAGAAAATCCAACCCTCTCCTCATTCTGAGGATTCCAAGAAAAAACGAACTTATTAATTAAGGTAATTGAACATTGCACAACCAATATTTTTTCTGTGAATCTCTGCATGTTCCGATTCTCTTTTCTTGGTTTCCTTTATTTTTTTCTTTTCATCATAATTCAAAACTTTTTTGTTTTACTTTTAGTGTACTAACGACATGGGAGGTGGGGTTAAGGTAGACGATGGAAAATGTTTCAAGAAGTTATTTTTTTTTTAAATCCCTATCCAGTGAAATATTAGGATGAGATGTGATATTTTATTGAAGAGTTGATATGTGCTTTTTTTTTTCCTAAAACCCTTTAAAATCCATCAATTTACCAAATCATAAAAAATCGATAAACTTTTGAATACACTTATATTTGAAAAATTGTATTTTACAATCTTAATTGAATACACCTAGATTTAAAGACTTTTAAATCAATCTATTAAAAGATTGATTGAATACATCTTCATTTGTATAAAACCTATTAAATTTGTCTTTATA
This sequence comes from Prinsepia uniflora, assembly GCA_032719365.1. Lineage (NCBI taxonomy): Eukaryota > Viridiplantae > Streptophyta > Magnoliopsida > Rosales > Rosaceae > Prinsepia > Prinsepia uniflora. The sequence goes on along the minus strand of CM064874.1, from coordinate 35,432,190 downwards.
ATACCATTCGACCATCTCCATACGATAATAAATGACTAGCTGACTGAGTTTTGAGGATTTAGGTTGTTGGGAAGGACTTTACACCGACACACATATTACTTGTTAAATCGTTTCCATCGGGAAATATGAAAAAATGACCGTATCTTATTCCCTCACATGTAGTATCCGTACCATTTCATCCATCATCGCAAACATCGCTTCTCGGTTCAATCTGTAACGACCCGAACGTTCAAAAAGGGGGAAATTTGAAAATTTTGAAGAAAATGACGATTTTGCCCCTAGGTAATGGGCGAACGGTTGACTTTTTGCTCGGGCCGTCAAATAGACGTTGATCAATAACTGTGACGTAGTTCGGGACGTCACGAGTTCATAGACAGGTGGCACGTCAGATTCCGACATTCGAGAAGGAAGTTATGACGTTCAGAAGTTCAAGGGCATTTTTGTAATTAGGACGAAAGGGGGAAAATGTTGACTTTTTGATTGACAACTGATTTCCACACAATTCGAGGACCGTTAGGTAGGTCCCGATGCCCTGAGTCCGTGGACAGGCGGCACGCTGAAAACGGACATCTGACGGTTGAGTTACGGGTATAGGATGAGGATGGGCATTTTGGTAATTTTGTGCAAAAGGGTAAAATGGTAATTTGCCAAGGTCCAGTTTGAAACAGCCGGGAATGCTATGCAATTGTTTAATTTTTTCTCTGATCTAGGAATTTTTTAAACCTTTCTCTGATTCAAGGACTTGTTTAATGATTTTGAGGTTCCCTGCTTTTGACAGATAACACGGCACGGGCACCCTGCTTTTGAATTGATTTTGGGTCTGTGCGGCAAACAAAATTTCAGAGAAGCCAGAGAGATTCCCACGACTTGTTTTCTGCATGGGTCGATTAACAGAGAGATAGGAGTGTTTTGAGAGTCATTCTGAGCAAGAGAGGGCTGAGAGCTTGAGAGAAAACAGAGTTCGGGGAAATTGTGAAAATTGGAGGGAAAATCGAATTTTGATTTGTGAAGGGAAAGGAGCTACACTGAGGTTAGAAATCATCTTCTGGACTCACTTAGATTACAACCGTACAAACTTTGAAAGAAATTGATCGCGGTTTGGCCAAGAACCCAAGTTCCAGTTTCTTGAAAACTTTGAGCTTGAGGACGACTACCTACGGGTAAGGATTCTTGAAATTGGTTACGGTTTGATGTTTTGGTAGGTCATACAAGCTTTTGTATCATTTAAATTAGAAAACCAATCTGTTTTGAGTGAGTTTCGAAAGTTAAGACAGTGTGTTTGATCTTGAGAAAAATGTTGGATTTAAGGCTTGATGCGTGAAATTAGGTTTACAGAACCTTAATTGGGTCTCTAACGGTTCTATTTGACGATTCAATTGAAGGATTGGAGTTGGATTTGAGCAGGATTGAAAAGGGTCATCGCGCGGGTCGAAGGACCCGTTTGCACGCTGGTCGGGTGAGGAAGACGACTGTGCAGGCACTGTAGCAGGCGCGTGAGTTTCACGCGCAGCCGCTTGCGGCGGCGCGTGAGGGCGCGTGGGCCAGATTCTCAAGGTGAGTTCAACGCGACTTTTGTCCTACACAATATAACGAACATTTTAGTGTTGATTTCGAATTAATCGGACACCATTTCGTTGTTGCTTCGAGGGTCCGAAAGTTTATGTTATGTTTTTAACTAACGTTTAATTCCCAGAAAATTATGGGAAATTAGTATGATGTTATTTGGGTCCTTAGTAACACTAAAAAATGATTTCGGTCAGGATTTGAGATTTCTGGAAAATGTTGAAAATTACGGAAACTTGTGCAGTGCGAAAACGGGCGTTATGGACGGTGTGTGAGTGGACTTTGCTTTCAAAATTTAATGCATGCATAAATATTTCTATGATTTCAATGATTATGATTATGACTTTTGATAATTACGATTTTCATATTTATACGTATTTTGATATGCCATACGTAATTACACGTATTTCGAGACTATGGTTTCTCTTATGCCTTGGTGATGTTTTGATGAACGATTTTACATGATATTGTGCGTATAATGTTTTAAGGATGTTGTGATTGTGATTGCGAGTATGACTCACGGTTTTGACACGTATTTCGAAACTGATACGGATTTGCACGTTTGACGAGATTTCGAGTATGTTGCGGTTTGACCGTGATTTTGGTGATTTGATTATGGTTTTGATGTTTTGACCTTGGGATTTGAAATATGATGTGATTTCAAGGATTTAAAACGGATTCTGAAAAAGGTGATTTTGGGCTTGATGCACAGGGCATAAAAGTAATTTTGATGAACGAGATTTCAGTTTTCGGAAGTTTGAAAATGGATTTCTAGTTTGGGTTCAGAATGACAGTTCCGGATGATGGCTTACGGAATCATCATTGCGAATTCGAATTCGGGAATGGATGATGGTTTGATAAAATGATTTGATATGATTATACATGTCCCGTTTTTAATGATGATTTGATTGTGTTTTGGGAAGTAAGATTTTGGGGATTTGAATGTGGAAATTCGGACATGAGTCATGTTATGACAAAATGTAATTTCGGATTGGATTTGGAATTTGGATCACGATGGATCCTGGATTGTTGTGATTTACAAATGGTTTTGGGTTTAAAGACCCGGTGCTATCGCTGGATAATGTTTTGAGTTTAAAGACTCGGTTAATTGATGACGGGGGAGGGCCCTTGATGAGTTTAAAGACTCGGTTACTGTTTTGAGTTTAAAGATGCGGTATGATACCCCCGAGGCCTATTGATTATGTTCTGAGTTTAAAGACTCGTTGATATCCCGGGAAGGCCTGATTATGCGCATGGTTTTGAGTTTAAAGACTCGGGCGCACTTGAGATCCAACAGATTGATTGACTTTTGAAGTATTGTTGATTTCCGATGTTTTCGGATGTGTTGGGCAATGGCCTGGTTTATATGGTTTGATGGATTTGGATTATGTTGTGTACTTGGATTTGATTCAGGGTTTTGGGCTGAGGCCCTTTGTTTACGATTGCGGGCTAAGACCCGAAGATTAAGAAAAAGAAAATGATTTGATTTTCGTACACGGTTTTCTTGTATTGGAAATAAAACGGATTGCGAAATGATTTTTCGAATACATGCGTTGGTTTTACGTGGAGGGTAGAAATGTCTTTCTGTAACTGTTTCATAAACTGATTTATTTTTTGTCCACTCACACCTTTTGTGTTTTTATGGACCCTCCAGGTCGTGGCGCATTGATCCAGGCTGATCGAGAGGTGGAGGCATGAGTGAGTACGTGTGTGGCTATCCCTGGTTTGGAAAGCACTGAGGATAATTTTGGGAGTTTCAATCGACTTTCCAAACGGGAGTAGGACTGGGCACGGTTATCAATGTCCCTTCGGGGGCGGTTCTGTCAATTTGGTATTAAAGCACTAGGTTGCTGATTCTGTTGCCACATCATGCCTCCAAAGTGTAAGCCTCGTGAGCGACCTGGTAGTGAGACGGGGTAAACGAGGGTGTATGAGACCTCGTGATAGATCTCGGATGAGATTGACCCTGGATTGCGGGTCGGAAGTCATGTAGAGTACACTGTGAACTACTGTTTGTTAGACGTAGAATTGTGTGGGTCGCAGAGACGAATGAGACTAGTGGCTAGAAAGGTTGCTTAATCGCGCAAGCTGCACTCGTGACGGGATTATTCACAGTGAATTCCTTAAATGGAATAAGTGTTTAAAGAGTCTAAAATGTGATGGGATACTTCTTAGGCCTTATCGGTCGTATCAGATATGGTTGAGCATTAGTATTTGCTCGGCGACTCGGTATGTCAGTGATGACATGATTGATTGGTATAAGACTGGACTCGAGAGGAGTCGAGATATGGATGTGGGACTCAAAATGAGTCCGAAGATGGGTTAGAAACGTGAGATGAGCCATGGTAAGGTATCAAGGATCGAGAGGAGCCAGAAGGGCTGATTATGGAACGTTTGGCACTTAGGATGCCAAGGACGGGTATATGGTCAGGTATTGAGGAGTTAGGGAATTATGGCTTGGTTTTGTTTTGGACTTGTGGGACGTGTCAATGTCCTTAGTGACAGAGGTTCAGGCGGAGACCCGAGGTATACAAGGATTTGGACTTAGGGGATAGTCCAGTTCGGTGGGACGCAAGTCGGGTCCACTGGGAGGTAAAGTAACAAGGGTAATTATATAGTAATAGTTATGATTGTGAGTCGTCTTGTCACACCATAAAGAAATGGTTATATAGATTGATGGATATAAGTGAGATGGCACTGTTGGGGGTGTGTTAGAGTGAAGATTGGCTCCTGTATTGGTTGTTGATATGGTAAGAGTGTGGAGAATTTTTGGGGCCCGTGATGGACTAGAGAGGCGTGGTCAGTTGGGACCACATGCCCGGGGATTTGCAATTCCTTCGTAGGAAGCCTGAGTAACCCTGGAGTGATGACCTAGATACCTATTACTTGGGATCATGATGTAAGATTAACCAGGACGTATGTACTTGGTGGGTCCCAAGTTATCCACTCTTCCATGTCCTGAGATGGCTATTGGTCGGGTATGTTGTTGTTTGTGATGGGTTATGGTATGGAAGTCATTAGACTGACTAGAGTTATCACTGTGATACTTTGATAATAGTTATGTGGTAACCTTGGTAACTATATATGGTAAAATTGGTGAGATATAAGGGTGGTAGACCTGTCGATGTGAGGTTACCCAGGATGACCCTACGTCACGGTCATCGGTCAAAGTCCATTTGACTGCCCGAATGAAAAGTCAACATTTTGCCCACGGCTAGGGGCAAAACGGTCATTTCGCATCGTTCGTCTGATTTCGCCCAACTAATCACGGATTAACCTCACTAATCGTGATTAGTCACTAATCTAATCTAGGAATTTGGGACGGGTCATTACAGTACAAGTTTGGGGGCTAACGCCGAGGCAGAGGCAGAGGCATAGGCATAAAGTTTTCCATTGCGGTGTAGTTTAGTTCACAGAGTAGGATTTGATCTTTATCTTGTTTTTTAATTTATACTCTATGAAACTATGAACTTGATGCCGAGTCGGTTGTACTGTTTAATCTCCCTGGTCTGACAATGGGTGTGGTGTAATTTTATTTGGTTATTTTGGTCTTTGTGTTCGATTGTCAGACGGGAGCAAGATACTTCCCGATTATCGACGCGATAATCGGGGTGGGTCCTGTCAACCTATGTGGAGCAGTTGGTCGAATTGAGCAAGATGATATGGAAATGTGATGCATTGTTGTAGTCGTAAAGGCAGATCTTGGCATCCTAACACAAAACGTAACTACTGTAAATCCTGTGCTAATTGCTATGTCGCAGTGACTTGATGGCGTTGAAAGCCGAATAGAAGATTGGCACAATCAACTTCCTGATGTAGTTGAACAGTGTATGGAAAAAATGAAGAACGACATCATATATGCAATGAAGGAAGGCCTCGAAAATAAAGAAGCAACATTACAAACTCCTCTAAACATGCTGAGCTCCCTCCTCCTTGAATGCATTGTCCTCTCATCGACAAGCACCCCCAATGCAACTGAGAACCTAGCCAAACCTCAACCTAAGGTATGAGGGAACTGGAGCTCTACAATGATCTATAAGAGTGCCTTCTTTTTACTTTTGCAAATGTATTCCCATTTTCTGCATTAGAATGTTCTTTTAGATACGGTAAATAGGCTTAATTTGGGGAATGATAAGTCTTATGTTGTGATGTGTCTATGCTTCATTGGTTGCAGTTCGTTATTGCCCCCTAACCTAACTTGTTTCTAAGTAGCCCACATTCAATTCGTGATCTTTGTTCTAGTTATTCTTGACATAAAGCTTCGGTTGCTTGGTTTCAAAAAATAAACAAACTGTTAGTTTATAATTCAAGAGCACAGGAAGAAATGAATGTACACCATAAGCATCTGAAACTTCCTGTATGTTTTACTTTGGTTGGAAATGAGTAAAATTGAAATCTACCTTCCATGTTGCCTATTATAAATTAATGATATTTAAAATTCAATCCATTGGATCGCAGGCAAAGGAGATTTTTATGGTAGAAATTAAAGATTCTATGTCCAAAAGTGGGGCTTCATGTCAAGGATCAACTACTATCGGAGACATGAAGAAGCCATCAGTTATGGGTGTAAACAATACACCAAATATTGTTCCCACCGATGTCACCTTACTTGAATACATTTTCTCTCGTAAAGACACATTTGGAAAAGGAAGGTAGTACTACTCTAATATTCTACATTTGTATTCTATTTCAATAATTATATACGTATGGTTGCTCATTTCGTACATGTCCTATGGCATATAGTGAATCAGGAATACCAGTCATTCAAACTCCATTCCGGACCATTTATAGTGGGAGTTTTTGTTCCCTTTCTACAGGAAAATGGTTAACCTGCGATGTAGGTGTACTGTATGCAACCAAACCACTATTTTATGAGTTGTTTTTTTTTGGTTATAATAAAGCACATCAACGTGATTGTGGATTTTGTAATTAACACGCAAGTTATAAATGTAGTCATTGATTTCCTTCAACTGGAGATTTCAAATAGTTGGTATTTTCCAACTTACTTTTGGGTAAGATGTAATTATGCTAAACTAAGTATTGATTTGGAGATTGCATGGTTTCTAATGTAAAATTGTCATTGTCTGTAGCAAAGAGGATTGCTTTGTGTGGACCCAAAGCGTTTTGAAGGACTAGTTGCGGATACAATACCAATTTGCAACATGGTAGTCCGGTTTTCAAATGTTCCTTTACACCAATGCACTGAGGTATGCCATGATTCCAGTCAACCACTTATATTACTTTGTGCAACATGAATGATAATGGTTCCTTGCGCTAACAAAGCTGAATCATAGATATTCATACTACTTCTAGACGAAGAGGGCGAGCATTGGTACCTAATGGTGGTTTCAATTAAAGCACATATCGTGCACGTTTGGGATAGTCTAAACATAGGATTCAAGCACAAGATTAGAGAAAATCTAGTTCAACTCCTAGTAAGTTTCACCTTCTTATTTGATTACATTGGTCATATTCAAACAATAATACACATACCATACAAATATTACATACTTGATACTTTATTCCTAACTTTTATCTTGTAGCTCAATTGTTTAGATATACTGTTAGGCCCACAACTACGAATATTGGTTGGACAACATTTAAACATTTCAAGATTTCCAATTGAATTTACAAAATCCGAACCCCAACAACCAAACACATGGGATTGTGGAGTTTTTGTCATTCAGAACATGGAGTACTACAACAAACAGTGGTTTAACCCTTTGACCGTAAGTGTCAATCCTCTTGATTTTAAGGTGATACCTTCGTAGTATATTTTGTTGTTTTAATTGGTTATGTAATATATTGATGTCACAGTTCAATTCAAACGATGCACGAAGGCACATTGCCCTAGACCTAATTAAGCACACCAACAATAAGTTGTTTTCCTCACTTGTTGACGTTTTGAGCACTATCAAGACACCAGACAAAACTACAGAGTACATGTCTACCAGAACTTTCGACTTGCGTATATCTCACCAAGGGGGCTATAAACACAGTGTAAGGAGAAAAAGGTGGGCAGTTGACTGTTTTTGAAGATGATGATGGTGCAGTTCATAGCAAACAACCGTACACCGAGAAGGTCAAGGGTCCATCGGCTAAGAGGATCCCAAAAAAGTAATTACCTATTTTCTTAGCTAATGTGTCTTGTTAATTATGGTGTCAATGGGGTTGGTGTTAAATAACCAATCTCATGTTCTAGCAGATTAGGAGGAATTTGGATTTTTCTAGACGATCTCCTTTTGATTCCAAATTGCATAACTGTTTGTTTTGTGCATATGAATGAATGCTGCAACCCAACCACAGTCCTCTTCACAGTATCATTTCCCAGTTTCTATCATTTCTCAGTAGGTTTTTCACTCAAGTCGTGGTGTAGCTAAATCTTCATTGTATCGGTTGGGAATTAAATGTGTAGCTAGAAACTAAATGAGGAAATTGAATACAAATAGTAGGCATGCGTGAGTGTACATGACAAGGGAGGCACGTGAATGTGAAGTCAAGCCGCACTTGTCCAAAAACATATTAAAGCTGCACAACCTGCAACCATGGTGATCACTAACGTACAACAAGCACTGCACAACTTGCACCACCGATTATAAGGAGAATTACAGCCACCCCCCCCCCCCCCCCCCCCCCCCCCAAAAAAAAAACAATGCACTCATGATGTGTGGGGCTATGACATATGGCCAACCCCCACCCAACACCCCACGAACTCTATTTGTTAAAATGGTCAGCAAACCCGACCTGAAAATTCGTATTTTTGCTAACGTTTGCCAACTCGCCTCTCTCTCCCCCCACCCCCAAAACCTCACGAGAATCTTCCACACAACCTGACACTCATACACCAACCGACAGACGATTTGCTATTGACTTTGCCCCTAATCATCTTCCAGCAGCATGTAACTTTGGTAACTTTGTTATCAAACATGAAGGAGTATTTGACACATAATGAGGGAAGTATCATCTTAATTCAACCACTCTACATAACATTAAGTACACCCGTATGTCTAATATTTTTGAATTTGTTTCATACAAAACTGCATGAATTAAAAATGGGTGGGTTGGTTGATTTACGTTTATTAACTTCTCTATTTTTTCACTGCCCCCTAAATTCCTATTGCTTCCATATCACACAAGTTATGTAATTCTTAAACACTTGGACAATGAAAGATGGACATGCTGCATATAACAAGAACATGGAGTACTACATATGTTTGGATATTAAAAACAAACGTACATAACCTCAATAACTTCATTTTCTCTTGTTGATTGTTGCAGATTGTAGTTGGGTTGTAAGAGTCCCAACAATTTGAAGTAGCTCATCACGTTGCTTTGTAAGTTTAGAAATGACGTTTTCATTGTGAAGTTGACGTTCTACTTATGTAGTCGATCTCCCTCCACTACTCGTTATCCCTATGGTAAGAGCAGGTGTCTGGATAGTGGCGAAGTACTCATGGTATGCATGAGTTGCCTCACCAAGTGTTTTATAAGATTTGTGTTTGGCATGGCTGAAATTGTTGACTTGTTTTTTAGCTTCGCTCCAACTATCGTAAATACCAGAAACTCTACCCCTAAAAACTACCCATACTTTACCCATGATTTAATATGCATGAAGGTTACATAGGGGTAAGATTTTAGGACCACCAGAAACCACCTAATTACTCTTGGTGGGTGTTACTCACTATTATAGTACCAACCCAAAGCTCCATCTCAAAGTCTCACTCTTGTTTCTCTCAACTAAAAAATTTTGCGATACAAGATGGGGAGAGAACCTAAATTGGGGCCTCACAATTGGGGTGCTTTTGGTGTGCTCCCTCTTTTTATTTATAGGGAGGGATGGAGATAAATGTTATGCACCTATCCTCCATCATGTCATATGTCATGTCTTTTACAATAATATGTAGATCACCTAAGCATGTGACACAATTCACGTGTTGCAAATTCATGTGTCGCACAACTCATGAAGTGGAACTACATAGATTTTTTTTTTCACCTATTTCTTATAAATAAAAAAATAAAGAGGATGAGGCATCAAATTGAATTTGGTAATTTGGTCTACTTGATTTCTAATAACTCAAATGAATAAAATATAAATTTTAATGGAATATGGGTACAGCCCTAATATTGAAATCGGGATTGATACATGGGTATACTCCTCTTTCGCCCGATCCTATTACTGTTAGGCGAGTACTACGCAGTGAGGGACATGGATTGGTTGATTAATGTACACAAAAATACATTGTCGCTTCATATTTAACCCATATCTTCCTACCAATAGATCGATAAGTTCCAAATATACTATGAATTTTTTTCAAACCACCATATCAAGTATCAATTTGCATATGAAAAAGTGCCTTCATGGTATGAAGACAATTAGAACTGCAATAGATATAAGTGAAACAACATAAAGTTGATATAAGCATATTGCAAATCAAATATTCATATAGCACATAAAGTCCAACAAAAACTCAGAAATTCTTCATGGTAGGGTCAGTGACAAACAGAAGGATAAGGATCCGTAGATAAACGCAGGCGGGACATTTGCCTCAACATTTAACAAACAATCACTTATCGGCCTACATATTGGCTCTCATTGCAGCAAACTCGGCTACATCACGTCCTGCAATTGATTTTTCTCATGCTTCGCAAATATAGCGTGAGTCGTTCGCGTTCATACTTGGAGTCATATTGCTACCATTCAGAAGGATAAAATGTAATTGGTTATACATGCTAATGAAATAGAAACTAATGCCAACATTTAACTAAGAAAGACCTACCTCGTGCATCTTCAATGCTTCGATACTTGGGTAATCGACCATGAAACGCAATACGAATACCCCGCAGTCAGCTCCATTTGGTTGCCTAGGTGCGTTAAGGTCATGCGACACTTGAAATGATCCCACACCCCTCAATCTCTCTATCTCGCCTATATCTAGTTCAGGCTCCGTAAGTAAAACTGCTTCCATAGCTCGCAACTAAACAAAGTCACCCACTTGTAAGGTTCCATCCCGAAATGAAGGATAAAAGGTTAATAATTCAAAAAAGTGAAATTGGAAAGTTCTAATTGCAACAACTTACCACTTTCTGGCATATAGTCACTCTTCGGCGATGTGCCCTCCCCTGAGTGAGCAGATCCCATATCACTGCGAGTTGTTCGCTAACATGAACTATGATGAGGAACCAATGTCCCGCCTCAACATCCAGCAGGGGGAGAAATATCTGCATATAGTTGGACAATGCAATGTAATGTTTTTAAATACCAAACACGATGGAATTTATTTTCATTACCATTTATTGTACCTTTTCAATGTTGTGGAAACCATCCCCTACATGCCTCATACATTGGTACCTCCTTAAGGACTGAATCTGGCGGGTGGCCATTACATCTTCTTCAATACATGAGACAGCTTTTGTTTATAATAGATGTGAAAGTGAGGATTATTGTAGACAGTTTTCAAATATTACGATGCAGGCTGTAAAGACTAACTTACCATAAAATTTGGTGGAATAAACCAATGCCCATCCTCATTCCCGTCCATCATATTCATCGCGAGGTCGATTATCTTCAATACGGTCCACACAAACAATACACAGGTCACTCGGGAAAATTCACATTTGAATTATCTACACCCTAGCAACACAGAGGGCGTACCTTATTGGAGATGAAGTTCTCTAGCAGCAGACATCTAAGATCTAGCCTTGTTAAGTGATCCACTTCCGTTTGGATAATAACTTCGCTACCTCATAATATAATTATATTAATTCAACAATATGATTGAGCGTCACCACTATACAGGGTAAACTTCCAAACAACAATGTGCACGTATTCATTTACCTTTGATCGTGTCGTGCATCAAATATGAAGTCCAGTAGGGACTGGTCAGCCTCAACAAACTCATTTTCAACACAGTCCTCCCAAATCCAGCCCTTCAGGAGTTTTTGCGCCCCCTTCGATGTGGAACGATGTGGCACAGCCTGCTTAGCGTTTAAACCTGTGCCTCCCAAAGCCATATTAATTTCATGCGCTGATTTTCTTTTCCCCTACTAACAATGGTTTCCATTGGTTGTCCATATTCCTCTTGTGTTGCATCACACATCATAGCTGTCCTATTTAATGATCCTAGAACCTGCAGCAAGGTTTAAAGTGTATCCAACCATATGAAGTCCAATACCATCAACTCACAATTACCAATATAATGCCTGAACAACCTCAAATTTTTTATGCAATAATGGTAAAAATAAAAATAATTGGGTGAATGTTGAATTACCTTCAATTTGTGGCTCGGTGTAGCGGTTGGTACATTCGAGCTTGCATTGTCATCAACCCCTATTATGTTGAATGTCTCAGTCATGTTGGCGACATTTTGGGTTTCATTCTCGCCTGTACTACTTGCAATCCGTCGTTGCTCCTATGTCTGTTTGTAAAGTGTATTCCACTTCTTCCTGTCCCACGCGCTAACTGGTGGTAATGTCCTATCCACCAACAAATACCCTTCTCCAATTTTGTCGATATAAAAAACTCCAAAATAATTGTGCATCCTACAAGAACCTCACCTTTTGAAAGTGAAAATTCTGTAATGTTGGCCATGAGATCATCCACACACAACGAGGGACAATTTATTTGACAGAACTCTATGCCAAACAAGAAGGCTGACAAGTAATTGGCTCTTACACTAATATAATCTATCGGAAATAGGACTGTACCCATAACATACAAGACAATATCAATCTCAAATTCATTATCCAGCTCTTGCTTGCTTAATATAATGTCCCTTAAGTCCTCCTACACAAGGGTTCCGTTATATCACATGTACTTTTCCCTAAATAGACCAACTGTGACCGTTGAAATGGACCCTCCCCTTCGACGTGGGTGGTTCACACCGGGGATTCCCATTATACGAGCAAAATCCCTTTCCCGGATCTTATGAACCCTCCCCTCAACTTCCATTGAGGTACCATCTGGGTTTGTCTTCTTTAGGATGGACTTGAAAAGCCTCGTGTGGATTCTCGTCCATGATAGTTGTCGTAAGCTTCGAAAACCCAACGCATCTACTGTTGCAGCTTGTGCCTCTGTCAACCTCTCCATAGTGACTTTAAAAAAATTGGGCATACATAATCTACACACTCTGCCCCCTTCTTGCCAATCTTTTTCCCTGCCTCCCCTTGATAGCTGTAGACCAACAAATGTTTGACCGTCTTTTTCATGCATGGGATGTTGCCACATACTAATTACTTCTACTTATGTTTTTTTTTTGATATTTTTTCCTTTCCATATTCTCTAACATACACAAAACTAGCAAATACTTTAAATGTAACTAGTTAGAAGCAGAGTATAAGAACCCAAGAACAACAGACATGCATGCATCCTGAATCATGGACTATGAAAAAAAGGAAGTATACAAAGGTTTAGGAATTCACTTACATAAGCCATTAAGATCAAGAACCTTGATTTTTGCAGAAATTGCAGAGTGCCTGGGGATATGTGTACGTAGGTACAGTGGTCGAGTGGGTTCCTAGGTCGCAATCTACAGATGGATAATGGGGATTTGGGTGCGCAGGTGGAGGGGAAGAGCACGGATGCGGGACTCGCTCCGGTTGTTGGAGATGGAGACTGATTCGAGTTATAAGAAATATGGGGAACCAAATTCGCACTGCTGATTGGTATAAACGCCTCCACGTATTTATTTAATCATTTGTAACGTACTTCAAAACATTGGTTTCTAAACGTTCCTTAGTACATGAACATCAACATGCTCAATTTATACTTTTTGTAACTGATCTAGGACTATATGCATTAAATCTAAAGGGTTGGATCAGATGATTGATGTCCAAATATGTTTATAACGTTTAAATCATCTTTACCACATCCATGTAGTGTTTAAATTAATTCCTTCCATACGTTTATTTCCTCATTTGCATTTCAACTACAATAACGATCAAATACAAGTTCGAACTTACCCAATTTTTGTAAAAGTTACAATTGAACATAATGTAATCGATAAATAAATTTTACCTATTTTCGTGTAGATAGTGAGATAGGTAAAATTTTGTCGTTTTTCCAACTTGGCTTTTTCGTACCTCCCTCAAATACCTATAGGGGAGTTTTCGTCATATAAAATCGAAGTACCATATTTTTCTCTTTTTGGGGCATTTTTCGTACCTTTATTCTTGTTCAATAATTCCTTCTTACATTCATTCATCATATTCAATATCTACAACCCCATGTACCAATTCATCCCCATCACAATTATCAAATAATCTAATTCATTAAGTTTTTCATTCACACATTACTTCCAATTGTTCGATCCAACACCAAAATCTTATACTTAGTTTATACTCCTTTTATAAAATTCACCTAGCCCACATCATAACCTTAAAGCAAATTGACCAAAATAACACATGCATACCAAGAACAAATACCAATTACCTCCCCTTAAAATACTAATTGGATGACACAATGCCACCAACTTCATATACAGCAAAAACGTAATTATCAATATTCTGACAAGTTGTAAGCTTTCTTCCTATCAAGCCTTACACTAATTATTTAGGATAAAGGAAACCAAGTTACCAAGCCTTCAATCATTGCTAATGTACGGGAATGATCAAAATTCAAATTACTACCCATTAATAATCACTTTTTACAAAATCATATATCAAAAACCTCGCCTAAGTGTGTGGCCTTTGAATTTACACCTGTTTTTTTCCCAACAGAGTTTTGGGAATCCATAACCTAAAAATTCAAATTAACACATCATAGCAAATCCAGATTCAGGCCATAACACAAATTTAAACCCACATCTTGATCATCGCTTCATACATTGCCCTCAACATCATCATCTGAGTCTTCATCATCGACATCATCATCATCATCATCATCATTCTCTTATTCTGAGTCTTCTTCATCATAATCACCATCATCTTCATTCTCGTCATCGTCCTCTTCTTCACTTGCATCTTTGTTTTCAACATCAAGGTCATTATCTTTATTCAATTCTGACATTGGAAACCTACAATGCAAGCTCATATGCATTGAACATCACCTTCCATTCCAAATACTACCAACAGTTGAAAAATAACAATAAAAATACATCTAAGTACCTATTTCCTATGCTCACTGAATTTGGAAATGCCTTATCTGATACAGGCCGAGATCCAACCTGTGGAAAAAAAACCATAAAGGCATGATTAGAAACATAACAAAAGACATATTTAGAGTAGCAAACATTCATGCTGATCAAGCCTAACTTAATTTCCATACGCATCCAAAGAAGTATACATATTTGGACTAGTTCCTTTGTAAATGGTAAAAATACCACACAGAACGGGTTGCGGTCTTGAAACTAGTTTTTTAACAGTAAGTAAGATGAGTTTCCATTCATCAAATTTAAATGCCTTCGGTTATGCAAAAATGAAGCTTATGAGTATGCTTTCAACGGCAAATGAGCACATGAACAAAAAAGTTAAT
Source organism: Prinsepia uniflora (assembly GCA_032719365.1). Classification (NCBI taxonomy): domain Eukaryota; kingdom Viridiplantae; phylum Streptophyta; class Magnoliopsida; order Rosales; family Rosaceae; genus Prinsepia; species Prinsepia uniflora. The sequence goes on along the minus strand of CM064874.1, from coordinate 35,417,159 downwards.
AAACTTGTTAGAGTTTTCATTCAATCATCCTTCCGGTATCTGAAAACAATAAGACTCCTTTTCTTTTCGAATGGATTTAGATTTGGATTTCTTAAAAACGCTAAAATTGTTGACCAAAGATACAATGCATATGTCTAGTAGTAGGATTTGATTATTTGAATAAGCAGAGAAGTGAAGAAAACAAATGGATTTAGACTGACTTTGTGCATCTAGTCATTTCAAATCACTTTCATTATTATGGCATCTACATATTTCAAATCTAATGTTTTTCTAACAAATAATCTTAGAATTAAATCCAAATCTAAACCCAATTCCCTCATCAAAGTGTCTATAATTTATAGTTGTGATTTCATTCCAATTAGTCATCCCTAAAAGATCACATATAAATAAAGCAGCAACCCAAATCCTTAGAACCGTAAATCTTTCCAATGCATCCGCAAAATATTTTTATATAATCATAAAGATATTATTGACAACAAGGAATAAACACCTCCACAGGTAAAACAAACTCCTACATAGAAACTAATAACACAATATACACAATATACACAACAATGCCACATCAAATCCTTGCATTCCAAACAACACCTACATTCTCAATATAGCGGAAAACAAAATCTGAAGGTACAAAACTTACATCTAACCCTCTCCACAGACAATAATGATTCATTCATCATTCATTAACCTGCAAGGATGACCAAACACTATTCAAGCAAATTTTCATCTCACATATGAACAAATTCTAATTAAAACTATTTTCACACACCACCTGTAAAACTTCTTGCACCTTAACTACATATTTCATCATACCTTACCAATTCCCTACATATGTATGCCATTTCTATATAAAAGAAACTATGTTTTACCTGGAATTTCTTCAGGCCTTAGTCTGGAACTCGACAACCCAACTCACTAAAATTTAAATGAAACCTGACTTCACAAAGCCTTATTGCATTTTCACCTTTGCACTGCACCAAATACCTCAAATTAATAACATACTACAATTCAAATATCTAAAAATCGAAGCATATTCAAAGTCAAATTAACCAATATAGCAAAAGTGTGCAAAGTAAAATTTTCAGATAAATAACTCATAACCCTATCAATTGCTATCAGCGAGAGTGGTAAGTTGAAAACATACAAAAACTATTACACACCCAAATTCACGGGATTTCTCCTATTCGACCAATAAATAACTCATAAACCTATAAATTGCCCTATAATTTCTCCTATTCGACCAATCACTAATCCTTACTCAACCAATCCTGTAATTTTTCTCCACAAATTACAAACCCAGTTCACTCATACATGTAATACCCCATATTTTCCATATCCATTCCATTTCCAAACTCAATTTCACCCATTCCCGTATTTTCCCTCCAAATTTCTCCAAATTTCATCTACTACGAACCCTAATTCACCCTTACCTGTAAATTTTAGCTTTTTCCGCTACACTTGTGCAGGCCTTCAACACTCGCGACTTCCAGCTCCGTTGACGACCCACAAGACGACCATATCCATCTTCTATCTCTACTGCGTCACTCACCATGCCTCGACTTGTCGATGAAACCACGGAACACTCTCTTGTTGCCCAGGACCCTCCTCGTTGCTGTAAATCTTCCTTCTTTCATGCGCGACCTCTCGACTGCCGCCCTAATTCACCCTTCCTCCTCGTTGCTGCCTAGGAAGGACCCTCTCGACTAGTCATGCCTCACGAGCTAGTCTCGTGCTCTTTAATTATTACCTGCCACCGGTTAAAATTATTTTTCTCTCAAATTCCCATTTTGCAAATAGTTTTTTTTTGGATACCGCACTAAAACCGGTGTCGTACCTTGGCCATTTCGCAAAATTTCATCAATTTCTAGCTTCTAATAAGTCTCGTGGAAATAAAAAGGTTGCTATGGGGTTTGTGCATTGATTTTTTGTCTGCTTTTGTTGAGATGGTTCTCCTAGATGAGCTTCCATTCTCATTTGTAGAGAAGATGGGGTTTATGAGGTTTTGTAGTGTTGCTTGTCCAATATTTAATGTTCTGAGTAGAACCTTAGTTAGGCAGTTTTTGATGATGCATGACAACATTAAAGAAAAATTGGAGAAAGATTTGTGTAATCATAGGGTCTTCCACACAACTGATACATGGACTAGCCTTCAAAACATCAATTATATGGTTCTAACTACCCATTTTATTGATATTGTTTGGAATATGCACAAAAGCATCCTGGTCTTTTTATTTTAAATTCCTAATCACCAATGTGCAACCATCGGTAGGCAAATATTGCCTTGTTTACTAAAATGGAAAATAGAATAAGTGTTAACTACTTACTATTGACAATTCTACCACAAATAAGACTAATTTGGATTGGGCTAGATCGAAGATGAATATGTGAAATAATTCACATAATGTGTTGGAAAGGAAGTACTTACACTGGAGATGTTGTGCTCACATTACTAACTTGGTGGTAAGTAGTGGAGAGACTGAATAGGTCAGTTCTAACTATTAGGAATTTTGTGAAATATGTGAGGTCTTCCCCAAAATAATGGGAATATTTTAAGCAATTTGTGGACAATGAAAAGCTCTCTAGCCAGGGTTTGGTATGTATGGATGTCCCTACAAGGTGCAATTCGACTTACATTATGCTGGATGCAGGATTGAAATTTAAAGAGGATTTTATTAGAATGGGGAAGGATCTAGAAAAGCCTTTTCTATCTTAGCTTAAATAGCCTGATGACGAATTTGATGAGGATTAGAACCTAGTGCAGAGTTGTTGTAGGAGACTTAGGATTGTGCCACCAAGCGAGGAAGACTGGGATAAGGCTGTAGTTTTTGTTAAGTTTTTGAAGCGGTTTTATGATGTGATATTGATAGTGGGTGCTTCTAATCACCCTACAGTCCACACAACCTTCCATGAGGTGCTAGCCATGAAACATGAAATTAGAAAGCTCTTTGTCTTTCTGAAAATGCTCACTAGCTCACCAATAGAGAAAGTGTTGTTGGACATGGCAGCACACATGAAGCAAGAGTTCAACAAATATTTTAAATCTTATAAGGATCTAAATAAGTTGGTGATAATAGAACTTATTTTAGATACGAGATTCAAGCTAAGACATATCACTCATTTGTTTAGGAAATAAAAATCTAATGAAGATGAGGAGCAATCTATAACCAAGGATATAAAAGGATTGTTAATGTCATTGTATGAGACATATGGAGGGAATGTGGAAGGGGAAGAACAACAAACAAATTTGCTAGATAGATTTCAACACTTCTATGGAATAATGCATAGTGGAGGTGGATATAGAGATATTTCGGATGATTGGAGTAGAGTTGTGGAAGAGAGTGAAGAGGCAGTAGTATCACGTGAAGTTGATCAGTTTTTGCTAGAATTTTCCCCCACCACACATGGCAGGCATAATTCAATTAAGTAATGGTGCTCGGTGGTAGGATTGCTCTCACTAGGGTGAGGGTAGCTCTCATGATCGAGAGGGTTTTGAAAATTTTGTCATTATAGCTAATCAATATCCCTATAGACTCAAGAATTTTTCCTATAACTAGAGAGAGGGTAGCTCTCATGATCGAGAGGGTTTTGAAAATCTTGCCATTATAGATAATCAATATCCCCATAGACTCATGAATTTTCTCCTAGTTTATAGGGAGGGTTCCAACGAATTGGGGGTCTTTGTTCATGATTTTGTATGCTAATACAAAATTAATGATCCAGGTCTATAGTTATATGTGAGGATGCAAAATACTTTGCATAGGAAAATACTAAAGGCACCCACTAATTTCCCAGCTCTCTTGATACCAACATAGGTGGCCCATGACATAGATTACCAAATCATTATTTTCAAGTAATTTTTTATAAAATAAATTTATAATTAATCATCTAAAATATTTATTAAAAAAAATCTACGACATAAAAATAAAAAATAAAAGTACGGACATCAATTTTTATTTTATTTTATTGAAATCGCTTCCTCATCCTTTCGTTCTCCAAACTTAAAAACCCTAAGTATCATCCCTTCCTGATCATCTCGTTCTTCAAATTGAATAATTCTAAATTCAAATTAACATGGAAATGTCGATTGCTATTCTAGAATCTATAAACTAAAAAAAGCCTAATTTATTGATCGAGAAAAAGTAAGCCAAATTAAACTCAGGTTTTTTCTCCCTACTCCTCCACAAAGAGGATAACCTAACACTTCAACTCTTAATCTTATTGATTGGGTGGTGGTGGTGCCAATGCCATGAAGGGTAGATTTCCATGCATGAATGAGTTTGTATCGCCAAGGCATCATTGAGTCTTGAGTTTATTGGATGTTTTATTTTCTTTTATGTTTCAATTAGATTGATTAATGAAAGGAGCTTTTTAGTTATCTAGATTGAGAATGATTGAATATTTGGAATCTAAATATGATATGGAAACGATATAGCCACGACTTATGTCATGGCACAGCACATTATCATTAATTGTTTAATAAAAAATTATATCGAAATATAAACTGCTGTTGTTTAGAGGAGACACTAGTAAATAGCGGGAAACTTGGTGTCACGAAACCAATTATTAAAAGAGTAAATCATTATTATATTTTTAACAACTTTTACTTTTATTTAAAACCTTTTCGTTTGGTATGCCGTATTGTACTGACTATTTCAATCGGATAGACTAATCTGTCCACTGGATAGACTGATTATTTAGTCGGGCGTTTGGTACTTTTTCGGATTAGAATGCCGACTATATTATACTGACCGGATTATATTATAGTAATTGATAAATACTTATATCTTAAATATTAATTATATATGTCATTATTTTTATTATTATTTATTTTAATAATAATAATAATTATTACTATTTATTACATTTTTATTAATTAATTATTTTTAATTTTATCATTATTATTTATTAAAATATCATTAATTATTAATTTATTATTATTAGAATTTATTACTTTATTACTTTTATTATTAATATTTACTAAATTAATATTTTATTTTTATTATATTACTATTTATTATTATTATTATTATTATTATTATTATTATTATTATTATTATTATTATTATATTTTATAAGATTACTAGTTATCCGACTATTTAATACGGACAATTTCGAGCGTATTATTTTAGCGTGTCTAGACTGTATAAAAATATTCAACCCACTTATACGGTGACTAATTAATACGACTGGTACCAAACACAGGTTTCGAATTATTTAGCCTATACGGACCGTAATACGGTGTACCAAACACACCCTTAATATTTGTGTATTAAACAAAATAAGTCCTTACTTCAAACCTTTTTTATTCAAAAATCTCTAAACATAATTTATAAGTAATAAATTCCACATCTATCATTTTATATCTCAATAAAGAGAATAAGTGAATTATTGAGAATTCTTTTAAACAATTAAAAATAATATTGTCTTTTTTTGTTCTCATTCCCCATATGCCCCTTAGTGTTTGATTTTTTTGACCTCTTTGACCCTTTATTATATTATGCATATAATAAATATTATATATATATATATTGTATATAGTTACAATTGGATTTTTTTCTATAAAATAAAAACTAAAATCCGTATTATCTGGGGTTCAACAATAAGGCATAGAATTTTTTTTTGAGTAAATCATTATTATATCCTTAACAACTTTTACTTTTATTTAAAACCTTTAATATTTGTGTATTAAACAAAATAAGACCTTACGTCAAATGTTTTTTTATTTAAAAGTCCCTATACAGAATTTATAAGTAATAAATACTACATCTATCCTTTTATATCTCAATAAAGAGAATAAGAGAGTTATTAAGAATTCTTTTAAATAATTAAAAATAATATTGCCTTTTTTTGTTCTTTTTGCCCCATGTGCCCATTAGTGTTTGATTTTTTTGGCATCTTCGAACCTTTATTATATTATGCATATAATAAATATTATATATATATATATATTGTATATAGTTACAATTGAATTTTTTCTATAAAATAAAAAATAAAATCTATATTATCTGGAGTTTAACGGTAATGTATAGAATATTTTTTGAGTAAATCATTATTATATCCTGTGGAACCCAAAATCATCCGAAAATTATGGAGCTGCCATGTGTGCCGTCATTCCCAAAAATGACCAAATTGCCCTTGGCAATAACGCTGATCATTTGAAAAACACCCGCACATTAAATAATCTATTTACCAGTTAAATACGATATTTGATCGGGTTAAAATCTCCGTAAGATTGATATTCTCCCCGAGAGTTAATTATCGTTATTCTTAATAATGGATAATTAATATTAATATTAAAATACAATAAATATCATTACTATCATGATGAGCCATCATTACAATTATTAAATAATATATTTAATAATAATATATTATTTACTAATTAAATATTCAACCGACCAATCCAAGGCTCCCAAGATTTTCCTATAAATAGCAAGGCACATTTCATTTCAAGGTACGTTGATTCTTCGCTTCGAAGTATATCCTTTTCCTCTCTCAAAGCTAACTTAAGCATCGGAGTGTTCTTGGTCGAACAACCCCCCGGATAAATCGATCGAGGCAACGATAGCTAATTGTTTGCTGTTTGCAGGAATTGTGAGGACTTTTCGCGGCGGGTTCAATCTTTGATTCAACAATTGGTGCTTTCATTGAGAGCTATTGAGATATACTCAGAAGAAGCTCTCTCATTTGTTCATCGTTCATCTTTCTTCGTTCGTCGTTCATCGACATTGTTCGAAGATTTTGAACGTTGTTCATCGCTCATCAGGATTTTGTTCATCGTTCATCTTTCTTCGTTCGTCGTTCATCGACATTGTTCGAAGATTTTGAACGTTGTTCATCACTCATCTTTCTTCGTTCATCGTTCATCTTTTTTCGTTCGTCGTTCATCGACATTATTCGAAGATTTTGAACGTTTGTTCATCGTTCATCTCCCTTCGTTCGTCGTTCATCGACATTGTTCGAAGATTCTGAACGTTGTTCAAATTATCCATCAACAGCTTTCCAACTCAACATTCTTCGAATCAGCATGGCTAAGGTTCGTCAATCCGTTCAGTCAGCAGGAGAAGGTGTTTGTGCCTCAACAGCTCAGACGAGGAATGAAGCTCACATAGAAACTCCGGAGAAACGCCCAGCTCAACTCAGGCGTGTCCATAGAAGCGCCCATTGAGACACTCGAAGGGAGGCCAACCTTCAATTTTGGAGCATTCCCCTCTCCAGCTAACCAAGTACCCGCGCTAGGGGAAGGAACTTCGACTTTACAACAAGCAAACGAGAGGTAGATAGGAAATGCATCACGACATGATCAACTCACAACAAACATGGTCCTAAAGGACTTTCTGGATAGGTGTCATGACATCTCAGGGAGAAGTCGTCACCAACCTCCCCAGGACAACTTGGCGCAGCAAGTTGAAGGGTTAAGCAAACAAGTTCAACTTCAGTCAGAGCTCTTGCAGCAACTCCTAGCAGGGAGACCAATCCAGGAGCAGGACAGACGATCCACGTCACGTGCAAGACAAGAGAATGCCCAAAGACGTCCTGGGAAAGAGCAGGTCCGCTGCCAAACAATGTCACGAGATACTTCGCTAGGCGACTCTGGAGAAGAAAGTCACGCTCATCGAGCGAAAAGCCCACAACGCCTAAAGCCATTAGTACGTGAACGGCTAGGAGGTAGGACTGGGGCGACTTCACGGGCAAAGCGCTCACAACACTCACATGGGAGCAGGCGGCAACTTCGAGCTCTATACAAAAACCCAAAACGATCTGCCCACGGCAGTAAAGGGGAAGATGAAGCCTACTTCCCTGCACGATCCCAGAGATCAGGGGGAGAAGCTCAAAGAGGTTCTCAACGATTAGCAAAAAGGGACTCATCGCCTCAGCAAGGAGCGTTGCAGGCTAATGATGTTCAAAAAATGTTGGGCATGCCCCTTCGTATGAATAAAATTATTATAATAATAATAATAATAATAATAATAATAATAATAATAATAATAATAACAACAATAATAAGTATAGACCACACGGTCCACACCCACATCATCTTAATTACGGGCTTTTAATCTCTCTCATGAGTCTCCAAGTCTCCACATCGTCTTCTCTGCTCATTCTTCTCGAGGAGGACTCCGCCCACCATCCATCATGCCTAACTCTGGCTCTCAGGACTCGTCCCAATCCCCCAGGATTATCTTGGGACGTTCTTGCTCCCGTTTGACACCGCGTGTCAGACCAGGGATACACTTGACCTCTGCTCGGGGTTAACCATAGTACGCCAGGATCGGTGCTGGCATGTGATGTCTTGATCTCTGCTACATTCCGCATCTGCGATCAACCTAAGGGTATTAAAACCATAAAAGCTGTAAGTGGACAAAACAACGGTTTATAAAACACATTTATACCCTTCACGTAAAAGCATTCATGCATCATAAAACCATTTTATTTCAAATCCTTTCTCGGAAGAAAACGTAATGCTTCCCAAATCAAAACACAGTGAAAACTGCTTCTCAAAAGAAGTCATCATCTAGTAGGGTCTCATCCCAAAAACTCAATCATAGAAAACCAGTATGGGTCTCAGTCCAAATCATAAAACCTGTGGGATCTCTACCCAAAACATAGAACACGTGGGAACACATCCCATCCTCATTTCAGTGTCGCCGTGAGCACATCACTCATCGCGACCATCTCTAGATAGTTGGGAACACATCACCTATCGATCTTGTCGCCACACACATAGAACTCATCGCGACCATCTCTAGATCATGAGGAACACATCACCAATCGATCTCGTCGCCGCGCACATAGCACTCGTCGTGACTATCTCTAGATCATCGGGAACACATCACCGATCAATCTCGTCACAGCGCACATAGCACTCGTCGCGGCCATCTCTAGATCATCAGGAACACATCATCGATCGATCTCGTCGCCGCGCACATAGCACTCGTCGCTACTATCTCTTGATCATTGGAAACACATCACCGATCGATCTCGTCGCCGCGCACATAGCACTCGTCGCGATCATCTCTAAACCATCACGAACACATCACCTATCGATCTTGTCGCCGCGCACATAGCACTCATCGCGACTATCTCTAGATCATCTGGAACACATCACTGATCGATCCCGTCTAGCACTCGTCGCGACTACGACTCTGACTCGAAAATCATCCATAGGGTCATATGCCTGAAATACCACCAAATGGGTCACAGCCCGAAAACCAGTGTCCAACGACACTTCATATTCCAGGATTTCTCGAATCCTATCAAATACATAACTAGGTCTTACGCCCGAAATACCTTTCGTAAAACTCATAACTGGGTCTCTGCCCGACTTATCTCGCGTTTGACTGTACTCTAAGTCAAACCTCAAATCAACTAGGTCATATGCCCGAATCTCGATTTCACGCATCTCCGTGAAATCCTCCAAAATCGTAAATCAGTTCCTCAGTTTCACGCCTCTTCGTGAAACCTTCAAAATCACATATAACTCACGCACGTAGTACACTTTGTTGTAGCCCAAACAACAGATAAAACGGAAATCTCAAACTACGTGCACTAACGCATTTTCCTCCTAAAATGCCCAAAAAATCATATTTAAATCATATGCACTCATGGCATCTCAAAACATGTTCATAAGTACATATAAAATATTTATGCATGCATCAAATTCATAAAACAAAGTCCACTCACAAACCATCCAACATGCGCCTTGATACGCGCGTCATAAGCCTCGCCAGGCTAATCACTATCACTGGAACTCCAGGACCTGTCCAAATCAAACTAGAGGGTTACTAACTACTTCTATAACCTCTCATAAAAGCTCCTTAATTTTCCGGGATTTTTAACACATTTTAAACTCGATCCTAAACCTTCGGACACCTCGAACTATATCAAAACGATGTCTGATCGACTCGAAACCAGTCCCAAAATGTTCGTTACATAGAATAGATGATTTCGTATGTTCAACACTTCCCCAAACAGTGCCCCACGTGCTCCCACGCGTCGCCTAAAGGCCCTGCACGTGGGAGCCACGCGCCTGCACCTGTTCATCTTCTTCCTCGCAATTCGGCTAGTCCAAACCAGTCCACTGGTCAGTCGGTCCAACCGAACTGGCATGACCGGTCAAGGCCTATATATTCCCATTTTTTCATCCTTTTTCTTCTTTCTATCCACCAATCCTCTCTAATCTATCCTAGGAATAGTTTTATGCAATTGAATCCATGAAAACTAACCTAAATCATGGTGTTTCAATAAACCATTTAAAGCCCAATCTTTCCTCCCACGGTCTGAGCACCTCTATGGGTCAAAATTACTCCCTAAGTGTAACAACCCGTCCCGAGAGCCGGGATGAGTAGGGTAATTAAGGTGTGATTAGTGAGGTTAATCGGCGGTTAGGTGGTCCCGATAGGTCCGTAAGTGTAGAATGACGATTTTGCCCCTGGTTCGGGTAAAATGTTGACTTTAGTTCGGGTGGTCAATTGGACTTTGACCGGTGACTAGGACGTAGTTTAGGACGTCACGAACCCGTAGACATGTGGTACGTTCGATTCCGACATCTGAGGAGGAAGTTGTGATGATCGGAAGGTCGAGGGTATTACCGTAATTTTGGTAAATAGGGGGAAAAGTTGACTTTTTGAAAAATCGGGTTTTGGTATGTTGACCTAGGATGGTTAGATAGATCTCGTCGTCCTAAGTTCGATGACAGGCGGCACGTATTCATTGGATTTACGAGGCGAGAGATACGGGTCTAGGAAGTCGTGGCAAAACCGTAAAAAATGAGTTAAATTGGAGGGTATTTTGGTCTTTGTGGCACATTGGGATTTGTGCAGAGAGAGAAGAAATGGAAGGCTGAGATTGAACCAGGTGGGAGAAGGGTTGAGTGATTGGTGACATGTGGCACAGGACTAGAGGATTCTGGTGGAATCCTGTACGTGCGCGGTCCCAATTATTTGGGTGCAACTGCGTGTGCCCGTGTGTTGTTCTTCGACACAGACAGAAACAGAGGGTGAGGAATTGGGAGCAATTGATCGACTCAGTGCAAGGGGGGGTGAAGAGTGCTCGTGAGAGAGTGACAGGGAGGAGTGTTTGTACTAGTGATCGTGTTTTGGTGGAGGAATCGTGCACGGCGGCACGGTGGTGGTGCGGCAAAGTTTTGGGGAAACAGGGAGACCGTGAGAGAGTTGGTGGTGGCTATGCCGTGTGGTGACTCAAACCACGACCGTGGGAAGTTCAGGAGGCTGCAGGGAGTCCAACGAACACCGTGGCACGCGACGGTGTGCACGGCGGAGACGCAATCGAAAGGTGAGATCTCTTGCTCTGTTTTTCCCGTGATGTTCAATTTGGAAGTCGTGAGGTTGGGCTTAGAGTCGAGAGGAATGAAGGTCAGGGTGAGGTTCAGGAGGGTCCTAGGCATCGACTAGGATGGTCGCTGTGACGGGGGTGTACACGGCGGAGATCAGACGACGGCAGGCACTCTGGTGCTCTGTTTTGCCGTGATGTTCGAACCCAAAGTCGTCGAGGTTGGGGCTGAGTCGAAGGTCTAGGAGTGTTGGTCTAGGATCAGTAAGGCCCTAGGAAGAGTCTGGTGTTGCCACCGTGACGGGGGGTGACCGGAGCGGATGGATCGTGAAATAGGGGGAGTATGGCCGTCTGGTTCGAGCTTGAATCGACGATGATGGGGCCATGTCGAGGTTAGAGGAGTAGGGGGATGAATTCTTGGTGCCTGGATGAAGCTATAGGAAAAGATAGGAGATGAAATGGTGGCCGGACGGTGGAGATTGCTTCTCGCCGGTCCAGGTTGCAGCGCTGGTTCAACACAGTGAGTCGAGGTTGATGACAGTGCACTGTAGCAGCGTGTGAGGGCCACGCGCAACCACTTTGGGCGGCGCGTGGGGGCGCGTGCGGTGGCGGTTGGAGAAGTAATCAACATGGTTGTTGGTCTAGGAGTTATGGTGAGTTCAATGGAGTTGGTTTCGGGTCAATCGGACGTCGTTTGAGTTTAGTTCCGCGAGGGTGAAGGTTTGGGGTCCCGAGTTTTACGTTTTCATTTCGGGGAAATTTAGGTGAATTTTTGTAGACGTATTAGTGACGTATTTTGACGATGTTTGACAGGATCGGGATTTCCCGAGGAAGCCGAGGAACGTACAAGACGTTCAGGACGCGAGTAGGGCTCAGTACTGTGAGTGGACCCTTTTCTTAAACTCGAACATGCATAACTATTTTCTATACTTGTTTTATATAGTTGATTTCATGATTAGTGTATTTAGGATGTGATTTTACATAATTGCACATTTTTAAATACGGTATTTGGCACGTTTTACGATAAAAGGTTGATTTCTGGTTATAATGTTATAGTTTTGAGATTTCAAATGGTACATGATTTCTAATGATTATAAATGGATTTTGGAACATGATTTTGAGAAAGGGTTGGTTTTGAAATCGAAATTGACAATTGGACTTTGGTTAAAGGTTGAAAAGTAAATTTCCGGATTTGGGTTCGGAATGACGGTTCGGGATGCCCTAAGGGCGTCGGACCGGAGATTTCGAATTCGGATTTGGATATGGAAATGGATAATGGTTTTACAAATGATTTGGATTGGATTTGCTGGATCTGGTTATTGGGTTTAAAGACCCGGATATATTTGACGGGGGACGGGCCCGGATTGAGTTTAAAGACTCGGGAGTTTAAAGACTGGGATATATTAATATTTCCCCCGTAGGCCTTTGAGTTTAAAGACTCGGGAGTTTAAAGACTCGGATACTATTAAGGCCTGGATTGAGTTTAAAGACTCGGGAGTTTAAAGACTCGGATAGGTCCAGCAGGTTTGATCGGAAAATAGTGAATTGCTGTTTATGGATCCTGATACAGTTTTATGATACATATACTGTGATTTCTATAACTGTTTTATAGTGTTTCTGTTTCTCATGATGTGGTTTATGGTACTTTGGTTTCTAACTGTTTTAATAACTGGGTTATGCATGTGGTTTTCAAAACGGAGGGTTAAATTCGGTTTTCTGATAAATGGTTTTAGAACTTTTCTTTTATTATGGTCCACTCACATTTGCTGTTTTAAATTGCCCTCCAGGTTGTGGAGCTAGCGCGGGGTCTTGACGTCGAGGCAGTGTCCGAGGCATAGAAGTGACGTGAGGGATTCCGGAGTAGTTGGAAGTCTTCCGTGTGCGTGTACTTTATCTGTTTTTATTTCTTTGGATTTCGAGCTATACTCTGTAAAACTATAACTTCAGAACATTGTGGTTAATTACTCCTGCGTTTGGTTGGGTTTGAGTGAGTTTTATCTGAATGTGGCGTCGGGGAGTCAGACGGGAGCAGGATTTACCTCGGGTTTCGGGGTGAAACCGGGGTGGGTCTTGACAATTGGTATCACAGCATAGGTTTTGTCGAGTTTGTTGGGTCTGTCGGTTTGTGAGGTTGTGTTTTAGTTGTTTGACTGCTTCTATTCCTCTTTCAACGTGCGGTTGCCGATGCCTCCAAGACGTAGACCCTCTCCACAACCTGAAGACGAAGCAAGAGAGACAGAGAGTGCTACGATCGAGCGAGCCCAACGGCTCGGGGCGACTACGTTTTGTGGTGGGGCTGATCCTGAGGAAGCCCAGAGGTGGATTACCATACTTGAGCGGATCTTTGCGGTGATGCATTGCCCGCCAGAAGAGCAAGTGTTGTTGGCTACATTTTTATTGGATGGGGCAGCGTACGAGTGGTGGTACACCCTCGAGTTGTCTGGTTGGGATGCCCATACGGTGACTTGGGTGACGTTTAGGGAACGGTTTCTGGAGCAGTATTATCCTCGTTCTTTCCGGGATGCCAAGGAGGCGGAGTTCTTGCATCTCCAACAAGGGAATATGACAGTGGCTGAGTATGAACGGAAATTCCAGATGTTGTCCCGGTTTGCTCCTGCTTTTGTGGCCACTGAAGCCGAGAAGTGCCGTAGGTTTGAATTGGGCTTGCGAGGCGAGATTCGAGCCATAATGACGGCTGGATCCTTTGCTACCCTCCGCGACTTGTCGGATGCTGCGGTAAGGGTGGAGGCTAGTTTGCCGGTGCGCCGCCAGGAACCATCTATTCCTGGAGCTTCGAGCCAGCGGACACCGAAAAGAGGTAACGTCGATGGAGCGTCGTCGTCGGGCGATGATCGTTTCGGTAGACCTGGGAGTTTCCAAAGTTCCAGATTTTGGGGTTACCGCGCACAGCCGACTCCACAAGCGAGCGTGACGTCTGTAGCGTCTACAGGGAGACCGAGCAGTGGACCGGGTTGGAATGTGTGTTTCTACTGTGGGGAGCGAGGTCATTTCCGACGTGAGTGTCCACTGTTGCCACAGGATGGTGGTGTAGGTCGAGGAGCAGCGGAGCCCAGACAGAGTACAGCGTCAGGGACAGCAGGCCCGAGAGGAGGTGGTGGCACTGCTACTAGTAGTTCGAGGGGACGTGGTAGAGCGTCGGGATCTCAAGCCCGAGTGTTTTCGATGACTCAGCAGGAGGTTCAGTCGACTCCAGATGCAGGGACAGGTACTTATATTACTTTTGGTTGTGCTGTACTTAGTTTTGGTTGTTGGATCCCAGGGTAGAGTCTAGGAGTTTTCCTAGAGAACTTGGAGTGTTACAGTGCGTTCCGTAGAAGGATGACGGAAGGTACAGGAAATGAGTGACTATAAATGATCGATATGAGGTTATTGAAGGAGAGAACCTACAAGCTAGAGTTTGCCTTTAGGACTTTGTAGATTTATTCCGACCCAATGGCCGAAGCAACAACCGAGGGAGGAACCAGCCAGAGAGGAAGGGTAGGTGGTTGTACTCGAGGATGTACTCTGTGAATGCTATTGGGTACTTTCAAATGAGGTATTGTAAAATACCTTTGTTTTCTGTTCATAGAGTTTCCCTTGCGTATACCATATAGTTGTTCCAAAGAAAGAGTTGGCCGTGGTAACAGTAGTTGGAGATGGTGGGAAATACCCAAGGTGGAGATGATAGACAGGAAACCCAGGAGAGGTTGTTATTGACCGAGTGTTGATTACCGGGTAGGAGACCCTAGGTGTCGGGAACTAGCTGTGGAATTTCGGGGAAAAAATTCTGTTTAGGTGGGTAGATTGTAACAACCCGTCCCGAGAGCCGGGATGAGTTGGGTGATTAAGGTGTGATTAGTGAGGTTAATCGGCGGTTAGGTGGTCCCGATAGGTCCGTAAGTGTAGAATGACGATTTTGCCCCTAGTTCGGGCAAAATGTTGACTTTAGTTCGGGTGGTCAATTGGACTTTGACCGGTGACTAGGACGTAGTTTAGGACGTCACGAACCTGTAGACATGTGGTACGTTCGATTCCGACATCTGAGGAGGAAGTTGTGATGATCGGAAGGTTGAGGGTATTATCGTAATTTTGGTAAATAGGGGGAAAAGTTGACTTTTTGAAAAATCGGGTTTTGGTATGTTGACCTAGGATGGTTAGATAGATTTCGTCGTCCTGAGTTCGATGACAGGCGGCACGTATTCATTGGATTTACGAGGCGAGAGATACAGGTCTAGGAAGTTGTGGCAAAACCGTAAAAAATGAGTTAAATTGGAGGGTATTTTGGTCTTTGTGGCACATTGGGATTTGTGTAGAGAGAGAAGAAATGGAAGGCTGAGATTGAACCATGTGGGAGAAGGGTTGAGTGATTGGTGACATGTGGCACAGGACTAGAGGATTCTGGTGGAATCCTGTACGTGCGCGGTCCCAATTATTTGGGTGCAACTGCGTGTGCCTGTGCGTTGTTCTTCGACACAGACAGAAACAGAGGGTGAGGAATTGGGAGCAATTGATCGACTCAGTGCAAGGGGGAGTGAAGAGTGCTCGTGGGAGAGTGACAGGGAGGAGTGTTTGTACTAGTGATCGTGTTTTGGTGGAGGAATCGTGCACGGCGGCACGGTGGTGGTGCGGCAAAGTTTTGGGGAAACAGGGAGACCGTGAGAGAGTTGGTGGTGGCTACGCCATGTGGTGACTCAAACCACGACCGTGGGAAGTTCGGGAGGCTGCAGGGAGTCCAACGAACACCGTGGCACACGGCGGTGCGCACGGCGGAGACACAATCGAAAGGTAAGATCACTTGCTCTGTTTTTCCCGTGATGTTCAATTTGGAAGTCGTGAGGTTGGGCTTAGAGTCGAGAGGAATGGAGGTCAGGGTGAGGTTCAGGAGGGTCCTAGGCGTCGACTAGGATGGTCGCTGTGACGGGGGTGTACACGGCGGAGATCAGACGACGGCAGGCACTCTGGTGCTCTGTTTTGCCGTGATGTTCGAACCCAAAGTCGTCGAGGTTGGGGCTGAGTCGAAGGTCTAGGAGTGTTGGTCTAGGATCAGTAAGGCCCTAGGAAGAGTCTGGTGTTGCCACCGTGACGGGGGGTGGCCGGAGCGGATGGATCGTGAAACAAGGGGAGTATGGCCGTCTGGTTCGAGCTTGAATCGACGATGATGGGGCCATGTCGAGGTTAGAGGAGTAGGGGGATGAATTCTTGCTGCCTGGATGAAGCTATAGGAAAAGAGAGGAGATGAAATGGTGGTCGGACGGTGGAGATTACTTCTCGCCGGTCCAGGTTGCAGCGCCGGTTCAGGTTGCAGCGCCGGTTCAACATAGTGAGTCGAGGGGTATGACGGTGCACTGTAGCAGTGCATGAGGGCCACGCGCAGCCACTTTGGGTGGCGCGTGGGGGCATGTGCAGCGGCGGTTGGAGAAGTAATCAACATGGTTGTTGGTCTAGGAGTTATGGTGAGTTCAATGGAGTTGGTTTCGGGTCAATCAGACGTCGTTTGAGTTTAGTTCCGCGAGGGTGAAGGTTTAGGATCCCGGGTTTTACGTTTTCGTTTCGGAGAATTTTGAGGAAATTTAGGTGAATTTTCGTAGACGTATTAGTGACGTATTTTGACGATGTTTGACAGGATCGGGATTTCCCGAGGAAGCCGAGGAACGTACAAGACGTTCAGGACGCGAGTAGGGCTCAGTACTGTGAGTGGACCCTTTTCTTAAACTCGAACATGCATAACTATTTTCTATACTTGTTTTATATAGTTGATTTCATGATTAGTGGATTTAGGATGTGATTTTACATAATTGCATGTTTTTAAATACGGTATTTGACACGTTTTACGATAAAAGGTTGGTTTCTGGTTATAATGTTATAGTTTTGAGATTTCAAATGGTAAATGATTTCTAATGATTATAAATGGATTTTGGAACATGATTTTGAGAAAGGGTTGGTTTTGAAATCGAAATTGACAATTGGACTTTGGTTAAAGGTTGAAAAGTGAATTTCCGGATTTAGGTTCGGAATGACGGTTCGGGATGCCGGAAGGGCGTCGGACCGGAGATTTCGAATTCGGATTTGGATATGGAAATGGATAATGGTTTTACAAATGATTTGGATTGGATTTGCTGGATCTGGTTATTGGGTTTAAAGACCCGGATATATTTGACGGGGGACGGGCCCGGATTGAGTTTAAAGACTCGGGAGTTTAAAGATTGGGATATATTAATATTTCCCACGTAGGCCTTTGAGTTTAAAGACTCGGGAGTTTAAAGACTCGGATACTATTAAGGCCTGGATTGAGTTTAAAGACTCGGGAGTTTAAAGACTCGGATAGGTCCAGCAGGTTTGATCGGAAAATAGTGAATTGCTGTTTATGGATCCTGATACAGTTTTATGATACATATACTGTGATTTCTATAACTGTTTTATAGTGTTTCTGTTTCTCATGATGTGGTTTATGGTACTTTGGTTTCTAACTGTTTTAATAACTGGGTTATGCATGTGGTTTTCAAAACGGAGGGTTAAATTCGGTTTTCTGATAAATGGTTTTAGAACTTTTCTTTTATTATGATCCACTCACATTTGCTGTTTTAAATTGCCCTCTAGATTGTGGAGCTAGCGCAGGGTCTTGACGTCGAGGCAGTGTCCGAGGCATAGAAGTGACGTGAGGGATTCCGGAGTAGTTGGAAGTCTTCCTTGTGCGTGTACTTTATCTGTTTTTATTTCTTTGGATTTCGTTCTATACTCTGTAAAACTATAACTTCAGAACATTGTGGTTAATTACTCCTGCGTCTGGCTGGGTTTGAGTGAGTTTTATCTGAATGTGGCGTCGGGGAGTCAGATGGGAGAAGGATTTACCTCGGGTTTCGGGGTGAAACCGGGGTGGGTCCTGACACTAAGGACTTAATTTAGCTTATAGGAACCTTAAAAACAGGTTTAGGCGTTTTGTTTAGGCTTACCTTGCCGGAAATTGAATTCGGTGGCTAGCCACCGAAAATTCCTCACGGTCGTTTCACCGCCATGTTTGCACCACCGTGGCCAGTGGCTACCAACGACCATGTCTCAACCTCCCCTCTTACTTCTCTGTTTGTGCCATCAGCAAAAGATTAAGGTTTGTGTGGGCTGGGATGGGTTGTGGTAGTTTGTTTCTGTCTCTGTCCAGAAGAACCAAGAAGATGAATGAAATAGAAGGCAAGGGATATGCATGTATCTGTGTAATGGGAGCAATGGATGGGTGACACTTGTCACTCATCCAGTTTTAGGACAAAATTCCACTTTGTCTCGTGAAACGTGCCATCGTAAATAGTTCCTCAGATCCTCCGTGACCTGTAACTTTTACGTCGGACGTTCGATTTTGACGTGCCGCTTGTCTACGGACTCGTATCGACCCGATTTATGTAACGTCCTCGGTCATCGGGTATCGGACCTTCGGGTCTAAAGTTAACTTTTCGCCCTCGTTTAGGGGCAAAATCGTAATTTTGCCCTGAACGTCCGATAATCCCTGATTAGCCTTGCTAATCTGTAATAATCTTAATTAATCCCTAAAATCAGGGACGGGTCGTTACACTGGCCACACCCAGCTTCTGTAACGACCTATCCCGGGAGTCGGGATTAGTGAAGTGATTAGTGACGGATTAGCTAGGTTGATCGGTGTTTAGTTGGTTACTTTGGACAGTTAGCGCAGAATGACGATTTTTCCTCTAGACTGGGCAAAATGTTGACTTTTAGTTCGGACGGTCAATTGGGCATTGACCGATGACCGTGACGTAGTTCGGGACGTCACGAGTCCGTAGACAGGTGACACGCCCAATTCCGACATCCGAGGAGGAAGTTATGATGTTCGGAAGGTTGGGGGCACTTTCGTAATTTTGTTAAAAGAGAGAAATTTGTTGAATTTTTGAACGACCAAGTTTCTTCACGCAAATCGAGGATCATTAGGTAGATCTCGACGTCCTGAGTACAATGACAGGCGGCATGCCTTTATCGTACAACGGACGGGTGAGATACAGGTCTAGAAAGTAAGGGGTAAAATCGTAATTTGCATAGTTAGGGGTATTTCGGTCTTTTGCACCTTGGGAAGGGTGCCACTTAGATGAGGACAGGTGTATAGGGTTTAATTGGATATTTTGGGATGGGACCACCAGGTGTTTGACACCTGGCTGGATTCTAGTGGGTTCTAGCCTACACGGGTACAATCGTTTAAATGGCTTGTTTGTGTTAAACCGTACATTTTGGAGAGGAAGAGAGACTGAAGAACAGGGAGGAAATCGACCCAGTTCAGTGTGTGTGTGTGTGTGTGAGTCCTGGTGATCAAGTGAGAGGCTGGTGAGTGTTTGGGTGAGATGTCAGGACCCGACCCTCTTCTGTCAGGTCCCGATTCATCTAGCACGATATTGTCCGCTTTGGGCCTCGCCCTCACGGTTTTGTTTTCGGGAGCTCACGGTGCAACTTCCCAGGGGGTCACCCATCATGGAATTGCACGAGCCTCAACTCGCTTAACTTTGCGGTTCCAATCCCCCCCAAAGCCACTGAGTTCTCAAAAGGCCTCATGATAGATAGGTGAGTGCCTACACCTTTAAGGCACACCACCATCCTCTCCCAGACCATTTCCCCTCGTAGGAATGTGAGATTGTTCACCGTTCCCACCAGGACACGGGTCTTACAATCCACCCCCCTTAGGACCCAGCGTCCTCGCTGGCACACTTCCCGGTCGGGGTCTGGCTCTGATACCAAATTGTCAGGACCCGACCCTCTTCTGTCAGGTCCCGATTCATCTAGCACGATATTGTCCGCTTTCGGCCTCGCCCTCACGGTTTTGTTTTCGGGAGCTCACGGTGCAACTTCCCAGGGGGTCACCCATCATGGAATTGCACCAGCCTCAACTCGCTTAACTTTGGGGTTCCAATCCCCCCCAAAGCCGCTGAGCTCTCAAAAGGCCTCATGCTAGATAGGTGAGTGCCTACACCTTTAAGGCACACCACCATCCTCTCCCAGACCATTTCCCCTCGCAGGAATGTGGGATTGTTCACCGTTCCCACCAGGACACGGGTCTTACATGAGAGTTGTGTGAGGAAAGGCTGAGAGGAGGGTGAGTTTTCTCAGAAAACAGAGAAGGGTCGTGATGGTGGTGCTGTCGTGTCTTGATCAAACCATTCAAGTTTG
Organism: Prinsepia uniflora; assembly: GCA_032719365.1. NCBI lineage: Eukaryota > Viridiplantae > Streptophyta > Magnoliopsida > Rosales > Rosaceae > Prinsepia > Prinsepia uniflora. The sequence continues at coordinate 35,396,717 of CM064874.1, read as the reverse complement.
GAGTTGTGGGCATGTTCAGAGGACGGAGGAGAGACGTTAGACGGGCTGGGCCACAGCGGAGTTCACGGCGATGCACATAACAGGTAAGCTTTCCCCTGTTTCCCCTGTTTTCCCGTTTGAGTTCAAAATGAAAGTCGTGGGTTTTGAGGCTTAGTCGAGTAGTTTTATTGGTTCTAGTAGCTTTAGGAGGTTGTGCTTAACCTTAAGGATTGAACCAGAGCGTAGGGGTGGCCACGGGTAGCCGGAATTCGAAATTGGTTTTTGTGGGTTTTGAGTTCAAGTTTGACAGGTATGATTTAGGACTTTAATTCGTGTTTTAAGGAGTGGAATAGGTTTCTAGGAAGGGGACGAACCTAGTGGGATCAAAAGGGTAGGAAACGGGTTAGATTTGAGGGGAAAACCGGTCACGCCAGTTCGGTTCGACTGGACCGGTCTGAACCGGCTGAGCAGAAGGTTGAAGAAGATGAACAGTGCAGGCGCGTGAGGCCCACGCGCAGCCCCTTTGGACGGCCCGTGGGGGCGCGTGGGGACTGTTCTGGGTAAACTTCCAACACGGTTTTCATTCTAATCGTTGTAACGAACATTTTGGGACAAGTTTCGAGACGATCGGACATCGTCTCGAGTTAGTTTCGGGTGTTCGAAGGTTTAGGATTCCGTTTAAGTACGTTTGAAATTCCGGAAAAATTGGGGAAAATAGGATAAGCTTAATTGAAGTGTTAGTGACCCGTTTTGGTGACTCTGGACATGTCGGGAAATCCATGAGGACACCGAGGAACGTACGGGACGCGAGTGACGTGCCCGGGAACTGTGAGTGGACTCTTTCTTTCTAACCGAGCATGCATAACTGTTTTTATCTACTTGTTTTATGGTTTTAAATATGATTTCATGATAATTGATTATTCTATATCTGTTTTACATAATGGCACATTTTTCGAGGCGTTTACGTATTTCAGCACGTTTTACGAGAAATGCTTTGATTATGATTTTGATGCTATGCTTTTGGGGTTTCAATCTATAATTGGTTTCCAATGATTGTATGTATTTTGAGACATGATTCGATAAACAAGGTTTCCAGTTTTAGAATCAGATTTCGGAAATCGAGATTTAGTTTTAAAGCTTGAAAAAGGGATTCCGGATTTGGGTTCGGAATGATGGTTCTGGACGCCGGAATGGCTTCAGGATAGTGATTTCGAATTCAGGTTTGGATATGGATTTAGAAATGGTTTCCAAACGGTTTTGGATTGGATTTGCTGGATCTGGTTATTGGGTTTAAAGACCCGGATTATGATATGACGGGGAACGGGCCCGGATTGGGTTTTAAGGCCCAGATTGAGTTTAAAGACCCAGATTGAGTTTAAAGACTCCGGAGTTAAAAGTCTTGGATATTATGATATTTCCCCCGTAGGCCTGTTGAGTTTAAAGACTCGGGAGTTTAAAGACTCGGATTATATTGAGACCTGGATTGAGTTTAAAGACTCGGATTGATTCAGCAGGTTTGATCGGATGATGACATTGGTATTTTATGTTTTATGATACTGTTTCCATGATGATTACTATGTGATTTATAAATGTTTTCCAGATATTGGGTTATGCATGCAAGTTCTCAAAAAGGAGGGCAAGCCCTGGTTTGTTTAGTAAATTGTTTTCGAAACTATTATTTATTTTTAGTCCACTCACACTTTCCTGGTTTTTAAATACCCTCCAGGTCGTGGTGCTAGCGTTGGGGATGACGTTGAGGTAGAGTCAGAGGCATAGAGTTATCCCGGGGTTTTACCGGAGTTTCCGTTACGAACTTATCCGTTGTGCATGTAGTCAACTTTAGTAGGATTTCTGTTTTACCTTGTTTTGTACTATGCTCTGTATAGCTGTTGACTTGTTGGATTTTAAATTCTCCCTGGTCTGGCAATGTAATTGTGGGTCTTTTTGAGGTCGTTTTAGTCTTTTGTGTTGGGCTGTCAGACGGGAGCAGGGTTCGTCCCGGTTATCGGGGTAATAATCGGGGTGGGTCCTGTCAGCTTCGCCACCACAAGCCAAAGCCATCTCCACATCAATATAATCTCATCCTAACTGGTCTCCATCTTTATTGAGAATCATTGAGGAGAAGGAATTAGAGCCAAGAACTCAGAAATCTTTGAAGGCATCGCTTGATGTTTTCGGTGGATATAGCCCATGAGGTAGCCACCATTCTACTCGATTCGACAAGGTGAAAATGATGAGGAAATTGGGCAATTGGGTATTTGTTTTTCTGAAAATATCAATATCGGTGAATATCGGAAATTATCGGTCGATTTTGACAATAATGGTAGATATTTGCTAAAATCGTGGATATTGGGAGAAGAAATTTCTTCTCTGAATCCCCAATCAAACGAAATATTGGATGAAATATCGGCGATAGTGCCGATATTTTCATCCATGCATAGAACTACCGTTATACTTTTATGGCAAAAACATAGTTCTTATAGTTGTGAAAACAGAAAGCGGGCATATAGAGTTTTGCGAGAAAAAAAAAAGAAGCATAATGTTTTATATAAAAAATAAAAATAAAAATATTCAATTTAAAAAAAGAGTGGTAAGTTTGGAAATTTGATTCATTAAAAAAATAAAAAAGTATTGAAATAAAAAAGTAGAGTGCAGCAACTAATTTGTCGAAATGAGCGCCCTAAAATGTAATCAAGCACTCAAGTAGTGAAAAACACCTTATGACAGGACCCATCCCCTAAGGACGTAAATGACCGTGCCCGATCCTGCTCCCGTCTGACAAGTCAACTGAAATTCCGAAATTACTCTCCAAGACTTGCCAAACAAGGGATAACTACGCATGTGCCCACTCATACCTCCACCACTTGAATAGCCTCGATCATCGTGCCACGACCTGAAGGGTCAATAAAACAGAAAAGGTGTGAGTGGACAAAACAAACTTTTATAAATACGTTTACCATATTATGAGTGAGTGACAAGTGTCACCCATCCCTTGTTTTAAGGACCCTAAATTATGGTCCATGTTTCCTATGAAACATCATCATCATGCCTTATCATTTTCAAGCATTCCTCATCATCCATTATTATCTTTAATCAAACATCATCATCATCCCTAATCATCATTTTCCCTCTTCATTATCAATCATCTCTTTGTTTCTTCCTTGAACCGTGAAACAACAAGGAAAACAGAGCATGAGTTTTCTTTCCATCATTAATTCCTTCCACAGCTGATCTTGAGAGGGAAAAATTGAGAGAATTTGGGGACTATGTTAACAAGGGAAACACGAGGGACAGAGAGGGGAATTGGAAACCAAAATCGAAAATTTGAATTTTAGGGTGAGAATTCGAATTTCAAGCTATGAGCTTTGAGAATCAAAATTGAAGCTTGAGTTAGCTTCCTGAGGTAATTTCGAGTCAATCCACATCAAGAACGAAGAAAATTGATGTTCTTTTGGCTTAGAACATCCCTGGCAACAGTGAAGAAATTTGAAGGTTGAGTTGTGTTCTTGGAGAGATAAAACGATGAAATTGAATTGGGAAATGAGTTTATCTTGGTCCACTAAAGCTTCTGGGTGGATCAATTGAAGGAAATTAAGTGGGATTGATAAATTTCGAAGGTTGAACAGTGCCCAGGTGTTCTTTGAACATTCATCTTCGAATTGAAGGATTAAGGTAAGGATTGGTGAAATTAAGTTTACAGAACTTTAATTGGACTTAAATCGAAGCTATTTGAATGTTCAATTTCAAATTCGGATGTCGAATTTACGGAGAACAGGTCGGGTCATCTCGCGGGCCAACCGGACCCGTTTTACAGGAAAACGGGTTGGGACGAAGACACTATAGCAAGCGCGTGGGTTTCACGCGCAGCCACTTACGGCGGCGCGTGACGGCGCATGGGCACGAATCCTGAGGTGAGATCAACGTGACTTTTGTCTCATTTAATGTAATGAACATTTTGGCACTAGTTTCGAGGAAATCAGATATCGTTTCGATAGTGTTCTGAGTATCCGAAGTTTTAATATACGTTTAAAATACGTATTTAAATTCCAAAAAAATTGGGGAAAATTATATGAGGTATAGTGAAGTGTTAGTGACCCTTGATAATGATTTTGGACAGGAATTGTAATTTCCAGAAATTTACGGAAAAACGTGCAGCTCGGAAGCGGGTCGTTTGAACGGTGTGTGTGAGTAGACTTTGTTTTCTAACCGTGATGCATGCATATATGATTTAAATGCTTTATTATATTATTTGAAATGATTTGGCATGATTGATGTTTCAATCCGGTGATTTCTCGATTTTCTGGATTATTATATTATTTTTGGCACGATTTTCGAGAAATTATGAAACTGATGTTTTGGGCGTAGGCCTGGGGTTGAAAATGATGTTTTGACTCGGGTTATGAGTCAGGAATTGATTTGATGTTTTCCGGACATATTTTATGGATTTACGTGAAAAATGGCAACTCGGGTTTACGATTGCACGGATTTGCGTGAAAATTATATTTTGGGCTTGAAGCCCAATGGAATTGTGATTTTGATTGGATTTGTATTTCCATGTGATTACATGATGATATTGGTGATTTTCGGATTTATAAAATAAATCGGGACTGTGGTTTTCAGGATCTGAGGAAACTATATTTTGAGCCTAAGACCCTGTGTTAATAAATGATTTGGTTTTCAATGCAACTGTTTTTCACTTGTTTTCATAATGGTGATGTGTTGCGGATATTTAGGGCTTTAAGATGGAAATATGTTTTTCCCCGGAGTGCACCTTGGAGATAACGCTCGCCTTCGGGATGGAAGTGTTTACTCCGGAGAGGTCACGTAGCACGGTCTGTTGTCGTGCAGCCGAGGGAGGCTCGACTCAAACTAGAGGTGCTGGATTATATGGAGATCGGTCAGTGATGTGTTCATGATGATCTGTATTGTCGGCTGGTGATGTATTCACAGCGACAGATGCTCGGATTTTGAGCGGTCATTGAGCCTATTTGATTTGCACGCGTTGCAGGGATAAACGTGACTATATGAGATTGGATATGGAAATAAGTCCCGTGGTTTTATGGAAATTTGAATTGATTTTGATGAACATGAGTTTCAAGGAATGTGTGGATTTGGAATTTAGAAACATGTTTTGATTTTTATCGGTCCATTGATCATACTTGATTGATTTCATACTATTACTCATGTTTTATGATATGCATGCATGTTTGTGAAAACTGGAGGGTAAGAATGTGTTTTGGTAAATGTATTTATAAAAGTTTGTTTTGTTTACTTACACATTTTCTGTTTTATTGACCCTTCAGGTCGTGGCGCGATGATCGGGGCTATTCAAGAGGTGGAGGTATGAGTGGGCACAGGCGCAATTATCCCTTGTTTGGCAAGTCTTGGAGAGTAATTTCAGAACTTTAGTTGACTTGTCAGACAGGAGCAGGACCGGGCACGGTTATTTACGTCCTTAGGGGACGGGTCCTGTCAAATTGGTATCAAAGCACTAGGTTTCTAATTTTGTTGCCACGTCATACCTCCGAAACGTAAGACTCGTGCGCGACCTGGTAGTGAGATGGGTGTATTAGGGTATTTGAGACCTCGTGATAGATCTCGGAATGAAATTGACCCTGGTTTGAGGGTCAGATGTTAATTAGTGTACACTGCGACTTACTAACTGTCGAACCAGATTTTTGTGGGTCCCATGACTGAATGAACCCAGAGACTAGAAAGGTAGCACAATTAGGTAGATTGGACCCTGGATGAGATTTTTCTTAGTAAATTCCCTAAGTGGAATGTGTGTTTCAGAGTCTAGAGTGTGATGGGACATCCCTTAGGCTATGTATGTGGTATAAGATGTGGTTCACTAGCAATAATTTGCTAGGTGACCTAGTATGCCAAGGATGGCATGGATGATTGAGATAAGATTGGACTCAAAATGAGTTAAGATTTTGGTTAGGACTCGAGATGAGTCATGGTAATATCTTAGGACTCGGGAGTAGCCGTAAAAGTTGAACAGGATTATGGGTTCTGATACGACCGACCCATGTGACTACGAAATATTTGGCACCTAGGATGCCAAGGATTAGTATAAAGTTAGACACTGATGGAGTATGGGTTTATGAATTGGTATTGATTAACCCTATTTACTGGACTTATGGATTTGGATGGGTCGTGTCAGTTTCACTTAGTGATTAAAGGTTCAGGTAGAGACCCGTAGTACACAGAGATTGGGACTTAGAGATAGTCCAGTTCAGTGGGACGCCAGTTGGGTCCACTAGGAGATAAAGTGATAAGGTTAAGTGCACATTGATGCTCAAGATTGTGGGTCATCTAGTCACATCATAAATAAATGGCTATATAGTTTGAGAAAGTGATAGAGGCACTGGTGGGAGTGCAATAGAGTAGGGATTGACACTTGGATTAACTGCTGATGTGACAGACGAGGGAAGAGTTGGTAGGACCTGTGTTGGACCGCAGAGATATGGTCGGATTTGGGATCATGTACCTGAGGATTGAGAAATTCTGAGCAGGAGGCTTGATTTGCCTCTAGAGTGATGACCTAGATGTTTATTACTTGTGATCATGACGCATGTATTTGGTAAGTTCCGGGCTATCTACTCTCCTGTGTCTCGAAGTTATACATTTGGATGGATATGGACATGTCCGTAATATGGAAAGATCCGTGATTTGTTAAGGTATGGAAGTCGGTGAACCGATTAGAGTTACGGAAATGGTAGATTTGATGATATCTTTGTGGTCACCTTGGCAGTTAGATTTGGTGAAATTGGTGATATATAAGGGAGTAGACTCTTTTTTTATGTAAAGATACCTAGGATGACTGATGATACTAGCCTAGTGGCTGAATTGGGTATTTGTGGACTTGGATTGAGTTGGAGGTAATCCTTAGGATGGATTGGTTAATTACTCATCATACCTCTATCGAGTATGTCGATTAAAGAGTGATATGTGGAGTCTAGGATTCCCAGAGGTTATGTTTCAGAGAGACTCGAGTTTGTTACTCTCTAGCATGATATTGACCCTTAGAGTCAATGGGTTGTTGGTAAGAGGTAATCAAATTTTACTAGGCACATGTGTGATACTTGTGGGTAGTGTTTGAGATGCCCAGTGAGGGCTGAGGATGTACGGATTGCTCAATAGATTTCCTGAGGTTTTTGCCAGGATGAGAGGTTGAGTTGATATTGGAGATCATGTCGAGTATACGAGTTATTTCTCGGACACATTGGTATGTGACACCTACAAAGTCATAAGGACTGAAGGTGCAAGTACAGGACTTGATAGATACGAGTTCATTCGGCCGAGTGTCGCCATGGGGAACTCAGTGTTGTTAAAGAGGAGAAAGGGATGATGGCCTGAGCTTACATGTCGATTATTGGAAAACTTAATAAGGTAACGGTATGGGATAAGTATTCCATATCACGAGCTAATGATTTGTGGTTCTATTGGAAGGCTGCTCCAATTTGTATCATCGGTGTGATGATGATGAATTACGAGTGAAAGAGGAAAAGCTAAGGTTTGAATTTGATATGACTAAGGTTAGCCGATGGAGATGCCTTTGGATGGGCAAATGAGCCCGTTATGGTTGTGAGTTGATGAGACAGGTATTCTGACCACAGTTGGATTCGTTATGATAAAATGATGGATAATATGTTGGTGTGCCTACATCTACGGATGGGCATGTGATGTGCATGATGAATGTGTTGCCTATCCTAAGAGAAACAAAAAATTAGTGGTGTTAGGTTTGGTCGACCAAAGTAGACTTGTGACATATGTGATAGTAGTGGCCGGGGTTAGTGTGAATCCCGGGAGAAACAGACGTCTTGGTCAGTGAGAAAATAACTAAAGATTGTGATCGTGGTAATGAGTTGCTTTGAGATTGGTTGGATACCATCGATGATTGTAGAGGGGTTATCTATAAGACCACCAGTTGTGGTGATTGACTAGGAAGGAAGTCAGATATGTTTGAAACGAGAGCCATGTTTAGTATGGTTAAACTTGGGAAAGTGATTATGTTGATGTTAATCTTTCCTGTGGACACATTGATGTGTCACTATGAGATTTGTGATTTTTTGAGGTTTCAGCAGCAGCATAGGGCTGGGATTATCGATGCTAGCTAAACCCTCAGGTTACTTTCCCCCACATGGTTTGGGATCGACCATATTGATCTATGGGTCGAGTATGCAGAGGTCATACCTCTGGAAAGGACGACCATCGGGAATGGTAATGAATAATAAACAAAAAGGCCTATTGTGTGTTAAGGCGAGGGTTGGGAGACATTAAGATTACGACCATATAGTCAAGTCGGGTATCATTTCGGAACGGCTAAGGAGGTAGCCGGTATACTAATCAGAGAGTTAAAATGTTTGATGACGTAAGGATAGGTGGAATCTTGTTGTTAATGGAACTCCATGGGATTGGAGTAATACTTGACATTTGATCATTTGGACTACTGGGGTCCAATTCTAGGATCATACTTGGTGTATGATTTGCGGTATCGTATGGATGATTGTACTGGATGCTAGTCACTAGCCTGAGTTAGGCATTGGGAATGCTAGTGATGGACATTGTACTAAAGGTGAATGATTTCATTTGGGATACTTATTGACCCTAGGGAAGACGGTAGTGTGATTGGTTGAACGAGGGGAATGAATTCCCATTTTATTGGATCCTATGAGATTATTGGCCTGGTGGCCGGGTGGCTGTTGGGTGGTGATTTAAGCCATGGTGCCATGTCATGAGTGGATGGGATATGCTTGAGATGATAATACTGACACTTTTGATTCCTGGATTGTGTGGACTCGGACATGAGCTAGGCTACGTATTCCAAGTAAGTATATGGTATGATTGCCCATGGGGCAAGGGTCTACTGAGAAATTTTGTCCCGATGTTGACCCAGTGTTGGGGACTGGTTGTATGGTTTGCATACGTTTGATTATGGTTTATATCCGGTTGAACCAGAATGGTTTGAGGTTGATTCTGTTTCTGGTTCATATTAAATGGATTTCATCGGGAGAAATAATGGTCCGACTGATTGGAATTTCGAGGATGAAATTCTTTAAGGGGGGTAGGTTGTAACGACCCGGAAATTCAAAAAAGCAACATTTGGAAAATGTGAAGGAAATGATGATTTTGCCCCTCCAAAATGCCCCTCACCTTCGCAGACCCGCAACTTTCACATCCCACCTCCGATTGATGCATGCTCCCTGTCTGCGGATTCAGCATCCCGAGACCTACTCAACGTCTCCTCAGAAAGTCCAAAAAGTGTTCCGATCAAAAAGTCAACTTTCGGCCCTTATAACCAGGGGCAAAATCGGCATTTCCTTCACCTTTTCCAAATGTTCCTTTTTTCGAATTTTCGGGTCGTTACACCTTACATTGTACCAAAAGAAAAAAATTTACAAAAAATGTAAGATTTGATGCTTGAGAAAATCCATAAAGTAAAAAATCGAAAAAAAACCACAGTCTTGGAAAATTAATATAAACTTTTATAAAAAAGATATGTTATATAAAGACCACCCCATCCTAAAAATTAGACTAATTTAGGAATTTAAATTGGAAAAAGGACAATTTTACCCTCAGGTCTAAAAAGGAATGAGAGTGAATTTGAACTCGAGGAACTTCTTGAAAGTTCTGATTGGACCATTGTGTGAGTCTAGAACTCACGAGTTGGTAGATATGTAGCACACGTAAAACGGAGTTTGTGTGGAAAAGTTATGGGTCTAAATGCCCAAGGGAAATTTAATATATTTGAAGGACAAGGGCATTTTAGTAATGTTAGTATAGCTGCCTTGGTGAGTTAGCATACTGTTGTTGGCTTACTAAAAGGTAGGCATGGGCATGTAGCATTGAAAAACTGAAACCATACCATTCAGGATCATACCATATTGGAAAAATAGTTAAACTATTGGAATACCGGTACCATACCAAGCCTGAACCAGTTAGGTTTTGTAAGATTTCGATATTGAGCTTTTGGAAAATCACCATGTACCGATACCGAACCAAATTGGTTTTGGATTTAATTTTGTAGGTCCGTGTGCCTAATAACTTGTCTATAATGTTGCCTCTCAAATCTAACAATATATTGAAATGTTATGGGAATCCTAGAAAAACATAGCTGGGAATTACAATATTAGTGGAGACTGGAGTTATCTGTTTTTACCTTTTAATAATCAACTATAAAGAGGAACTGGATTAGTATCTTTTTAATTTTTATGTATTACCTCGATTAAGTTGGCATTTCTTCTATAGACACTATATGTTGCACGTTTACCTTGGCTCAGGAGGAAATAGGGTTTTAGGTGGTGTTGAGGTTGACGGTCAAGTTGAAACCTAACTAATTAAAGATATAATTTCTAATGTACTAATACTTTGAATAACACCAAACCCTGCGCTTTCTCTTAAGAATCTTTTTTCATTCTCTTATAAATTTCTGGTGCGTAGTGGTACTTGCAACAAATAATCTTAAGCCCTCTCTTAATTTTATAACTTCTCTCGTTTCGTGTATTTTAGCAACATCTATTTAAATTTGCATGGACCAAGTGGGTGAGATATATGTATGTTCATCTTCCTCCTCCACTATCAGAATCACGTGAGTATGGAGCAGTGGGGAGACGGCTCGAAACGAAACCATAAAACCACCTCACGGGAAGGTGACGGATGAGGGGGCAAGATAATGGAATTCAAGGCCAAGGATGGACTTCATCACCCATGCTATGTATATGAAGTGGAAACGAAAGCAAAAAAAGTGAGAGGAGGGAGGGAGGGAGGAAGAAACAGACACTAAAAATAGGGTTTGGGATTTAGACGAAGTGGGTGAGCCGTATGTATGTTTATCTTCCTCCTTCACCGTCAGAACCACGTGAGTATGGAGTTGTGAGGTGACTGCGCGAAACGAAACCATATAACCACCTCACGGGAAAGCGATGTGTGAGGGGCTAGGTAACTTGAATTTAAAGACAGGGAGTCTCCTAGTGTGATTCATGGATCTGGGCAACTGAACCCAGCCCAAATGCGAGAGTACTAGATGCGAAAAGACTGCCACAATGGACTTGAATAATGATGGGACTATCACACTCCCTCCCATGGAATCAAGGTGGGGTATGGCTTTGATCAGATTCGTGTTTATGGGGTGAATTAGGATTTATGAGACATTGTAGGTGTGAAAAATGGATAGAAATAGAAGTTATGTGTCAGGTCTGGCCACTCAGGTCGAGACCCAGTTGTAGGAACAGGATCAACCCAGTGAAAGGATGCGAGTACCACCTACGATTGCGGCTGCATGCGCATAGGGAAATGCTACCCAGTCATCCACTAGTGCGTGGTTGCATTCCTTCGGTCCCCATGAACTGGTGTTTACACTATATTCGATGTTACAGACCCATAAATTGGACATCGCTTAAGGGTAGTTCTATATGTCTAAAGTGAGAGTCTTTCTAATGAAAACATAGGTAAATCCTTTGGGGTTTGAGAATTTGGATAATGACTCTTTATATGATTGGGATATCAGAATAAGACTCCGAAGAGTTAGGATATCAGGATAGGACTTGGGAAGAGTTGGGATATCTGGACAGCACTTAGGAAGAGTCGGGATAGCAAGATAGGACGTGAAAAGAATCGGGATATCAGAATAGAATTCAGAATGTAACGATCCGTCCCGAAATAACGTGATTATTACAATTAATTAAGGAATGAGGATTAATTGAGGATTATTAGGACTAATCAAGATTAGTCAAGGTGAAATGACAATTTTTCCCCTGAAAGGGAAAATGTTGACTTTTTACCAGGGAGGTCAATTGCACGTAGACTGAGGTCCATTACGTAGATCGAGGGGTTACGAGTACGTAGACAGACGTCACGTCGAATTTGGACGTCGTATAGGAAAGTTACGAGTCACGAAAGGTTTTAGTCGGTTTTATGGTGGCACGTTTTAAGATGAGAGTTGACTTTTGGTTTGTTTTTAGTGGGCTCAAAATATCCATTTTGGACCAATGAATAAGTGACAAGTGTCACCAATCCCATTGACCTTTTCCCCCACATTCATGTATCATCCCTTCCCTTTTGTTCAAACCACCCAATACCCCACCCCAACCATTATCATCATTTTCATCTTCCTTGCTTATGTTTGATGGAAACAGAGAGTGAGAGAGAGGTCGTGGGAGACTAAGAGGGATGGTGGATGACGGAGGAGCCACAGAGGCTATTGGAAAACCCAGAAACCAGGTAAAACCCATAAACCCATTTATGTTTGATTTTGGAATTTTGATTGCTAGACATTTGGAAGCTCTTCTAATGCTAGGGTTGTGTTTATTGAGCTCATGCGAGCTTGTAGGATTGAAAATGGAAGGCTGAGGACCAATGGATGGGCCTAGGTTCGAGTTTGAAATTGGACCATGAGAAGTCGACCTTGGCAACGAGATCTCGGGTGAGTTTTCCTACTTTTGAACCTATAGATCGATGTCTGGGTAGATTTAGAAGAGAATGGTGAAAGAATGGTGGAAAACGGTTGAGTATTGATAGAAATAGAACTGGGTCACGATTCAGGTCGACTGACCCATTATAGTGGTTTGGGTCGACCCGACGGGAGGTTGAAGGCAATGATGTGGCAGTCTACGTCATCTTGTCAGGCCACATGGCCAACCAGATGGTGACACGTGGCAGGGTGTCAGGTCGAGTCAACATCAACGTGGTAGTGCCATGTCAGCGCTGTCAGACCACATGGACCAGTGAAGTGGTGCCACATGGTATTGTGTCAGAGATTTTTCAGATTGTCAGGCTAACAAGTCAGGTGACGTGGCAAGTCCACGTCAGAACTATCAGAACATGTTGATCAGTCAGGTGGTGCCATGTGGCAACATGTTAGAGATGTCAGAGTGACGTGGTAGGTGACGTGTCATGATGACGTCAGCATGGACACGTGGCATGTGTCAGAGGGTGACACGTGGCACTAGTTAGGGATTGCCACATGGTAGGCTGTTAGAGCTGTTAGTTATTAGATGTCAAGCTGACGTCATTGTTGACCAGGTGCGTGAGAACTTTAACCGGTGTGTGTGGGCGTGTGGGCACAAATTTCGAGGTCAAACTGGTCTTATTCAAAAGGTTTTGACGATCTGAATCTAATGGTGGTGGTTTCAGGTTGATAAGAGATTGTCTAATTGGTTTTTGGGAGGTTTTTCTCCTCGGAAAGCTTTTTCGGGACACGTATTCTGTTTCGGGGTTTTAGGGGATTTCTGGTATGGAATTATATGGATTGATAGTAACCTTTGGGTGTGATTTTGATAGGCCTAGACGTTCCGAAGACTTCGGATTGGCTTACGGCGCGGGTTTTGAGCGCGTAGCGTGGACCGTGTGTGAGCGGAATTTGTTTTATGACTGTGATGCATACATAAATCTTTTAAATGCTTTATTGTATGATTTGAATGATGATTTAATGTCATTACTTGATGATTTGATGGATTTAAATTTCGGTTTATAAATGATTTTACGAATTTGCGTGAAAATGACATTTTGGGCTTGAGACCTAGTTGGATAATGATTTTGAGTATTGGGAAATGAGAACTGGAACTTGTTTTTATGATGTTTGTGGAAAATGTGTTTTGGGCTAAGACCCTATGCAAAATAGTGATTTTATTTGAGATACAAAGTTTTATGAAAATGTGTTTCCGCTATTTTTACTATGACGATTCCCTGTTATGATTGATATGACTATAGTAGGAATGTGTTTCCCCATAGAAGGCCTCTGGTTATGAATGTGTTTCTCCGAAGAGGGCCTCCAGTTATGAATTTTTTTCCTCAGAGAGGACCCTATGATATGTTACTCCCCTCCACGATGCATTGTGTCAGGACCCACCCCGGGTTCACCCCGAAACCCGAGGTCAATCCCGCTCCCGTCTGACTCCCCGACACAACACCTAAGTAAAACTCACTCAAATCCAGTCAGACGCAGGAGTAATTAAACAAAATATGCCGACGTTATCGTTTACAGAACCTAGTACAAAATACATAGAATTAAAAACCCGATAAAGTACACGCACACGGAAGATCGTAAATTATTCTGGGATCCCTCACGTCGCTTCTATGCCTCGGACTCTGCCTCGACGTCAAGACCCCGCGCTAGCTCCACAACCTGGAGGGCAATTTAAAAAAAAAGTGTGAGTGGACCAGAAAGTACAAAAAGTTCAAAAACCATTTTATAAGAAAACCGAGTTTAACCCTCCGTTTTGAAACCACATGCATAACCAACAGTTATGAACACAGTTATAAAATAATCGTAATAAAACATCATAAGGAACAGAAACACTATAAAATATCTTAAGAAACCATAGCATGAGTATCAGAAACCGTATCAAATCCTCATTTCCCGATCGAACCTGCTGGACCTATCCGAGTCTTTAAACTCCCGAGTCTTTAAACTCAATCCAGGCCTTTATCATATCCGAGTCTTTAAACTCCCGAGTCTTTAAACTCAAGGCCTACGGGGGAAATCAATATATATCCGAGTCTTTAAACTCCCGAGTCTTTAAACTCAATCCGGGTCTTTAAACCCAATCCGGCCGGTCCCCCGTTACATATATCCGGGTCTTTAAACCCAATAACCAGATCCAGCAAATCCAATCCCAAAACCATTTGAAAACCATTTACCAATCTACATCCAAACCCGAATCCGAAATCACTGGTCCGAAGCCCTCCCGGCATCCAGAACCGTCATTCCGAACCCAAATCCGGAGTCCACTTTCCCACTTTAAAACCAACTTCCATTTCCGAAATCCGTTTCTAGAACCAAAAACCTTTGTTATCGAAATCATGTTCCAAAATCCACTTATAACCATTAAAAACCACTTATCATTTGAAATCCCAAAACCATAGCATAAAGACCAGAAACCAACCATTCCTCGTAAAATGTGCTACAAACCAATTTCCTTGAAAAACGTGTAATAATGTAAAACCAACCAAACATATTCGATAAACATAAAATCATGATTAAAAACCATAAGACAATTATAGAAAACAGTTATGCATGTTCGAGTTTAGAGAAAGGGTCCACTCACAGTACTGAGCCCTACTCGTGTCTCGAACGTCCAACACGTTCCTCGGCTTCCTCGGGAAATCCCGATCCTGTCAAACACCGTCAAATTATGTCACTAAGACATCTCCGAAACAACTACCTAATTTCCTTAAAATTCCCCGAACCAAAGACTTAAAACCCGGGACCCTAAACATTCACCCTCGCGGAACTAAACTCAAACGACTTCCGATTGACCCGAAACCAACTCCATTGAACTCACCACAACTCCTAGACCAAAAGTCATGTTGATCGCTTCTCCATACGCCGCCGCACGCGCCCCCACGCGCCGCCCAAAGTGGCTGCGCGTGGCCCCACGCGCCAGCTACAGTACCATCTTCAACCTGTGCTGAACCAGCCGTCGCAGGCTGAACCGGCGAGAATTGATCTCCGCCGTCCGGCCACCAATTCAACCCCTCTTTTCACCCACAGTTTCGTCCAGACCTGCCCTACCGATTCCCGTACTCCGTTCACCTCGACACGGCCCCATCATCGTCGACCCAAGCTTGAAACCAGACGGCCCAATTCCCCTGTTTTCCTTCCCGGCCACCCAGCTCACCCCCCCTTCACGGTGGCTACACCAAACTCGTCCGAAGACCATCCTTAACCTCACCCAACTCACCTGGACCTTCGACTCTACTCCAATCTTCACGACTCGCCGTTTGAAACTTACGGCCAAAACAGAGCACACAAGCACACTCCGTCGTGTTAACCTCCACCGTGCACCTCCCGTCACGGCAGCTCAACCAAACGACGCCTTGGACTCAACCGAACTCCTTAAACTCCCCTAGACTCTTCGATTCACTCCCTAGACTCACGACTTTCGATTTGAAGCTCAACGGAAAAACAGAGCACATACATGGAGATTAGAATTTGCCTGCAACCATCCACCGCCGTGCTCACCGCCGCGTTCCCTGGAGTCCGCAGAGCCGCCTCAGCCTCCTCTCGAGTCCCCTTGCACCGTACACGGCCACCGCACAACCACAAGCTCACACCTCCTCTCTGTTTTCTCTGAAATCCCCGTGGCTCCCAACCGCACAACCACACGACCTCCGCACCTCCCAACCTTCTTACCGTCTCCCTTCCACTCTCTGGACACCCACACACACGCACAACTCACCAGCACCCTCAATCAACCTTCAATTTTTCCTCACCGCCTCACTCTGTTTCACTCTGGTTGAAACACACACACGATCACACACGGGCTCACCTAAGTAATTGGAACCGTGCTCACACCAGATCCACCCAGAACCCTCTAGTCCTTCAACACGTGTCACCATCCAATCCATGCACTCCCACATGGTCCAATCCCAGCCGTCCATCTGTTCTCTCTCTGCACAAATTCCAGAACACAAAAGACCAAACTGCCCTTCCTTTTTACTCAATTTTACGGTTATGCCACTACCTTTCTAGACCCATATCTCCCACATCGTAAGTCCGATGAATACGTGCCGCCTGTCATCGAACTCAGGACGTCGAAAGCTACCTAACCATCCTAGGTCAACCTACCAAAACTCGATCATCCAAAAAGTCAACTTTTCCCCCCTACTTTACCCAAATTACGATTAAGCCCTCAACCTTCCGAACATCACAACTTCCTCCTCGGATGTCGGAATCGGGCGTGCCACCTGCCTATGGATTCGTGACGTCCTAAACTACGTCCTGGTCACTGGTAAATCCCCAATTGACCACCCGAAATAAAAGTCAACATTTCTGCCCGACCTAGGGGCAAAATCGTCATTCTAGGTTCCCGGACCCCTCGGGACCACCTAACCCTTGATTACCTTCACTAATCACACCTTAATCACTCTAGTAATCCCGGCTCTCGGGACGGGTTGTTACACATTGTGTCCTCCCAGGAGAAGTCATGATGCACTGCCTATTGTCGAGCAGCCATGGAAGGCTCTACTCAGGAGTGCTTATGATGTATGAGATCAGTCGTTGATATGTTCACGACGATATGAACGTCGACCATTGATTTGTTCACTGCGACTTGCTGGGACATGAGTTGTCCTAGAGCTTATTTGCACTCGTTTCTTGGATATCGTGACTGATGATGATGATATGATGGTATGAGACATATGTGGGTTATGAGAATGGGTCACATTTTTTATTTACTTCTTTTGTCCAAATATGTTCACATGTGTTGGTTTTCGATGAAAGTATTTTTTTCCATATGTACTGTTTTACTTGAAAGAAAGGGTTTAATTGATTATGCAAGCATGCTTTATAAAACGGGGAGTTAAATGATGAATCCGGAAATCGGTTTTCCAAACTGTTTATTTTTGTCCACTCACACTTTTTATTGGTTTTGGCACCCTCTAGGTTTGTCGCGGATGCTGGCTATTGTGGAGATCGAGGCATCACATAAAGTTGCGTACTCTTGAAACCCCGAGTGGGTCATGATAATATCCTTGGTATCCCACGTTAATCCTAAGGGATTAGCGATGAGTCCTGTCAGCTTGGTATCAGAGCACTTAGTTGCTTTTGTGGTGTCGTGCACCCTCGATGCACGATAGTTTTGCTTCAGACGTGATGCTTCTATGACAACAACCTCGTCATCAGCTTGGTAAAGAGGATAATGATAGGAAAAGCGAGAAAAGTTAAATGGGATAAGACCTTGGATTTGTTATGTTAACCATTGGATGTCATATTTTTAGTGGGGTTGGACCCCTAGGAGGGCGGATTTTCGTGTTGGCCCAGCGGCTTGTAGTTATGGAGTTAATGGTTGATTGGATCCTAGTATGGTGACTTTTCAGAGCCGTGACTAATGGTCGGTCATAGTGGATATACTGCTAGGAGCAACTGAGGTTAATGATGACCCTTATTCGAGAATAGGTACTTGTCGATCAGATTACGAGGTGGCCAATCAGTGGATAATACGCTTTGAGTGGATTGTAGGGATGTTAGGTTGTGCTCGTGAGGGCATGATTCTGTTAGTCTCAAGCGTATGGTTATGATAGAAGTGTGCTTCTTGGATTAGTTTGCACATAGTTGGTGGCAGACATTGCTAATTATGGATTTGGAAGGGACTATCGAGATAATGAGATTCGAGGTTCCTGTGTTTGGATTAGGACTTGATGGTTGCTCGGTATAAGTAAATATTTTTGGATTGGCTCGGTTCGCACTGGGTACAACGGAAATTAAGATAATAAAGATTTGTCAGTTTTTGTTGGGTCTTGTGAGTAAGACTCGAGTGATGGTGGGGTATCTTAGTTGGAGATGAGGTTAATGGAATTCCAACAGCAATCGGATGGTTCCGGTTGACGCTGAGTGCGTCTAGGGGATGTAATTGCCAGAGAGCTTTGGAGTGGGATGCTTTTAGCTCTGATTCTTTAGGTGACAGACTTGCGAGTCACAGTGGTCAATGAGATGGATAGAGAGGATCCCGAGTGGGTCCATTAAGATTTTAGTATCCTCCTAGTTTGGTTGGGTTACTGAAGGCATGGGGTATGCCTAGATTGGTGACAGGTACCGTACCTATCTTTGGATGAAATTCATGAGTGTTGATGGAGTTTGGACTCACACACTTTTTTCTTAGGATCAGCTTCCCATTGGATTGGGACATGCGTTCCAGTACTCTAACTGGTGCGGGGATGGAATCACCTATGGGATTTGCATAGAAGGTTTGACAATTAGGCAAATTAGATTTCCCTAAATAGTTGTAATTTAGGCGTGATCTTAAGGATGGATTGGTGGACTACCTATTACTCCTTTGTTGCATGTTTGAGGAACCATATGTATTTGGTAGTCCTGAATGGTCACGGTTGGTCTGTTGGTGGGACCAGATGATACTTCCTTTGGGAGTTACGGCTTGGAGGCTGAGAAGATATTATAGAATGGTTGTTAGGGTCATTGGACACATGTTGTAAGGTGAGATAGGGGAGATATCGATTGTGCAGTAGTCTCTGGATGCGTGTCGGAGGATTTACATGGTTGCCACCTCAAGATGATGTTCAGGGTACTCAATCAATTTCACAACACCTGTGTCGGAAGGTACCGACCGAGTTGAGAGTTGAATTTAACGATAGGAAGCTGGACAGTAGCTATCAACATATATTATTGGTTGGTGAAGGTGACTTCTCCTTTTCTTCTTCTTTGATAAGGAATTCTAGGTGTGCTTGCAACATGATTGCAATTTCTGTTGGTTTCAAAGGTTGTTTAAGAACTTTACACCTGGGTTGTGGGCCAATTTTAATGAGTTGAGGAGCGGAAGGTTCTTGGTGTCACCTAACGTTGATGAGAGTATCAGTGTTGGTGGACCCATGTTCGTATTATAGGTCACGTTATTTCTGCTGAAAGGACTAATGTGGATCCTCGGAGGATTGAGATTGTTTGGGATTAGAGTCAACCAAGCACGATAATCGAGATTTCGAGTCTCTCGGACTAGTTGAGTATTACGAGCATTTAGCGGAGGATTTTCTCCAAGATTGCAGCCCGTTGACGCAATTGACCTGGGAGGGAGTCAAATTGATTTTTTTTGAGAGGATTGATGGAGACTGGGAGTGTTGTTGGGTAGTGTTCCCGTGAAACCTTTATGGATGGATTAGTTATTATAGCACAACTTTAGGATCCGACCCTTTGCATCATCAGGGTGGGGGTCGAGGTAGGTAACCGACATAACTTTTCACTTAGGATTGGTACGTTTTGGTACGTGTAAGTCGGCTGGTCTTTGGAGTTCACGATGAGTATGTGTTGAACACATCTCAAGTGTTAGTCGAGTGACCAGGAGAACTCCGAGAAGAGTTTGAGTTAGTATGTGATTTGTCCGGGTCTAGGATCAGACGGACATAGTCTAGTGTTGGGCCATGATTAGCACGCCAGCCATATGATAAATGAATTAGATCTGAGATTGATATGATATATGTACTTGATTGTGGATACCAGTAAGTGCCCAGATGGTGCGAGTGCAGTCCTTGGACGTAGCTCAGATGTTGCGTGAGTGTAGTCCTTGAGCAGACCTACGCGTAGTGCCTATATGATTGATGTGATGTGTGTGCACCTGTGAGTAGCGCATGTTTGATGGTGTGATCGGTGAGTGTTGATAATTCTGATTGATGTGGTACGATCATCAGATTGAATCAGAAATGGACACAATGTTGACTGTTCATTGAGGACAAGGACTAGGCATTGAATATTATACGCTAGCGTAGAGTGGTTTTAGAGGGATTGATTGTTGTGCGAGCTTGGAGATCAGGACCATGGTTGGCTAGAGGAAACCTAGTGAAATTAAGTTATGATTATCTTGGCTAGAGCAAGTATTCAATATGGTTAAGATACACTCAAGATGAGTGAGCTTACAGTTGAGACACTAGAGGAGTCAGGATCACAACGTTGGTCGCTAGGAGATACGACGTACTGTAAGAGCACTCTGGTGCAAGTCAGATGTGGATAAGGAACTTGAATGGAAATAGTGGAACCGATGAGTTACCAACTAGTCACGACTTTTTGTCGTGAATATGGTTTATGGTTGGAGATCGTCGAGTAACAGAGGATTTGAGATTGCTACCACTAAGCAAAGATGTTAGACTTGGTTCTGGGTGCACCTGCTTGGATGCCAGGTGAGATCAACGAGCGTCGATGTCTTGAACGAGACTTGAGATTTGAGCAGTGGAGATTCTAGTGACAGTTAGATCACCCATGTGTCGGATACGGTCACGGAGAATGTGCTGAGATTTAGCATTGACTGTTGGATCGTAGTTAATGTCGAGTGATGTTTGATTTCAGTATGCGTAGTGTGGATAGATGTTGGACTTGTACGTGGACACGGGGGAGCCTCTGGTTAGAGGCATGATGGTTTTCTGTAGTTGGATTGGGATAGTGTGAATTTCGAGTATGAAATTCTTCAAGGAAGGTAGATTGTAACGACATGTCCTGAAATTACGTGATTATCGAGATTAATTAAGGATTAACTGAGGATTATCAACAGTAATCATAATTAGTCGAGGTGAAATGATGATTTTACCCCTAGAAAGGAAAACTATTGACTTTTGATCTGGGAGGTCAATTGCATGTGGATCGAGGTCCATTACGTAGATTGAGGGATTACGAGTACGTAGACAGGAAGCACGTCGAATTTAGACATCGTATAGGAAAGTTAAGGGTTACAGAAGATTTTAGTCAGTTTTACAGTGGCACGTTTTACTTTTCACGTTGAATTTGGATGTAGTATAGGAAAATATTCATTTTGGACCAATGGATGAGTGATAAGTGTCACCCATCTCATTGGCGCTTTCCCCCACATTCATGCATCATCCCTTCCCTTTTTTTCAAACCACTCCACCCCACCCTAAAATATCTATTCTGGTAAGCAGATGAAGTCATCATGGACACATGGCACGTGTCAGGGGACAACACGTGGCACCAATCCGTGAATGCCACATGGAAAACTGTCAGAGCTGTCAGTTGTCATATGTTAGGATGACGTTAGCAAGGGCTAACATCAGCAGTGGCGTTAGCGTTAACCAGGCGCATGAGAATTTTAATCGGCGCGTGTGGGCGCATGGACACGAATTTTGAGGTCAAATCGATCTTGTTCGAAAAGTTTCGACGTTTTGAATTCAATGGTGGTGGTTTCAAGTCGATCGAAGATTGTCTAGTTGGTGTTTTGGAGGTTTTTTTCCATGGGACACGTATTCTGTTCTACAGGTTTAGGGAATTTCTCATATAGAATTATATGGATTGATAGTGACCCTTGGGTGTGATTTGGATAGGTCCGAACGTTCCGAAGGCTTCAGATTGGCTTACGACTTGGGTTTTGAGCGCGCAGCGTTGACTGTGTGTGAGTGGACTTTTGTTTTATGATTGTGATGCATACATAAATGTTTTAAATGCTTTATTGTATGATTTGAATGATGATTTAATGTCATTACTTGATGATTTGATAGATTTAAATGTTGGTTTATGAACGACTTTATGGATTTACGTGAAAATGACATTTTAGGCTTGTGACCTAGTTGGATAATGATTTTGAGTATTGGGAAATGAGAAATGGACACTATTTTTATGATGTTTGCGGAAATTGTGTTTTGGGCTGAGACCCTACGCAAAATAGGGATTTGATTTGAGATACAACATTTTATGAAAATGGGTTTTCGTTGTTTTTATTATGAGCATTCTTCGTGATGATTGATATGACTCTGGTAGGAATGTGTTTCCCCGGAGAGGGCCTCCGGTTATGAATATGGTTCCCCGTAGAGGACCCTATGATATGTTGCTCGCCTCCGGGATGTGTTGTGTCCCGCCTGGAGAAGTCACAATGCACTGCCTGTTGTCGAGCAGTCATGGGAGGCTCGACTCAGGAGTACTTATGATGTATGAGATCAGTCGTTGATATGTTCACTATGATATGAACGTCGGCTGTTGATTTGTTCATGGTGACGTGCTCAGACGTGAGCTATCCTGGAGTTTATTTGCATGCGTTGCTTGGATATCGTGACTGATGATGATGGTATAATGGTATGAAATAGATGTGGGATATGAGAATGGGCAACATTTTTTATTTACTGCTTGTGTCTAGATATGTTCACATGTGTTGGTTTTCGATGAAAGTATTTGTTTTGCATATGTACTGTTTTACTTGAAAGAAATGGTTTAATTGATTATGCATGCATGTTTTATAAAACGGAAGGTTAAATGATGATTCGGAAATTGGTTTTCCAAACTATTTAGCTTTGTCCGCTCACACTTTTTATTGGTTTGGGCACCCTCCAAGTTGATCGCGGATGCGGGCTGTAGTAAAGACCAAGGCATCACATGAAGCTGCGTACTCTGGAAACCCCAAATAAGTCACGGTAATATCCCTAGTCTAACACGTTTTTTCAGACGGGAGCAGTTCATCCCGCGTTAATCTTGAGGGATTAGGGATGGGTCCTGTCACAGAATGCAATGAATCGGATCTCGAGGAAACAACAAATTGGAAAATTTAAGGAGAAAATGATGATTTTACCCATAAGTCAAGAGTTTACTGTTTTGTGTTAAAGTAAAAATGTTGACTTTTTTATTGGGACCTCGTTTAGATAATTCGAGAAGACCGTTATGAAGGTCTCGGCCTTCCGAGTACGTCGGCAGGAGGCATAATGAAAATGGAGTTTGGTTGGTTTTGTTCCGGGTCTAAGTTACCTAAGGGTGTTTTAGTAATTAGGCAAAGAGGGGCATTTTCGTAATATCTTCTTGGAGATTTTACTATGTGGCCAATTGGATAGTAAAAAATATCCCTATCCCTTAGGGAACTGTACCACAGACTAGGGGTGTGTGTGTGTGTGTGTGTGTGTGTGTGTGTGTGTGTTCTGTTTAAGTTTTTATTGTTGTAGTTTTGGCCAAAATAAGAAAATCGAAGAAGAAAATGGAAGCTGAAGAACTGAGGGAGAAATAGAGAAAATGGTAAAGAGAAGACAAAGAGTAGAGTGGAAGGAAGAGATCAGGAACTAGAGAAGAGTGGTTTGGAGTTCTCTAAACGTAGAACTAATCGTGGACCCGTGAGGAAGATTTCAAGTTTAGGTTGTTTGATCCAGGTTTCGACCTGGAAACCTGAAATTAAGTCCACGAATGATCTGTAACGACCCGTCCCAAATTCTTGGGATTAATTAAGAAATTAAGAATTAATTACGGATTAGCGAGACTAATCGGGAATTAGTCGAGGATTGTCGACCATTCAAGGTGAAATTATGAATTTTTTCCTTGGAAAGGGATAAAAAGTTAACTTTTGACCAGGAAGGTCCAATGCACATGGACCAAGGACCGTTAAATAGATTGAGTCGATACGAGTCCGTAGATAAGCGACACGTCGAAATCAGACATTCGACGGGGAGTTACGGGTCACATACGTTTTTGGTACTATTTATAGTGGCACATTTTACGAGGCAAAGTAGTCAATTGTCTTTTAGTGTGGCCCCAGATATTTTTAACAGGCCCAATGGATGAGTGACAAGTGTCACTTATCCATTGTCTCCAATGTTACATACATGCATATCATCCCATTTCAACTTCTTTGTTCTTCTATGTCTGAAACCCTTAAACACACCCCAACCTTCATCCCCAACCTTCATCCCCTGTGTGGTCTTAGAGAGGGAGAGTGAATGGGAGGCTTAGATGGCGACTGTGAGGATGACTGAGCCGTCGTGAATGGTGGAGGAAAACTGAAACCAGGTAAACCCGAAGACCCATTTTCAATTTGGAAATTCAAAAATCCGATTTGGACGTTGAGGGTGTTTTCTGATGATTGGATGGCGTTTATTGAGTGCTTGCGAAGGTCTAGGGATCAAAAGGAAAGAGAATGGACGGAGGAGCAGCTCAGGCAGGGAGCTGGAAATTGGGCCGTGAGGATCAAATTGAACAAGTATATTCCAGGATGTTTTTGTGTGTTTTGAGTCCATAGATCGAGTCCTTAGATTTAAACGATCTCATAGGAACAAACGAGATAAAAAAAAAACGGTGGTCGGAGGTGGAAGAACGGATCGGATCGGGTCCGCAGGTCGCGTGACCCAATTACAGAGATCTAGGTTGACCCGGACAGAGGACATGGATGACACGGCCCATCCCAATCCCCCCGGGATTTACACGGGATGTGCCATGCTCAAGATCGGTGGACGAAAATCAATAAGTTCATAAAACAAATTTCATAAAAAGACATTTATACCCTTCTTTAAAAAGTATGCATACATTCGAAAACCAATAATCAAACCATTTACCTTAATTAAATCATTAGGGTCTTAGCCCAAAATCGTATATATAGGAACTCAGCCCAAAACCATAGAATACCAAAATCCGTAAATCCATAACCAAGTGTACCACTACCCAAATCCATAAACACAAATCCATAAACATCGAAATACCATTTCATAAATCCAATAATCCATATTACCACAAAACCAACATCGGCGTCCCAGATGCCTAGCGTCCTAGACGCTTGACGTCCCAAACATCATATCTCACGGTCAAAGCAACGTGTGCTGCCTGGGGTCTCTTTGGGTCCATATCTCTGACATCCCATATGTCTAACGTCCCAGACGTCCCAAACGTCTAATCATAGAAATCCTGCTCCTGAGTCACTATACGGTTCGGTCGCTCCGTGCAGTGACCCTTAGCAAGCAATGTGCAGTGACTATGCCATCGTCCTAGACAGCCGGAGGACACAATCCATAGATATAAGGATGGTATATGGAAAACCATTTCATAAATCACATTCATAAAACACAACTGGGCCTCATGCCTGATTTCGTAACTCAACTAGGCCCCTGGTCCGATGCCTTATTCAATCAAATGGACTCCAAGTCCGATAGTTTGTAAACCAAATGGGTCTCAAGCCCGATTCCATGTTTCCAAATCCAAAATCATACCAGTGAATTGTGTTTGCACTCACATAGAATGAATTTTGATGTCATCATCTTGGATCATGTTTGATGATTGTAAGACCTGTGTCTTGGAAGGAAGGTGAACAATCCCACATTCCTGTGAGGGGAATGGTCTAGGAGAGGAATGGTGGTGTGCCTTAAAGGTGTAGGTACACACTTATCTAGCACGAGGCCTTTTGGGAGCACAGTGGTTTTGGGTTCGGTTGGAACTCCAAAGTCAAACGAGTTAAGGCTAGTGCAATTCTATGGTGGGTGACCCCCTGGGAAGTTGCACCGTGAGCTCTTAAAACTAAAATCGTGAGGGCAAGGGCAAGGAGGCCCAATGCGGACAATATCGTGCTAGATGAGTCAAGTCTTGACCAAGGAGGGTCGGGTTCTGACAAGGGATAAGATTACATCATCAATAACATCATCATGTCAGACCTTACATGTCAGATTGACAAGTGTTAGATGTCAGATGACGTCATGCTGACGTTAGCGATGACGTTAGTCGTAGACTTTGCTAACATCAATGTTGACTTTTTGGTCAACATTGACTGTAATTTGACTCGCGTATGGGAGCACGTGGGCACGTATTTCAATTTCAAACTAGGACCATTTTAAAGGTTTCAACGATTCCAATGATGGTGGTTTCGAGTCGATCGGAGATCGTTAGGTTGGTCAAATTGAGGTTTAAAGCCCAAGGAAGCGTGTCTGTGACACGTTGACTTTTTCAAAAATGTTGGGGGTTCTTGATAAGGACTTGTATAGGTTAGTAGTAACCTTTGAGTGTGTTTTGGACAGGTCTGGATGACCCGGAGAGGCTTATAGCACGCATATCAAGGTGTAGCTTGGATGTCTGTGAGTGGACTTTGATTTATGAATATGATGCATGCATAAATGTTTTATATGTGTTTATGAACAAAATTTTAGATGTCATGAATGCATGTGATTAAATGTGAATTATTTGGCATTTTTGTAGGAAAATGTGTTATTGCACGTAGTTCGAGATTTATTTTATGTGATATTTGGGCTTCGGCCAAGTACTGTACGTGCATATGTTGTTCATGATTTTGAGGGTTTCACGGAGAAGCGTGAAACCGAGAATTTGAGAAACATTTTTAAAGGATTTCACGAGGATGCGTGAAATCGAGATTCGGGCACTAGACCCTATTGAAAGACCTTGACTTAGCGTGAAGTCAGGGATGATTTGAAAGTGTTTTGAAATTGAGAAATGGTTTTCAGATTTGGAAATATCTTTCGGACATATGACCCAGTTGATTTGAGGTTTGACTTAGAGTATAGTCAAACATGAGATAAGTCGGGTAACGACCCAGTTACGAGATTTCAAAAGATATTTCGGGCATGAGACCCAGTTGTGAATTTGACAGGATTCGAGGAATTCTAGATTATATATCGGGCCTGAGACCCAGTTTTGGAATTGAAAGGATTTGAGGAATCCTGTGTGATACTATTTGTTAGAGTCCCGGTCGGTGATGACATTCGGGTTCTAGTTTCGGATGATATGACACTCGTCACTAGACTGCATATGTGTTCCTTCTAGAGAGGTCACGATGCAATGCCTGTTTTCGAGTAGCTGTTGGAAGCTATGGCCGAGGGAAGCTTGACTTAGGAGTGCTAATGTTATATAAGATTGATCAGTGATGTCATCACGATGATCTAGATATGGTCGCGGCGGGTGATGTGTTCACGGCGACATGCTAGGATTGTGAGAGGTCCTGAACTTATATTTGCACATGTGCTATGATTGAAATCGTGACTGACACTAAGATGAGGATGGGATGTAACGCCCCGGACGTTCTGGAAATGTAATATTATAAATATTGAATAAAATGACGTTTTTACCCCTGTGTTTGTGTGGTCGATTTGTTGACTTTTTGATTTGGAGGTCGAACGGACGTTGAGTGATGATCGTGACGTAGTTTGGGATGTCACGAGTTCATAGACAGGTGGCACGTCCGATTCGGACGCTCGGAGTGAAAGTTATGATGTTCGGAAGTTCGGGGGCATTATCGTAATTTGGGCGTTATAAGGGGAAAAAGTTGACTTTTTGTTTGACAATTGATACTCATTTGACTCGAAGACCGTTGTGTTCGTCTCGACGCCCCGAGTACAACGACAAGCGGCACGCTTGAAACGGACGTCGGAGGACCGAGTTATGGGTCATGGATGTTGGAGGGCATTTTGGTAATTATTGCACAGAGGGGCATTTTGGTCATTTCACGGTGGTTACTGTAGCACCACCGTGAGAAGCAGAGTGCGGCCGTGGTGTTTTTGAGCGTGCATTTGTTTAAGGCTAAGTGGACTGGTGAGTGGGTTTAGTTTATGGATTTTGAGGTTGTGGGAAGCAGCCATGCGTGTCTGGGCAGAGACTGAGTGCACGGGAGGAACGAGAATGGTTGTGGTCTCTGTGTATGCGGGAAACCGGTTTCAGAGGCCTCAGTTGGTCTCCCACGGGCTGTTGGCCACACAGATCGAATAACTGAGTATGGGAATGGAGTGAGGTTGGAGTTAGGATCATTTTGGTTCAATTTGGAAGCTGAGCTTGAGAGGGATTGTGAGAGAAACCGTGAGCAACTGTTTCGGGTTTTTTGGGGGGAAATCGCAGAGTTCAATTTCTAAGGGTCGAGGGATCAATCTAAACACACAGTGAGTCTTCTGGGAGTGACAGAGTCTCAGCCGTGCAAGAATTGAAGGGATTCGAGCACGGATTGCCCAAGAACCCAAGGTCCAGTTCGAAGGAAAAACCAGTTGGAGGGAAAAATCTCATTCAATTTCTGGAGCCTGTTGATCGAAACCAAAGGCCGTGTTAGACTTCTGGGGTCACTTCGTGCACAACCGTGCAAGAATTGAAGGAGGAGGAGGACAGTTTGGCCGGGAACCTGAGTCTCAGTTTCAGGGGAAAACCAGTGCTGTGGACGACGACTTCCAGGTAACGGCGAGCTAAATTGTTAGTGCCATTGTGTGCGTATGGGTCCCTTATTGCTACTCGTGAAGTTAATTTGGGAATGGAACCGTGTAGGGTGAGTTCCAGGAGTCGACTTGTTCGACTGTTCGAGCTTGGGTTGGGTCGTTTTGGTGTAAGTCGAGGTTAACCATTGATGCAGACCTAAAATAAATGGGTTAGAGAAGATAATAGGATTGAAAACGGGTAGAATTGACTGAGAATTGAGGGCTAACTGATCGGGTTGAGTCGCGGGTATCAGACCCGTTTAGCAGGCTGTTCGGGTAAGGGAGATGACACTGTAGCTTGGCGCGTGGCCTTCACGCGCAGCCACTTTGGGCGGCGCGTGACGGCGCGTGTGACGTCAACTCCGATCACGGTCAACATGAGAATTAATCCTTACAGTCCAACAAACATTTTATCTTTAGAGTTCGAATCGATCGGGAGTCATTCGGGATAATTTCGGGAGTCCGGAAGATTAAGTCTTTAAGTTTATTTTCGCCGAAAAATCCGGAAAAATTAGGAAAAATCCTACGAGTTATTTTGGGATGTTTGTAACCCTTCTTGTACGTTTTCACAGGCCCGGACACTTCCGAAGCTACGGAGGAGCGCGCGGGACGCGATTGACGTGTCCTAAGACTGTGAGTGGGCTTTTTGATTTCTAAATTGGGCATGCATGACTATTTTGCTTATTTATCTCATGGTTTTACATATGATTTTATGATGGTGAGATGATATATCGGTTTTACATGTTTTCACATTTTTCGAGGTATTTATCGTATTTCGCGCATTTCGAGATTTCGGTTTTTGCCTATGCATGCGTGATGATTTTAATGAAGTACCTGGTTATGAATATGCATGTTTCGGATTTATGATGTTTGATCATATTGTGAAGTAATTTTCGGAAATTGCATGTGTTGGAAATTGCATGTGACTTCGGACATAAGTCCTACTATGTTGTGATATGATTTCGGAATGATATTGGAAAACAGTTGTGATGAATCATGGTTTATTGTGTTTTAAAAACGGTTTTGGGTTTAAAGACCCGGTTGATGGTTGGATCTGGTTTTGGGTTTAAAGACCCGGTATGTTGATGTTGGGGGCGGGCCCGAAAATTGAGTTTCAAGACTCGTGAGTTTAAAGACTCGAATATTTATGATACCCCCGAGGCCTACTAATCGTATTTTGAGTTTAAAGACTCGTTGATATCCCGGGAAGGCCTAATGTTGAGTTTAAAGACTCGGATGGATCCAACGGCATAATCATGATTATTGATTTGCGTTTTACTTGATTTTTGCAAATAATATTTCGAAATGACGGTTTCTGGAATCTGGTATTATTAAATGGTTTTACATGAGTTATGACGACCCTTGTAACGATTTTCATGTGTTTCGGAAAAAGAGTTTTCAAAAGTTCAATACACAATTTTGAATTGGTTATGCATGCGGATTACAAAACTGGAGGGCGAACCCGATTTCGGAAAAACTGTTTTTCCTGTTAAACTTATGTTTCGGTCCACTCACACCTTGTTGTTTTAAATTCCCTCCAAGTCGTGGTACAAGCGTGGGGGCAAGCGCCGAGGCAGAGGCGGAGGCATAAAGTTTTCCGTTGCGGAGTAGTTAGTTCACAGAGTAGGACTTGTTCTTTAATTTGTTTTGTAATATTGCTCTGTGAAACTGTGGACTTGACGTCCAGTCGGATGTATTTGTTTAATCTCCCTGGTCTGACAATGGGTGTGCTGTAATTTTAACTAGTTTTTCGGTCTTTTGGGTTCGATTGTCAGACGGGAGCAGGATGCTTCCCGATTATCGAGGCGATAATCGGGATGGGTCCTGTCAATTGGTATCAGAGCCTAGGTTTACGATTCGTGTCTGGCACTCGGGTGTGCCTTGATTATTGTACTAACTTATGCCTCTTTCAGAGAAGGACGACCGGCCATGCCTCCGCGACGCGAACCCCCTCCACGACCTAATGGCGATGCCGAGAGCGCTTCGATCGAGCGAGCCCAGCGTCTTGGGGCTACGGTGTTCGGTGGTGGAGCGGATCCCGAGGATGCTCACCGTTGGATTTCTCGGATTGAGCAGATTTTTTCTGTGATGCACTGTCCTCTTGAGGAGCGTGTGGTGTTGGCTACATTTCTACTTGATGGATCTGCTTATGAGTGGTGGTATACTCTAGAGTTGTCAGGTTGGGATGCCCGTACAGTGACTTGGGAGACCTTTCGTGAACGGTTTCTGGATCAGTATTATCCCCGTTCATTCCGTGATGCTAGGGAGACCGAGTTTCTGCAGCTCCAGCAGGGGAGCATGTCCGTAGCTGAGTATGAACAGAAATTTCAGATGCTAGCTCGTTTTGCTCCTACCTTTGTATCTACTGAGGCTGAGAAATGCCGTAGGTTCGAGCTTGGTCTACGGGGTGAGATACGGGCCATTGTGACGGCCGGAGCTTTTGCTACTCTCAGGGAGTTGTCTGATGCCGCGGTGCGGGTTGAGGCTAGTCTCCCGACACGTCCACAGTATTCTGGTGGTGGACAACGTCGTGGCCGTTCATATTCTGGATCGTATGGTCAGGGAGCCTCGAAGAAGGGACGTTATGGTGGAGCCTCATCTGCAGGCAATGATCGTTATGGCAGGCCTGGTAACTATCAGGGTTCCGGATTCCGAGCGCCTAGGGCGCAGACTGCTCCGCAGGCGAGCGCGACTTCTGTTGCTTCCACGGGACGGCAGGGTGGTGGTTTTGTTCGAGATGCTTCCAGTGTCATCTGTTTCTTCTGTGGCGAGCGGGGCCACTATCGGAGGGATTGTCCATCTTTGCCACAGGGTGGTGGCGCAGGTCGGGGTGGAGCAGAGCAGGGACGGAGCACAGCTGCAGTTTCTGGGACTGGGAGCACTCGAGGAGGTGGTACCGGAGCGGCTAATGGACAGAGGGGCCGGGGCCGTGGGCGAGCAGCTGGACCATAGGCCCGAGTTTTTGCTGTTACGCAGCAGGAGGCCAGGGCAGCGCCTGGTGTTGTGACAGGTACACTCACGATCTTTGGACATGATGTTTGTGCTTTAATTGATCCCGGAGCTACTCATTCATTTATTTCACGGGACTGTGAGTTGTTGGCGGGTAGAGAGGTGTCCGCACTGGACTGTGACATGAGAGTGAGTACGCCCACCGGAGATGTGTTTGTGGTGAATCAAGTGTTGCGGGAGTGCCCCGTAATGGTAGGTGATGTTGGCCTGGTGGCAGATTTGATACTCTTGGACTTGCATGACTTTGATGTCATCTTGGGTCTGGATTGGTTGACGCTCCATCATGCCTCTATCGAATGCGTCGATAAGAGGGTTACTTTTCGGAGCCCGGGGTTACCGGAAACCACTTTTCAGGGAATTCAGCGAGCAACTCCTGTCGGAGTGATATCTGCCCTGAAGGCAAGTAAGTTGTTGAGGAAGGGGTGCCAGGGATACTTAGCCCGAGTGATGGATTCACGAGCTGCACCATTGAGGGTGGAGGATATACCGATTGTACGGGAGTTCCCGAATGTCTTTCCGGAGGATCTACCGGGATTGCCACTGCATCGAGATGTTGAGTTCACTATTGATCTGGTTCCAGGTACGCAACCTATTTCTCAGACTCCGTATCGTATGGCGCCAGCCGAGTTGAAAGAACTGAAGGCGCAGTTACAAGAATTACTTGAGATGGGATTTATTCGACCGAGCGTATCCCCCTGGGGAGCCCCGGTGTTGTTTGTGAAGAAAAAGATGGGAGTATGAGACTCTGCATCGATTACAGGCAACTGAATAAAGTAACAGTCAGGAACAAATACCCGTTGCCTCGGATCGATGATTTGTTCGATCAGCTGCGAGGAGCGCAGTACTTCTCCAAAATTGATCTACGTTCTGGGTATCATCAATTGCGGGTTAAGGATGAGGATGTACCCAAGACAGCCTTTAGGACCCGTTATGGTCATTATGAGTTCCTTGTGATGCCGTTTGGCTTGACCAACGCACCCGCAGCGTTTATGGATTTGATGAACCGAGTGTTACGGCCTTACCTGGATCACTTTGTCATCGTGTTCATCGACGATATCCTGGTCCACTCGAGGAGTGCGGAAGCGCACGAGGAGCACCTAAGGATGGTGCTAAGTACCTTGAGGGAAAACCAGTTGTACGCGAAGCTCAGCAAATGTCAGTTTTGGTTGACGAGTGTGAGTTTCTTGGGGCATGTGATCTCTACGGACGGGATTAGTGTGGATTCTCAGAAAATTGAGGCAGTGGCGAAGTGGGAACAACCGAGGACCGTCACTGAAGTCAGAAGTTTCTTGGGTTTGGCTGGTTACTACAGGAGGTTTGTAGAGGGTTTCTCTACCATTGCTGCCCCGTTGACGCGACTGACGCGGAAGGGAGTCAAGTTTGAGTGGGATGACGACTGTGAGCGTAGCTTTCGGGAGCTAAAGGAAAGATTGACATCTGCTCCCATACTGACCCTTCCAGACGATAGTGGGGAATTTGAGGTGTACAGTGATGCATCCTTACAGGGTTTGGGATGTGTACTAATGCAGCATGGGAAAGTGATCGCCTATGCTTCGCGCCAGTTGAAACCGCATGAGCGCAATTACCCTACGCACGATTTGGAGTTAGCTGCTGTTGTGCATGCATTGAAGATTTGGAGACATCACCTGTATGGTGCGACTTGCAGAATGTTCACGGATCACAAAAGCCTGAAGTACTTGTTCACTCAGAAGGAGTTAAATGTGAGGCAGGGACGGTGGCTAGAGCTAATTAAGGATTATGATTGCACGATTGAGTACCACCCGGGAAAAGCCAATGTGGTGGCTGATGCTCTAAGCCGGAAGTCAACGCATTCTGTAGCACATCTACGGACGGTTCACTTACCACTTTTGGTTGAACTCCATAAGAATAGCATTGATTTGGGTTTGGATGGCCAAGGTGTCTTGCTGGCTAATTTCCATGTGAGACCACTTCTGGTCGATCGGATCGTTGAGGCTCAATCTCAAGATCCTGTCTCATGTGTACTTCGGATTGAAGTGGAAGCCGGTGAACGGCTAGATTTTACAGTCAGGGAGGATGGAGCTTTGCTAAAAGAAGGACGGTTATGTGTGCCCGGCGTGGAGGCACTGAAGAAGGAGATCTTGGACGAAGCTCATAGTTCGGCCTACGCGATGTATCCTGGTGGGACCAAGATGTATCGTACCTTGCGAGAGCACTACTGGTGGCAGGGGATGAAACGGGAGATTGCCGAGTTTGTCAGCAGGTGTCTGATTTGCCAGCAAGTGAAGGCTGAGAGACAACGACCTTATGGAGCCTTGCAACCACTACCTATTCCAGAATGGAAACGGGATCACTTGACGATGGATTTTGTGTTTGGACTTCCTAGGACACCCAGGGGTCACGATGGAGTTTGGGTGATTGTGGACAGGCTTACGAAATCAGCTCACTTCTTGCCAGTGCGGAGAGAACTTCAGGATGACACAGTTGGCCCAGTTGTTTATCGACGAGATTATTCGTCTGCACGGTACACCGGAATCAATAGTTTCTGACCGAGACCCGAGGTTTACTTCTCGATTTTGGCAGATTCTGCAGGAAGCATTTGGGACGAAACTTCGTTTCAGTACTGCATTTCATCCTCAGACTGACGGCCAGTCTGAGCGGACCATCCAGACATTGGAGGATATGATGCGAGCTTGCGTTTTGCAATTTCAGGACACTTGGGAGTCACACCTAGCCTTAATGGAATTTGCCTACAACAACAGCTACCAGGCGAGCATTGGGATGGCTCCGTACGAAGCCTTGTACGGACGGCAGTGCAGAACTCCGTTGTGTTGGACGGACGTGGGTGAAAGGAAGCTGACTAAATCCGAATTGGTGGAACTGACGACCGAGAAGGTCAAACTCATCAGGGATCGGCTCAAGGCAGCCCAGGACAGACAAAAGAGCTATGTGGACCATCGGATTCGAGATCTAGAGTTTGCGGTCGGAGATCGGGTATTTCTGAAATTGTCCCCTTGGAAGGGTGTAGTGAGATTCGGCAGGCGAGGAAAGTTGAGCCCTCGTTATATTGGACCATATGAGATTACCTAGAGGATTGGCCCGGTGGCCTACCGGCTGGCACTACCTCCAGAGCTTTCGAGGGTCCACGATGTTTTCCATGTGTCGATGTTGCGGAAATATGTGTTGGACGCATCTCATGTACTGGAGGAACAGCCCATTGAACTTCGTGATGATTTGAGCTTCGAGGAGCAGCCGGTACAGATTTTGGATCGAAAGGATAAAGTGCTACGTCGGAAGACCGTTCCTCTGGTAAAGGTTCTCTGGAGGAACCAGAATGTGGAGGAAGCCACATGGGAACCCGAGGCGCAGATGCGAGAACAGTTCCCCTACTTGTTTCCTTGAAATTTCGGGACAAAATTTCTTAAGGGGGGAGGATTGTAACGCCCTGGACGTTCTGGAAATGTAATATTATAAATATTGAATAAAATGACATTTTTACCCCTATGTTTGTGTGGTCGATTTGTTGACTTTTTGATTTGGAGGTCGAACGGACGTTGAGTGATGACCGTGACGTAGTTCGGGATGTCACGAGTTCATAGACAGGTGGCACGTCCGATTCGGACGCTCGGAGTGAAAGTTATGATGTTCGGAAGTTCGGGGGCATTATCGTAATTTGGGCGTTATAAGGGGAAAAAGTTGACTTTTTGTTTGACAATTGATACTCATTTGACTCGAAGACCGTTGTGTTCGTCTCGACGCCCCGAGTACAACGACAGGCGGCACGCTTGAAACGGACGTCGGAGGACCGAGTTATGGGTCATGGATGTTGGAGGGCATTTTGGTAATTATTGCACAGAGGGGCATTTTGGTCATTTCACGGTGGTTACTGTAGCACCACCGTGAGAAGCAGAGTGCGGCCGTGGTGTTTTTGAGCGTGCATTTGTTTAAGGCTAAGTGGACTGGTGAGTGGGTTTAGTTTATGGATTTTGAGGTTGTGGGAAGCAGCCATGCGTGTCTGGGCAGAGACTGAGTGCACGGGAGGAACGAGAATGGTTGTGGTCTCTGTGTATGCGGGAAACCGGTTTCAGAGGCCTCAGTTGGTCTCCCACGGGCTGTTGGCCACACCGATCGAATAACTGAGTATGGGAATGGAGTGAGGTTGGAGTTAGGATCATTTTGGTTCAATTTGGAAGCTGAGCTTGAGAGGGATTGTGAGAGAAACCGTGAGCAACTGTTTCGGGTTTTTTGGGGGGAAATCGCAGAGTTCAATTTCTAAGGGTCGAGGGATCAATCTAAACACACAGTGAGTCTTCTGGGAGTGACAGAGTCTCAGCCGTGCAAGAATTGAAGGGATTCGAGCACGGATTGCCCAAGAACCCAAGGTCCAGTTCGAAGGAAAAACCAGTTGGAGGGAAAAATCTCATTCAATTTCTGGAGCCTGTTGATCGAAACCAAAGGCCGTGTTAGACTTCTGGGGTCACTTCGTGCACAACCGTGCAAGAATTGAAGGAGGAGGAGGACAGTTTGGCCGGGAACCTGAGTCTCAGTTTCAGGGGAAAACCAGTGCTGTGGACGACGACTTCCAGGTAACGGCGAGCTAAATTGTTAGTGCCATTGTGTGCGTATGGGTCCCTTATTGCTACTCGTGAAGTTAATTTGGGAATGGAACCGTGTAGGGTGAGTTCCAGGAGTCGACTTGTTCGACTGTTCGAGCTTGGGTTGGGTCGTTTTGGTGTAAGTCGAGGTTAACCATTGATGCAGACCTAAAATAAATGGGTTAGAGAAGATAATAGGATTGAAAACGGGTAGAATTGACTGAGAATTGAGGGCTAACTGATCGGGTTGAGTCGCGGGTATCAGACCCGTTTAGCAGGCTGTTCGGGTAAGGGAGATGACACTGTAGCTTGGCGCGTGGCCTTCACGCGCAGCCACTTTGGGCGGCGCGTGACGGCGCGTGTGACGTCAAATCCGATCACGGTCAACATGAGAATTAATCCTTACAGTCCAACAAACATTTTATCTTTAGAGTTCGAATCGATCGGGAGTCATTCGGGATAATTTCGGGAGTCCGGAAGATTAAGTCTTTAAGTTTATTTTCGCCGAAAAATCCGGAAAAATTAGGAAAAATCCTACGAGTTATTTTGGGATGTTTGTAACCCTTCTTGTACGTTTTCACAGGCCCGGACACTTCCGAAGCTACGGAGGAGCGCGCGGGACGCGATTGACGTGTCCTAAGACTGTGAGTGGGCTTTTTGATTTCTAAATTGGGCATGCATGACTATTTTGCTTATTTATCTCATGGTTTTACATATGATTTTATGATGGTGAGATGATATATCGGTTTTACATGTTTTCACATTTTTCGAGGTATTTATCGTATTTCGCGCATTTCGAGATTTCGGTTTTTGCCTATGCATGCGTGATGATTTTAATGAAGTACCTGGTTATGAATATGCATGTTTCGGATTTATGATGTTTGATCATATTGTGAAGTAATTTTCGGAAACTGCATGTGTTGGAAATTGCATGTGACTTCGGACATAAGTCCTACTATGTTGTGATATGATTTCGGAATGATATTGGAAAACAGTTGTGATGAATCATGGTTTATTGTGTTTTAAAAACGGTTTTGGGTTTAAAGACCCGGTTGATGGTTGGATCTGGTTTTGGGTTTAAAGACCCGGTATGTTGATGTTAGGGGCGGGCCCGAAAATTGAGTTTCAAGACTCGTGAGTTTAAAGACTCGAATATTTATGATACCCCCGAGGCCTACTAATCGTATTTTGAGTTTAAAGACTCGTTGATATCCCGGGAAGGCCTAATGTTGAGTTTAAAGACTCGGATGGATCCAACGGCATAATCATGATTATTGATTTGCGTTTTACTTGATTTTTGCAAATAATATTTCGAAATGACGGTTTCTGGAATCTGGTATTATTAAATGGTTTTACATGAGTTATGACGACCCTTGTAACGATTTTCATGTGTTTCAGAAAAAGAGTTTTCAAAAGTTCAATACACAATTTTGAATTGGTTATGCATGCGGATTACAAAACTGGAGGGCGAACCCGATTTCGGAAAAACTGTTTTTCCTGTTAAACTTATGTTTCGGTCCACTCACACCTTGTTGTTTTAAATTCCCTCCAAGTCGTGGTACAAGCGTGGGGGCAAGCGCCGAGGCAGAGGCGGAGGCATAAAGTTTTCCGTTGCGGAGTAGTTAGTTCACAGAGTAGGACTTGTTCTTTAATTTGTTTTGTAATATTGCTCTGTGAAACTGTGGACTTGACGTCCAGTCGGATGTATTTGTTTAATCTCCCTGGTCTGACAATGGGTGTGCTGTAATTTTAACAAGTTTTTCGGTCTTTTGGGTTCGATTGTCAGACGGGAGCAGGATGCTTCCCGATTATCGAGGCGATAATCGGGGTGGGTCCTGTCATGGGATGAGTTCCTACATGGTCTTGTTTTGGGCTAAGATCCCGTACTTGTTTTCTTTTTGTGCTGAGACCCTGTATGATTTGGTTTTAGGGCTGAGACCCTACTATGGTACTGGCTTTGATTGAGAAGAATTTTTCACTAGATTTGATTTGGGAAGCAATACATCTTGTGTCAGGGCCCACCCCTAATCCCCCAGGATTAGGGACTAAACCCTGCTCCCGTCTGACTTACGCATGACACGAAGGCTAAACTGACGTCCAACCTTGATGTGACACGTAAGTCGGACAAGGGATTTTCGATCCGTCCGTCCCGAAACTTCCGAACTTCCCCGAGTGCGCAGAGTCTACTGTGGATCGTACGTATGTTGTCTTCATCTCTCTCAATCAACAGCTCGTGCCGTAACAACCTGGAGGGTATCAAAAACACGAAAAGATTGTAAGTGGACAAAAATAAAGTATAAGTTTAAAAACATTTCATAAAACAATGACATCATACCCTCCATTTCAAAACCCATGCATGCATACTAATTTCATGTCATAAAACCATTCAATAATCCAGTTAAACCAACCATGTACGAAAACCAAAAACCGTTTCCTTGTTCTCAAGTCCCGGGCCTCAGCCCAAAACCACAAAAAAACCATTTCATCCGGGCCACTGCCCAAAACATCGATAAACCTTGTTGAAAACCATCTCATTTTTCCATTTACCGAACCTGCTGGATCTATCCGAGTCTTTAAACTCCCGAGTCTTTAAACTCAATCCAGGCCTTAATAATCTGAGTCTTTAAACTCCGAGTCTTTAAACTCAACAGGCCTACGGGGGAAAATCCATACACCCGAGTCTTTAAACTCCAAGTCTTTAAACTCAATCCGGGTCTTTAAACCCAATCCGGGCCCGTCCCCCGTCAATCACAATATCCGGGTCTTTAAACCCAATAACCAGATCCAGAAAATCCAATCCAAAACTGTTTGAAAACCACTTTCCATTTCCAAATCCGAATCCGAATTCGAATCCGCAATCTCATCAGGATCCCGAATCCAAACCCAGAATTCATATCCATCTCCTTTCCAGATCCGAGTCCGCAACCATCATTCCGTAAGCCGGCATCTGGAATAACCATTCCGAACCCAAACTCGGAATCCTCTTTTCTGAAAACCACTGTTGAACTGGGCTTCAAGCTCGAAAACACTTTTCAAAATCCTTTTACTTTCTTTGAAATCAATTCGTATTTCAAAACCCCAAAATCAAATCATTAAAACCAGGTTTAAATCACAATATCCGTCAAATCTCGTAAAATGTGAAATTTCGTAATTTCCTCGAAAAATGTGCAAAATCGTAAACCATCAAAATCATAAATCACATCATAGAATCGAGTATAGAAAACATATAAAACATATATGCATGCATCAAGAGTTAGAAAACAAAGTCCACTCACAGACCATTCTGACGCCGCCTCGATACGCGCACACTTACGCCGTTCCCAGCCATTTCGCTATCCTCGGCTTTCCCGAACCTGTCCAAATCCCATAACGAGGTCACTAACGACTTATTTAAGCTTCTATTAAAGCCCCGTAATTTTCCCACATTTTTAACCATTTTTAACCGATCCCTAAAACCTTCGAATACCCTGAAACATATCGAGACGATATCCGATCGTCTCGAAATCAGTGCCAAAATGTTCGTTACATCGAATACTTTAAAAGTCGTGTTGTAAACTTCCCCAAACTAGGCCCCATATGCCCCCACGCGCGTCTGGAAGGTTCTGCGCGAGAGACCCACGCGTGTGAATAATGTCATCGTCAACCTTAGGTGAACCCGGTTCACCTGGTTCGAACCGGTCCGGCCCGGGCTAAACCGGCATTCACGGTTTTCCCTCATTTCTCCATGATTTTTCATTCTAATTGTCCTATTAGGTTCTTCCCATTCTAAAAGATCGATTTCAATAAGGAAAACACGAAATTAGAGTCAAAATCTCACCTTCCAAAGTTCGAACGAAAGCCCAGAAAAACCCAGTCACCGTTCCCAGCCACCCGTCGTCCTTCCAGCCATGGGTTCGAGTTCTTGAGCTCTGTCCTACATCCCTAACACCGTTAGCATCCAAAGAACTAGTCAACAACGGCCCAAAAGTCACAACTTTAGATTTGAAACGATCGGGAAAAACAGGGGAAACAGGGGAAAGCTTACCTATTCGTGCACCGCCGTGAGCTCCGCCGTGGCCCAGCCCGTCTCCCGTCACTCCTCCATTCTCTAAACACTCCCACAACTCCAAACTCGAAGGTCTTAACCGAAACACGGCAGCATCACAACCACGGCCCTTCTCTGTTTTTCTGAAAAAGCTCCCCTCCTCTCAACCTTCCTTCACAACTCTCACCCAAAACTCACTCCCCAACCTTCACCTAACCCCTGATCACACACACTCAACGTTTAGGACTCACACACCTTGGGACTGCTCGAGTTCTTCCCTCTGTTTCAGTCTCTGTTCTTTCAAGCACGGCTCACTCTCAAAACACAACCAATTTAATTTAATCGTGCAAGTGGCTAGAATCCACCAGACACATCCCACGTGTCTCAATCCTGTAGTCCCAAACTCAAAATATCCAACCAGCTCTGTACACCTGTCCTCATCCGATTGGCACAATTTCCAAAGCACAAAAAGACCAAACTGCCCCTAAATGTCCAAATTACGATTCTGCCCTTAACCGTTCTAGACCCGTATCTCACTCGTCCTACGTCCGCTGAAGGCATGCCGCCTGTTGTTGTACTCAGGACGGCGAGATCTACCTAACGGTCCTCGGTCTACGTGAAAAATCTTTGTCATGCGAAAAGTCAACAATTTCCTCCTTTTTAACCAAATTACGAAAGTGCCCTCAACCTTCCGAACATCATAACTTCCTCCTCGGATGACAGGACCCGCCCCGATCCCACAGGGACCACAAGGGGACGTGCCCTGCTCCCGTCTGACACCCAATAATTCATACCAATTTTAACCTCAAAACATTTAAAAGCATAAATAACCAAATTAAAGTCATACATAAAATCCGAATTAAACGAATGTCAGACAAGGGATATAATCCAAAATTACAAATTTGCGAGCACGACTCTAAAGTAATCCTGCGGGTACACCGCCCAGCAGGGGTTCAGGTACGCAGAAGTAGATCTATGCCTCAGCCTCTGGTTCCTCCTCTACCTCAGTTTCCCGACCTGGAGGGGTTATCAAAACAGTAAGGGTGAGTGGACCGAAACACAAGTTTATGAAATCGTTTGATAAGTAAAACATATAATTTACCCCTCCGTTTTCCAAATATGCGTGCACCATAATTCCAAAATCATAAACCATATAATATGAACCATAAGGCATATAGCAAAACCATAACCATAATTTTAGTTGCTGCACTATACACTCCAATCCCGACATCCCTGATGTCTGACGTCCCTGACGTCCAATAGGTCACAATCACAAGGCTACGCGTGCCACTCGGGTCTCAATTTCCGAGTTCAATCCCCGAACCCCGTTCGGGTACAGCATCCCCGATGCTTAGCGTCATAGACGCTGGACGTACTAGACGTCCGTGACCTCTCCGGGGTACCTCATCCGGAGGAGACAATACAATATGGAAGGATCTATACAGTGCAGTAACAAATACATTTTATTGATATCCACATGCAAACATATATATATATACAGAATCAATCATTAAGTTTCATCAAACGGGTCTCAAGCCCAAATACCGTGAAACGTGCCATAATCACATTTTCCATATCATCAAAACCATCATTGTTTTAGCATGTGAATAAGTATAATAAAACCAGAAAACATCTATGCACACAAGGGTTTAAGAAAATGGCCCACTCACAGTACAATCCTGCTAGAAACCGAACGTATACCCTCGTCCTGGTACAAATGTACAATCCCTGTCAAATCCAAGTATTCGTAAAGGTCAAAATAAACCCCCAACATTCAACCATGAAAGCCTAGGTCGAAACCGACCCGGGAAAGCCGCCCGAACGCGCTTCCCAAGGCAATAAACCTTATTTTGACCAACTTAATGATCTCCGATCGACCCGAAACCACCGCCATTGGATCCGGATCGTCGAAACCTAAAGAATGGTGGTGGTCCCACCAGAAACACTGTTCACACGCGCCCCCACGCGCCGGTCAACGTGGCGGTCAACGCAGGAACAGTTCCTGCTGACGTCATCGCTGACGTCACTGCTGACGTCAGCATGACGTCATGCTGATGTCATCTGACAGCTGTCAGGTCTGACGTGTCAGACTCTGACAGGTGCCACGTGTCAACATCCAATTGGTCCACCTCACTGATCTGTCAGACCACGTGTCAGATCTGACATGTGCCACGTGTCAGCACGGCACTGGTCCACGTCACTGACATGTCAGTGACACGTGGCAGTCCCTGACTGGTCCACGTCACTGACATGTCAGTGCTGACTGTGCACTGACATGTGACACGTGTCGGCTCACGGTTGGTCCACGTCATCTGACAGGCTGACAGGGTGCCACGTCAGCACCACTGTCCTCAGACGGGTTGACCCGTGTTCCTGCAACTCGGGTCGATCAGACCCGCGATCGAGACCCGGTTGCCATTCCTTCATTTCTGGGTCATTTTGGTTCCTTTCAATTCGTATTTACTCGCCTTAAATCCTAGATTAGTTCTATGAAATCAAATTGAGAAAAACGGATTGAATCGAAGGCCTACCTCGAAGAACAGCCCTGGCCTCCCGTCGCCGTTTAGCCACCGCCCTGAGCTCCACCGGCCACGAGTTCGATTCCAGAAGGTCCTGGGTGTTCCTAGGGTTGATTAGGAATCATAATGGACTAAATTGAACGTGGGAAAAGGATGTATCAAAAACCTGTTTTTGAAACCGTTTCGGGTTCCCCTGGTTCCTTCCTCGCCGCCGTCCTCCGCCGTGGTCACTGCCGCCGTTCAGTCACACCAGGAAGTCCCCCACTATGCAGACACAGTGAGTGGAAGGTTGGCTGGAATGTTGGATCGAAATGGCTGAATGTGCTCTGCGGGTATGAATTATAAAGAAATGGAGGGAAGGAAATGGATGGCTCAGATTAAATCTCCAGATTAGATCAAGGGCTGAGATCTGATCTGGGGATTCCAATCCAAAGGCTGAAATTTAAAGCTGGTACAATTGTTTAATTAATCCAATAGTGGATCTGATCCAATCTAGCCAATGGGTGAGTGACACTTGTCACTCCCCAGGTGTCCTTCAATCAGAATTTCTGAATATAATATTCGACACGAAAACCGAGACACGAACTTCCCGAATTCACGTTTCTGACCATAACTTCCTCGTACGAAGTCCGATTTCGGCGTGCCGCCTGTCTACGGACTCAGGACGTCGAGGCCTACCCAACGGTCCTTGAGTCAACTGAAAATTAGTTGTCAAAAGAAAAGTCAACATTTTCCCCCGAGAGTCCAAATTACGGTAATGCCCCTGAACTTCCGATAGCCATAACTTTCACCCTGATCGTCCGAATCGGACGTGCCACCTGTCTATGAACTCGTGACGTCCCGAACTACGTCACGGTCATAGGTCAAAGTCCATTTAGTTCATCAATCAAAAAGTCAACAATTTGACCATACCATTCACAAGGGTAAAATCGTCAAATCACACATTAAATTACAATATGGAATTCCTCGAATTTCCGGGGTGTTACAACCTTCCCCCCTTAAGAAATTTCGTCCCGAAATTTCAAAGAAACAAATGAGGAAATTGTTCTCGCATCTGAGCCTCAGGCTCCCATGTGGCTTCTTCCACATCCTGGTTTCTCCAGAGAATTTTCACGAGAGGGATCGTCTTTCGACGTAGTACCTTGTCCTTCCGATCTAAGATCTGTACTGGTTGTTCTTCAAAGCTCAAATCCTCCCGTAGTTCGACAGGTTGTTCCCTAAGTACATGAGAAGCAT
Organism: Prinsepia uniflora; assembly: GCA_032719365.1. Taxonomy (NCBI): domain Eukaryota; kingdom Viridiplantae; phylum Streptophyta; class Magnoliopsida; order Rosales; family Rosaceae; genus Prinsepia; species Prinsepia uniflora. Next base: position 35,353,008 of record CM064874.1, on the reverse strand, counting down.
CACGTACGTACATCCGCAACATCGATACGTGGAAAACATCGTGAACTCTTGATAGTTCTGGGGGTAGTGCCAATCTGTATGCAACTCTGCCAATTCTCTCCACGATTTCATAAGGTCCGATAAAACGCGGACTCAGTTTCCCCCGTCGGCCAAAACGGATAATCCCCTTCCACGGAGACAACTTCAGGAAGACAAAATCTCCCACTTCAAACTCCAAGTCTCGAATCCGTCGGTCGGCATAACTCTTCTGGCGATCCTGTGCCACCTTCAATCTTTCCTTGATCACGCGAACAGTTTCCATGGTTAAGTCCATTATCTCCGGCCCTACAGCCGCTCGCTCCCCTACCTCCGTCCAGCAGATAGGTGTCCTGCACTGTCGGCCATACAGTGCCTCATAAGGTGCCATCCCGATGCTTGCCTGATAGCTGTTGTTGTAAGCGAATTCCATCAATGGCAAATGAGTATCCCAAGAGTCTTGAAACTGTAGTACACATGACCTCATCATGTCCTCCAGGGTTTGAATGGTTCTCTCAGACTGTCCATCGGTCTGTGGATGGAAAGCAGTACTGAAACGTAGGTTTGTTCCCAAAGTAGCTTGCAAACTCCGCCAGAACCTGGAAGTGAAACGCGGATCACGATCGGACACGATCGATTCCGGCGTACCATGAAGTCGTATGATTTCCTTCACAAACAACTGAGCCAGTCGGTTAGGTTTATAGGTTTCCTGAACTGGCAGAAAATGGGCTGATTTGGTTAACCGATCCACGATCACCCATACTCCGTCCACTCCACTCTGAGTCCTCGGTAATTTAAAGACGAAGTCCATGGTGATGTGATCCCACTTCCACTCAGGAATCGGAAGTGGCTGCATAGCCCCATACGGTCTCTGCCGTTCCGCCTTAACCTGCTGACAGGTTAAGCATTTGCTCACGAACTCAGCAATATCCTTCTTCATTCCTGGCCACCAATAATGGTTCCGGAGGGTACGGTACATCTTTGTACCTCCCGGATGCATAGCATAGGCCGAACTGTGGGCCTCCTCAAGTATCTCGGCCCGTAACTCTGCCACTGCAGGTACGCACAAACGGCCCAATTTCACCAGTGCTCCATCGTCCCGGATGGTAAAATCCTGTCTCCCATCCGCATCGACCTCAATTCTGTAAATACAGAGTATCGGATCCTGCAGTTGTGCTTCGATGATCCGATCAATCAGTACTGGTCGCACATGGAAGCTGGCCAACAAAGCTCCATGCGCATCCGTACCCAAAATAACTCCCGTCTTCCGGAGTTCCACTAACAAGGGAAGATACACCATCCCTAGGTGTGCAATAGTTCCCGCAGATTTCCTGCTGAGTGCATCCGCCACCACATTGGCCTTACCCGGGTGGTACTCGATCGTACAGTCATAGTCCTTCAGTAGCTCCAACCATCTCCGTTGTCTCATGTTGAGCTCCTTCTGAGTGAATAAATACTTAAGACTCTGGTGGTCGGTGTATAATCGACACGTTGCGCCGAACAGATAATGTCTCCAGATTTTGAGAGCATGAACCACCGCCGCCAACTCCAAATCATGGGTAGGGTAGTTCAACTCATGAGTCTTCAGCTGCCGGGATGCATAGGCGATAACCTTGCCAGTTTGCATCAACACGCAGCCCAAACCTTGCAGTGAAGCATCACTGAAAACTACAAACTCTCCACTGTCGTCCGGCAATGCAAGGACAGGTGCAGTGGTCAATCGATCCTTCAACTCTTGAAAGCTCCGATCGCACTGCTCGTCCCAGATAAACTTTACTCCTTTCCGAGTCAGACGAGTCAATGGTGCAGCAATTTTGGAGAAACCCTCCACGAATCTCCGGTAGTAGCCTGCTAATCCGACGAAACTCCGCACCTCGGTCACCGTTGTCGGTCTAGCCCAGTTGGTCACCGCTTCTGTTTTCTGGGGATCCACGCAAATCCCATCCGTTGATATCACGTGTCCCAGAAAACCAATACTGCTCAGCCAAAACTGACACTTGCTCAGCTTGGCATACAATTGTTCTTGTCTCAGTTTCTCCAAGACCAACCGTAGATGTTCTTCATGTGCACGGGCACTCCTCGAGTATACCAAAATATCATCGATGAACACAATCACGAACTTATCCAGGTAGGGTCGGAAGACCCGGTTCATCAGATCCATGAATGCTGCTGGAGCATTCGTCAAACCAAATGGCATAACAAGGAACTCGTAGTGCCCGTAGCGGGTTCGAAAAGCAGTTTTCGGAATATCCTCCTCCGAAATCCTCAGTTGGTGATACCCAGACCGCAAATCAATTTTCGAGAAGCACTGAGCTCCCCGCAACTGGTCGAAAAGGTCATCAATCCTGGGTAGAGGATACTGGTTCCTCAATGTCACCTTGTTGAGTTGTCGATAATCAATACATAAACGGAGACTTCCTTCCTTCTTCTTCACGAACAACACCGGTGCTCCCCACGGTGAAGTGCTCGGTCGGACATATCCCAAATCTACCAACCCCTGCAATTGAGTCTTGAGTTCTCGTAACTCGGCCGGCGCCATCCGGTATGGTGCCTGGGATATAGGTCGGGTACCCGGGAGTAGTTCAATAGTAAACTCAATCTCCCGCGATGGTGGCAATCCAGGTAAGTCTTCCGGGAATACGTCCGGAAACTCACAGACCACCGGTATTTCGTCGATAACCGGAGGATCGACCCGTTCCGACACGACATGCGCCAGATAACCCTGGCATCCCTTCCGTAGAAGTTTGGTAGCAGTAAGTGACGAAATCACTTCAGGAGGCGAACCATCACGTTCCCCCTGAAAGATAACTTCCGGCAAACCCGGGCTCCGCAAAATTACTTGCTTGCTACTGCAGTCGATGAGCGATCCGTGCTCCGACAGCCAATCCATCCCTAGGATTATATCGAAGTCGTGGATATCCAGAATAATTAAGTCTGCTGGTAAATCCACATCCTCAATTCTTACCGGGCACCTCTGAATCACCTGATTCACAAGGTACACGGTACCCATCGGGGTGCCAACACCCATTTCGCAATCTAAGGCTGATACCACACAATCAAGCAAACCAGCACAACACCTCGAAATAAAAGAATGTGTAGCCCCCGCATCCATTAATACACGTACAAGAAAATTAAGGATATGTAGTGTACCTGTGACCACGCCTGGAGCAGTCCTCGCCTGCTGCTGGGTCATTGCAAACACTTGGGCCCTCGGCCCTCCGTTCCGTCCGCGCCCGCGCGCGCCACGTCCAGCACCACGGTCACCTCCCTGACCGCGACCTCCGTTAGTGTGGGACGCCGTGCTCTGCACCACACTCGAGCCCCCAGCGTCGTTGTTTTTGGACAACTGCGGACAATCGCAGGCATAGTGGCCTTCCTCTCCGCAAGCAAAACAAGTTACTGGCCTTGGCCTGCCCGAATGCCCACCAGATGCACCACTCCAAGATGAGTGCTGCCCAGAATTGTGTCCAGATCCTCTGCCCTGAGAGCCTCCACGTCGACCCGACCAGCCACGACCCTTGAAGGATGAGGGTGCTCCCCTGTAGCTCCCTCCCCTGTTGTTCTTCCGGCCTGATGGCCCATGATGTGGGCGATCCTGACGTCGCCCCTCCCCCGAAGGTTGTCGTGATTGGTGTGCCGCCAGACTGGCCTTGACACGCACCGCTGCGTCGACCATATCCCTCAGAGAAGCATGAGTGGTAGCAGTCACACTGGCCCGGATCTCCCCTCGGAGTCCAAGCTCAAACCGCTGGCATTTGTCCTCCTCCGTGCTTACGAATGAGGCAGCGAACCGAGAAAGTCTCCCGAATGTTTGCTCGTAGTCTGAAACAGACATGTCACCCTGCTCCAGCCGCAGGAATTCCGCCTCTCGCGCCGCGCGAAAGGATCGCGGGTAGTACTGGTCCAGAAACCTGGAACGAAAAGCTTCCCAGGTAGTGGTATGGACAGACCACCCGGACATTTCGAGTCCATGCCACCACTGGTAGGCTCCTCCCTCCAGTAAGAAGGCCGCCAGAGTCACTCGTTCGCCCGGAGGGCAGTGCATCACCGAGAAGATCCTCTCCCACTTGGTGATCCAGTCGTGAGCATCCTCGGGGTTTGATCCCCCGCAGAAAGGAGTGGCTCCCAAACGTTGAGCCCTTTCGATGCTCGCGCATTCCATCTCTCTTTCTAGATCCTCGTCCGTTCGAGTATGCGGAATTCTCCTAGGAGGCATAACCAACTGTCAAGAGGCATAGATCAGAAAACAATATTCTTAAAAGTCGAAAAGTAACTAGTACTAATCGCTAGTCTAGCATGCAGACCAATACCCTAGTACTGACCACAACCTAGTGCTCTGATACCAAGCTGACAGGACCCGCCCCGATCCCACAGGGACCACAAGGGGACGTGCCCTGCTCCCGTCTGACACCCAATAATCCATACCAATTTTAACCTCAAAACATTTAAAAGCATAAATAACCAAATTAAAGTCATACATAAAATCCGAATTAAACGAATGTCAGACAAGGGATATAATCCAAAATTACAAATTTGCGAGCACGACTCTAAAGTAATCCTGCGGGTACACCGCCCAGCAGGGGTTCAGGTACGCAGAAGTAGATCTATGCCTCAGCCTCTGGTTCCTCCTCTACCTCAGTTTCCCGACCTGGAGGGGTTATCAAAACAGTAAGGGTGAGTGGACCGAAACACAAGTTTATGAAATCGTTTGATAAGTAAAACATATAATTTACCCCTCCGTTTTCCAAATATGCGTGCACCATAATTCCAAAATCATAAACCATATAATATGAACCATAAGGCATATAGCAAAACCATAACCATAATTTTAGTTGCTGCACTATACACTCCAATCCCGACATCCCTGATGTCTGACGTCCCTGACGTCCAATAGGTCACAATCACAAGGCTACGCGTGCCACTCGGGTCTCAATTTCCGAGTTCAATCCCCGAACCCCGTTCGGGTACAGCATCCCCGATGCTTAGCGTCATAGACGCTGGACGTACTAGACGTCCGTGACCTCTCCGGGGTACCTCATCCGGAGGAGACAATACAATATGGAAGGATCTATACAGTGCAGTAACAAATACATTTTATTGATATCCACATGCAAACATATATATATATACAGAATCAATCATTAAGTTTCATCAAACGGGTCTCAAGCCCAAATACCGTGAAACGTGCCATAATCACATTTTCCATATCATCAAAACCATCATTGTTTTAGCATGTGAATAAGTATAATAAAACCAGAAAACATCTATGCACACAAGGGTTTAAGAAAATGGCCCACTCACAGTACAATCCTGCTAGAAACCGAACGTATACCCTCGTCCTGGTACAAATGTACAATCCCTGTCAAATCCAAGTATTCGTAAAGGTCAAAATAAACCCCCAACATTCAACCATGAAAGCCTAGGTCGAAACCGACCCGGGAAAGCCGCCCGAACGCGCTTCCCAAGGCAATAAACCTTATTTTGACCAACTTAATGATCTCCGATCGACCCGAAACCACCGCCATTGGATCCGGATCGTCGAAACCTAAAGAATGGTGGTGGTCCCACCAGAAACACTGTTCACACGCGCCCCCACGCGCCGGTCAACGTGGCGGTCAACGCAGGAACAGTTCCTGCTGACGTCATCGCTGACGTCACTGCTGACGTCAGCATGACGTCATGCTGATGTCATCTGACAGCTGTCAGGTCTGACGTGTCAGACTCTGACAGGTGCCACGTGTCAACATCCAATTGGTCCACCTCACTGATCTGTCAGACCACGTGTCAGATCTGACATGTGCCACGTGTCAGCACGGCACTGGTCCACGTCACTGACATGTCAGTGACACGTGGCAGTCCCTGACTGGTCCACGTCACTGACATGTCAGTGCTGACTGTGCACTGACATGTGACACGTGTCGGCTCACGGTTGGTCCACGTCATCTGACAGGCTGACAGGGTGCCACGTCAGCACCACTGTCCTCAGACGGGTTGACCCGTGTTCCTGCAACTCGGGTCGATCAGACCCGCGATCGAGACCCGGTTGCCATTCCTTCATTTCTGGGTCATTTTGGTTCCTTTCAATTCGTATTTACTCGCCTTAAATCCTAGATTAGTTCTATGAAATCAAATTGAGAAAAACGGATTGAATCGAAGGCCTACCTCGAAGAACAGCCCTGGCCTCCCGTCGCCGTTTAGCCACCGCCCTGAGCTCCACCGGCCACGAGTTCGATTCCAGAAGGTCCTGGGTGTTCCTAGGGTTGATTAGGAATCATAATGGACTAAATTGAACGTGGGAAAAGGATGTATCAAAAACCTGTTTTTGAAACCGTTTCGGGTTCCCCTGGTTCCTTCCTCGCCGCCGTCCTCCGCCGTGGTCACTGCCGCCGTTCAGTCACACCAGGAAGTCCCCCACTATGCAGACACAGTGAGTGGAAGGTTGGCTGGAATGTTGGATCGAAATGGCTGAATGTGCTCTGCGGGTATGAATTATAAAGAAATGGAGGGAAGGAAATGGATGGCTCAGATTAAATCTCCAGATTAGATCAAGGGCTGAGATCTGATCTGGGGATTCCAATCCAAAGGCTGAAATTTAAAGCTGGTACAATTGTTTAATTAATCCAATAGTGGATCTGATCCAATCTAGCCAATGGGTGAGTGACACTTGTCACTCCCCAGGTGTCCTTCAATCAGAATTTCTGAATATAATATTCGACACGAAAACCGAGACACGAACTTCCCGAATTCACGTTTCTGACCATAACTTCCTCGTACGAAGTCCGATTTCGGCGTGCCGCCTGTCTACGGACTCAGGACGTCGAGGCCTACCCAACGGTCCTTGAGTCAACTGAAAATTAGTTGTCAAAAGAAAAGTCAACATTTTCCCCCGAGAGTCCAAATTACGGTAATGCCCCTGAACTTCCGATAGCCATAACTTTCACCCTGATCGTCCGAATCGGACGTGCCACCTGTCTATGAACTCGTGACGTCCCGAACTACGTCACGGTCATAGGTCAAAGTCCATTTAGTTCATCAATCAAAAAGTCAACAATTTGACCATACCATTCACAAGGGTAAAATCGTCAAATCACACATTAAATTACAATATGGAATTCCTCGAATTTCCGGGGTGTTACATCGGATGTCGGAATCGGGCGTGCCACCTGTCTAGGTACTCGTGACATCCCAAACTAAGTCACGGTCAATGGTCAATGCCCAATTGACCGTCCGAACTAAAAGTCAACTTTTTGCCCAAACTAGGGGCAAAATCGTCATTCTATGACAACGGACCCGAAAGTAGCCAACCAACCACCGATTAAGCTCACTAATCCGTTCTAATCACTTGCTAATCCCAACTCTAGGGACGGGTCGTTACATCTTGCTTCTGAGATAGTATTTGAAATGATGTTTTTTGCTGCATGCATGCTTTTGCATGAAGGGTATAAATGTATTTTCGATAAACTATTTTTTTAAACTATTGTTTTGTTTACTCACAACTTTTATGGTCTTTAATACCCTTCAGGTTGATCACGGATGCGAACTGTAGTAGAGATCGAGACATCACGTTCCACCACTGATCCTGGAGTACTATGGCTAACCCAGAGCGGGTTACGAGTTTATCCCTGGTCTGACACGCGGTGTCAGACGGGAGCAGGCACATCCACGATAATCCATGGGGACTCGGATTGGGTCCTTTCAAAATGGTATCAGAGCGTGAGATTGCTCTTAGAGTGACGCGCAGGTTGTAATGACCCGTCCCGAGTATCGGGATTGAATATTAATTAATTATGGTTTAGAATGACTAATCGGAGATTAGTTGAGTGAATTCGGACGAATTGTGCATAATGACCGTTTTGCCCCTAGAGTGGGCAAAATGTTGACTTTTAGTTCGGCCAGTCAAACGGACTTTGACCGATGACTATGACGTAGTTCGGGACGTCACGAGTTCATAGACAGGTGGCACGTTCGATTCCAACATTCGAGGAGAAAGTTATGACGTTCGGAAGTTGAGGGGTATTTTGGTAATTTGGTTAAGAAGGGGCCAAATGTTGACTTTTGACCCGGGAAGTCCAATGGACGAGGGCCAAGGACCGTTACGTAGGTCTCGTCGATACGAATCCAATGACAGGCGGCATGCCGAAATCGGAGATTCAACGACGAAATTATGGTCACGGGAACGGACTCGATTAACCGAACGAACCGGGATTAAAATAATATTTTATTATGAACAGTACCCGGTGACTGAACACACTTGGATGAGTGACAAGTGTCACTCATCCCTTAAATTCATGCCTAAACACAGATCCATGTTTTGGGGAAAACATAATTATGATGTTTTATTAATTAATTATGTTTAATTATTGATTAATCCTCCATTAAATCTCTTCTGTCCTTAACCCGTGAACAAGCAGCAAAACACAGAGAAGAGAGAGTTGATCTCTGTCCATCCATTCCCTTCCATTTCTGAACCAGAGAGTGAGAATTTAAGTGAATTGGGAGACAGAATTAACTGGGATTACACGGGGGATTGAGAGGGGGAAGGTGACTGAAAATCGAAAATTTGGATTTTGGGAGGGAAACTCGAATTGGAAGAATTGAGCTGTGAGGATCGAAATGGAGCTTGGAAGTAGCTTCCTGAGGTTGTAACGAGTTGTTTCAGATCAAAAACGAGGAGAATTGAGGCCCAATTGGCTCTGAACTGGGTCTGGTAACAGTGTGCAAATTCGAGCTTGAGTCCTGGAGTTTGAGCCTTGGATTGATGCAATTGAGTTGGGGAAAGTGTTTAACTAAGTCCATTGAAGCTTCTGGTTGCATCAATTGAAGGAAATCGTGTGACATTGAAGGACTTCGAATGATGAACAGGGTTCGAATGTTCTTCGGGTGATCATCCTTGATCTTAAGGTTTAAGGTAATGTTTCGTGTAATTGATGTTTCAGACCTCTGATTAGACTTATAACGAAGCTGTGTGAATGTACAATTGAAGGAATTAATGTTGAATTGTTAGGAAACCAATCGGGTCTGTTCGCGGGTAAAAGGACCCGTTTTACAGACAAACGGGTGAGGAAGACAGTGACTGTAGCAGGCGCGTGGGTTTCACGCGCAGCCACTCACGGCGGTGCGTGAGGGCGCGTAAGGCCTAGTTTCAAGGTGAGGTCAACATGACTTTTGATCCTCTCATTGTAACGAACATTTTGACGCTGGTTTCGAGGAAATCGGATATCGTTTCGTTAATGTTCCGCGTATCCGAAGTTTTGTTTTACGTTTAAAATGCGTATTTAAATTCTGGAAAAATTGGGGAAAATTATTTGAAGTATTTTGAGATGTTAGTAACCCTCTATAATGATTTTGGATAGGAGTTGTGATTTCCAGAATTTACGGAAAAACATGCAGCTCGGAAACGGACCGTTTTGGACGGTGTGTGTGAGTGGACTTTGTTTTCTAACCGCGATGCATGCATATATGATTTAAATGCTTTATTATATGATTTTATATACTTTGGCATGATTGATGTTTCAATCCGGTGATTTCTCGATTTTATGGATTATTATATTATTATATTTGGCACGATTTTCGAGAAATTATGAATTTGGTTAAAAATGATGTTTGGACTCGGGTTATGAGTCCGGTATTGAATAATGATGTTGTGACTCGGGAATGAGTCAAGGGTCAATTTCGTGGATTTACGTGAAAATGGCAACGGAGGTTGCAACGCATAGATTTGCGTGATAATGTTATTTTGGGCGTGAAAACCCAAGTGAATAGTGATTTTGACTCGGATTTGGAGTCACTTGTGAATTTGATGAAATTAATGATTTCTTGTGAGTTTACGATTATTTTAATCAGTCTTTCGGGCACGTTTTACGAGGAACGTGCAAATGATGTTTTGGGCTAGGCCCGGAGTTTAAATGATTTCTAAAATGCTATTTTGACTTAGTTGGTGAGTCAACGATGATTTCTGGATTATTTTATTGTTTTAAAATGTGATTTTAACGGTTTACATGAAAATGGTAATTTGGGCTTGAGACGCAGTCGGGAATGATCTTGACTTTGTATGAAGACAAGATTTGATTGAAATATTTTGGGATGTATTTCCCGAGATGGTTTTCATTGTGATTGTGAAATGCCCAGACGGTCGGAGCTTGGGGGGGGGGGGGGGGGGGGGGGGGGGGGGGGGGGGGGGGGGGGTTACCCAGATGACCGGAGCTTGGGGGGATGTGATTGTAGGATCGGGAGTTGATCCTATGGTAATCAGCTTCTCGGATGTGACTGAGCCTGGATGTACCACTCGGATGGGTCTGAGCCTGGGGATGTGTTTGTCCAGATGTGACTGAGCCCGAGGGTTGAGCCCAGAGGTGTCTGTTCTCGAGAGAGTGGCTGGATATTGGCCTACGCGTAGTGCCGCACTTGTGAGTACTGCAATGGATGGTTTGATTGTGAACTTGTGAGTAATGCAGATGTGATTGTGATAGTTTGTGCACTTGTGAGTAGTGCGGATTGATTGGATTGGTATATTTATTGTGCACTTGTGATTAGTGCTGATTGATATTGTTTGTAATGACGTACTGGTATTGAGTACGGGTTTTTGGTCTTTGTGGCCAGGTGATTATGTTTTCACATGTTTTGGCCTGAGAGCCGGGATTTGATGCTTTATTACATGAACTGATTTGATGAACATGAGTTTTATGGACCATGGGAAAATATGTTTTGATTTTATCGGTCCACTGTTCATACTTGAATGATTTCATACTATTCCTCATGTTTTACGATATGCATGCAAGTTTGTGAAAACTGTAGGGTATGAATATGTTATGGCAAATGTTTTTATAAGAGGTCATTTTTGTCCACTCACACCTTTTCTGTTTTGTGACCCTCCAGGTCGTGGTACGACGTTCGGGACTGATCGTGAGGCAGTGGCAGCAGCAGAAATCAGCGCAAACATCCCTTGTCTGGCAAGCACTGAAGGGTAATTTCGGGCCTTTGGTAGACTTGTCAGACGGGATCAGGACCGGGCACGATTTTTGACGTCCAGTTGGGACGGGTCCTGTCACAGGTTCTGGATGTGATGTCTCTACAGTGGTAACAGCCCGTCATCAACCTGATAATTGGGGTGAGAGTACGAGGATTTAGTGGAATCGAACCCTGGTTAGGTTACGTTTGGCACGTGATGCGATGGTTTATGGTTCGATTAGCCCAAGATGCCATCTTTTAGTGTGGATTGATCCCGAGTAGGATGGCTTAAAGTCATAATGTTACTGGTGGACTAGGTCCTAGTATGAAAACTTTGAAAGTTAGGATCGTTGGGTGGTCATGTCAGATAGGGGATTATGTAACAGAGTACAATGGAGGTCGTGGACGACCCTAGTTGAGAATTGGATGGGAACATTTGATCCTATTTGGCATGAGATGACATGTTTCAGTGTGTCGAATCCCGGAGAGATGTTGACTAGTAGAGGATGCCACAATACATATATGGTTTGGTATGGTATGTCGTGATTGTGGCATGTCGTGGTTGAGCAGTGCCTAACACTGAGTAGGGCCAAGTTACTTGTGGGCCCAGAGGTTGGAGACTATAGAGTTACGATTGGATGATATCCTTAGATGGTAGATAATGGTTGGTTAAATGCCAGTTGTCTGAGTATGACGAATTTTCAGAGTCAAGAGCGATGGATTGGTCGGGATGGATGAGCTGTAGTGAGCAGCCAGGTTCGTGATAACCCTAGTTTGAGATTTATTGGACAAGTTACCATGAGTGCGGGACTTGTGGACCTATCGGGGATATTACGCGTTGAGTGGTTGGTGCCTGTGGTGCGTTGGCCATATGGGTATAGAGTCTCGATAGCAGAGCGTTTCTGGGATTGGTCTACACGTATTTGTGTCAGACGATGCTATCGATAGACGTGGACGAGTCTTATCCAATCGAATAGGCTCATGTTACAGTGACGATTGAGACGATGGAGATTGCCAGTCATGACGATGATACTGAGGTGTGTGAGTGACGCTCGGTACGAGCAAATATTTCTGGATTCAACTCGGTTACCACTGAGTGCGATCACAGAAAGAAATGTTGAGCTTCAGGTGGTCGCAAATGTGCCTAGATGCCGCACTATCTCAATGGAGGTGACTGAGATGAGTGAGAGATGACAGAGATAAGTTGAATGGAATCCCATAGTGATCAGATAGTTCCAAATGACACTGAGTGTGTCTAAGTGATGTAATGCCAATGAGGGCTTGGATTGTGACCGGAATGGTCGACGTGCCCTAGAGTGACAAACATGTGAGTTCGGTGGGTACTGAGCGGGACAGAGAGGATTCCGAGTGGCTTAGTATGAGGCACAGGGTATACTTAGTTTGGTGACCAGTTCCCTAGTGATGCAAGACTTGAGACACGAGGGTGTGCTCAGGGGTTGTAATCATAAGGGTGGAAATGTGAGAATTAGGTTGTTGTCATGTACTACCTTTTGGATGTGCATAAACAGTATAAAACGGACAAGCGAGTTAGATGCTATGGTTAGATTGTTCATGGACACGTGGATGGATGTCTGGATGAGTTGAGAACTTGAGAGTCCATTGGGAATTGGTTTTGGTTGACTGCGGATGACCATATCTCCTAAGTTTCATGTAAGCTTTTTTGAGGAGAAATATGATTAATGAGACAGGATCATCAGAGTGAGTCCAAGGTGGATATGACATAGTAATCGGACAGGGTCCATTGTCAATTATAGGTTGTACTCGGTGGCCAAGTCCAGCCATTGGACTTGACACCCGATTAGCTATAGTGTTTGAGTATGCTTCCAACATAGTTGCAACTTCTCTGGATTCCGAAGTAAGTGAAAGAAATACTCAAGCTATAGTGTAAGTGGTGAGTGTTGAAACCTTCTACTGTTCAAGAGGGTGTAAGAACTTGAATCCTAGGCTATGAGTCAAATTTGAATGACTTGAAGAGCAAATGGTACTTAGCATCACCGGATGTGACGAGTGAGAATCCGAGGAGATGGACCCATGTTAATATTATGGGTCACGTCACATTGGCAGAGAGAGGTAGTATAGAGGATCGATCGCGTGTAACCAATGATGATGAGCATGGGTCGAGGCGATTGAGGATCGCGATGATGGTGGATCTTAGGTGGGTCAAGTGGTGTTGTGACGATCGAGGTGATCGAGATGTGTGGGCGACTTTTGGTCGAGTTGGCTAGAACTCAAGTGGATCGAAATAATTGAGATGACCATGTCGACTCATAGTCGAGTAAACCAAAGTGAGTTGGATCGCAGGGATGATGAGGCTAAGATAATACGAGACAGAGGTTGGATATGAGGATAGAGATTGTGATAGATTGATGTTAGCTGCGTGACGAACGGTTGAGGTCTGAGCCGTGTTCGGAATGAAGATTAGTATGTGGTTGGACCTTGCTAGAGTGCAGTCCTTGAACAGGCCTGGGTAGTGCCTTGATGATTGATATGATGTGGGTACACTTGTGAGTAGTACACGTTGGACGATAGGGCTGACTAAGTCTGACTGATATGGTAGGATCCTCAGATGGAGTCCTGGATAGACATGAGATAGTAAGCCGATTGGATTCGATGGGGGATAGTTCGACGAGGACTATGATCGGACATGGTCTGACATAATGATATGTTAGCTGGACGTCGAATACTGTGTGCTGGAGTAGAGTGGATTGAAAGGGTTCAGGGATTGTATGAGCCGAGAGCTCAGGGCCATGTGTGCCAGAAGAACCCTAGTGATCATGCATGTGCTTACCTCTGCTAACAAGTATTAGATGGGGTCCAGATACGTCCTGAAGGTATCAGGAGGACAACTGAGATGTCGATTGATGTATTGATAAGAGGAGGAACGATGTGTCAGTTCAAGAGACGAGACGAGTCGGGATTTCAGCGTAAGTCGATGAATGACATGAGATACGATGTGGGGACTCGAGAACGAGTCGAGATTAGAGTGGCGCAGCGAAAGCGCAATGGAGTCGGGAGTTGCCAGCTAGTCACGATACTTGTCTATGGACAGTGGATTACCGTTGCAGACCGTTTAGTGACAAAGGATATGAGATCGCTCAGTGCGAACAATGATGACAGCTCGAGATAGCAGGATCTAGAGGATATTTGTCAGATCGGATACAGAGTAGGATGTCAGCTTCGATTTTCAGATGAGAAGAACCATCAAGCTGAGAAGCTGACTAGGATGTCAGCTTAGTATAGCAGACCTGTCAAAGTCTACTTGTGAGATCAACGAGGGTCGGCGTCTTGAGTGAGACGTACATGCCGACGTGTGAATTATCGAGATTCAGAATCGAGACTCGGTTGGTGAGAGTTGTCATGGAGCTTTGACAGCTCCGGTGACGATTGGTCATGAGGAGGTTAGATACGGTCATAAAGAGCTGAGCTGAGTCTCAGCATCGTCCGTTACTTTTCGATTCACGTCAGGTGACGTTGGGTACTGACATGTACTATGGACTGTGTTGGACGTGTACATTTACACAAAAGTACCCAAAGTTGGAGGCAGGATTAGATTTCCACGGTTTGGATGTGGAATTGGGTCAGTTTGAATTTCGAGGATGAAATTCTTTAAGGAGGGAAGATTGTAACGACCCATCCCAAATTCTTAGGATTAATTAAGAATTAATTAAGGGTTAGTGAGACTAACCAGAAATTATTCGAGGATTGTCGGATATTCAAGGTGAAATTACGATTTTGCTCTTCGACGGGGACAAAAAGTTAACTTTTGACCTGGAAAGTCCAATGCACGTGGACCGAGGATCATTACATGGACCGAGGATCATTACGTAGATCGAGTCGATACAAGTCTGTAAACAGGCGATACGTCGAAATCAGACATTCGCTAGGGAAGTTACGGGTCACAAACATTTTTAGTACTATTTATAGTGGCACATTTTACGAGGCAAAGTAGTCAATTGTCTTTTAGTGTAGGCCCGGATATTTTGAACGGGCCCAATGGATGAGTGAAAAGTGTCACTCATCCATTGCCACCTACCCGAACCTCCATCCCATTTCATCTTCTTTGTTCTCCTATATCTGAAACCCTTAAACACAAACACCACCAACCCCACCCTTCATCCCCTATGTGGTCTGAGAGAGGGAGAGTGAATGCGAGGCTGAGACGGCAACTGTGAAGACAACTGAGACATCGTGGACGGTGGAAGAAAACAGAAACCAGGTAAACTCGAAGACCCATTTTCAATTTTGAAATTCGAAAATCCGATTTGGACATTCAAGGTGTTTTCTGATGATTGGATGGCATTTATTGAGTCCTTGCGAGGGTCTGGGGATCGAAAGGAAATAGAATAGACAGCGGAACAGGTCAGGTAGGGAGCTGAAAAATTGGGCCCTGAGGATCAAATAGAACAGGTAAATTCCAGGGTGTTTTTGCGTGTTTTGAGTCCATAGATCGAGTCCTTAGATTCAGACGATCCCATTGGAACAAACGGGATAAAAAACGGTGGTCGGAGGTGGAAGAACGGACAGGGTCTGGTCCACAGGTCACGTGACCCGGTAACAGAGATTTAGGTTGACCCGGATAGAGGACAGGGATGAGATGACATCATTAATGATGTCATCATGTCAGATTGACACATGTCAGATTTCAAATGACGTCATGTTGGTGTTAGCGATGACGTCAGCCGTTGACTTTGACCGTTGACTGCTGACGCCAATGTTGACTTTAAAGGTGGGACAAGGACCACTTTGAAAGGTTTCGACGATACGAATCCAATGGTGGTGGTTTCGAGTCGATCGGAGATCGTTTGGTTGGTCAAATTGAGGTTTAAAGCCTAAGAAAGCGTGTCCGGGACACGTTGACTTTTCCAGGAATGTTGGGGGTTCTCTATATGGACTTGTATAGGTTAGTAGTAACCTTTAAGTGCGTTTTGTACAGGTCCGGATGACCCAGAGAGGCTGAATTAGCCCAAAGAGGCTTATGGCACGCATACTAAGGCGCAGCTTGGACGTCTTTAAGTGAACTTTGTTTTATGAACATGATGCATGCATAAATGTTTTATATGTGTTTATGAACATGATTTTAGATTCCATGAGTGCATGTGATTTAAATGTGAATTGTTTTTCATTTTCGTAGGAAATGCGTTATTGCACGTAGTTCGAGATTTATTTTATGTGATATTTGGGCTTCGGCCAAGTATTATACGTGCATATGTTTTACATGATTTTATACGATTTTGAGAGTTTCATGGAGAAGCATGAAATCGAGGATTTGAGAAACAATTTTAAAGGATTTCACGGGGATGCGTGAAATAGAAATTCGGGCACTAGACCCTATTGAAAGACCTTCACTTAACGTGAAGTCAGGGATGATTTGAAAGTGTTTTGGAAATGAGAAATTATTTTTGGATTTTGAAATATCGTTCGGGCATATGACCCAGTTGATTTGAGGTTTGACTTAGAGTATAGTCAAATGTGAGATAAGTCGGGCTACGACCCAATTACGAGATTTCGAAAGATATTTCGGGCATGAGACCTTGTTGTGAATTTGATAGGATTTGCGGAATCCTGAATTATATTTCGGGCATAAGACCTGATTGTGGATTTGATAAGATTTGAGGAATCCTATGTGTGATACTATGGGTTAGAGTCTCGGACGATCGGGTTAAAGTCTGGGTCAATGATGAGGTCACGACGCACTGCTTGTTGTCGAGCAGCCTTAGGAGGCTATGGTTGAGGGAGGCTCAACTTAGGAGTGCTGATGTTATCTGAGATCAATCAGTGATGTGTTCACGATGATCTAGATATGGTCGTGGCGGGTGATATGGTCACGACGACATGCTAGGATTGT
This sequence comes from Prinsepia uniflora, assembly GCA_032719365.1. NCBI lineage: Eukaryota > Viridiplantae > Streptophyta > Magnoliopsida > Rosales > Rosaceae > Prinsepia > Prinsepia uniflora. The sequence goes on along the minus strand of CM064874.1, from coordinate 35,336,180 downwards.
GAGCGGTCCTGAGCTTATATTTGCATCTGTGCTAGGATTGGAATTGTGACTGACACTGCGATGAGGATGGGATGAGTTCCCACATGGTTTTGACTTGGGCGGAGACCCCGTACTTGTTTTTTTTTTGGGCTGAGACCCTGTATGATTTGGTTTTGGGGCTGAGATCCTACTGAGGTATTGGTTTCGATTGAGAAACATTTTTCACCTGATTTGATTTAGGAAGCAATACAAATTGCTTCCGAGAAAGTATTAGAAATGATGTTTCATGATGCATGCATGCTTTTATGTGAAGGGTATAAATGTATTTTCGATAAACTGTTTTTTTTTTTAAATTGTTGTTTTGTCCACTCACAACTTTTATGGTCTTTAATACCCTTCAGGTTGATCGCGGATGCGGGCTATAGCAAAGATTGAGACATCACATGACACCACCGATCCTGGCGTACTCTGGCTAACCCCGAGCGGATGACGAGTTTATCCCTAGTCTGACACGCGGTGTCAAACGAGAGCAGACACATCCCACAATAAGGGGGATTGAGATGGGTCATGTTGATCTCCTTGGATCCCTATGATCTTAAAGAGTTGTTGAGACACGGTTTTGAACCCTAGAATCGATGAAATAGTGAGGGTGCAGTATGGTCATTAGTCTTCGATTGGTCCAGCAAGGTTTGAGGTGATTTTCCATGTTTTAATTATATAGATCTCCTCTTAAGTTAGATTAGAATGTTTTGGTTAAAATATAATTGAAAAAGGATGAGAAACGAAGGATTTATAACGGGTTCAGGTCTCTGCGTCGGGTAACCCGAATACAAGGGCAGTGGGGGTGAGGAAGAAAACACTATAGCTAGGCGCATGTGGGCGCGTGGGGCCTATATTCAATATGTGTTCAACATGAAAGTTATAGTATTCAATTATATGAGTCCAACGATACAATTTTCGAGGCAATTGGATATCGTCTCAGGACAGTTTTAACTGTCCGAAGGCTTTAGTTATTATTTTAATATATTTAAAAATCCCAAAAAATTATGGGATTAAAATAGAGGAAATTTGGGACGATTAATGACCATTGGATGTTAATTTTGACAGGTTCTAAGATTCCCAAAAATTACGAAAATGTGTATCAAGCGGAATTCGGTTATATAGACGGTGTGTGAGTGGACTTTCATTTCCCTAAACTATCATGCATGCATACTTACACTATTTAAATGTGTTTTCTATGTGATTTCTATGAGGTTTGGTTGATTGCAATTTTATGTGAATTTCGATGATTTTATGAATATTTTATTATTATTTTATTGTGCGTTTCACGAAGTTTTCGTGAATATTATTTTTTGCTCCGATTCGAATGCGGTTTCGGGTTTTGGTATGACTTGTGATTTGAAAAATGATAATATTGGATTTTGGTGATATTCGTATGATTTTCGGATTGTTATTGGATATTATTTTGATGGCACATTTTACGGAGTTATGATTGAGTTGTGGTTTTGGGCTTAGGCCCGAGTTTCCGAAACGAGATTCTGATTATGGTTTAGGTATGTGATGTGAGATGTGGTACAAGTGTAACGACTCGGACATTCAAAAAGGGAAAATTCGGAAATTTGAGGAAAATGACGATTTTGCCCTTGGAATTGGGAGAACGGTTGACTTTTTATTCGCGCGGTCAAACGAACTTTGACCAATGACTGTGACGTAATTCGGGACGTCACGAGTTCATAGGCAGGTGGCACGCCCAATTTCGACATTCGAGGAGAAAGTTATGACGTGCGGAAGTTTGAGGGTAATTTGGTAATCGGTCAAAGGGCCGAAAGTTGACTTTTTGATTAAGACATTGTTTGGACTTTCCGGAAGTACCGTTGGATAGGTCTCGGGACGCTGAATCCGTAGACAGGTGGCATGCGTCAATCGGAGTCCGAACGAAAAAGTTATGGGTCTAGAACTATGAGGGGCATTTTGGTAATTTATTGTAGTAAGGGCAAAATGGTAATTTGCCACAGTAGGGATAATTAAGTGGCTGATTCAGCCTAATTGGATGAGGACTGGTCATGTGGTGACACTTGTCACCATAAGAGTGAGATTAGTGGCTTAGGTTTTGTATTAGTGGCACTTTTGTATAATGAACTAATTAATACAACGGTTGTATTGGTAATGAACATATGAACTGTTCGTCTTTAACCAAAAACAGAGAACACAGCTCCTTCATATTTGAGTGAACATGATCCAACACCAACTAATACCATTGTTACAGAGAGAAAAACAGAGAGAATTAACAGAGGGAAAGAGAGAAGAAAAAGGGAAGAACACCCAGAGAAACCGAAGAACCAGACCCGTGAAACTCATATTTTTCCAAAATTCGAATTTGAATTTTGAGCTCAAGATGACTCAAATTGTGGTTCAATTATGCCTTCTGGGATCATTTCGACCAGAACCAGACGAAAAATAAAAGGAATTGAGGTTGTTTTGGCTTAGAACAGAGACGGGGAAGGTTTCGAAAATTCGAGCTTGAGTCGAATGGATTTGAGGCATAGAACAATGAAATTGATATTGTAAGCATGTTTCCCAGTGTCCCACGATGCTTCTGAATGAATCAATTTCACAAATTTGATGGAAATTGATGCAATTCGACGATGAACAGTGATGGCAAGTTCTTTGATCGTTCAAACTCAAAGTCGACGGGATTGAGGTATGAATTGATGTAAGTCGAATTACAGAACTTCAATTGGGTCTATAACGATGCAATTAGAGTAATCAATTACAGAAATTAGCTGGAAATGGACAGGATCCCAGTCGGGTCACGCCGCGGGCTAACCGGACCTGTTTACCAGGTAAACGGGTGAAGGAGGTAACTGTTCACGGCACTGTAGCAGGCGCGTGGCACCCACGCGCAGCAGCTTACGACGGCGCGTGGGGACGCGTGAGGGGGAATCTCGAGGTGTGTACAACATGAAACTTGTCCTATTTAATGTAACGAACATTTTTGGTTTTGATTGCGAGTCGATCGGACGTCGTCTCGATAATGTTTCGAGGGTCCGAAAGTTTAAGTTACGTAGTAAATTAATATTAAATTCCCGGAAAATTATGATAAATAAATATGATGATAATTAGGTCCTTAGTGACCCTGTGTAATGATTTTGGACAGGGTTCGGGATTCCTGGCAAGCGTCAGAAATTACGGAAACTCGTGCAGCTCGGAAAGTGAGCGGTTTGGACGGTGTGTGAGTGAACGTTTGTTTTATAAACCATGATGCATGCATAGTTAAGTATTTTTCCATGATTGATTGCATGAATTGACTTGCAATGATGTGGCATGATTATGCGTGATTTAATGAATATTTTAATCGGTCTTTCGGGCACGTTTTTCGAGGAAATGTGCGAATGGTATTTTGGGCTTGGCCCGGAGTCAAAAAGGTATTCAAATGATGTTTTGACTTATTTGGTGAGTCAATGATGGTTTCTGGATGATTTTATGTTTCAATATGATTTCACAGATTTACGTATACTTGGTATTTGAGCTTGAAACTCTGTCGGGAATGCTTATGACTTGATTTGAGGTCATGGATATGATTGATATGTGTTGTGATATGGATTATGATTTTGATTTTGATTGTGGATACTGGATACCGGATCATGCTGGATGATGCGAGTGCAGTGCCTAGACGTGACTCGGACGTTGCGAGAGTGCAGTTCCCGGGTATGAGACGTCTAGAGGATGCATGTGCAGTTCCCAGACATGATGGATATGACTCGGATGTTGCGTGAGTACAGTTCCCGAGGGACTCGAATGTTGCCTGAGTGCAGTTCCCGAGGTTGGCCTACGCGTAGTGCCGGTGTGACAGTGTGATGGTTTGTGCACTTGTGAATAGTGCGGATTGATTGATTGATTGATTGAGTAATTGATTGTTGACCTTGTGCATAGTACTGTTTGATGTTCATTGTGATTACGTACTGGTATTGAGTGCTGGTCTGTGTGGCCAGGTGACTATGTTATCATGTGTTTGGCCTGAGAGCCGGGATGTTGACTTGTTATGTTGTTTGGCTGGAAAGCCGATGAGTGTCATTCATATGTTTTTCCCTATGCATGCATGGTTTGATAAACTGGAGGGTAAATGATGTGTTTCAAACGTATTTCAAATGATATTATTTTTGTCCACTCACACCTTTTCTGTTTTGATGACCCTCCAGGCCGTGGCACAACGTTCGGGGCTGATCTCGGGGCGGAGGCATGAGCGGAAATTAGCGCAGTTATCCCTTGTCTGATATGTGCTGAAGGATAGTTTCGGGACTTCAGTTGATTTGTCAGACGGGAGCAGGACCGGGCACGGTTATTGAAATCCAGTTGGGACGGGTCCTATCAACAAGTATGTGTTATTTATATTGACGATTGTGATTTGGGTTTGATCGATTATATGTGTTATGATGCTTGTTAATTGATTAGTCTCAGATGTCGAGCTTAGGACTCCGAATCTTGAGACTTGTATTGTTGTGGCGACTCAGACGTCGAGTCGGGGGCTCAAATCCTGAGTGAGCATGTGATGGCCTACTAGTAGTGCACTTATGATGTGATGATTGATGTTGTGCGTATGTGGTGATGTTGAGTGGATTTTGTGTGAATTCTGCAGAAATGTTGCGTATGGATTAATTGTGTGCTAATGTTGTGATTTGTGGTGTGGAACCCATCTTGTGATGTGTGGTGACCAGCTTGGTAGTCTCAGACGTCAAGCAGGGCTCATATTCCTAAGATTGTGTTGTGATGACTCGGATGTCGAGCTAGGCTCCGGTTCCCAAGTGAGTTTGTAATGTGTCTATCTATGGGGTAGTGGTTAAATATTTGGAATTATACATCGATGATAAGTTGATTGTGAAATCTTTGGAGTGATGTGAGCATGGTTGTGACCATTATGTTTGTAATGTGTTAGTATGCCATGGTTGTGCTAGTTTGTTGGCTAACCGATGTTTCATGTATTTCAAAAATATAAAATGTGTTTTGTTTAAAACGAAGTAAAGTGGTTTCTGATTGCATGCATGGTTTTAGAAAACAGAGGGTAAACGCTAGTTCTTTTCAAAGAATGTTTTTAAACTATCTTTTTTTGTCAACTCACACGTTTTCTTGGATTTTGTGACCTTCTAGGGGCGTGGCACAGAAGTCGAAGCTCGGAAGACGGAGGCATGAACTAGTGAGACTAATATGTATCCATTGTTTGACAAGTTCAAAGTGATGTTAGCACTTGGAGTTACTTGTGAGATGAGGGCATGGCCTAGGTATGCCTTATAGGGTGTTATCGAGGTTGGGTTCTATCAACTTGTTATCATAGCTAAGATTCTGAGTTGTGTTGTTGATTTCATGCCTCCAAGATGCGAACCCCATGCACGGCCTGGTGATAGGACAATTTGATGAGCCCAGGATATTTGTAGGGTTGTTAATGGTTTTGGTTGGTTAGGAAGATATGTGTGGTTGTGGGACAATGTGCAAGGTTCAGTGTGATTATTGATTGTTATGTCTCGTGATGTTCGTATATGTGCTAAATGTTTATGATGGTTGTGATTTGAATGTATATAAGTGATGTAATGATTTCCGGGTGATGCTTGACTTGTGTAATAGTTGATGTATATGACTCCCCGATATTCCTGCGCTGTGAGGTGAACTAAGTGTGAGTTCGAGAAAGACTTTAAGGTAGTTTGAGCTTGATAAGCATGTTATGGAGATGAAAGTGAGATTTTTTTCGGATTCCCTTTAAATTGTGGATTGGAGTGGAGATATGGTTGTGTAATAAAGGATTCCTCGATATTGGTGTATTGTGATAGAAACCTTATGTGAACTATGTGCTCGAGTGATTATTTTGGATTAGAACTGGTATATGTATTCGAATTGATTGTACATTTCAAGGACAAAATTTTTTCTAAGGAGGGTAGGATATAACGACCCAGATTTCAAGGAAATGTGAAATTAGAAAATTTAAGGAGAAAATGACAATTTTTCTCCTATGTCAAGAGTCGACTGTTTTTGGTCAAAGTCAAAATGTTGACTTTTTTATCGGGGACCTCATTTAGGTAATTCGAGAAGACTGTTACGAAGGTCTCAGTCTCCCGAGTACGTCACCAATTGGCATGCTGAAAATAGAGTCTGGTTGGTTTCGTTCAGTGTCTAAGTTATGTAAGGGCATTTTAGTAATTTGGCAAAGAAGGGCATTTTGGTAATTTCTTCTAGGATATTTTTATATGGCTAATTGGACAGTGACAAGTGTCCTTATCCCTTAGGGAACTGTGCCACCGAATAGGGGTGCATGTGTTCTGTTTAAGTGTTGATTGTTGTAGTTTCGGCCAAAGGGAGAAAATCGAAGAAAAAAATGGAAGGTAGAGAACTGAGGGAGAAATAGAGAAAATGGAAAAGAGAAGATGCTGAGGAAAGTGGGAGGAAGAAATCAGGGACCAAAGAGTTGTTTGGAGGTCTTTGAGCCTATAACTGATCATGGACTCGTGAGGAAGTGACAGGGACCCGCCCCGATCCCCCGGGGACCACAAGGGGGCGTGCCCTGCTCCCGTCTGACACCCGAACTGAAAATTCCAATTTTAGCCTTAAAAACTTAAATGCATAAATGTCCGAATTATAAAGTCATACAAAACCCAAATTTAACCGATGTCAGACAAGGGATACAGTTCAAAATACAAAATCCGAGCACGACACTAGAAAGGAAAATCCTGCGGGTGATCCGACCCGACAGGGGATCAGGTGCGCAGTACAGAATCTATGCCTCAGCCTCGGGGTCCTCACCAACCTCAGCAGCACGACCTGGAGGGGTTACCAAAACATGAAAGGTGAGTGGGCCGAAACTCAGGTTTGTAAAAACAGTATAATAAGTAAAATACATACTTTACCCCTCCGTTTTCCAAACATGCATGCATCAGTATTTAAAAACCATAAATACATGTAATATATCACAAGCATTATATTAAGCCAGAAATGTAATATAAACCCAGCTACTGCACCATACACATCCGATATTGACATCCCAGATGTCCGACGTCCCTGACGTCCAATAATGGTCACAGTCCCAAGGCTACGCGTGCCACCCGGGGTCTCAAATCCCGAGTCCAATCTCCGAACCCAGTTCGGTTATGGCATCCCAGATGCCTAGCGTCCCAGACGTCCAATAATAGCAATCCTGCTCCTGAGTCATCCTACGGTCGGCACCTCCGTAGCATGACTCCTCGTAGGCAATGCACCGTATCCGCTCCGGGGTACCACATCCGGAGGAGACAGTATCATACGGTGGATTATACAGTGCAGTACCCCAGATAGTCATCGTATCCACAAGTATATGTAACTATATATATATAATATAAAACAGTATTCATTTTCTGTAAAACGGACCTCAGCCCAACACCGTAAAACGTGTCACAGCCGTAAATCGAGATAATCAAAATCCATTAATGATTCACGCACACATATAGATATACGGAAATGAAAACGGTTATGCATGCAAGAGTTAATAAAAACGGGCCCACTCACAGTACGCTCCCGCTGCGAATAACGCGCGTACGAACTTGTCTCCGGAATTAACGTAAGTTTCCTGTCATTTCCAATCACACACAAGTGTCATTATAGGTCCTTAAAATACCCTCAAAAAGTTCAAAACAGAAACCGGTTCGGGAAAGCCGGCCGACACGCTTCTCGAGACATCCGGCCCTAAACTGACCTTCCTCACTATCTCAGATCAACATGGTTATTTCATAGAAAATGTTCAAAATGATGAAAGGATTAAAAGTCATGTTGACCGTGATCCGAGATAGTGCTCAACGCGCCCTCTCGCGCAGCCCAAAGTGGCTGCGCTTGAAAGTCACGCGCTGCTACAGTGACACTGTTACAGTGTCGTCGTTCTTGCCCGATTCACTGTAATTTGGGTCTGCGACCCGCGGGGTGACCCGATTAATTAACCGTCCATTTCTACTTAATTTCATTCCTTCTTGATTCTAACATATTCTAAAATCATTTAATTATAGTTCTTAGTCCTCTAATCAACTCGACAAACACTAAAACGTTCCATCCAAACCCGAACAACCTCACGGGTCGAATCTCAGAACTCCCCCAAACCAGCTCCACTGTCCAATTAATTTATACAGAAGCATACTAGGACCTAGACTAACAAAATAGAACCATCAATTGAACGAAACATCACCTGAAAGTAGCCATCCAAACGCTGCGATTTCCTCTGCACACGGCGGTCACCGTCCCAGCTCCTCCGTGGCTGGTTGTCGTCGATTTCGATATGGACGAGTTCCAAATGCTCCCAGAATGCTTACTCAGTGGTTAGTTTCGTCCAACAAGCCGTAGAAATTGAACTCGGATTTTTCCCTCCAAATTGGTTTCTCTGAACTGGAACTTGGGTTCCTGGGCAATTCCTCGATCACACTCTTCGAATCTTGCACGGTTAGGTTTCTGTTACTCCCAGAAAGCTTCCCCAGTGTTTAGATCGATCGCAAAACCCGTAGAGATTGAATTCGGAAATTTCCCCCCAAAAACCCGAAACGATTCTTCACGGCCTCCCCTCTGTCTCTCACAGTTCCTCAGTCTCAAACAGACTCCAAATGAACCCGTCACTCACTCCCCTTGCGCGGTTAATCGATCAAGGAGTCCAACACCCGTGGGAGACACTCACAGACCGCACTGCACCTATTTCCCGCACACAGAGCCCGTACAATGTTTTTAATTCTTCCCGTGGCATGCACAGCCTCAAATTACACTCCCATTACCTCAAACTAATTAAACAATACTCACAATCCAGTCCACTAGTGCCTTAAACAATTTCACGCCCACAAACACCACGGCATGGCCGTGTGCCCTGTTTTTCACGGTTGCTGCTACAGTAACCGTGCAAAAAGACCAAAATGCCCTCAGGGCAGGAATTACCAAAATGCCCTCCAACTTCCGTGACCCGCAACTCGGTCATCCGATGTCCGTATCACGCGTGCCGCCTGTCGTTACACTTAGGGCATCGAGACGAATCCAACGGTCTTCGGGTCGTGTGAAAATTCCCGATACATCAAAAAGTCAACTTTTTCCCCTATCTCGTCCAAATTACGGTAATGCCCCTGAACTTCTGATAGTCATAACTTTTTCCCTGATCGTCCGAATTGGACGTGCCACCTGTCTGTGAACACGTGACGTCCTGAACTACGTCACGGTCACTGGTCAAAGTCCATTTGACCCATAAACCAAAAAGTCAACAATTGGCCATAATTCACAGGGGTAAAAACGTCAATTCCAACATTAAATTACAATATTACAATCTACGAATTTCCGGGGTGTTACAGGAAGATTTCAAGTTTGGGTTGTTCGATCCAGGTTTCGACCAGAAAACCCGAAACCAAGTCCATGAATGATCTCCTTGGTCCCTACGATCTTAACGAGTTGCTGAGACATGGTTTTGAACCCTAAAATCGATCAAAATGTGAGGGTGCAGTCTGGTCGTGAGTCTTCGATTGGTTGAGCATGTTTTGAGGTGATTTTCCATGTTTTAATTATATAGATCTCCTCTTAAGTTAGATTAGAACTTTTTGGTCAAAATATAATTGAAAAAGGATGAGAAACGAAGAATTTAGAACCGAGTCGGGGTCGCCATGTTGGGAGACCCGAATACAGGGGCAGTCAGGTAAGGAAGACGACATTGTAGCTGGGCGCGTGAGTCCCACGTGCAACCACTTCAAGTGGTGCGTTTGGGCGCATGTGGCCTGTTTTTTATATGTTTTCAACATGAGAATTATAGTGTTCGATCATACGAGTCCAACGATACAATTTTCTAGGCGATTGGATATCGCCTCGAGATATTTTTGACTATCTGAAGGCTTTAGGCATTATTTTAATATGTTTAAAAATCTCTAAAAATTATGGGATTAAAATAGAGAATATTTGGGACGATTAATGACCTTTGGATGTGAATTTTGACATGTTCTAAAATTTCCAAAAATTATGAAAATGCGTACAAAGCGGGATTTCGTTATATGGACGGTGTGTAAGTGGAATTTCATTTCCCTAAACCATCATGCATGCATAATTACAAGATTTAAATGTGTTTTCTATGTGATTTCTATGAGGTTTGATTGATTGTATTTTTATTTGAATTTCGATAATTTATGAATATTGTATTATTATTTTATTACGCGCTTCATGAGGTTTCCGTGAATACTATTTTTGGTTCTGATTCGAATGTGGTTTCGGTTTTTGGTATATGACTTGTGATTTGAATAATTATAATATTGGATTTTCTTGATTTTCATATGATTTTCTTACTATTTTTCAGATATTGTTTCGATCGCATGTTTTACGGAGTTGTGATTGAATTGTGGTTTTGGGCTTAGGCCTAGGTTTCCGAATCGAGATTTTGATTATGGTTTTCATATGTGATGTAACGACCCGTCCCGAATATTGGGATTTAATGATATTTATTTGTGATTTACTAATCTGGGATTAGTTGAGCGTTTCGGACGAATTGTGCAAAATGACCGTTTTGCCCCTGGGCGTGGGCAAAACGTTGACTTTTAATTCGGATGGTCAAATGGACTTTGACCAATGACCGTGACGTAGTTCGGGACGTCACGAGTTCATAGACAGGTGGCACGTTCGATTCCGACGTTCGTGGTGAAAGTTATGATGTACGGAAGTCCAGGGGCATTTTCGTAATTTGGATGATGTATGGGAAAATGTTGACTTTTTGACCGGGATGTCCGATGGCCGAGGGCCAAGGACCGTTACGTAGGTTTCGTCGATGCGAATCCAACGACAGGCGGCACACCGAAATCGGAGATTCGACGACGAAGTTATGGGTCACGGAAGTTTGGTTTCGTTATGCACGCATTACGAGGCGTGGACACGTGGCGTTTTCTGATTGGCCTGGAATTCTGAGTGGGACACGTGGACCACTAATCTTTAATTATTGGGATCAGATCTGGATTGGTCAGATTGATTAAATTATTGGATTTTAATAATATAAAGAATTTCCCACTTATTTTTTCATCTTTTGATCTGGACCCTTGATCTCATTCTGAGATTCAATCTGGGCCGTCCATCTCATCCCTTCCTCCTATTTCTGTTCAGCCTCACTCCCTCACCGTGAACAAGCAAAAAACAGAGGTTTGTGGATTTGATTCTGGCCATTGGCCGTCTCCTTCCAAAATTGATTTTACAAATGGATACTTGAGGACTTAGGGAAGGTTTTGGTTGAGGGAGAGCACGGGGGACTGAGTAGGGAGGTGCAATTCGGGAATCGAATTTCAGGGAATTGGAGGGAATTTTGAATTGGAGTAATTGGGCCGTGTCGATCAAAATGGGGATTAGCTGGAGTCTTCTGGGATCAAAACGTGAAGCTTTGCAGCAAAAACGACGGGAAACCATGTCGGATTGAGGGAGAACTGAGCTTCCATGGCAGCTCGAATTCGAGCTTGGGTTCAGTAAGTTTAAGGTGTGAATTCATCTAATTGTTTGTGCAGAAACATCCCTTACACTCTCACGATGCTTACTATATGATTTAATTTGGAAATCAAGGACGGAATCGGTGAACCCGATTTGGAAACCCGTCGAGGATCAATCGTGAGTCGTGGAGATTTATACCCTAAATTGTGTAATTCAATCTACAGAACTTAGTTGGTGATTGATTACAAGGGATCAGTGAAAAGAACGGATGGAATTGATGTCGAAATGAGTGAGATTGAACCGGATCCTATCGCGGGCTTTTCGACCCGTTTACCAGACAAACGGGTGAAGGTGGTGACTGTAGCAGTCACTGTAGCAGGCGCGTGGCTTTCACGCGCAGCCACTCACGGCGGCGCGTGACGGCGCGTGAGTACGAATCCCGAGGTATGATCAACATGACTTTTGTCCTATACATTGTAACGAACATTTTGGGATTGGTTTCGTGTCGATCGGACACCGTCTCGATATTATTCGGGATGTCCGAAGGTTTTAAATCCAATTTAAAAATACTTAAAAATTCGGGAAAATTACGGGACTTGAATAGGATGTTAATGATGAGGTTAGTGATCCTCTAAATTGATTTGAACAGGATTGGGAGTCCCGGTGATAGTGAGGTGGCCCGGGAAGGCCTATGGCACGCGTATCGAGGCGCTCGGTTAAACGGTCTGTGAGTGGACATTGGTTTCATAAATTCGATGCATGCATAACTGTTTTATGATTGTTAAAATTATGATTAAATGATTTACTTTGGATATCGGTGAATTTAAAATGATTTCACGCATTTCGAGGTGAATTACGTGTTTGCACGAAAACCGAGATTTTCTGGATTTTCACCGACTTCCATAAATGTGGTTGGATATGATTTCATGAAACGGTTACGAACTTGAATAATGTAAAATCGGGCCAGGGGCCCAGTTGAATTATGAAATCGGGCCAGGGGCCCAGTTAACTTGTGGAATCGGGCCAGGGGCCCAGTTGATTTCTACATGTGATTGCGGGTCGGGGACCCTAAAATGGAATTGAATAAATGTTGCCTGGTTTACATTTTATATATGTTCACATGCTGGAATCTATAAATGGTTTTGATGATATTTCGGTTATGGCACGTTTCACGGTATTTGGGCATGAGACCCGTTTGACGAAACGTAACGATTGGTTCGGATTTTATCTATGTATACCTATATGTTTTGCATGTGGATATCAATAAAATGTATTTGGTACTGCACTGTATAGATCCTTCCATATTATATTGTCTCCTCCGGCGAGGTACCCCGGAGAGGTCACGGACGTCTAGTACGTCCAGCGTCTATGACGCTAAGCATCGGGGATGCTGTACCCGAACGGGGTTCGGGGATTGAACTCGGAAATTGAGACCCGAGTGGCACGCGTAGCCTTGTGATTGTGACCTTATTGACGTCAGGGACGTCAGACATCAGGGATGTCGGATTGGAGTGTATAGTGCAGCAACTAAAATTATGGTTATGGTTATTATTATATGCCTTATGGTTTATATTACTGGATTTATGAAATAACTCTTGGATTTACTTTTGGAAATTGAAACTATGCTTTGGTTTCCGGGCTAAGGCCCTATTGGTTATTTCTAAATAAATATGGGATTATTGGTTTTGGTGCATGCATATGATTTTACTGAGGGGCATAAATGTCTTATAAATGTTTTAACAGACTTGTTTATTTTCGTCCACTCACAGCTTTTGTTTTTAATGCCCTTCAGGTTGATTCCGGATACGACTGCAGCAGAGACTTGAGCATCGCACACCTCCTCCATCGATCCTTACGCACTCTGGAAGCCCGGTTGGGCAAAGGCAATCGGTTATCCCTTGTCGGACGCCTCTTGTCCGACGGGAGCACGTCACATTCCATGGTAATCCCGGGGGGGATTGGGATGGGTCATGTCAAGTGGTATCAGAGCAGGTTTTGCTCTTTTGTGCGCGAAGGACGAGGGTGTGATGTCTCTTTGGGCTGCAGTTCCGTTGTCAACCTGATAGATAGTTTTGGTAGATTGGGTGTGTTTGGCCCGATACGCCGTGCATTGTTGCGATTCAACCCAAATGGGGTTGTATTCGATTAACTGGTAATGTGGGACCGTCGGTTCGGTCATGTGATGATGGATTGTTGTGCCACTGGGCACAGCTAGGTTCAAGGAACCCCATTTGATTGGAAGTGCGAAACTCAGTTGAGTATTGTCCTAAGTTTTGGACCCTAGTAGTGTTGGCTAATGTTCGGGGTGTTGGTGCATCGGAGTTAGCTGATGACCTTCGTGGTGGAACCCACGTTGAGTTGATGACTGGATTGGATTGGACGTCTATACGATGTCAGGACCGCGGGGTCGGTCAGGTTGTGGATTTTACTGCAAAAGGCAGTTGGGTTCGGTGGAACCCTAGGGTGTGATCTTGGAACCCTAATTTTTAATTGATGGACCGAAAGGTGAACCTTAAGTGAGAACTTGTGCTGCGACGAGCGGCTGAGGTCATGGATGACCATGTGGATGACTCTAGTGAGTCTAGTCTGGATTATGGGATTCGATCCACGGATGCGGTTATGAGATAAAATATGGAATCCCGTGTTGGATCGAATAGTAGTGTGATGTGTGGATGCGGATCTTGACAACGATGACTGTTGGTCGACAGTTGTGTCGAGATAACTGGCTATCGAGAGTATTTAGTGTGGCTTTCACACTTGTGGATCAGGGGATGTTCAGGGAACGTCCATTATCCTGATGTGCCAGGGGTCAAATTGGAGGTACCCATAGTCCTGGGGTACAAGTGGTATTACGGGATCGTCGTTCGGAATGAACGGAGATCCAGGGTAACAACTTTGCACACTGTGTGCTAGCATGGATGTTCGTGTGCTAGCATGGGTGTTCGTGTGCTATGTATGGATGTTGGTACCTATATGCCAATACTAGTATGGATGCCTGTGTGCTGATACTGGAATTGATGATGGTGCGTGGTGCTGGTACCGGTGTCGGTGATTGTGATGACGAGGAGCCACCATTTGGGGTGTGACTCTGTCATGATGGACAGATTATTGGTATCTGCGACTCAGTGGTGGATTGAGTCTTGGACTGGATGGGATCCAGTGGAGGTTGTGTCGTGTTGGGATAATTCCTAACAGATATATGATGACAAGTGATGAATGGATCAAAAGGCATGATTGAAAATTTGGGGAATCTTGGGATGCTGTCCCCTAGGTCATGTGTATTGGGGGATTTGGGGAGTTGTTGTCAACTCCGAGATTGGTATGATGGTATACTTCTTATATCCCCAGGAAATACAAGGAAATTATTGAAATTGGAAAAGTCGGGGAAACCATTCGTGGTGTTGATGTGGGATTTGGTGATTGTGAATCACTTGGAACCTGAGGATTGAACCTGTTAAGGTCGAGATGTGAGACAAAGGCAGTATGGTATGCACATTCAAGCACAATTGTAGATATCCGGTTCGGAATCGGGGTGTGTGCATACATGATTATTGACGGACGTGAGGTCCGAGTAATGGATTGATTTTGGACACGTGGTGGTCCAAGTGAGGTATGGACGTGGGCAGTCCAGTGGTTGGACTTGACATCTCATTGGGAGCATGTCTGTTCCCAACATGGTTGGAACTCCCGTTTCGGGGAGAGTTGTGATTGGGAGACGAGAGGAGTGCTCGTTTCCGCATCGGTGATTGGTGTTCCGAAGTCATTGGGGTTGACTTCATATTTTCTGCCGTGGCAGATGATGATTGTTGCTACCAGTACGTTGAGCGTGTATTGGTTAGTGGACCCATGTTTGGCTTAGGGTCATTGGACACAAGCAGTTGTGTGTGATTTTGGATTTGGTGGTGAAATGCGAGGTCATCTTTCCACCAAGGGAAATTTGGCGAATGATTCTTAAGGGATGAAGGACCCTACGATCAGCTTTCAGATGGATTGTTAGCTATGTGAGCATGTGTGGATCCTAGGTGGATCTGATTTTGCGATGTTATCAACTTTGGTCAATGTGACGATCTAGGATCGTGATGTTACTTGTCGGGTGACGTAGCGATGGATATGGATTGTGATCTTGATGACCCAGATGGGTGGAGAGTTTATCACTCTTACCTTGGTATGTGAGTCATAGATGACGGGACTGAACTTCTTTTTGGAGTGAGTCCATATGGTTTGTGACTTGGTTGAGTAGGTTTCCGATGTGGTCGGATTATGTCAACCTTTGACGTGTGAATATTGGGATTGGCTTCCCTATGAAGTCAATCGAGTGTTTTTGAGCAGGTAACCGATAGGATCGGTTATGTTACGTCTTGATGGACGTAAACGAGATTTTGGGTTTTGGAATCGAATTTCTGGGTGACGATTCAGGATTCGATTGCGAAGCTCGAAAATGGATTACTGGATTTGGATGCGGAATGATTATTCCAATGCTAGCTTACGGAATAATGATTTCGGATTCGGATTTGGAAATGGATCAAAATGTGATGTTTGGGTTTGGATTCGAAATTTCTTACGAAATTGCGGATTCGGATTCGAAATTGAAACTAGTTGATGGGTGGAGTTCGTTTTGTCTCATGTTGGTTGGGCAAATGTACTCCATTACTGGAACGTGTTGGGCTATGACCTGGGTGGCTATAGTCAGATTGATGGATTGAGGTACGTACAGGGTACGTTGTACGATGTTTGATACTGGTTAGGCTGAGTGGTGCCTAATGGAAGTACAGGGGATGTACCAGTGGTGTGTAACTAATGTGTTGGTAATCGGATTGGTTCTGATATCATTTGTTTGGCTATATTGTGGACTGGACATTGGATACTGTGCGCCGGGCAGAGTGATTTTGTCGGGGTTCAATGATTGTATGAGCAGGAGCTCTTGGCCACGGTTGGCTAGTGGAACCCCGGTATTGATATGTGTGTTCACTGCTGGGCTGGTATTCAATGTGTTCCAGTTACACCACTTGATGGAGTAAGTTGACGGTATACGTACACTCAGGATGAGTGAATTGGTGGTCTGAGTAACCACGAGTAGCCTTGTGTGACTTGATCACACCGTGATTTCCCAGCGTTTTGGTTCGCTGAGGGAGTCGGCGATTATGGACATTGAGATTATTTTGTGTCGCAGGATTGGGCTTGCCCTGCGAATTGAGATCATGTGGTTGATCTTGCGCTACATCGAGAGTGATGTAGTACGTGGTGTTGTCACGGATAGACAGATGGTTGGGGCTTTACTAGGGTGGTAAAGCTTAGTGGTGACAGTTTGACTGGTGGTGTCGGCATGGACTGACAAATGAGATTTGGTGACTCCCAACGGGAGCAAATGTAAGGATTTATTGTTAATGGAAAGGAACCATCTAGCTGAAGGAGTCAGCTAAAGGGTTAGGCGATTTTATCGCGGATCAGGTGATCATTTCCACTCGAGGTGGTCGAGTGTTGTTGCTATTATGACGTATGACTGAGATGGCATGTCTGGGTACAAACGAGGCTGGTGTTGTCCCAGTATGTGGGTGTACAAGTGTACACAGATGTGTGGTCGCATTGTTTTCCACAAGGTGGTTGTGGAATAAGGTGATTGGTAATTTCGAGGACGAAATTCTTTAAGGAGGGAAGGTTGTAACGACCCGTCCCGAATATCGGGATTTAATGATATTTATTTGTGATTTACTAATCTGGGATTTGTTGAGCGTTTCGGACGAATTGTGCAAAATGACCGTTTTGCCCCTGGGCGTGGGCAAAACGTTGACTTTTAATTCGGATGGTCAAATGGACTTTGACCAATGACCGTGACGTAGTTCGGGACGTTACGAGTTCATAGACAGGTGGCACGTTCGATTCCGACGTTCGTGGTGAAAGTTATGATGTACGGAAGTCCAGGGGCATTTTCGTAATTTGGACGATGTATGGGAAAATGTTGACTTTTTGACCGGGATGTCCGATGGCCGAGGGCCAAGGACCGTTACGTAGGTTTCGTCGATGCGAATCCAACGACAGGCGGCACGCCGAAATCGGAGATTCGACGACGAAGTTATGGGTCACGGAAGTTTGGTTTCGTTATGCACGCATTACGAGGCGTGGACACGTGGCGTTTTCTGATTGGCCTGGAATTCTGAGTGGGACACGTGGACCACTAATCTTTAATTATTGGGATCAGATCTGGATTGGTCAGATTGATTAAATTATTGGATTTTAATAATATAAAGAATTTCCCACTTATTTTTTCATCTTTTGATCTGGACCCTTGATCTCATTCTGAGATTCAATCTGGGCCGTCCATCTCATCCCTTCCTCCTATTTCTGTTCAGCCTCACTCCCTCACCGTGAACAAGCAAAAAACAGAGGTTTGTGGATTTGATTCTGGCCATTGGCCGTCTCCTTCCAAAATTGATTTTACAAATGGATACTTGAGGACTTAGGGAAGGTTTTGGTTGAGGGAGAGCACGGGGGACTGAGTAGGGAGGTGCAATTCGGGAATCGAATTTCAGGGAATTGGAGGGAATTTTGAATTGGAGTAATTGGGCCGTGTCGATCAAAATGGGGATTAGCTGGAGTCTTCTGGGATCAAAACGTGAAGCTTTGCAGCAAAAACGACGGGAAACCATGTCGGATTGAGGGAGAACTGAGCTTCCATGGCAGCTCGAATTCGAGCTTGGGTTCAGTAAGTTTAAGGTGTGAATTCATCTAATTGTTTGTGCAGAAACATCCCTTACACTCTCACGATGCTTACTATATGATTTAATTTGGAAATCAAGGACGGAATCGGTGAACCCGATTTGGAAACCCGTCGAGGATCAATCGTGAGTCGTGGAGATTTATACCCTAAATTGTGTAATTCA
This sequence comes from Prinsepia uniflora, assembly GCA_032719365.1. Lineage (NCBI taxonomy): Eukaryota > Viridiplantae > Streptophyta > Magnoliopsida > Rosales > Rosaceae > Prinsepia > Prinsepia uniflora. The sequence continues at coordinate 35,317,902 of CM064874.1, read as the reverse complement.
ATCTACAGAACTTAGTTGGTGATTGATTACAAGGGATCAGTGAAAAGAACGGATGGAATTGATGTCGAAATGAGTGAGATTGAACCGGATCCTATCGCGGGCTTTTCGACCCGTTTACCAGACAAACGGGTGAAGGTGGTGACTGTAGCAGTCACTGTAGCAGGCGCGTGGCTTTCACGCGCAGCCACTCACGGCGGCGCGTGACGGCGCGTGAGTACGAATCCCGAGGTATGATCAACATGACTTTTGTCCTATACATTGTAACGAACATTTTGGGATTGGTTTCGTGTCGATCGGACACCGTCTCGATATTATTCGGGATGTCCGAAGGTTTTAAATCCAATTTAAAAATACTTAAAAATTCGGGAAAATTACGAGACTTGAATAGGATGTTAATGATGAGGTTAGTGATCCTCTAAATTGATTTGAACAGGATTGGGAGTCCCGGTGATAGTGAGGTGGCCCGGGAAGGCCTATGGCACGCGTATCGAGGCGCTCGGTTAAACGGTCTGTGAGTGGACATTGGTTTCATAAATTCGATGCATGCATAACTGTTTTATGATTGTTAAAATTATGATTAAATGATTTACTTTGGATATCGGTGAATTTAAAATGATTTCACGCATTTCGAGGTGAATTACGTGTTTGCACGAAAACCGAGATTTTCTGGATTTTCACCGACTTCCATAAATGTGGTTGGATATGATTTCATGAAACGGTTACGAACTTGAATAATGTAAAATCGGGCCAGGGGCCCAGTTGAATTATGAAATCGGGCCAGGGGCCCAGTTAACTTGTGGAATCGGGCCAGGGGCCCAGTTGATTTCTACATGTGATTGCGGGTCGGGGACCCTAAAATGGAATTGAATAAATGTTGCCTGGTTTACATTTTATATATGTTCACATGCTGGAATCTATAAATGGTTTTGATGATATTTCGGTTATGGCACGTTTCACGGTATTTGGGCATGAGACCCGTTTGACGAAACGTAACGATTGGTTCGGATTTTATCTATGTATACCTATATGTTTTGCATGTGGATATCAATAAAATGTATTTGGTACTGCACTGTATAGATCCTTCCATATTATATTGTCTCCTCCGGCGAGGTACCCCGGAGAGGTCACGGACGTCTAGTACGTCCAGCGTCTATGACGCTAAGCATCGGGGATGCTGTACCCGAACGGGGTTCGGGGATTGAACTCGGAAATTGAGACCCGAGTGGCACGCGTAGCCTTGTGATTGTGACCTTATTGACGTCAGGGACGTCAGACATCAGGGATGTCGGATTGGAGTGTATAGTGCAGCAACTAAAATTATGGTTATGGTTATTATTATATGCCTTATGGTTTATATTACTGGATTTATGAAATAACTCTTGGATTTACTTTTGGAAATTGAAACTATGCTTTGGTTTCCGGGCTAAGGCCCTATTGGTTATTTCTAAATAAATATGGGATTATTGGTTTTGGTGCATGCATATGATTTTACTGAGGGGCATAAATGTCTTATAAATGTTTTAACAGACTTGTTTATTTTCGTCCACTCACAGCTTTTGTTTTTAATGCCCTTCAGGTTGATTCCGGATACGACTGCAGCAGAGACTTGAGCATCGCACACCTCCTCCATCGATCCTTACGCACTCTGGAAGCCCGGTTGGGCAAAGGCAATCGGTTATCCCTTGTCGGACGCCTCTTGTCCGACGGGAGCACGTCACATTCCATGGTAATCCCGGGGGGGATTGGGATGGGTCGTGTCATGTGATGTGAGATGTGGTATGAGTATGTGTTATTGTTATTGATGATTGTGATTTGGGTTTGATTGATTATATGTGTTATGATGCTTGTTGATTGATTAGTCTTAGACGTCGAGCCCAGGGCTTAGAATCCTAAGACTTATATTGTTGTGACGACTCAGAAAGTCGAGCTAGGCTCTGCATCCCGAGTGAGTGTGTGATGGCCTACCGGTAATGCCCTTGTGATGTGATGATTGATGTTGTGCTTATGTGGTGATATTGAGTGGATTTTGTGTGATCTCTATGGTAATGTTACGTATGGATTGATTGTGTGTTACTATTGTGATTTGTAGTGTGTAACCCATCTCGAGATGTGTTTTGGCTGGTTTGGTAGTTTGAGATGTTGATCAGGGCTTCGATTCCTGAGACTCTTTTGTGATGAATCGGAGATCGAGTTGGGTTCCGGTTCCCAAGTGAGTTTGTGATGTTCCTGCCTGTCGGGTAGTAGTTAAATGTTCGGCATTATACATTGATGATAAGTTAATTGTGAAATGTTTGGATTGATGTGACAATGGATATGGTTTGGTTATGTGGCATTGATGTGAGTGACCATTATGTCTGTGACGTGTTAGTAGGTCGTGGTTGTGGTCGTTTGTTGGTTTACAGATTTTTCACGTATTTTGAAAATATAAAATGTGTTGTTTTAAACGAAGTAATGTAGCTTCCGAGTGCATGCATGATTTTGGAAAATGGAGGGTATACGCTAGTTGTTTTGAAAGAATGCTTTTAAACTATTTCCTTTCGTCCACTCACACATTTTCTTAGTTTTTGTGACCCTCCAGGGGCATGACACGGGATTCGATACTCGAGAAACGGAGGCATGAACTAGCAAGAGTTAAATGTATCCCTTGTCTGACAAGTTCAAAGTGATGTCGGCACTCGGAGTTACTTTTCAGAAGGGAGCATGGCTTGGGTACGCCTTATGGGGTGTTTTCGAGGTTGGGTCGTGTCACAGAAAGAGTCGAAATATCAGGATAGGACTTAAGAAGAATCAAGGTATCAAGATAGGAGTCGGGAAGAGTTGGGATAGCGGTTTAGGGCTGGGAAAGAGGTAGGGAGCTGAGATATCAAAATGGAGGTCAGGAAGGGGCAAGATATCGGGTTACATTATTCGTCGGGGTTAGCGGGTTGGTAGGGACAATGACCTCATGAGGACGAAATATGTTTGGTTCATCTCGAGAGAAGATGTTTCTAAGATGGTCAGTTTTCATCCCTTGTCTAATAGGTTTCTTGTATTATGTTTTAAGGTCCTAAGGAAAATCCTGAAACATTGGTTTTGTTGTCAAACGGGAGCAGGAACTCATACAGTTATCAAAGTGATTTCCAAAAAGGGTCCGATAAATTTGGTATCAGTGCAAACCAATTAACATTGTCCTGGGGATTCCATTGTAGTGTATATCTCGGAACTAAGATTGTTTTGTCGCACAATGAGTGAACATTTATTTTTATAAACTGTGATGCATGCATAATTAACTATTCTAGCTGTTTTATTGCATGATATGAATTTCAATGGTCTAAATAAATGAGTATGGATGATTATTTGGTAATTTCAAATTTAGGATTTTTTTTTCGAAATTGATTTCTAGATCCAAGTTTTCCTAAGAAGACGAAGTTAGGGTTTTTTCCCACACGGCTGATGCTCGGGGTTCCCACGCAGCTGAAATTCAGGGTTTTTCCCACACAACTAATGTTCGGAGCAGTTTCCCAGATGGATGGAGCTTGGGGTGATTCCTTGGAAATCGAAGTTCGGGGTCGTTCGCAGGCAGCCGAAGTTAGCGATTTTTCCCACACGACTGATGCTCGGGATTCCACACAACTGAAGTTCGGGGGTTTTCCACATAGCTGATGTTAGGGGTAGTTTCCCAAAATTTTGTAGCTCCGGGATGATTTTGAGGCAGCCAAAATTCGGGGTAGTTCCCAAGTAGTCAAATTTATGGGTTTTTCCTGCATGGTTGACACTCTAGATTCCCACATAGCTGAAGTTTGGGCGTTTTTCCACACATATGATGTTAGGGGTAGTTTCCCAAGCGATTGTAGATCAGGGTGATTCCCATTCATCCAAAGTTCGGGGTCGTGTCCAGGCAGTCAAAGTTAGGGGTTTTTCCCACACGGTTGATTCCTGGAGTAATTGCAGAGTTACAGAAGATTGTCCTTTGGCCTACATGCTTAAATTTCAAGGACGAAATTTCTATAGAGGGGAGGGGGGAATTTGTTAATGACCTGTCTAAAACATTAGACTAATTTGGGAATTTCAATTGGAAAATGGACGATTTTACCCTCGAGTCTAAAAAGGAGTGAAAGTCAATTTGAACTCGAGGAACTTTTTGAAAGTTCTAATTGGACTATTGTGTAAGTGCCAAACTCCCGAATTTTTAAACGGACGTCACACGTAAAATGGAGTTCGTATGGAAAAGTTACGAGTCTAAACGCTCAAGAGAATTTTGGTAAATTTGGAGGACAAGGGCATTTTAGTAATTTTAGTTGAGTTGCCTTGGTGAGTCAGCATATTGCTGATGGCTTACTAAAAGGGTGACAAATGTCATCAGGAGAAAACAAGGGTGGACTTCACTGCCCCATGCTATGTATATGAAGTTGGAACGAAAAACAAAAAAAAGAGAGGATGACGGAGGAGGATAAGGGGAGAGAAGAAGTGGACATTGAAAACAGGGTCTGGGCTTTAGACCAAGTGGGTGAGCTGTATGCATGTTCCTCTTTTCCTCCACAGTCTGAAGTACATGAGTATAGAGTTGTGAGGGGACGGCTCGAAACAAAATCATAGAATCACCTCACAATGGAATGGGGGAGGGGTCAGGAAATTAGAATTCAAGGTCAGAGAGTCTCCCATGTGAGGCATGGGCCTAGGCAACCGAATCCAGCCTAAATTTGAGGGCTCGTATGCAAAAAGACTGCCAGAACGGAACTTGAATAATGGCCAGAGTGTTAAGCTCTCTCTCTTGGAATCAAGGTGAGATAGGGTGTTTTTGTGATCATATTCATGTTTCTGGGGTGAATTAGAGATTATTGGAAGTTTTGGGCATGAAAATAGAATAGAAATGGAAGTTTAGGCGCCAAGTCTAGCCAGCCCGACTGGGACCCAGCTGCAGGAAACAAGGTCGATCCAGCGAGAAGAACAAGGTGAATATCACCTGCGATTACGGCTGCATGCATGTGGACTGTCCACTGGTATGTGGTGGCTTTCCTCTACTCCCGATCCATTAGTTTTTACTATATTTGATGGTACAGCCCCATTAGTATAGTTTTATAGAAAATTGGATATCTTTTAAGGGTAGTTTTATATGTCCAAACTGACGGTCCTTCTAATGAAAACATAGGTAACTCCCTTGGGGTTTGAGAATTTGGATAATGGCTCTTTATGTGATCGAGGTATTAGGATAGGACTCGGAAAGAGTCAAGATATCATGATAGGACTTTGGGTGAGTCAAGATATCTAGATAGGACTCAGGAAGAGTTGGGATATCAAGATAGGACATGGGAAGAATTAGGAAATCAAGATAGGATTCAAAAAGAGTCAAGATGTTAGGATAGGACTCGAAAAGAATCGAGATATCAGGATAGGACTTTAGAAGAATCGAGATATCAGGATAGGACTTTAGAAGAATCGAGATATCAGGATAGGACTTTAGAAGAATCGAGATAACAGTTTAGGGCTTGGAAAGAGCCGGGTGAGTTGGGATATTTGATTACGGCTCGGGAAGGGCCAAGATATTGGGTTACACTATTCGTTGAGGTTAGTAGGTTGGCGTTGGGGGTGACCCCAGGAGGACGAAATATATTTTGTTAGTATTGCGAGACGATGTTTCTGAGATGGCCGGTTTTCAGCCCTTGTCTAAAAGCTTCTCGTTAAGGTCCTAAGGATAATTTTGAGGCTTTAGATTTGTTGTCTGGCGGGAGTAGGAACCTGTACATGCAGTTATCAAAGTGATTTCAGAAAAGAGTCCTGTCATGTTACACACAAAAGGATGCCTTGTTAAAATCCTCGAGGAAAAATCAAGTGGAAATTTAGTGTACATATGAAATATAGGGATGGACATAAATATCCATAGGTTTTGTCATGAAATGAAGTTTATGTAGGTACGTAAACAATGTCCATCACTACATGGTTGAGCAAGACCGAAACTCCATTTGGATGGCGTATCTCATTTTGGATATATTCCTCCGAAACTCCCAAAAAAAAATTGAAATATTGAGAAACTTGAAGGGAATTTTGGATTTTCGTTGGATACTGATAAAAAAAAAAAAAATTGGGGTGAAGTTTGAGATTTTTAAAATTAATAATTTATTTTGTAAGTTTAAAGTAAGAGGTGATGCATTTTATTCCATGTATATAATATATTGTTGGTCTACTTGAGTTTGTAAATATAAGTTCTAGATGAACTATCATCGAAGCCCATATTATTAATGGGTGGTGATACCGGTTAGAGAATTTTTATTTTTATTTTGTTGAGAAGCATTGATGTTTAATAAATCTTGGTTGGAAAATAACTTAATATATTTATGTACTTTTAAATTTTAATATATTTTGAATATCTCATGTTTTAGGATAAATGTAGAGTATACTAATTTTTAATATACTTTTTAATATTTTTTAATCAGCGAATTCCAGACGTGCTGCTCATATTCCTGCTTTCATTTCCATCTTGGTGCTTCATATTATCCATATATGATTTGAACTTGTAATTTCTAATAATTGAACATGAAATTTGTAATATTTTTAAATTTTATGCATTTGCCAGGACTAAAAAGAAATTAATGTTGTTAAAAAGAAATTGGAAGATTGTTTCTTTCCTAATGACTAGAGAGAAAAAAAGAAGGAAAAGTAGGTAAAAACACAAAAAACAAAAAGACACAAAAAAGTAAAACATGTCTAGATTTCTATTGCCATTGGGCAGGGTGATGAGTAGCATATCCTTTAAAATTGAAAAAAGAGTTTGGTGAGCATACACATTCCCTTAAAAGTACCCACTTGGCCAGCTTAATTAACTGAATACCAATGCCTGCCTCCTCCTTGTTGCTCCTCCTTCAATGCCTGGCTCCGGTTTAGTGATTGCTTCTAGTCTGTCTCACCATGGTATGACTACAATACTGAAAGATGATACAATTATCAGACTTAGATTATAGCCTATCCGAGGGCTAGGAGTTTTATGGTTGCCTAACTCGCAATCTCTTGAGTTAAGAATGCTTTACGCATGAGAATTTCGCAAGAACAATTTGCATAGATGCCTCAAGAGTCTTCTTATACTAGCTCATTGTATTCATTCAGCAGAATCAGCTAGCACATGTACCTGCCACTTCGAATTTTTATTTTAAATGAACTTCTGCTATATATGTACATATATAATGCTTAGAAGTGGCTCGTTTCATAATATGGTGCCAACCACTCGCATTATAGGGAAAAACACTTTTATCATGCGAATATGGCTCGTCGGGAAAAACAGAAATTTGCCGGATAAACTCAGCTTCGGCGAAGCTCCATCGGGCCACTGCTGTCGAAAGGCCATCGATAGGCAAAATGAAACTAGCTCGAAGAACATAGTTATATATATATATATATATATATACTTACAGAGGTGTTTAAGGGTATGAAATATTATAAAGGATTTTGGAGCCTTGATTCCAAGCTGAATAAGTCACCCAAGTCCGAACAAGTGTGAAGGTGAGAAACTCCACTTCAGGACAACTTTTAAGTATCATAATTTTTCTGTAGATTGAGGTTTTGAATTAAGCTTTTTACGAGATGATGAGTTCATTTTGTTTATTTGCAATGAGAGAGCTTCTGAATAATAACCTAACTTTAGTTTAGAAAATATTGAACAAAGTTTGGTTTAGATAGAGGCTTGGTTAGAAAGATGGTTAATTATAATTAAGGTGAGGTGATGGTTTGAGATTTGGTAATTCTGTGCATGGTTAAGCCGAGTTTAAATCAGTTATCTACAAGGCTTAATTCAACGGGGCATTGTCAATCTACTGAAAAATTCCCAAATATTTCCGAAATTTTGCAAAATTAATTCTCATACATATATATATATATATATATATATATATATACTTAACCAATTAAGGATGATGACCAGCATGTAAGACGTAGAAATTCAAGTCAGTATGACACTTTATAAATAATGGCTCCCACTCCCAGTGAATTTTTTTTTGGTTACATAATGCAATTATATATATTAATATTATTATATGTTATGTCTTATATTTTTTATTTTTCAACTTACAAATATATAACTAAATATTATTTAATTATTACTTAATAAAAATTCAAGTTAGTGGGCATTCATCAATACAAGGGAATTTTCCTCTTTTCACTAAAAAATCTGAAATGAGGAAATTAACATGTAAAGTGGCTAGCTAGATGTATACTTCAAGAAAGAAAATTGTATTTTGATTGGTTATTTTCCATAAATTTTCGATTTCTAATTTTATCAATTCGTACTTTGGAATATATATGCATGAATATATAAGAGTTTGAAGGCTTTCCAAAACCTAGCCTTCTAACATCATTATATATAAGGCAAGCAGCAGTAGGCCGGGTTATCTCTAATTATGCGTGGCCCTGCTAAAACGTAGCCTTCGTCTTAATTAGTTCCATCCATGACAAACTTAAAAACCCTAAGCTCCACTAACCACCCACTAATTACATCACTACATCAACATTCTCAAAACCACCCTCATAAATAATAATAATAATAATAATAATAAAAAAGTTGTGCTAGCAGCCAAACTAAGAAATAAAAAGTTAAAACAGGAAACAAAAAAGAAAAAAACAAGATAAGAAACGAAACCAGCTGACACCTTAATAAAACAAAACTACCACTAAATCCTGTCACTAAGCACAATATGATCAGATATAAAACTAAACGAGTACGTACTAAAAATGAAATTGAAATTAAATAATTATTAGTAGGACTAAACTAAATCAGAAAAAAAACGTATAAAAAGAGCCAGAAAAAATCCTCGAATAAATTACGGACTCAAATTATAATTCAAATTTAAATATTTTAAAAATTAGAAAGTCGATTTCAAAATTCAGATAAGAATTAATAAGTTTTTATTATTGCTAACTTTTAACGATGTTTTAAATAAACAAAATTAAGGTCCATGAAGGAACCATATATATGGTGGACATCGAAGTGAGAGAGACAGGAAAACAAACATGATAGTATGAACAATAGCAACATTTAATTAAAAAGATTTGTGGCCTGAAACGATCCATGAGGAACTAAAAAACAAAAAATTGCTGATAACTCGCTAGGTATTATAGTAGCAATACATATGTCCCCAAGCGAGAATGATGATAAAACATGAGGTGCTGCCTTGTTAAAAAACCTTGCTAGAAAAAATCTTTTGGGATAAAACCTAATCGAAGGAAAAAGAGTGCAGTGGTCAGCAAATAAATGTAAGACTTGGAGGAGATTCTGCCAATGAGGGTGAGAGAGCATTCATCTATAGGAGTGGGTAGTAGAGGCCGGCCTTGAAGGGCATGGGGACGACCCTTTTCATCTTCTTTGAATCTGTTAACAAATTTAGCCAAATAAGAAATGCACTAGAATCGTTGGTCTTCATGAAAGCAAAGGCTGTGGCGGATAGTGAGAACAAGGGCCACCATCAATCTTCATCTTCGCGTACTCTCATCATCGCCTCTAGCACTTTCGGCTTCATCTTCGCGTACTCTCATCATCGTCTCCATCGTCTTCACCTTCATCTTCAGGACCTCTGATAACTATTAACTGTGTTGAAAACTCTATTAAAACATAAAATCTGCTCCGTTAGTTAAAATTGAAGTCGAAATTAAAAACAAGGATGGTTGGTCTTCATGAAAGCCAAGTAAGACAAAATTGAAGCCAGAGGTATAGATGAGGTGGGAAAAAACTCGAACATACACAGATTTTAGCTATAATCAAATTGGGAGATTTAACAGTTAAGAAATTCAAAGATTTAGATAAAATCAATTCATAGAAACTCCCTATAGTTGATGGAAAAAGGACAATAAACTGTCAAAACCACCATCAACCGCCTCCAACTGCTACATGTGGGTGCCAGATCTGAGTCCTTTGGTCCCTAGGCAACTGAAAGCAAGGTCTAGAAACGTACCTTACCCTAGACACCCACTCCATCAACCACCAAAGTGGAGATGACAATTTAACACGTCCCTAAGGAGAACAAATTAATAAATCTTGAAAGTACAATAAGCAGCCAGAATTAATGTACACCATTGGAAACCCACACAATTTGATGAATGGGAAGGAAATGGTGGGAACCCAAGTGATTTGGTTTAAGCACAGATTAACACCTAAGCTATATAATACGAGTTGGTGGAAATAAGCATTCCATTAAAAAAAAAAAAAGCTAAAAAGCTGTAACGAGAAACCAGAGGGACAAAAGAAGAATTGATCGAACAACTTAGAACTTAGAAGGAGAAAAACTAAAAAGCTGAGGACAAGGGGTCAAGGGGAAACCCAATCCAATCATGCTATATTTTTTAGTATGATGACTGTAATAGTGGTAATGCCTTCAATGATACTTGCTGGTTGAGAACGAATGGGGAAAACTAGAACATAGACTGGCGGTTTCGGACCGTTTTGGGCAGTTATTGGCAGTTTTGGGTAGTTTTAGGCGGTTATGGATTGGTTTTGGGTGTGAAGAATGGAAAAAGAAACTGATAAAATGAGGGGTGACCAATTCAAATCAAAATGGAGGAGGAGAAATTACCACACCGACCAACTCAATCGAGAGAGCGAAGCATCTTGAAGCAATTATTTGAGATGAACCAAACCAAGAGCTTATTATAGCATTCCATCTACATGAAGTATGAAGTTTGAAAAGTCTCTAATTAACCAAGAAAATCACCCCAAAAAATAAAATTCCAACCATATACAATTAATAATCGACAAAAGGGAAGAAATTAGAAAAATTTATCTAAGAGTACATAATTATATATATATATATATATATCGAGATTCGAGAGCCAAGCATTTCAGGTTGAGCATAACACGAATCGCTCAATCTGCGGCATCTTTAAATAGCCAACAATATGTAAATCAAGAGTCCGAAGGATTCAACTCCGATCTCGTCGAGCACCCTAATTGCAAGGCTACGACCACCATATTATATACATATATAATAAGCAAATGAAGATGAGCATAATTATCAATAATTAAAAGAAAAATATATATACAGATACTGATTATTGGAAAGAGACGACCTTGTTTTGTTCTTTTAAATATTCTGAAAATGGATCCTTTTGCTGTTTTCCGGGCTTATAGTCATGTATTGCTGATGCAGCATCATCAAGATTCTCAACTCGATTCCATCCAGCTGAGACGACTAAATTTAGGTTCATAATTTAATCATATATATATATATATATCAGAAGGTAATCACTTGTGAATCTTGGTGATGCTGCACCCGCAAACGATGACTGCATCGATCATCAATTTATCACTCTCTGAGTGTCAGTCTCAGTCATCTGGGACTCGGGTTTCGATGATCGTTTTTCACCTAACGAAACAAAATGATGAAGAAAATAGTGAAGAAGATAAAATGGAACAATTAACATACATATATATATATATATATATATATATATACACACACACACATATGTCAGCCACAAAGGCGCTTTGGCTGATGTGGCAGGGAATCCAATGACCTCAGGCAGCCCTAATACTGTAATACAATATACTGTTTTTTAACACATACATATATGAGACATTTTTAAAATTATATATATAGAAAAAATGTTTGCTAAAGATCAATTTCGTTTTATGGAAATGAACCAAGGATCCCATATATCGTTGTATTCTTTCTAGCTAACAAAAAAAAAATGTGATGGGGAAAGAAAATTAGGGATTAGCAACAATGTCTACCATTTATGTATTTCATAGATAACAAAAGGAAAGTCGGTCGATAATCGTTTGCTGGATCAGATATTCTGGTGGATGAGAGATTCAAAATCAAAGAAGAATTAGGAGGATCGAGGGGGAGGGGATGACTAATGGTGAGGATCTATTCATGTAAACCTAGAGAGGGAGAGTGTGTGTGTGTGAGAGAGAGGAAGGGTTGGTTGATAGAGGTGCCGGTGCTGTACGTGCTCCTATAAATAGGGGTCTTTGCACTCCCACATAGGTAAAAAAGAAAGGAAGGCAATCTAAGGTTTAGGATGGTCAAATGGGTTTTTTAAGGGTATGGATAAATCTTTATTATACATGGTTATAAATGGGTTTTATATTAATTTAGACTCATTTTCAATTTTTGAGAGTTTATTCGGTCCCTACCCATTAAGTAATGAATACCCATGACATTTTACATTTATTTTCTCCTCCCAATTTTTTTCTTTGCGTTTCATTTTGTTTTAACTACTAATTTTTTACCCCTTTCAATTTCGTTTGCTTTTCTATTTTCTTGAGCTTTTAATTTTTAATTTTTTTAATTGTAATTTTTCTTAGAAATTTTTTTATTTTTAACTTTACTTTTTATTTTCCTTTCAATTTCGTTTGCTTTTTTGTTTTTTGCTTTTCAATTTTTTTTTCAAACCCTCGCAATTTCTATTTGAGTTTCTGCTACAACCCGTCCTGAAATTTTAAGTGGGAATCAATAAATGATCAATTTACCTTGTATCCTTAATTATTAAAATTTTGTCGAGCTGACTATGGCTAGAGAAAGAGTTATTTGAGAATTTGACTCCAAAAAATTTCCAATTAAATGAAGAATGAGTACAAACTATCGAAATAGAATTCAAAACTTAAAAAAACCAAAATCGTTGGAATTTTTGTTATAAATATTTTTTAAGAATTCATAAAATTCCCTTCAAATTATTTCATTTTTATTTCTAATTTCTTTTTATTTTAATTAATTATTTATTTTATTTCCTTTAGCTCTAAAACTAATCCCACTAATCACCATTTCTCATATATGCCCTCTCTCTAACCAATCCCCTTCTCTCTCCCTAAAACTCATCGCCATCTTTTCTCTACGACTATGAACGCCACCAACCACAGACGTGCCTCATCTATGGCTACGACCAGCCTCATCATTGTATCCAATCATCTCCCATCATCAAAATGACCTCATCCCCGCCACCATCACCATCATTTTTTTTTTCTTTTCAATTGTTTTCTCCTCTATCATATTAAACAACAAACCATCTCTAGATTAAAATTTAGTAAGATTTATAAATTAAAAAAATATAATATAAAAATATTAAATTCAGTTAGAAAATAAAACTTTATTTTAAATTTAGATCTCCTATTCTTCCCCATCATTTCTTTGCGCAAACAACCCATTTCTTCAAAAATCAAACACCTTAATCGTCTCACCCAACCACCACCAATATCAGAGTCGTCTATAGTGTCGCCTCTGCTACCTTATAAAAATAACTCAATTGCTATAAAAATAAAGATGGAACACCCCAAATTTTTACCAAATCTTTAAAGTCTTATTTAAATACATTTGAACCTTCAAAAACATTTAAACTCTATGAAAACCTCAGTTAAATACACCCCATAAGAATATGGCGAGATAAACTAATTCGCGAATCAAAAAAAAAAATTACCACAAAGATTGACGTACATAAATTATTTACAAAAATGGTAATGCTCCAGAAATATAACGAGAAAAAAGTATAAGCTAGGTTGTCAGCCAGACATATTGTAATAACCTAAATCAATGACACCACATTTTTAATACAAAATTTAACATAAATTTTGAACCATTAGATCTTTTCACTTTAAAAGGAAAAGATGCAAGCTAATTCAATAAATTAATTTTTTATTTAAATAATTATCTCCTTGAAAAACAAAATATTAATTAATATTTTTACTCACTTCTTTCCCTCATTAATACTTTTTTCTTTCACTCACTTCTTTCCTAGTTTGAATTCTCTGGTTCAACTTTTTCCTTTTCCATCTATTCATTATTGATCTACCTATTTTTTTCTCTTCTGTTGAATATGCCTGCGATTTTCTATCCACATTTTTTTGTTCTTTTAATCCTTAGGCTAAGTTCTTTTTTTTTTCTTTGTCACCCGAACTCTACGATAGGACTGGCTTTATCTCTCAATTTTTTTTCTCGGCTTTTCTTACTTTTTTCACCTTGATCATATAAGTTTATTGGCACTACTTTTCGATGTGAGTAGGAAAATCATATTTGATCTCATATGCATCAACAATTCAAAATTAATAACATTTCAATATTATTGACTCCCTACTTTAATGTACATATTTGAGAAGAAATTAAAAAGAAAAATGAAAGGAAGAAGAATGGAGACCAAAGGAATAGAAATTATAAAGAGAAAGTTATGCAATTAATGTGAAAGGGTTTAGATCGGGTATGCATAGATTTGTCTTCCTCATATGGTTCTAGTGTTCGATCAATTATTTGTTCATTGGGCTTGATCCAATGGTACTGCTTAGTTTGTACTTTATATATATAAAAAGTTTCTTTTATAATATTAATATTTTAAAATTTTTAATAATATAATCAGAATTGTTACAAAACTATTTTGACCGGAAAGTAATTTTAATATTATCTATATATAAAGTGTCCTTATTGACTTGAATTTTTAGCTACCCTGTATAAGATAATGATAAGATTGGCAATTGGCCGGGCAAATGCATAAACCACCCATTAGCAACCTGATCATCATCTTAATTATCATTATCAATACTAATATGCTTGTCCCCATCATTAATGCTTATTACTAGCATATATATTCTTCGATTAATCGAATTCGATCTTTATCAAAACATCATCTCGCATGCACTAATTAAGGTTAACTTAACTAATATATATGTTCAACAAATAATATATAATTGTCAACATGCAGCTCTTATTCAGGGAAGAAATACCACCATAGACCTATATATATATATATATATATATATATATATATATATAGGTTGCATCCATGAACAAAGGAAATGCATGTAAGTAAGGTGAAAAATCTAATTTTCTATTTATTATTTGTTTTTCAAACTCATGTTTAATTAGAAGGGCCACGTACGGCATATGTGCAATTGCATCTGCACACATTGGAACCTTTTTAGATTCAACTGCCCACAGGTTTTTTTTAATAAATATTACGAGGTGCAAATTCTTAGTTAGGATACGGTTTATTTTTAACCACAAAATAACTCCATCAAAACACCCCAAAATAAAAAAAAAAAAAATTCTAAATTCTAGTATGTTAGATAATCTGCTGGCCGGAGCCCCCTTTTATTTATTTATTTTAAATTCCTAAATTAGCTAAACAAATGTATTTTAAGAACTGGTGGAGATCATGTACCAAAGCCTCAAAGCCCTACTTTGGATTGGTAGTGTTAATTTTCTGGTTTAGACTAACACTGATTACACAGATTAATAATTAAGCTTAGTATGGGGCTAATAAATTTAAGGGGGGTCACAGACTGACAGTCCGCAAATTAAGAATCAAAGATTTTTCTATTTCAATTTTATATATATGAACACTAAAGAATCTGGGGTTTTAGTGGGTGGCATAATCGAACAACCGTATGTGGCCAACAAAGCGATGCTCGATCACCACGTACCATATTTGAGTATTAATAAATAATTGCCGAGGGAGATACGACATGCCCCACTCTGAGCCAACAACCTAGTACCACTTTGGATGTCAATGTCACGCCCTGCATGCCTCTATGAATGAATGAAAGCTTAACAACTATATATCTTCAAAGGATAATCCACACTATCATGACTCTTTCCCAAGAAATATACCTCTGGTTCGTCAAAATTATGAGCCGAGATCAAATCTATTTCAGATTTCTTTGGCTAGCTAGGCTCTACTCTTGATCAATATGCAAAAGTGTTTGCTCTACGAATGCACCAGCTAGCTTACTTCTCAACAAATTAAGGGGTTTTACATGTCTTGATTTTTGGAAGCAACTAAATATATATACAATAATTTAATCTAATTAACAAAATAGCAAAATTTAAAGATTTGTGCTTTTGAAAGTGAAATTAATGGGGCCTATAACCTAATCAAAAGATAAGATAATTCAAGCGTTAATAAGTTAATTAGTGATCACGTGAATGATTATGATTTATTTGTGTGAACGTGAAGTATAAGTTAAACGAAAAAGTCTAACTTTTTATTTTATTAAGATCGTAGCCGACACTTAATCCATAGGTACGTGATCTTGTTCAATTACCAAAACACATGGCTCATGTGGATGGGTTATAATTTACTCCCGCAATGGTCGAGTCTTTTGCGGTGGTAATCTGACCCACAATTACTGTTAATTATTTGTTATTTTATAGAACGAAGATGTTAAGTATATATACACATGCATATATATAGAGTAGGATTTTGGTTCATAGGATTGTGAAGAGCAGGACTAATCTCTTGGGATGTGATTTGTCCAATAACTTAATTAATTTAGGTCTGGCTGATTATTGCTCCCTCACCTCACCTTGAAATAATCACTAGAGTTAAACACCTTTTGCAAGTTTAATTAACCAGTTTGGAGATTTGGGATTTTAATATCATAATCCCATGCTTTGTTGGAGTTGGCGTGGTATATTCCTTACAGGTTACATGTAATGGTGTGGTTTTGCTTCAAAACTGTGGGCGAGCTACTGGTTTGTATTTTATAATCAATATTCAATATCACACATCAGTTAATTAATCTCCTTACTCTGTGATTACACTATTTAATTACTTCAATCTAATTAAGTACATCTTAATCATCACGTGTGAATGTCTTGCTGGTTTGTGGATGGCGATGGCCAGCCTAACCTAGGCAGCAGCACATTCTCAGAGACCCAGCCCTGCAGGGTTTATGACTGAGAATATGCTCAAAGATAGAATAATTGTATTCTTAGGTTATGTTTGGATGCGCAATTTTAAAATACGTACGTATTAGAAATTTAAATTAAATTACTTCAAATATTTTTTTACAAATTTTCTGATAATTAACACTTAAAAATGGCTCATCCAAACATATCTTTATTAAAGAAATTATGCCTCCAAATAAAAAAAATAAGTGGATTCGAGTGACAATTAATTAATAATTTAAAATTTGTAAAATTAATAACAGAAACTAGCCGACTGCATGAGATTTGTTATCCCCTTCCCCCTTTGACCTATCTTTTCATTGTTTATTTTCTTGGGAAAATTAAACTAGGAAAGTGAAGTCCACCCAAATTTCAGAATTTTATAGAAAAATTGTTCACACAGCTGGGTGCGGTTGAAGACAAACTGGAAATAAAAGAAAAATGTTGACACAGCTGGGCTACTCAATGGCCAATAGGCATATATATGATGCAAAAGCTGAAATTCTCAGTTACTCAATGGCCAATAGGCATATAGGCATATATATGATGCAAAAGCTGAAATTCTCAGTTACTCAATGGCCAATAGGCATATATATGATGCAAAACCGGAGAAAATGCCAACTCGGGGCACACAGCCCCTAGGGAACACATCCCCGATATAGTCACGATGACATCATATCTATCTAGTGTGCACACTACTCGGGGTCTCACTCCGAGTCTTCTCCCAGGAATCTCCATCTGGGAGGCTCAATCTCTGGATCTAGTCCGAGCTCTCTCTCTGGATCTAATCCACATATCTCTCTGGAATCTGGTCTGGGACCACATCATAATAAGTAACCACCACTCCTGGAACGGGATCCCTATGGGGATACCCACTCTGGTCTGTGGATCGTGACTCTCCCGGTCGACGTCTGGAGGAGACCATATAATCATATGGAGGATTTATATCATTTTCAAAACTCTTTCTTTCTTTCTCAAAACATTTCTCAACTGGGTCTTATACCCGATTCATCTCAACGAGATTCCTCGAATCCGATTCAAATCCATTTTACCAACCTCGGCCTAAATCCTCAGTTCAATAGGGTCTCATGCCCGAATACTCATTTCATAAACTGAACTGGGACTCAAGCCCGATGTTACATTCAACTGGGCCTTTAGGTCGATACCACGACTAACTGGGTGACACGACCCATCCCAATCCCCCCGGGATTACCATGGAATGTGTCATGCTCCCGTCTGACAAGAGGTGTCAGACAAGGGATAACCTGTTGTCATTGCCCAACCGGGCTTCCAAAGTGCGTAAGGATCGATGGAGGAGGTGTATGATGTCCCAGTCTCTGCTGCAGTCGCATCCGGAATCAACCTGAAGGGCATTAAAAACAAAAGCTGTGAGTGGACGAAAATAAACAAGTCTGTTTAAAACATTTATAAGACATTTATGCCCCCCAGTAAAAGCATATGCATGCACCATAAACCACTTTTCACATATTTATTCCGAAATAACCATTAGGGCCTTAGCCCGGAAACCACAGCATAGTTTCAAATTCCAAAAGTCAATCCAGGAGTTATTTCATAAATCCAGTAATACTCATTTATTATTTTTCCATCTCCGGCATCCCCGATGCCTAGCGTCCTAGACGCTTGACGTTCCAGACGTCATATCTCACGGTATTAAGCAACGCGTGCTGCCCGGGGTCTCACCGGGTCCATATCTCTGACATCCCCGATGTCTGACGTCCATGACGTCCAGCAATCCTGCTCCTGGATCACTATACGGTCCGGTAGCTCCGTACAATGAGCCCTCGCAGGCAATGCACCGTGACTTCTCCAGTGTCCCCGACACTTGGAGGAGACCAGGATATATATATATATATATATATATATATATATATATATATCTTCATATCGAGATGGTTTTATGGAACACATTTTATTATTATTTCCAAAATATCACAAGGGCCCTGCCCCGAATTTCCATAAAACCGTCATAAGTCCAAATAGTTGATTCAAATCCGAAATCGTTTATTCAATTCCATTTTAGGGTCCCCGACCCGAAATCACATATATAAATCAACTGGGCCCCTGACCCGATTTCATAAGTCAATTGGGCCCCTGGCCCGATTCATAAGTTAACGGGGCCCCTGGCCCGATTCATTTATCAATCCGTAACCGTTTCATGAAATCATATCCAACCACATTTGTGGAAATCGGTGCAAATCCAGAAAACCTCGATTTACGTGCAAACACGTAAATCACCTCGAAATGCGTGAAATCATTTAAATTCACCGATATCCAAAATAAATCATTTAATCACAATTATAACAATCATGAAACAGTTATGCATGCATCGAATTTATAAAACCAATGTCCACTCACAGACCGTTTAACCGAGCGCCTCGATACGCGTGCCATAGGCCTTCCCGGGCCACACCACTATCACCGGGACTCCCAATCCTGTCCAAATCACATTAGAGGATCACTAACCTCATCATTAACATCCTATTCAAGTCCCGTAATTTTCCCGAATTTTTACGTATTTTTAAACTGGATTTAAAACCTTCGGACATCCCGAACAATGTCGAGACGGTGTCCGATCGACACGAAACCAATCCCAAAATGTTCGTTACATTGTATAGGATAAAAGTCATGTTGACCTCACCTCGAGATTCGTGCCCACGCACCGTCACGCGCCGCCGTGAGTGGTTGCGCGTGAAAGTCACGCGCCTGCTACAGTGACTGCTACAGTCACCATCTTCACCCGTTTGTCTGGTAAACGGGTCTGATTACCCGCGATCTGACCCGGCCAGATAACCATCAATTCGACCTTGATTTCATCCGTTCTTGATCCTAAAACAATCATTAACCAACCAATTTCAGTTCTGTGACATCGATTAATAACAATCAAACCGTAATCGTGCCACCAACCCGTGATCACCCAAAACGGGTCGATCACCAAAACTCCACAAATCCTCAACCATTGTCAAATTAACTTCACAGGAAGCTTATAAGGATTAATACAAACCAATTCGCATGATTAATTGAACACGACGTTACCTCAATCATCACGACTCAAGCTTGAGTTTTCCGGCCATCCACCTCGTCCGTCCACGGCCCTAGGAGCCCCAAAGCTTGCCCCATTTGATCTGGTTCGACTCGTTGAGGTTCCAGAAAGCTCAATCCATCATCAATTAGGCTTGGGCTGGCCTAAAACTAGAAGTTCGAATTTGAATTTCTCAAAAACCAGTTTCGGGTTTTCAGAGAAATCCACACCAATTTCACTCCATTCCTTTCATTCTCAATCTCAGAGTGAACCTCTTGACTCACACTCCAATCTATCGATCTAAATCAGTCCCTAAAAGCACCCAAAACCGTCCTCAATCCACTATGAAATATTCCCTGCACTGACCCAAAAATATTAATAAAACCAGTGTCCATGTTAAGCACTCAATTGCCAGCTCCCCACATGTGAAATCACACCTCAAACTGTCCCAATTCAGTCCATAAATTGATAAACAATCCATGGGATCGATCGCACAAACCTCCCACTTTCACGGCTGTTCAATGAAACAGTGCCCCCCGTGTGAAATTACAATTCTGCCCTTGTGCAGAAAATTACCAAAATGCCCCTCACGCATCCTGACCCGTAACTCGGTCATACGGACTCCGATTGATGCGTGCCGCCTGTCTACGGACTCAGGGCATCGAGACCTTCCTAACGGTCATCGGTCCTCGGCCATCGGACCTCCCGATCAAAAAGTCAACATTTTCCCCCTTATCGTCCAAATTACGAAAATGCCCCTGAACTTCTGTACGTCATAACTTTCACCACGAACGTCGGAATCGAACGTGCCACCTGTCTATGAACTCGTGACGTCCCAAACTACGTCACGGTCATCGGTCAAAGTCCATTTGACCATCCGAATTAAAAGTCAACGTTTTGCCCACGCCCAGGGGCAAAACGGTCATTTTGCACAATTCGTCCGAAATCACTCAACTAATCCCAGATTAGTAAATCATAATTAAATATTATTAAATCCTGATATTCGGGACGGGTCGTTACACTGGGCCCTAAGCCCGAACCATAACTCAACGGGACCTCACGTCCGATTTCACAACCAACGGGGCCTTAAGCCGGATATCTCAACTAAATGGGTCTCAGGCCCGATATCATAAATCAACGGGGCATCAAGCTTGATAGTACCACTAACTGGGCCTCAAACCCGAATCGTAAACCAACTGGACTCTCGGTCCGATCGTATGGCTCAAATGGACCCTAGGTCCGATTCCTCGTCAAATCAAATGGACTCCAAGTCTGAGAGTTCTAAATCAAATGGGTCTCGTGCCCGATTTCCTATTTCTAAATCCAAAATCCACTTATGCAACCATCATCGAAAACATGGTATGCAAAGATACGACATAAAGCCGAAAACCTCGAAATGCGTGCAATTATGTCGATCCAAAGCTACCACAAAAAAAATGCACTCATGCCATCACAAAATATATATTAAAACACTTATAAAATATTTATGCATGCATCGAATTCGAAAGAAGGGTCCACTCACAGACCGTCCGAAGTCGCGCCTCGATACACGTGCCATAATCGTCTCCCGGGTCAATCGTCGCCTCCGGGATTCGCGAACTTGTCCAAATTCATTTAGAGGGTTACTAACTACTTATATAACCCCTCACTAAAGTACCGTAATTTTCTGAAATTTCTAACTATTTTTAAAATCAATCCTAAACCTTCGGACATCCCGAACTATATCGAAATGGTGTCCGATTGACACGAAACCAGTCCCAAAATGTTCGTTGCATCGAATAGATGATTTCACATGTTGGAACCACCGCCAAAAACCCCCTCACGTGCCCGTACGCGCCCCTAGAGGTGGCCTGCGCGTGGGCCTCACGCGCCGGCTACAGTTGTCTCCTTCCTTCGATCGAACCGGGTCCGGCCGGTTCTCTGGTTTCCTGGACGGCGTGACCGGTCCGGCCTAGTTCCTCCCTCAATTTTCATCCGTTTCAGTCCAAATCAATCCTAAAATTCCTCTTTTTAAGTTTCCTAACCAATCGAATCCTTAAAGCTAATCAACAACACCTAAAACCCAAGGTTCCAAATTGAACTTCATGGTTCAAGTTTTTCCCAGCCGCCCTCACTGCTGCTCAGCCAAAACCACCACCCAAAACCTCTTTAATACCTTCCTAACAACCTAAAAACCATTTCCTAATCAACCAAAACAGCCCATAATGATAAAATAAAAAATACATGGGTTTTGGGCCTAACCGGGTAACATGTTCGGGTTCAAGGCCACCGTCCACCGCAGCGTGGCTTCCAGCCGGCCACCACCATCCCTCCTTCATTATCTCAGCCTCTGGGCTTCACGGGCAAGATCAACTGGGTTCAGGTTTGGATTTAGGGAAGGAAAATGGATCGGTTTGGTGTTTGGGTGGAAGGGAAATGAATGATCGATGAAGGGAAGGGTGAGATGCATGAATATGTTTGGCTGGGCAATGGATGGGTGACACTTGTCACTCATCCATTGTCTGTCTAAAAAGCCGGGCCCACTAAAGACAAAACTCACGCGGTCTCGTAAAACGTGCAATAGTTCCCTCGAACTTCCGTGAAACGTAATTTCGCCGTCGAACGTCCGAATTCGACGTACTGCCTGTGTACGGATTCGTATTATCCCGATCTACATAACGGTCTACGGCTCTCGACCATCGGACCTCACGTGTCAAAAGTCAACTTTTGGCCCAAATTACCAAATTACCCTCGAACTTCCTCCTCGAACGTCGGAATCGAGCGTGCCACCTGTCTATGAAATCGTGACATCACGAACTACGTCACGGTCATCGGCCAAAGTCCATTTGACCGCCTGAATGAAAAGTCAACGATTCACCCATTTCAGGGGCAAAATCGTCATTTCGCCCTTTGCCCGAACGTCTGCTAATCCTCGTCCAATCTCCAATTAGTCTTTGATTAGCGAGGCTAATCCATCATTAATTCTCAATTAATCCTGTTAATTCCGGACGAGTTGTCACATTATATATTACAAACCCTTCAGACACGAAGCGGTCGCATAACCAGGCCCACCCCACCTCCTTATCCCCCTATATCTCCTCGGGAGGATTTGCATGAGCAACTTTAGGGTAACTCCAAGTCTTGTAGTAATTGTAGAGCTCAAACTTCCAATCGGAGAACCACTTCTGCCAATGGAAGTTTATGTGGGCCATGAGATCGGCATTGTTCACGTCCCACTCAAAATTAATCGGCAATAGAATATTAAAGTCTGTTAGATTATTAAAAATAATGAAAAAGAAGAAGAAATCCATGCCCTTAAAGCAGACCAACAAATATCGAGCTCTGCTAGGGATTGACTTCTGAAATTATCTACCGATGCTCTAGCCAACTTGGCCTCAGCACTTGACCATCGGTTTCAATTTCTCAATTCTGATTGAGTACTTAGAACAACACAACATAGACGTTACATAGTTTGAAGTTAGGCAAGTAGAACCTTCTCCTAGTTGGCAAGATCCTTTCATCAACTACTTGGAGAACAAAAACTCCTAATGATTGACCGGAAGCCCGCACAATTCTTATGAAGCTCTCGCGATACTATATGAACAAGGGGAAAATTTTTTGTTGAAACTCGACTACAAAAAACTTACAATATTTAATTACCTAGAAACACTTAAAGTCTTAGATGGAAAATCACGAAGGCCAATGGGGCAATCACTCAGGAGGAAGGTCAATGGTGCAAAAGACACATAGCCAGTTTCTACTGGCCAACTCTATACCAAGAAGCATTGAAATATTCTTGAGCATGCAAAAATTGTCAAAAGGTTCAAGTTAAGCCACTTGGCACCACCCAATGAGCTTCATTTTCAAATGAGTCCATGACCACTCATGCAATGGACATAGACATCGTAGGGTCCTTGCCTATCACCCTAGTGCCAAATCAGAAGTATCTAATCTCACCACCAGCTAACTTCACCAAATGGGTGAAAGCTAGAGCTTTAGCTACCAACACCTATTCTCACATATAGAAGGTCGTCTGGAGTTAGATCATATGCCGATTTGGGCATCCTAAAGTCATTGTAATGGACAATGGAACCCAATTCATTGCCGCTGCAACTAAAGAATTTTTTAAATCATGGAAGATAAAACATTTTACTTCAACTACATATTATCCCCAAGGGAACGGCCAAGATAAGGCATATAATGAAACGTTTTTTTTTTTGTCTGCATCAAAAAGCAACTTGGTGACAAGAAGGGACTATGGAAATAACACCTGGATGACATCTTGCACGCTTACCAAAAAACTGCATGTCGCGTAACCAAAAAATTGCCATTCACACTAGCTTTTGGCACCAACACTGTCATCCCCCACATGTGGTCGTACTTGCGCTATTTGCCGAACCATAAATTATGGCTTAAAGCTTCACTTGAGTTGCAAGTCAACAAATGCATATCGAACTATCAATAACAAGTTTGAAACTTCTACAACAAGAAAGCTAAGACTTGTAACTTTATTTCAAGTGATATTGTTCTTAAGAAAAGGTTCGCAACACAAAGTCAATCTGGGTCCCAAAAACTAAAACCCCCTGGGAAGGTCCTTACCACATCTACCAAGTAGGCAGAAAGTGAAGCTATGTTTTGAAAACCATGGATGTAAAATTGGTGAGGGCTTCCATATCAAAGCTCATCACTTGAGGAAATACTATGTGTAAACTAAGGCCATGTGTGAGGACCTGTGCCTTGGGGGCATGGTTAGCAATCCCCCATCGCCCGGAGGATCTGGGGGATCCGCCTTATATGTATGGGCGCGCATATATCCAACATGAAGCCTTTTGGGAGCTCATTGCTTTTGGATTTCTAGGGAACTCCAAAATTAAGCGAGTAAGGGCTCTTGGGAGTGACCCACTGGGAAGTTGCACGTGAGCTCCTCAGAAAAAAACCCTGAGGGTTGGGCCTAAAGCGGAAAATATCCTGTTGGAAAAGGTCGGGTCATGACAATTTGGTAACAGAGCCCAACCCCCAGCCAAAATTGAGTGTGTTAGTGAAGACGTTGAGCCTCAAGGGGGGTGAATTGTGAGGACTCGTGCCTTGGGGGCATGGTCAGCAATCCCACATCGCCCGTGGGACTTGAGGGATGCGGTTTATATGTACATGCGTACATCTATCCAGCAGGAGGCCTTTTGCGAGCTCACTGGCTTTGGATTTCTAGGGAACTCCAAAGTTAATCGAGTAAAGGGGTGAAATCCTAGGATGGGTGACTCACTAGGAAGTTGCACGTGAGCTTCCGAGAAAAAATCGTGAGTGTTGGGCGAAAAACGGACAATATCCTGTTGGAGAAGGTCAGGTTGTAACCAGTGATGAAAATATCGTCAGTTTCGTCGATATAGCGATATATCGGTGAATTTGGCCAGTGACGCATAAGAGAGAGGGGAGAAAGAAATTGAGCGAAATATTGACCTTTTTCCTTGTTTTAAGATCATCGATCTCCTTTTTTCATTAAAACGATCGAGATAGGAACAAATTTCATGAAAATCAGACGTAAAACCAGTGAGTTACAGGCGGGTCATGCCGCCGGGTCAAAAACCCGAATAGAAGACCCGCACAAGGTAGGAGATGACTATTTTTAAGTCAGTAAGTTTACTTTATATATTATTTGGTTGAGTAAATTTTTAATTGGGCTTGTTAGTTGAGTTGGTTTGGCTTGTTTTCATTAAATAACAGCTGCACCTAGGTTCAACCCCCCAAGTGCGCAGCATGCTACTTGTTTTTTTTCTTTCATTTATTCCTTATTTTGAACTTTATTTTTCATTTATTCCTTATTTTGAACTATATTTATCATTTTTTCCAATTTAAATTATATCAATCCTTTCCAATTTTAAATATATCAATCCTTTCCAATTTTTTAACAAAGATTGACTCTGTTTTTTTATCATTTTTTTTCCAATTTTAAATATATTTACTCATTTTATAATTTTTCTTCCATTCCAATTTTTTTTATGCTTATTGTTATATTTTTAATTATATTAACAATTATAGTAATTCACTTCAATTTATGTTTATTTTTAGATTTTTATATTACTAGTTATCGGCAGAACCCTATTTATCATATTATTCATCATATATTTATTATATCAAATTCATTTTATAGTTTTTATTATTCCTATACATCATTGGGTATTTAAGTTTTTCCTAAAATTTTATTCCAAATTTCCAACTTTTAGATCGAGTTTCCGTCATTTTTGTTGACCGTAAACGATATCGATACCGATATTTTGGGTAAGATATCCGTAAATTTAATTAGCGATATATCCATCGATATCGATATTTTCATCCTTGGTTGTAACACCATGCTTAGGCCACCAAAAATGGCGCCATGCCAGAAAGTCATTAGTCTAGAGTCAATTTTCATTTCAAGCTTTAAGCACTTTTAATTGAAGCCTTCTGATAAGCCTTGAGTTAAGCATCATTTTATACCCTTTATACTTATCTTTTAATGTTTAAATACCAAAAAATACGAGAAAATAACATATTTTGTGAGAAATGTGTAAAATTGGATTAAGCTCAGATGTCAGGACTCGTCCCAATCCCCCCGGGATTAACGAGGGACGCTCCTAATCCTGTCTGACACAGAGTGTCAGACTAGGGAAAATTAAAACTGTTAGCCCGACTGGCTTCGAGAGTACGCCAGGATCTGGTGGAGGAGTGTGATGTCTCGGTCTCTGTTACAGTCCGCACCAGTAATCAACCCGAAGGACAGTGAAAACAGAAAAGACTGTGAGTGGACGAAAAGTAATAGTTTGATAAAACACATTTCATAAAATACTTTTATACCCTTCACTAAAAAGCATGCATGCATAGTAAAACCATTTATCAAACCACGTATGTTTAAACAACCATATTTAGGGTCTCAGCCCCAAGTTCCGTAAATTCAAGTCAGACGGGCCTCTACCCAAAACCATTTACAGAAATCCATAACATAGTAAACATATATGGGAACTCATCCCAAATCCATTTAATATCCATAAAACACAATTTCGCAAAACCAAGAAATCATGTTTATCATATATCATATAACCAATCCTGTCACGGTATCTAAGGCTACGCGCGTGCTACTCGGGGTCTCAAATCCCAAGTCTCCCCAAGGTCCACCCAGGTCAATGTCCGCAGATCAATAACCCTCCATATGGGTTATACTCCATAATAGCCTTCCTGAGGGTAAGGAACCCAATGGGGGTGACTCCACTCAGTTAGTGCTTCGTGAAAAGTCCGGGGTCCACCCAGGCCAACGACCCTCCCCGAAGGAGACAATCCATAATATAAAGGATGGTATATGAAAAACCATTTTGTAATCATTTTCAAAACCTTTCAAGGGTTCATGTCAGTCCCCATAAACCGTCATGAACCAGAAATCCATTTATGGGTCCCCGACCCGAAATCACAATCGTAAACCATAACTGGGCCCTATGCCCGAATTCATAAACCAACTGGGCATCCGGCCTGATTCGTAAACCAACTGGGCCTCGTGCCCGATTTGGTAAACTAAATGGGCCTCATGCCCGATTTCATAACCTAACTGGGCTCCGAGCGCAATTCGTAAATCAACTGGGCCTCGAGCTCGATACGTAAACCAATTGGGCCTTCGACCCGATGCCTTGTTAGATCAAATGGACTTCAAGTCCGGAAGTTCTTAAATCAAATGGGTCTTGTGCCCGATTCATATATTTTCAAATCCGATAATCATTTCACGAACCAATTAGGCCCCTGGCCCGATAATGTGACTAAAAGGGACTTTGAGTCCGAGGGTTTCCAAAAAAAATGGCTCTCATGCTCGAGCTTACCTTTTCAAATCCAAAACCCTTTCATTAAATCATTTTTGAAACCATAAGCACGTATCGTCAGTGCAAAACCGTAAACTTCGATTTACGTGCAAACATGTAAATCGCCTCGAAATGCGTGAAATCATATAAATCACTAACATCCAAATCATTATCATAGAATCACATATATAAACCATATAAAACATTTATGCATGCATCACAGTTTAGAAATCAAGGTCCACTCACAGACCGTCCTAAGCTGCCACCTCGATTTGAGTGTCGTAAGCCTCCTCGGGCTAATCACCGTCACCAGAACTCCCAAACTTATCCAAATCAATCTAGAGGGTTACTAATTACCTTATCAAACTCTCATTGAAGTCCCGAAATTTTACCGAATTTCTAACTATTTTTAAACTCGATCCTAAACCTTCGAACGTCCCGAACAATATCGAGACGGTGTCCGATCGACACGAAACCAGTCCCAAAATATTTGTTACATCGAATAGATTGAAAGTCATGTTGAATTCAACACCAAATTACCCTCCACGCGCCCTAACACGCCTCCCAAAAAGGCTGTGCGTGAAAGCCACGCACCTGCTACAGTATCACCATCAACCTCGCGACAGACCGGGTTCACTAGTCTGAACTGGACCGGACCGGCGCGACCGGTCCAATTCTATATCCCTCTCATTCGATCCATTTTTGTTTCATTTTGATTCCTAAAGGTTACTAACCACAAACCTAATCCTTTTAGCCATTAAAAACATCTGAAAACCAAATGAACCCATACCTTCCATGATCAAACTGTAAGCTTGATCTTCAAGCTCGGTTTTCAGTCCTTCCAGGCGTCCATTCTCATCGAAAATTATCCCAAACGAGTCGTCCTTGTCCCTAGGTCATAATAGAATCGAAAGGGGCTCCAAACAACAACCAAAACTTCATTTCCAAATTTTGACATCTCACTGGTTCACGGGTCAAACTTACCTCCGCCGTGGACAGCTGTTTCCCGTATGAGAGATTAGATGAGATGAAAGGCTAGGATGGGAGGTGAGTGAAATTAATTATAAAATAATTTAGGATAATAATATTTAATTAGTTACATCCACTTTTTAGGGATAATGACTAATGGGATGGGTGACACTTGTCACTCATCCATGGCTCCCACTTGTCACTCATCCATGGCTCCCACTTAAATATCTGCCCAACCAGATATTGCCACATCATCCTCGTCTCGTAATGCATGCATAGTACAATCTAACTTCCCGTGACCATAACTTTCCCGTTGAACGTCCGATTTCGGCTTTCCGCCTGTCTATGGATTCGTATCGAACCAATCTACGTAACTGTCCTTGGCCCTCGACCATCGAACCTCTCGGGTCAAAAGTCAACATTTTGCCCACGACTAGGGGAAAACAGTAATTTTGCGTCGTCCGTCCGATTCCTCTCAACTAATCATCGATTTAAATCACTAATCCTTAAATAGTCACTTATATAATCTCAGAATTCGGCACGGGTCGTTACATCTGAATTACGAGAATTTAGGCGAAAGAATCACCTCAATGGGAGCTATAACAAAAACTTTATGATCAAAACAAAGGATGACACGCCCCACCCTCAATCCCCCGGGATTAAGGGCTAAGTCGTGCTCCCGTTTAACTTACGAGTGACACAAAGGCTAAACTGACGTCCAACCTCCATGTGACACGTAAGTCGGACAAGGGATTCTTGACTGAACCGCTCAAAACTTCCGGACTTCCCAGAGCTCGCACACTCTACTGTGGATCACGTATGTGATGTCTCCGTCTCTCTCGACAAACAGCCCGCACCGCAACAACCTGGAGGGTATCGAAAACATGAAAAGACTGTGAGTGGACACAAATTAAGTACAAGTTCAAAACAGTTATCAGAAAGCACAATTACATTTATACCCTCCATTTAAAAACAAATGCAAGCATATCAAAAACCACGTCATAAAACCACTCTATTTTCAAGTTATTCAAACCATTCAAGAAAACCGCACTCATTGCTTTTTCCAAAATCCCGGGCCACAGCCCAAACCATCAAAAACTGTATCATCTGGGCATAGCCCAAAACATCGGAAAACCATTATTAAAAATTCATCATCATCAAGTCTCGGTCAAATCCAAAACACATTTGAAACCACATTTCCATCCATCGAACCTGCTGGATCTATCCCAGCACATCTTGTGAGTCTGCCGTAAACAAACACAAATCTCAAGTACACGCACTCACAAGACGGCATCTACCAGTCTCGGTACTTCTATGCATCAAGATTCGTACAATGTTCCATATTACTTCCGTCAGCGATCCGCGCCGGCCTCATCGGAGTCACAACGTACTCGTCTTATACCCCTAACTCAACCAATCCTTCCACCAGTGGTTCCACTAACCACCAACACTGTCATCCTGTGGAACTTCATTCACGTCCTACACCACCCGTCTGCAACTGGACCCTATCACAACCTTGATTAATAGTGCTTACACCTCGCAATACCAGGGTCCCACCAGCCACTCATGGCTCTAAGCATCCAGCTCATGCCAGTCATCATCAACAGATCCCTCTGGTTACCCAGATCCAAGCCACATGCCTTATAAAAAAATCCATCATATCGGTACTACGCCGATCATCCATATGTCCACAATATACCTCGGCACTCAGCCGATTGCCATCACTTCTATCAGAACATCACGCTGCATGTCTAAGTACATCATCATGACTCCGACCACTGCAGAACCAGTACGTACACATTTCAAGTACATGCACCAAGTACCACCGACCAGAACCACGGTGCATACCACCGACCAGAACCACGGTGCATACCACCAACCACACGCAAGGACAACCCTACGAATCTTAAAGAAAACAAAGAATATTTTAGAATACCTCAAACACAGCTCGTAGAGTATATCCTCACATGCTTCCAACGTCATCTTATGGTACGTCCACTAAGAAACCACAGCGGCATCAACCACACACTACGACATCTAAAGTCCAACCAACAACATCGGAGTATAACCATCACCTTCACAGTGTAACTCGAGGGCACACAACATTCTCGTAGCCATATTGAGTACCACCTGTCGACGAGCCAATCACGCTTCACTTTTGCAGTCCATCGGTCAATTCCTATGCTAGGCCAACACGTCTTCCGAAAATACCAGCTCAAGTCTACTTCCTAATCTTCCGGTTTCCTGGGTCGCCCGGCCAGTAAGAACTAACCTTACGAGCGGTCAACACTGACCATACAAATCTAGCCCGATCCAACACGAGGCCTAGGTCCGCCGCGCTTCCGCTGCGCTACTCTGATCAACTAACGGCATCCTGACCGTTCGTCTTGAAACATGACCTGCCCATGGTCATCACATATCCCAGCTCGGTTCGTGGTTCCTACCAGACCCCGGCACCACAAGTCTAGCCACGACCTCGACTCGATGTACCCCTCCGACCATTCACAAGCATTCCACCGAGTGGCCTATCAACTCTACTCCAGGACTCATAGCACACCAGTCCCGAGCCTCTGCTCCTACTGAGCCAAACCCTTGAACTTCGCTCGGTCGGGGAAACTAACTTTCCTCAGAGTCTAATACGCTGAGTACCCAAACACTTAGACTAGTCCAGAGGTCGTCCACCAACCATTCCCTACCTCGGCTGCGCCTAACAACACCATCTCCAATCCGGCCGTAAGTCGGCCCTACCACAACAATTATCCAACGCCAAACCCTAACTCACAGTTTCCAGGCTAAACACTTACTCTGGGGTTTCTCAAATCATCCCCGTCGTCTGAGTTATCCAATCCCACAACTGCCACTGGTTCACTACAACCTTACCACTCAGGTCGTCACACCCGACTAAGGCCATTCCTTGTCGTAACTCTACACACCAACATCAATAAATATCCATCCCGGGGGGGGGGGGGGGCGGGGGGGGGGGGGGGGGGGGGGGAATCCCTCGAATCTCAAAGTAGTTCCTAATCCCTGCCACTCAAATCATTCGGCTACTCGTAGCCGTACAAGTCCAAGCTTGAACAATCTGACCAATTGGTCACAAGTCCATACTGTCATCTAATCGCCATCCGGCCCAACATGCCACCGTCAACCGGCCTCCTCGGCCCACGTATACCACTAGCTCAATAGGCTACTATCGGCCCCACATACCGACCAGCCTACTCAAACGTAGCTCGCCGGCTACCATCCAGGTTAAACTTGATGACATAACTCCGACCCTATGGTCCAACCATCAAGCAAAACCCAACGCCACTTACACTAACTACTCCGGCTCTAAGCTGACATACCTCATACCTTACACCGCCTATCGAGAGGACTATCACCCTGGCACTAACAATCGCCGCTAACTAGTCACTAACGAGCATACTATCATTATTGCATCCAGGTTGCTGACGGGCAGTTCCGCGTCGAGACATCACATCCACAGTAGCATCACAACACCCAATTCGATGAACCAACGACTCTGGAGCCAAACCTCGCGCAGAGCACACGAAACCTGCTCTGATACCAATTTGACACGCCCCACCCTCAATGGGAGCTATAACGAAAACTTTATGATCAAAACAAAGGATGACACGCCCCACCCTCAATCCCCCGGGATTAAGGGGCTAAGTCGTGCTCCCGTTTAACTTACGAGTGACACAAAGGCTAAACTGACGTCCAACCTCCATGTGACACGTAAGTCGGACAAGGGATTCTTGACTGAACCGCTAAAAACTTCCGGACTTCCCAGAGCTCGCACACTCTACTGTGGATCACGTATGTGATGTCTCCGTCTCTCTCGACAAACAGCCGCACCGCAACAACCTGGAGGTATCGAAAACATGAAAAGACTGTGAGTGGACAAAAATTAAGTACAAGTTCAAAAACAGTTATCAGAAAGCTTAATTACATTTATACGATCCCATTTAAATACCAATACATGCATATCAAAAACCACGTCATAAAACCACTATATTTTCAAGTTATTCAAACCATTCAAAAAAACCGAACTCATTGCTTTTTCCCAAATCCCGGGCCCTCAACCCAAACCATCAAAAACTGCATCATCCGGGCATAGCACAAAACATCAGAAAACCATTATTAAAAATCATCATCATCAAGTCTCAGTGAAATCGAAAACACATTTGAAACCACATTTCCATCCATCGAACCTGCTCTGGATCTATCCGAGTCTTTAAACTCTCGAGTCTTTAAACTCAATCCAGGCCTCAATATAATATGAGTCTTTAAACTCAATAGGCCTACGAGGGAAAATATCAATATCCGAATCTTTAAACTCCGTAGTCTTTAAACTCAATCCGGGTCTTTAAACCCAATCCGGGCCCGCCCCCGTCATAATATATCCGGGTCTTTAAACCCAATAACCAGATCCAGCAAATTCAATCTGAAAACCATTATCCATTTCCGAATCTGAATCCGTAATCTCATCAGGATTCCAAATCCAAACCCAAAACTCATATCCACATCCATTTCCAAATCCATGTCCGAAACAATCATTCTGTAAGCTGACATCCAGAATAAGCATTCCGAACCCAAACCCGGAAATCCACTTTCAAGTTCCAACCCGAATCCAGAATCGTCATCCTGGAATCCGATTCCAAAAACCGAACATCACGTTTCTCAAAACATTTTTCTGAACTGGGCTCCAAGCTCGAAATCACTTTTATAAAATCCATTTGAAAGCTTTGTAATCAAATCGTATTTCAAATCCCATAACCAAATCATTATAATCATGGTCAAATCACAACATTATTCGAAATCTCGTAAAATGCGCAATTCTGTAAATATCTCGAAAACCGTACAAAACCGTAAACCATCAAGATCATAAATCAAATCATATAATCACGCATAGAAAACATATAAAAACATATATGCATGCATCATAAGTTAGAAAAGCAAAGTCCACTCACAGACCATATCGTCATCGCCTCGATATGCGTGCACTTATGCCGTTTCTGGCTAATCCGCTATCCTCAGCTTTTCCAAACCTGTCCAAATCCCATAATAAAGTCACTAACTACTTTACAAGGATCATACCAAGGCCCCGTAATTTTTAACTATTTTTAAACGAGCCCTAAAACCTTCGGACATCCCGAAAACTATCGAGATGATGTCCGATTGACTCAAAACAGCGCCAAAATGTTCGTTACATTGAATACCTTTAAAAGTCATGTTGGAATCATCCTCAAAAAGTGTGCCAAGTGCCCCACACGCGCCACCCAAAGGGGCTACAAGTGGGCCTCACGCGCCAAGCACTGTTCATCCTGTCCTTAGGTGAACCGGGTTCGGTTCGGTCTACTGTTCAGTCGGTTCAACTGAACCGGTGTCCACGATTTCCTCCATTTTTCAACCCCGTTTTCAGATTCTTTTTAGTCCATTAGCTTCGTCCCCCTCTACAATATCGATCTAGATACTAAAATCAAGGACTTAAGATGTATTTCTTACCTTCCAAGATCCAAAGACCTTTTAATTTACTCCTCCCTCTGTTCATGTGAGCCCGACCACCTTAGAGCACGGTTCCAGCTCATTTGTAGCTCTTGTAACCTCCAGAACATGTGCAAACACAAAGCACCAATTAATAGCTGCTAGAACGACATTTTCCATTTTCGAACTCAAAGTAACAATTTCGTGGTTTCGCCTTTACTTACGCCGTCGTGCCCCGCCGTGACCGTCACCGAACTCACCTTGACTTCCACTCCAACATTCCTTCACAAACCCCTAAGAAAAGGGTATGGTTTAAGGGAAGTTGTGAAGATTTGATTTCATGGTGGTACTTGATCTTTGTTCCTCACCGTGCCGTGGCCACCGTCCACGGCGACGTGTCGTGACAGCACCACCCACACCCTCATCAACAATTCTCACTCTTGCCTTCACACACCTCTCACACTAATGAAGATCACAAGATAATCTGCGTTGGTTCCCCTGCTCTGTTTCTCTAGTTTATGCTTAAGCCGTGCACAAACATTCCACCCGTTTAAACTGATTGTGTGCACGATTCTACCAACATCCAGAGAAGGATAGGTGTCCACTTCTCTGTGGTTAGAACTCCCCAGAACAGCCAAATGTCCTGATGTTACTGGGTACACATTCCCAAAAATCAAATGACTAAAATGCCCCTTGCCACACAATTGACCATTTTGCCCCTCGCGTTCCTAGACCCAAAACTAATTCATTCGAAGTCCGATGACGATGTGCCACCTGTCGTTGTACTCAGGGAATCGAGACCATCCTAACGGTCCTCGAAGTTCATGAAAATGTCATGTCGTTTGCAAAGTCAACAAAATGCCCCATTTTAACTAAATTACCAAATTCTCCTTGAACTTCTGAACATGATAACTTCCTCATCGGATGTCGAAATCGGACGTGCCACCTGTCTATGCACTCGTGACATCCCGAACTACTTCACAGTCATCGGTCAAAGTCCATTTGACCGTCCGAAAGAAAAGTCAACATTTTTGCCCATTCCAGGGGCAAAATCGTCATTTCTCATCGTCCATCCAAAATTATCCAACTAATCACCGATTATCTTCACTAATCTGTCATTTACCACTAATCTAATTCCGATTTACGGGACGGGTCGTTACAATCTACCCCCTTAAAGAATATTGTCCCCGAAATTCTGAATCTCGTACTTCGTAACTAACTGGGGGAAATCTAACTGGTCTCACACCTGGGTCTCCTACCCGGTGTCCAGCACCTACCAATCCAAAGTATCCTGACAGTGCCCAAACTGTCACCACATCCTTCCCCGTGAATCTACTCAACCAACTTTTAGTTCATCAGGAGATCGTCCCAATCGCACTGGGGTCGTCACAAATCCATCTCGTTCCCACGATATTTCCAACACCACACCAGCCGACACTCACGGCTCAAACTATCACTAGGTACACACCACTGCTATCAAGTTCAACACTCCCGACTCCCTTCGAGTCAAGCGTACCTTGTACCAACGTCCCATCACATCTTGTGAGTCCACCGTCTACAAACACAAATCCCAAGTACACCCACTCACAAGACGGCACCTACCAGTCTCGATACTTCTATGCATCAAGATTCGTACAATGTTCTGTATTACTTCCATCAGTGATCCGCGCAGACCTCACCAGAGTCACAGCGTACTCGTCTTATACCCTAACTCAACCAATCCTTCTACCGGTGGTTCCACTAACCACCAACACTGTCATCCTGTGGAACTTCATCCACGTCCTACACCACCTGTCTGCAACTGGACCCTATCACAACCCCTGATTAACGTGCTTACACCTCGCAATACCAAGGTCCCCACCAGCCACTCATGGCTATGAGCATCCAGCTCATGTCAGTCATCATCAACAGATCCCTCTGGGTCACCCAGATCCAAGCCAATATGCCCTATCAAAAATCCATCATATTGGTACTACGTCGATCATCCATCTGTCCACAATATACCTCGGCACTCAGCCGATTACCATCACTTGTATCAGAACATCACGCTGCACATCTAAGTACATCAACATGACTCCGACCACTGCAGAAACCAGTACGTACACATTTCAAGTACATGCACCAAGTACCACCGACCAGAACCACGGTGCATACCACCCACCACACGCAAGGACAACCCTACAAATCTTAAAAAAAAAAACAAAGATATTTTAGAATTCCTCAAACACAGCTCGTAGAGTATATCCTCACGTGCTTCCAATGTCATCTTATGGTACGTCCACTAAGCAACCACAACGGCATCAGCCACGCACTACGACATCCAAAGTCCAACTAACAACATCGGAGTGTACCTGCCACCTTCACAGTGTAACTCTAGGGCACACAAACGCCTCGTAGCCATATTGAGTACCACCTGTCGACGAGCCAATCACGCTTCACTTTTACAGTCCATCGGTCAATTCCCATGCTAGGCCAACACGTCTTCCGAAAACACCAGCTTAAGTCTACTCCGAATCTTCCGGTCCTTCTAGGTTTCCCGGCCAGTAAGAACCCTCAATTCTCCTCTCATTATGTACCCAGGGCAGACCCCGCACTAGATCCAAGTCCAATACTCATACGTCTGCAAGACGAACCACACATGTCCTGCACAATTCCAAAGTGGCCAAGCTATCCAACTCATGTCTCACAGGTGATTCTTCCTGCTCCACAACTACTCAAACCTGTCAGAAGCATTCAAATCCCGATCCACACACGCCTAAGTGGATCCTACTGACAAGGGTTTCAGACCACTGCATCAAATCCAATCGATCTTCTATATTGCACGTCTAGATTGTGGGTTCTCTTCAATAAATTCAAATCGATTAGTTATAGTCACTCCTTCTCAGCTTCCTTCCGTCCTCCTTCGACGGAACACACAATGGCCCACAAATATCACAAGTCATTCTGTCTTAATCAACTTAGCACGATCCCAAGACGTTCGCCTTACAGGCCTCACTCGGTGTCGCCAATTTCGCTTTCTACTCCTGAACACATCCACAAGTGTCCATAATCAAGAGGGGGTCACAATCCTGAAGTTCCTTTGAGTCGTATGAATCGACTCCAGAGTACCTAACACACAACCTAATCACCACCTCGGAACCAGACACAGTATCTCATCGTCTCAAGCTCAACATCTCTTGATTTCGAAATTCCAACTACGATTCTTCATCCTCAAATATACTACCTCTGGACTACCTGTCCAAACGTCTGCTTACTTACTACACTGAGGCAGTCCACATCTCCTACAAATCCTACCCACGTATCCAAGATCAAGTCAACTCACCGACCACTCGCCTGTCGGTTATCTCGGTTTATACACATCCAAAGGGGTATCAACCATCATTCCTTCTGATGATCATATTCAAACCTTTCCGAGTTTAACTCCGGGCACGTGCTAAAACACAAGTCACTGACTCTCGAAATCCTCAATCACTGACCTCAGACTCCCCAAGTACCACCCTCGAAGTCGCCTCTCACCAAGTGCCAACCTCGGCACTGACCGACATATGCCAACACGTCTGGGGGGAAGTCTTCTAAAACTAACCTTACGAGCAGTCAACCCTGACCATACAAATCTAGCCCGATCCAACACGAGGCCTAGGTGCACCGCGCTTCCATTGTGCTACTCTGATCAACTAACGGCATCCTGACTGTTCGTCCTGAAACATGACCTGCCCATGGTCATCACACTTTTTGATTGATTATATTCCCGAATTGAACTGAATTTCGATACAATTGGACTTATAACCAATCGGGCATCGACTTGGAAATCGACCCGTTTAAGATGTTAATTTGTGAAAGTACGAAGACAGATCTCTAATTGAGGTTTAAACGATGCAAATGGACGTTTCAATTGTTGCAAATGATGTTGAATTACTGGGTTTCTAACCGAGCGAGTCGCGGGTCTCAGGATCCATTTTTCATCCAATTTGCAGGGAAATCGGGTGAAGCTGGTGACACTGTACACCATTGTAGCAGGCGCGTGGGCTTCACGCGCAGCCACGCACGACGGCGCGTGGAGGGATGTGAGACCCAATCTCGAGGTGAGGTTAACATGAAACTTGTTCCTTCTAATATAACAAACATTTTGGCATAGGTTTCGAGTCGATTGAACACCGTTTCGATAGTGTTTCGAGGGTCCGAAGGCTAATATTACGTATTTAATTAGTAATTAATTATTTTAAAATTATGAAAACTTAATATGATATTAATTGAGTCATTAGTAACATTTAATGATGATTTTCGACAGGATTCATGATTTCGGAAAAATGTCGAAAATTACGGAAAAGCGTGCAGCTCATAATCGAGCGGTTTGGACGCTGTGTGAGTGGACGTTTGTTTTATAAACTGTTATGCATGCATAGTTAAATTTTTTATATGATTGATTGCATGATTTGGTTTGCAATGATGTCATGGTGATTAGGCATGATTAATTGTGATTAATGATTATTTTAATCGGTCTTTCAGGTACGTTTTACGAGGAATGTGCAAATGATGTTTTGGGCTAGGCCCGGAGTCAAAAAGGTTTAAAAAGGATATTTTGACTTAGTTGGTGAGTCAAGGATGATTTCTGGATTATTTTAATGTTTTCAAATGAGATTTTACGGATTTACGTGTAAATAGCATTTGGACTTGAGACCCTGTCAGGAATGATTTTGACTTGGTTTGAAGTCAAGGATTTGATTGAAATGTTTTGGGATGTAATCCTGGGATAGTTTTCATTATGATTGTGAGTGCCCAAACGGTCGAAGCTAGGGGTATTACCCAGACGACCGGAGCTCGGGGAATATGGTTATGATTGTTCCCAGGTAGCCGATGCTAGGGGGTATTCCCAGGCGGCTGACACTCGGGGCCCAGGCAGTCAGAGCTCGGGGTGATTCCCAGATGACTGATGCTCGGGGATATATGTGCCTGGACAGTCAGAGCTAGGGGTGGCTTCCCAGACGACTAAGGCATGGGATATTACCTACGCGTAGTGCGGTTGTGATTGTGTGATTGATTGTGCACTTGTGAGTAGTGCTGTTTGATGTTGATTTGATTTTGATTCTTTGCGTACTGGTAATGAGTACGGGTTTTGGTCTTTGTGGCTAGGTTAGTGTTTTCATGTGATTTGGTTGGAAAGCCGGTGATGGTTATTCATATGTTTTACCCTAAGCATGCGTGGTTTGATAAACTGGAGGAGAAAATGGTCTATTTGAAATGTATTTTCAAAGGATATTATTTTTGTCCACTCACACCTTTTCTGTTTTGATGACCCTCTAGACCGTGGCAAGACATTTGGGGCTGATCGGGAGGCGGAGGCATGAGCGGAAGTCAGTGTAGTTATCCCTTGTCTGACAGGTGCTGAGGAGTAGTTTCGAGACTTCAATTGACTTGTCAGACGGGAGCAGGACCGGGCACGGTTATCAAAGTCCAGTTGGGACGGGTCCTGTCAATAGAAGCATAAGAGTCTTCACCTTGTGAAGCATTCAAGCCTTCCTCTACATAAGCATAAGAGCCTTCACCTTGTGAAGCATTCAAGCCTTCCTTTACGAAAGCATCAAAACCTTTTCCTTGCAGAGCATTCAATCCTTCCTCCATGGAAGCATCAAAGCCTTTACCATGTGTAGAATTCAAGCCTTTGCCTTGCGAAGTATTTAAGTATTCCTCTAAAGGAGCATAAAAAACCTTCTTCTATAAGAAGCACAAAAACCTTTGCATTTGAAGTACAAAAGCCTTCTTCAAAGCAGCAAAGTTTATGGTTCAAACACTTGGAAAAAATCCCCAAGTATATCTAAGTTGAGACAAATATCCAAGCCATAGTTTTCCTGTGCAAAAGTGTCAATTGCAAGGTAA
The DNA here is from genome assembly GCA_032719365.1 of Prinsepia uniflora. Classification (NCBI taxonomy): domain Eukaryota; kingdom Viridiplantae; phylum Streptophyta; class Magnoliopsida; order Rosales; family Rosaceae; genus Prinsepia; species Prinsepia uniflora. The sequence continues at coordinate 35,278,132 of CM064874.1, read as the reverse complement.
AATTCGAGATTCATCATTTGTATTCATGGAATTGGTAATGTGGCATTGGAAATCTACGGATTTGACCTTTCCAACAATGTCGACTACTCAATCCGGTGTATAAAGAATCCAGAATGTCCATTTTATTGACGCAAGGTGAGATAGGCAATCTTGCGCAAAGAAATGTCTTACAAGCTGATTTGAGAATTCAATTCTCAACCTTTTCAAACAAGCCCAACATCATTGGAAAGATGTAGATGTTACCTGCACAAAGTTATAATGAACAATCAATTGGGTAAATGGATGAATTAAATATGTGTAAAATCGCGAAGAAGTGTAGAAAACGATGATCTATGTCCATTGCCCACTTCCAAAATTCACCATAACTTTTGTTTTTAACCTTTTCCATAAAACTTAATAGTATTGGAAATATGTAGATGTTATCTTTCTAACCCCACAAGAACCAATTAATTTCGACTATTAAAAAATTATTAATTGACAAATCATTAAACGAAGGTTAAGCCTGCACGCATGACCTAACTTAAAAAATTCATCAAAAATTCAATTCCCAATCTTTTTTAGAAGAATAATGCTGGGGTTACCTACTATAATGCCACTTTTTTTGCATCCCACCACGTTGTGTATGACGTGACAAGCTACATTATCATTTTTTAAATACATAAAGAATAATTAAAATAACAATACAAAAAACAAAAAAAGATATTTCCAGATTATTTCATAAATCCTAATAGTTTTAATCCTCATCAAATATTCTCCTTCCCAAAAAATGATCTTGAAAATCTAACCGTTCTTCTCTCCCTTAACACTAAAGCCATGAGCATGACCTCGCTTTAATCGTCTCCAATTTTTTAGAAAGTGGTAATGTTGGAGTTAGTCTTGATGGCAACGACATCATTGGCCAGCATGCCCGATTGCGAGATTGTTTATAGGGAAGGGTAATACTATTGTGAAGAATCGTTAGCATGTGATTATGGTAAGAAAATGCAGAGAAAAATCTAGTGCTTATGGGAGGAAGAAGCTGTGTCATCCGTGTAACGACCCGTCCCGAATTAGCGGGAATAATTAAGGATTAATGACGGATTAGTGAGCCTAATCGGGGATTAGACGAAGATTAACAAACGTTCAGGGCGAAATGACGGTTTTGCCCATAGAATGGGCAAAAAGTTGATTTTTCGTTCGGCGAGTCAAATGGACTTTGGCCGATGACTGTGACGTAGTTTGGGACGTCACGAGTTCATAGACATGTGACACATTCGATTCCGACATTCGTGAAAGAAGTTATGATGATCGGAAGTTCGGGGGCATTTTGTTAATTTGGTTGAATAGGGGCCAACAGTTGACTTTTGACCTGAGAGGTCAGATGGCAAAGGGCCAAGGACTGTTACGTAGATCGAGACGATACGAATCCGTAGACAGGTGGTACGTTGAATTCGGACGTTTGACGGAGAAGTTACGGTTCACGGAAGTTCGAACCTACAATTGCACGTTTTACGAGACGAAAACTTTTGGCAGCAAGTGGGGCCCAAATATTATTGGACAGGCCCAATGGATGAGTGACAAGTGTCACCCATCCATTGCCCATCCAAACCAACTCATGCATATCCCATTCCTCTTCATCGATCATTTTCCCATTTCCAAACCCAAAACCAATCTCCCTTCCACCCCAAATCCAAACCCATCAACCCTATGACCATGATTGAGGCCCAGAGAGTGAAGTGAGGATGCTGGAATGATGGTGGCCAGCCAAGTGAGCGCCGCCGTGGACGGCTGAGGACACCTCGAACCCAAGGTATCGGTTTTAACCGATTTTCACCAATTTTCAATTCTAATTATTATGGGCCATTTTGGGTGGTTTTAATGAGTTAAATAGGTTATTAGGATTGTAATAGAATGATTTTGAGGATGGTTGGAGGTTGAGAAACCCTAAGGCAGTTTCGGAAAGATCGAATCGTGAGAGCCATATTGGATTGGTTAGATTTTATGGATTTTAGGAGTTTTGATTGATAGATTTAGGTTCCTAGAATCGAATTAAAAAGATTAGGATTGATTAGGAGAAAAATGGACGAATATTGGACCGGGTATGAAGCTGGACCGGTCAAGCTAGTCCAAGTTGCAGGGAAAATCGAACTGGCCCAATCGGACCGGTCGGTTGAAGAAAGAAGATGAAGTACTGAATCCGGCGCGTGAGACCCACGCGCAGGCCAATCCCAGGGCGCGTGATGGCGCGTGGCAAGGAATATAGGGAAGGTTCGAAGGAGTGTGAAATCATCTATTCGATGTAACGAATATTTTGGGACTGGGTTCAAGTCGATCGAACATCGTCTCGATATAGTTCGGGCTGTCCAAAGGTTTCGGTGCGCGTTTAAAAATAGTTAAAAATCCCAAAAAATTAGGGGCTTTAGTGAGGGGTTAATTAAGTACTTAGTAACCCTCTAAAGTGATTTGGACAGGTTTGGAAGTCCTGGACACGACGATTGGCCCGGGAGAGCCTTATTGCACACGTATCGAGGCGGTAGCGCAGACGGTCTGTGAGTGAACTTTCTTTCTGAAATCGACGCATGCATAAATATTTTTTATATATTTTAATATGTGTTTTGGGATGTCTTGAGTGCATTTTGGTGTGTGTTTACGTATGGGCACGTACTTCGAGATTTTCGGGTTTTATACGTGCTTATACACGTTTACGCTTTCAGTTTTAATGAAATAGTTTTGAAAAGGTAAAACCGAGCATGAGACCCATTTGGATTTGGTTTTGACTCGGGCATGAGACCCTATTGATGACCCGTAGGTCTGAGTCGTGGTCGGGACAGGTGCTGTGTGCATGGCGACGGACGATGTGACGCTCGCCTCCGGATTGGGATACGTTCCTTCCGGAGAGGTCACGATGCACGTCCCGTGGTTGAGTAGCCACTGGAGGCTCGATTTCGGAGTGCTGACAATTTAGAGGATTGATCGGCAACGTGTGCACCATGGTCTCGAGATGGTCGCGGCAGTGATGGGTTCATGGCGACATACCAGGATTGAGAGCAGTTCTTGATTGATGGTTGCATGCATCGCTATGATCTGGATCGTGACTGACCCTGAGATATCGGGCTCGATGCCCAGTTGATTTACGAGTTCGGGCTCGATGCCCAGTTATTGCCAAATCGGGCTGGAGGCCCTGTTGTCTCCTATGTTCGGGCTGGAGGCCCATTTTCTTTGTGTTATTGGGCGTGAGTCCCGTTTTATGGTTTTGTATACTGGTATGTATATACCCTCCTTATGAGCGTATTGATTGGTCTTCTCCAGACGTCGACTTGGAGAGTCACGATTCACAGACCAGAGTGGGTATCCCCATAGGGATCCCGTTCCAGGAGTGGGCGTTATGATGTGGTCCCGGACCAGATTCCGGAGAGATGATCGGACTAGGTCCGAAGATGAGCCTCCCAGATGGAGAATTCTTGAGAGAAGGCTCGGAGTGAGACCCCGAGTAGTATGCATACTTATATATATAGAGACATCGTGACTATATCGGGGATGTGTTCCCTAGGGGATGTGTTCCCTAGGTGGTGTATGCCCTGAGATGGCATCTTCTCCGGAAGTGCCTAGGATAGGTTATATATGTATATATGTATGTGTACGGGTTTTCACTGAGATGGCGTTAGGCTGAGACCCACGCGTATTGGTTTTGGGTTGAGACCCCTATGAGATGGCTTTGGGACGAGTTCCCACGTATTTTGGTTTGGACGGAGGTCCCATGTATTGATTTACAGATTTCGGGCCAAGGCCCAAATGGTTTTATGGTTCATGACGGTTTATGGGGACCGGGCATGAACCCTATAAATTATTTTTGAATGCATGCATATGTTATTAATGAAGGGCATAAAGGTCTTTTATGAAATGTTTTTATAAAATATTTGTTTTGTCCACTCACAGTTTTTGTATTTTGAGTGCTCTTCAGGTTGATCGCGGATGCGGCTGTAGTAGAGACGAGAGATCACATTCCCCTTTTGGATCCTAGCGCCCTCTAATAGCCCCAGTTGGGCAAAGGACGGAAATATCCCTGATCCGACACTTCGTATCAGATGAGAGCAGACACGTCCCACGCTAATCCTGAGGGATTTGGGATGGGTCCTGTTAATCCGTCTGTAGAGCTTGGTAATTAAAAATGATGATGTGGATTGTTAAGTCGTGCACAACATATACTGGATACAAAAAGTGGGATATCAATTGATACATGTAGTGCTATTGTTTTAAGAAAAGCCAAGGGAATTAGAAAGATATGGGAGTCGGCTTTCCAGCTCCACTGGAATGGCTCAATTCCAACTTATATTGAGTCCATAAGAGCAAAATTATTATACAAAGGTCAAATCAACCAGAAGTTGCGTTAACTGTGAAATACTTCAAAGCTTAAGAGTTCTTTCATTTAAATATTTAGTAAACTAGTTGGCAATTCACAAATGGAACACTCAACCATGTGCTAAAAAGGAAACTAAATATAAGCAAAAACTAAAAATTTACAAAAACTTAAGTGGAGGCTATATCCAAACATTCCTATTCAACAAGCTGCAAATTAACAACGTTTTGAGATTCAAGCTATTTTCCGCCAAACGAGCTTGAAGAGCTACCAATATCCCTGAATTTCATCAAAATCAGTATGAGGAATGCTATATGAATCGCTCCGAGCAGGAATGGGGAAATCAACCTTATAGCCCCAAAGGGTGCGAAAAACTTGCCATCCTCGAGAAGCACGCTGATTCTCCTCACCTTTTCCATTGCCACCTTACCCTGGAATTCCTGAGTCGCGAAAGGTGACTTGTTATGAACCATCATTACCCTAAACTTTTTCCTACAAAAGCGTCAAAGCCTTCGCTTTGCAAAACATTCAAGCCTTCCTCCACGAAAGCACTAAAACCTTCGCCTTGCGAATAAATTCAAGCATTTTCTCGTAAAAGCATCAAAAGTTTTGCTTTGCGAAGTATTCAAGCCTTCAACTTCTCCTTGTAAAGAAATTTAAGACTTCGCCATGCGAAGCACCCAAATCTTCCACTACAGATAAGCTGTTATATGAACTGTTTTACTATTTCCACATGACCCAAATCTTCCACATAAACTGTTTTACTATTTCCACTTATGATTTCGATGAATCTTATATGAACTGTTTATATATGCTATTACAATGTTTTGGGCATGAGACCCGTCTGGATTATATGTGGATTTTGTTTGGGATGTCCGGGGGGACATAGGGTAAACTATACTGTTATTGTACTGTACTTTCCTACCTGTGTATATTGTCTCCTCCAGGGAGGGTCGTTGGCCTGGGTGGACCCTGGAGTAGTCACGGGGCCCTGACTGAGTGGAGTTGACCCCCGTTGGGCTGCTTACTCTCAGGAAGGCATGTTCATATACCTCGGGCAGTGACCGGGATACCGGAAGCTGATGTACCTAGAGAGTCTCGGGTGTTAGACCCTGAGTGGCAACGCGTGGCCTTAGAACCATGACATCATTTGGGTTGGGTTTTACAGTGCACTGATATGTTAGTTTCTCCTTTCGATTATTCTTGTGGTTTTATGGTTATGATTTCATTATAACATTACGTTTTCACTGCATGCAAGATTTGGAAAACGGAGGGGTAATTTTATTATTAAATTGATTTATAAACTGTTATTTTTGGTCCACTCACACTTGTTTTACTGACCCCTCCAGACCCTGACACGGAAATAGAGGAGGAGGACCCGAAAGAGGAGGCAGAGGTTTAGTTTGCTTAGCTGTGCACCTGTACACCCACTTGTGGGTAGGTTGAGCACCGAATAAATGTACTCTGACTATTGTGCTCACGTGTTGTATTTTACTTTCCCTTGTCTGACAGTATCGCTTTAAACATTGTTGTTGTACGTTATCTATCTATTTAAGTAATCGGTTTTTATTTAAGGGTAATTTTGGTATGTTTAGAGTCATTGTCAGACGGGAGCGGGGCACGTCCCCGGGTGGTCCCAGTGGGATTGGGACGGGTCCTGTCAGCTTGGTATCAGAGCATTAGGATTAGCAGTCAGAGTACTAGGTTAGCGGTTTGTACTTTATACATGGTCGCTTTCGATGTCTTTTAACCTGTTTGCCTCTTAACAGTTGAATATGCCTCCCCGACGTGAACCCAGTGCACGTGTTGACGAGGGCAATGGAGGGAATGGAGACACTGCGAGCATTGAGCGGGCCCAGTGCCTGGGTACTACGCACTTTAGTGGGGGAACTGACTCCGAGGAAGCACACCAGTGGATTGACCGCTGGGAGAGGATCTTCGAGGTCATGCACTATCCACCGGAGGAGCGTGTCGTACTGGCGATCTTCCTACTGGATGGGAGTGCCTATCGATGGTGGCACAACCTTGTCCTGGCCGGCTGGACCGTTCACACCATTCCATGGGAGACCTTCCGGGAGCGGTTTCTCAACCAGTTTTATCCACGATCGTTTCGCAACGCCCGTGAGGCGGAGTTTCTGCAACTCCGGTAGGGAGACCAGACTGTAGCAGTGTACGAGGAGACCTTCCTGATGTTGTCTCGCTTTGCTGAGAACTTCGTGATCACCGAGGATGATCGATGTCGCAGATTTGAGTGGGGCCTGCGACCTGAGATTCAGGCGATGGTGACTACAACGCCCTTTGCTACCATGAGGGATCTGACCGATGCGGCTACCAGGGTTGAGAACAGTATCCTGGCACGTCAGCGAGCTGAGGGGGAGACACGGCGACGTGATCGCCCACACTTGGGATTCTCGGGCCGTCGGGGCTCGAAGGGAGGACATTCTGGCGGATCTTCATCTTCTGGCAGCTGAGGACGTTCTGGTCAGTTCAGGAGTCCTCAGCGGTCTAGACATTGTTATGGGGTTTGGCAGCAGCCGTACTCACCGATGAGCATCTCAGTGGGAAGATACTCGGGTCGACCTAGGGAGGTCACATGCTTCGCTTGTGGGGAGCCGGGGCACTATGCTTCTGATTGTCCACTGATTCGGGGCAGCACTATGCCAGCACAGAGCTCAGCATCCCAGACTGCCAGCAGCCGGACACGCGGTGATGTGCGTGGCCGTGATCGAGGAGCTAGAGGACGGGGACGACCTGTAGAGTCTATGGCTCGTGTCTATGCTTTCACCCAGCAGTAGGCCAGATCCATTCCAGGAGTGTTGACAGGTACTATACATATTTATGGCATGGTTGTTCGTGCATTGATGGATTCGGGAGCAATTCATTCTTTCATTTCACCGCGTTGTGCGAGTCTGTTGGGCTGTGAGGTGACGCACTTGAGCACGAGATGGGTGTGGGGACACCGATGGGTGTGACCTACCAAGTGAACCAGGAGATACGAGCTTGTCCTGTGGAGATTGAGGGAGTCGAATTTCCAGCAGATTTGATTCTGATGAATGTGCGCGACTTCGATGTGATACTTGGAGTTGATTGGTTGTCGGAGTACAATTCGCTCATCGACTGTAGTAACATGCGATTGACTTTGAGAGGTTCGGGATTCCCGGAAGTGATATTTCAGGGGGAGTGTGGAGACGCATCACCCAAGGTAATATCTGCACTCACAGCTACAAAACGTTTACAGAAGGGGTGTCAGGGTTATCTTGCTTATGTGGTAGAGTCTACGGATGAATCTTTTAGAATTGAGGACATTCCGATTGTGCGGGAATTTTCTGATGCCTTTCCAGGGGATTTACCTGGATTACCACCACCCAGGGAGATTGATTTCACGATCGAGTTACTCCCCGAGAATCGACCGATTTCACAAGCACCGTATCGTATGGCACCGGCAGAGCTACGGGAATTGAAAATCCAACTACAGGAATTGGTGGATCTAGGGTTTATGCGACCCAGTACATCACCATGGGGAGCGCCGGTCTTATTTGTGAAAAAGAAGGAGGGTAGTTTGGGGTTGTGTGTGGATTATAGGCAGTTGAACAAGGCCACGGTAAGGAATCAGTATCCCTTACCCAGGATCGATGATTTGTTCGATCAGTTACGAGGAGCACGATATTTTTCCAAGATAGACCTGAGGTCAGGATACCATCAGCTGAGAATAGCCGAGGGGGATGTTCAGAAAACAGCTTTTCGAACGAGGTATGGGCATTATGAGTTCTTGGTGATGCCCTTCGGACTGACGAATGCACCAGTTGCATTCATGGATTTGATGAATCGGGTCTTCCGAGCGTACTTAGATAAATTTGTGATCGTGTTTATCGATGACATCTTGGTGTATTCCAAGAATGTCAGGGCTCATGAGAAGCACTTACGAATGGTATTGGGTAAACTACGACAGGATCAGCTATATGCCAAGTTAAGCAAATGTCAATTCTGGCTAAATAGTATTGGATTCTTGGTTCACATTATATCACCCGAAGGGATAAGTGTGGATCCTCAGAAAACGGTGGCTGTGACAAATTGGCCAAGACCGACCACGGTGAAGGAAGTGCGAAGTTTTGTTGGGTTAGCAGGCTACTATCGGAGATTCGTGGAGGGTTTCTCCCAGATTGCCGCACCATTGACTCGGTTAACCCGGAAAGGGGTGAAGTTTGTGTTGGACGATCAGTGTGAACAGAGTTTTAAGGAATTAAAGTTCCGATTAACCACTGCACCTGTCCTTGCATTACCGGACAGCAATGGAGAATTCGTGGTATATAGTGATGCATCGCTGCAGGGCTTGGGTTGTGTATTGATGCAGAATGGAAAAGTGATTGCTTACGCATCCCGACAGCTGAAGACGCACGAATTGAACTACCCTACTCATGATTTGGAATTGGCAGCGGTGGTTCATGTTCTAAAGATGTGGAGACATTACCTCTTCGGTGTGACATATCGGATATACACCGACCACCAGAGTCTCAAACATCTGTTCACTCAGAAGGAACTTAACATGAGACAACAGAGATGGTTAGAATTGTTAAAGGATTATGACTGTACCATCGAGTACCATCCTGGCAAGGCAAATGTCGTAGCTGATGCACTTAGTAGGAAGTCGGCGGGATCAGTTGCGCATTTGAGATTGGTGTACTTTCCCTTGTTGGTGGAACTCCGGAAGAGCGGAGTTATGTTAGTAATGCACGATCAGGGAGCCTTGTTGGCTAGCTTTCATGTACGACCCGTGTTGGTCGACAGGATCATCGAGGCTCAACTACAGGACCAGATACTCTGTGACTACATAAACGAGGTTGCGTCCGGACAGAGATAGGATTTCTCCATCCGGGGCGATGGAGCATTAGTGAAGATTGGGAGATTGTGTGTACCTGCGGTACCAGAGTTTAGGAGAGAGATTTTAGACGAGGCCCACAGTTCGGCCTATGCTAGGCATCCAGGAGGGACGAAGATGTACCGTACTATCCGGGACTATTATTGGTGGCTAGGGATGAAGAGGGAGATAGCTGAGTTTGTCAGCAAATGTTTGATCTGTCAGCAGGTCAAGGCAGAACGACAGAGTCCATATGGGGCTATGCAGCCACTTCCAATTCCGCAAAGGAAGTGGGATCATATTACAATGGACTTTGTCTTCAAGTTACCAAAGAAAAGGAGTGTATTTGATGGGGTTTGGTTGATATTGGATCGGTTGACTAAATCAGCGCATTTTCTGCCTGTACGTGAGACGTACAAGCCAAACCGTTTGGCCCAGCTATTCATTAATGAGATCATCCGACTACACGGAACCCCAGAGTCGATCGTGTCGGATCGGGATCCGCGTTTCACATCCAGGTTTTGGAGGAGTCTACAGACTACTTTGGGTACAACATTGCACTTCAGTACGGCATTCCACCCACAGACCGACGGACAGTCCGAAAGGACAATACAGACTCTCGAGGACATGATGAGAGCCTGTGTGTTGCAATTCCAGGATTCGTGGGCTGATCGATTGCCATTGATGGAGTTTGCCTACAATAATAGCTACCATGCGAGTATAGGGATGGGACCATACGAGGCACTGTATGGTCGACAGTGCAGAACACCGGTATGCTGGATGGAGATCGGAGAAAGAACCGCAGTGGGGCCGGATTTGATGGATATGACCCAGGAGACAGTTCGGGTTATTCGGGAGAGATTGAAGGCGGCCCAGGATCGTCAGACGAGCTATGCGGATCGACGGATCCGAGATTTGGAGTTTGAGGTTGGTGACTTTGTCTTTTTAAAGTTATCGCCGTGGAAAGGAATTCTCCGATTTGGACGACGTGGGAGATTGAGTCCCCGTTATATCGGGCCAGATGAGATTGTCGAGAGGATTGGTCCAGTGGCTTATCCTTTAGCACTACCTTCGGAGCTTTCCCGAGTACATGACGTATTCCATGTATCTATGCTACGGAAGTACCTTCGGGATGACTCTCATGCACTGCCAGAACAACCACTGGAACTGATGACAGACTTAAGCTTCGAGGAATGGCCAGTGCAGATTCTGGATAGGAAGGAAAAGGTCTTAAGGAACAAGACGATTTCATTGGTTAACGTGCTATGGCGGAACCACGATGTGGAGGAAGCGACATGGGAACCCGAGGAATTGATGAGAGGGCAGTACCCACACTTGTTCGAGTAAATTTCGAGGACGAAATTTCTGTAAGGTGGGTAGATTGTAACGACCCGAACCGAGAATAATAATATTTTAATGTAAAAAGACTATTTTGCCCCTGAAGGGGGGAAACTTTGACTTTTGACCCGGGAAATAATTTGGACTTTGACCCATGACTAGGACATAGGTCGGGACGTCACGAATCCGTAGACAGGTGGCACGCCGAAATCGGAGTTCGTATGAAGAAGTTATGGTCAAGGAAGCGTTTATCGGAATTAACGAACCGAGAACAACGGAATAAAATATTAATTTATATGGGAATCCGTGCCAAACTAATATTTAAATCAAACCAGTGGATGAGTGACAAGTGTCACTCATCCAAGTCCACACTATTCCAATAAAGCAACCTTACACTATTTAACCATTTTATAACAATTTAATTTTCCCTCCATTAACCCCAGCCGTTGGATCTCTGCCCAAATGCATCTCAGCCTTCCATTTCCTCTGCTTTTTCTTCTTCATGCACGATCATCCTTTCTTTTTCTCTCAAACGTACACATCCATCCCCCCTAACCCGTGCATTTTCCTTCCCTTTTCTCTCAACCCAAACAATCGAACCAGCAGCCCACACACCACCAGCCGACCACCAACAGTACCACCATCATCTGATCATCATCACCGTGCATCACCGGCGACCACCACCCCATTTTCCCTGCCCTGAACTGCCGTGCAAAACTCAGACCCGAAACACAGGGGAATCGGGTCCAAGAAGCAAACCACGACATCCACACCACCTCGACGCAAGGGAAGCTCCAGTATACACCGTGAGGACCCCAGGAGCATAACTGGACGACGACGAAGGCTGCGGTTGCGACACGGCGGCGGTAAGGCCTAAAACCCGAGAACCCCGTTTTTATTCCATGTTTCGAACCAATCTGTTTTTATGCTTAGAAATCGATTAAGTGGTTATAGACATGTCCTAGGGTTAGAGACGAGTTGATTGGGACCGGTTTGGACGACGGAGACAGCGTGGATCGCCGGAGACGACGATCGGATTTTGACCGTGAGTTTCAGCGACGCTCTGGTAAGTTTCTTCCCGTTTTCTTCATGTTTTGAGGTTGTAGAACCATAGAAAAGACCTAGACGACCCTAAAGGGATGAACCCCGTCGAAAATGGTGGCCGGAATAGTACGGTGGAATCGGGTTAAGCGGTGGGTCGACGGCGACCCGGTTCCAGACAAACGGGCTGACCCGGTACTGTAGCATGATGACGTCATCATGCTGACGTCACTTGTGACGTCATGATGATGTCATCCTGTCAGATATTGTCAGAACATGGACCAATCAGAACATGCCACGTGTCACCTGACAAGTGTCAGTGATGACGTCATGCTGACATCGGCAGTACTGTAGCAGCGTTGACCAGGCGCGTGGGGGCGCGTGTGAACAATGATTTTGGTGGGCCCGGTACCATTTTCAAGGTTTCGACGATACGGATCCAATGGAGGTGGTTTCGTGTCGATCGGAGATCGTTAGATTAGTCAAAATGTGGTTTGAAGCACCGGGAATAGTGCCCAGGATGCGATTTTGAGGCGGATCTGTTCTAGGGTTTTGGTATTGATGTTATAGGGTCCTTTAGTAACCCTCAGGTATAATAATACAGGTTTTAGAGATCGTTGAGCAGCAAGGACCGAGTGTGAGTGGGCCGTTTGATTTATAAAAGGCTTGCATGCATAAACTGTTTTACTATTTTCACTTATGATTTCGATGAGTCTTATATGAACTGTTTATATATGCTATTATAATGTTTTGGGCATGAGACCCGTCTGGATTATATGTGGATTTTGTTTGGGATGTCCGGGGGGACATAGGGTAAACTATACTGTTATTGTATTGTACTTTCCTACCTGTGTATATTGTCTCCTCCAGGGAGGGTCGTTGGCCTGGGTGGACCCTGGAGTAGTCACGGGGCCATGACTGAGTGGAGTTGACCCCCGTTGGGCTGCTTACTCTCAAGAAGGCATGTTCATATACCTCGGGCAGTGACCGAGATACCGGAAGCTGATGTACCTGGAGAGTCTCGGGTGTGAGACCCTGAGTGGCAACGCGTGGCCTTAGAAACGTGACATCATTTGGGTTGGGTTTTACAGTGCACTGATATGTTAGTTTCTCCTTTCGATTATTCTTGTGGTTTTATGGTTATGATTTCATTATAACATTATATTTTCACTGTATGCAAGATTTGGAAAACGGAGGGGTAATTTTATTATTAAATTGGTTTATAAACTGTTATTTTTGGCCCACTCACCCTTGTTTTACTGACCCCTCCAGTGACAGTATCGCTTTAAACACTGTTGTTGTACGTTATCTATCTATTTAAGTAATCGGTTTTTATTTAAGGGTAAATTTGGTATGTTTAGAGTCATTGTCAGACGGGAGCGGGGCACGTCCCCAGGTGGTCCCAGTGGGATTGGAACGGGTCCTGTCAGCTTGGTATCAGAGCATTAGGATTAGCAGTCAGAGTACTAGGTTAGCGGTTTATACTTTGTACATGGTCGCTTTCGACTGCCGGTTCTAAGGGGACAATTGAGAGATTATTGAGATTGAATTGTCTGGGAAAATGGGAGATTGAGAGTGAGCTGGGAACTGGAAATTCGAAAATTTAGTTTTTGGGAGGAAAAATCGAATTGGAAGAATTGGGCCGTGAGGAGTGGAATTGAAGCTCGAGTTAGCTTCCCGAGGTCTGTACGAGTCGAACCACATCAAGAACGGAAGAAATCGAGGCCCAATTGGCTCTGAACTGAGTCGGGTAACCGTGAAAATGTCAAGTTTGAGTCGTGGCGTTTGAGCCATGAATTGATGCAATTGAGATGGGGAAAGAGTTTACCTGAATCCACTGAAGCTTCTGGTTGCATCAATTGAGAGAAATCGATTGAAAATGAAGGACTTCGAATGATGAACAATGGCCGGATGTCCTTCGAACGATCAACTGTGATCGTGAGGTTATAGGTAAGATTGTTTGTAATTGAGTCCACAGATCTTTAATTGAACTTAATTCGAAACTGATTGAATGTTCAATTGATGGAAACAATGTCGAATTGACAGAGAACCAACCGGGTCTGTTCGCGGGTTAAACAACCCGTTTACCAGACAAACGGGTTGGGACGGTGACACTGTAGCAGGCGCGTGGATTTCACGCGCAGCCACTCACGGCGGCGCGTGGGGGCGCGTCCGGCCTAGTCTCAAGGTGAGGTCAACATGACTTTTGATCCTCTGAGTGTAACGAACATTTTGACGTTGGTTTCGGGGAAATCGGATATTGTTTCGATAATATTCCGCGTATCCGAAGTTTTGTATTACGTTAAAAATACGTATTTAAATCCCAGAAAAATTGGGGAAAATTATATGATGTATTTTGAGATGTTAGTAACCCTCTATAATGATTTTGGACAGGAGTTGTGATTTCCAGATTTTACGGAAAAATGTGCAGCTCGGAAACGGACCGTTTTGGACGGTGTGTGTGAGTGGACTTTGTTTTCTAACCATGATGCATGCATATATGATTTCTAATGCCTTATTATATGATTTTATATGTTTGGGCATGATTTATGTTTCAATCTGGTAATTTCTCGGTTTTATGATTATTATATTATTATTTTGGGCGATTTTCGAGAAATTACGAAATTTGGTAAAAATGATGTTTGGACTTGGTTTATGAGTCTGAGATTAAAATTGATTGAAAATAATGGTTGGACTCAGATTATTGAGTCATGGATTGGAAAATGATGTGATGACTCGGGAATGAGTCAATGGTCAATTTCGTGGATTTACGTGAAAATGGCAACGGAGGTTGCAACGCATAGATTTGCGTGATAATGTTATTTTGGGCATGAGAACCCAAGTAAATAGTGATTTTGACTCGGATTTGGAGTCACTTGTGAAATTGTGATTTTATGATTATTTTAATCAGTCTTTTGGGCACGTTTTACGAGGAACGTGCAAATGATGTTTTGGGCTAGGCCCGGAGTCTAAATGATTTCTAAAATGATATTTTGACTTGGTTGGTGAGTCAATGATGATTTCTGGATTATTCTATTGATTTAAATGTGATTTTAACGGTTTTTGTGTAAAAGGTATTTTGCGATATGCATGCAAGCTTGTGAAAACTGGAGGGTAAGATTGTATTTTGATAAATGTTTTTATAAGAGGTCATTTTTGTCCACTCAAACCTTTTCTGTTTTGTGACCCTACAGGCCGTGGTACGACGTTTGGGACTGATCGTGAGGCAGTGACAGCAGCAGAAATCCGCGCAACCATCCCTTTTCTGGCAAGCACTGAAGGGTAGTTTCGGACCTTTAGTTGACTTGTCAGACGGGAGCAGGACCAGGCACGGTTTTTGACGTCCAGTTGGGACGGGTCCTGTCAAATTGGTATCAAAGCATTTGGTTCTTGATTTCTGTTGATACGTCATGCCTCCAAGTCGTGCGTCCCGTACACGGTCTGAAGATGGGAGGGGCGAGAGTAGTGTTAGTAAAGGCCCAGATATTGAGCGAGCTCGACGGTTAGGAGCCACTGTGTTTCGTGGTGATTGGGGACCGGATGGTGCCGAAGATTGGCTTACTTGATTGGAAAGGATTTTTGAGGTCATGATATGTCCCCTGGAGGACATGGTGCCCTTAGCCACTTTTCTTTTGGATGGCTATGCTTACAGGTGGTGGCATAGTTTACAGTTGACTGGCTGGGATGCCCGTACCTTGGCATGGGATGCATTCCGAGAGCGATTCTTAGATCAGTTCTATCCTCGCTCATTTCGGAACGCTAAGGAGGTTGAGTTTCTCCAATTGCAGCAAGGGAATCGGTCAGTGGTCGAGTATGAACAACAATTTTTGCACTTATCTAGTTTCGCTCCTCTGTATGTGGCTACTGAGGAGGATAAGTGTCGAAGGTTTGAGCAGGGATTGAGGAATGAGTTACGAGGTGCTGTAACTGTTGGCTCGTATTCTACCCTGAGGGAGTTATCAGATGCTGCCATCCGAGTGGAGGCTACTATTTTACCTGTGCCAGAACAATCTTTGGGCTCTGGACGACGCCGAGATCGTCAGGATACTGAACAGATAAGTCAGGAAACATCGAAGCGAGTTAGCCTTCATACTCTTGTGTTGCAACCCTCGGTGGGTGTTCATTCGGGTGGAACTTCAACCCAGTCGACAAGTAAGCGGCGTGGTGGGGCAAGTCGCCTCAGCACTGCCACTTGTCACTTTTGTAGGAAACTTGGACATTTGCGAAGGAACTGCCCCGATCGACTTGACCGTAGGTCAAAATAATTGTATTGATACATGTTTTCGTGATACCTTGTAAATAGTTTGTATTGTCCATTTGTATTGTAATATTGTATCATGTGCTTTGAATGTGTCGGACTAGTGTTGGGCCCAGAATAAACTTGACTCGGGGATGAATATTGGTGTTATTGTTTTGGATCATCCTTGGTTTTCCCTAGGTGGGATGGCAAGGGTAGATATGAGGTAATCAGTGAGAACCCACAGTCGCGGCATGTCTCGTCGTTGACTGAACTTTCTCATTGTGGGCGTTAGTTGTCAAACGTTGTGACAGTACGCAAATTAGATGAGGGTGTAAGACCCTATGGTTCCTAGTAGTTAACCGTGTGGATCCTAGGTGGATCGGGTTTGTGATGTCATGGACATTGGGCATTGTGACGATCTAGGATCGTGATGTTCATGGTCAGCTGACGTCGTGATGGTTCTGGACCGTAATCCTGATGATCCAGTTGGGTAGAGAGTTTGTCACTCTTACTCCGGTATATGAGTCGTAAATGACGGGACTGAACTTCTTTTCGAAGTGGAGACTTTTATGGTATATTACACGAGTGAGTAGGTTCCCGAAGTGGTCGGATTTTGTCAACCTTAACCGTGTGATTGTTGGATTGGCTTCCTTATGAAGTCAACCGAGTATAATGAATGGGTAACCGATAGGTTCGGTTTTGGTGCGTCCGAGTAGGCATGAACGAGATTTCGGGTTTTGGAATCGAAATTCTGGGTGACGATCCAGGATTTGATTTTAGAACTTGAAAGTGGAGTACTGGATTTGGGTGCGGAATGATTATTCCAAATGCTAGCTTACAGAATAATGATTTCGGATTCGGATTTGGACATGAATTAAAAATGTGATATATGGGTTCGGATTCGGGATTTCTTACGAAATTGCGGATTCGGATTTGGAATTGGAACTAGATGATGGGTGGAGTTTTGATTCGTCTCTTGTTGGTTTGGGCAAATGGACTCCATTCTTGGAACGTGTTTGGCTATGACCTAGGTGGTTGTAGTCTTGTCAATGGATAGATGTATGTACCTTATTTATGGTTTGGGGTACGATACTTTGCAGACTTATGGTGCCGAGTAACGGTATACGGGTTATACCAGTAGTACGTTGGTGAACGTGTTAGTAGTCGGCTTAATCCTGATACCATTGGATGGGTTGTGAACGTGAACTGGACATTGAACATGATGCACTGGGCAGAGTGATTCTGATGATTTCAGTGATTGTTTGAGCAGGTGCTCTTAGCCATGGTTGGCTAGTATAAATCTAGTGTTGAGTCGTGTGATCACTGCTAGGCTGGTGTTCAATGTGTTCCAGTTACACCGTCTGTTTGAGTGTGATGACGGTATGCGTATACTCAGGATGAGTGAGTTGGTGGTTAGTGTGACCGCAAGTTGCTTTGCGGCGAGATGTTGCCTTGTCGTGACCTTACCAGCATCTGGGATCGCTGAGGGGGTGACAGTTGTGGTTACTGCTGTTGGTATTTGTCGCAGGATTGAGTTTTCCCTGCGAGGGGAGATCATGCTGTTGATCTTGTGCTACATTGACGGACGTTGTAGTATGATGTGATGTCACTGATTTGTTACTGATTGGCGCTTTACTAGCGTGGTAAAGCTTGGTGGTGACAGTTTGACTTGTAGTGTCAGCATGGACTGACAGGTGAGTTTTGGTGACTCTCTATGAGAGCGGATGTCAGGGCACAGTAGTGATTACGTGGGGACGTCAAGCTGAAAGAGTCAGCTTAATGATGACATTGCCAATTCTGGTGATTAATTTTCACTCGGGGTGGTCGAGTGTAGTCAGTACGACGTGCATCTGTGATGTGACGTCTGAGTGCAGACGAGTTCTGCATTGGCTAGTGGGTGTACAGGTGTACACGTGTTGTGAGGCTCATTTGTTTTCCACGAGGTAGATGTGAAATACGAGTAGTTGGAATTTCGGGGACGAAATTCTTTAAGGAGGGAAGGTTGTAAGGACCCGTCCCGAATATCAGGATTGAATATTAATTAATTATGGTTTAGAACGACTAATCGGGGATTAGTTGAGTGAAATCGGACGAAACGTGCAAAATGACCGTTTTGCCCCTAGCGTGGGCAAAATGTTGACTTTTAGTTCGGGCGGTCAAACAGACTTTGACCGGGCGGTCAAACAGACTTTGACCGGGCGGTCAAACAGACTTTGACCGGGCGGTCAAACAGACTTTGACCGGGCGGTCAAACAGACTTTGACCGTCCGATGACTGTGACGTAGTTCGGGACGTCACGAGTTCATGGACAGGTGGCACGTTCGATTCCGACATTCGTAGAGAAAGTTATGATGTTCGGAAGTTGAGGGGTATTTTGGTAATTTGGCATATTAGGGGCCAAATGTTGACTTTTTGATCGGGAGGTCCGATGGACGAGGGCCAATGACCGTTACGTAGGTCTCGTCGATGCGAATCCAACGACCGGCGGCATGCCGAAATCTGAGATTCGACGACAAAGTTATGGTCACGGAATCGGGCTCGGTTAACCGAACGAACCGGGAATAAAAATAATATTTTAATATGAACAGTACCTGGTGACTGGACACACTTGGATGAGTGACAAGTGTCACTCATCCCTTAAATTCAGGCTTGAAACCAGATCCCATGTTTTAGGGAAGACACAATTATGATGTTATATTAATTAATTATGTTTAATTATATTTCTTTCCTCCATTAATCATCCATGTTCTTCAAACCGTGCAAATTGGGGGAAGCAAAATTGAGAGAATTCAGCTCCCTTCCACTGCCGGTTCTGAGGGGAAAATTGAGAGATTATTGAGATTGAATTGTCTGGGAAAAACGGGAGATTGAGAGTGAGCTGGGAACTGGAAATTCGAAAATTTAGTTTTTGGGAGGAAAAATCGAATTGGAAGAATTGGGCCGTGAGGAGTGGAATTGAAGCTCGAGTTAGCTTCCTGAGGTCTGTACGAGTCGAACCACATCAAGAACGGAAGAAATCGAGGCCCAATTGGCTCTGAACTGAGTCAGGTAACCGTGAAAATGTCGAGTTTGAGTCGTGGCGTTTGAGCCATGAATTGATGCAATTGAGATGGGGAAAGAGTTTACCTGAATCCACTGAAGCTTCTGGTTGCATCAATTGAGAGAAATCGATTGAAAATGAAGGACTTTGAATGATGAACAATGGACGGATGTCCTTCGAACGATCAACTGTGATCGTGAGTTTATAGGTAAGATTGTTTGTAATTGAGTCCACAGATCTTTAATTGAACTTAATTCGAAACTGATTGAATTTTCAATTGATGGAAACAATGTCGAATTGACAGAGAACCAACCGGGTCTGTTCGCGGGTTAAACGACCCGTATACCAGACAAACGGGTTGGGACGGTGACACTGTAGCACGCGCGTGGATTTCACGCGCAGCCACTCACGGCGGCGCGTGGGGGCGCGTCCGGCCTAGTCTCAAGGTGAGGTCAACATGACTTTTGATCCTCTCAGTGTAACGAACATTTTGACGTTGGTTTCGGGGAAATCAGATATTGTTTCGATAATGTTCCGCGTATCCGAAGTTTTGTATTACGTTAAAAATACGTATTTAAATCCCGGAAAAATTGGGGGAAATTATATGAAGGATTTTGAGATGTTAGTAACCCTCTATAATGATTTTGGACAGGAGTTGTGATTTCCAAATTTTACGGAAAAACGTGCAGCTCGGAAACGGACCGTTTTCGACGGTGTGTGTGAGTGGACTTTGTTTTCTAACCATGATGCATGCATATATGATTTCTAATGCCTTATTATATGATTTTATATGCTTGGGCATTATTTATGTTTCAATCCGGTAATTTCTCGGTTTTATGATTATTATATTATTATTTTGGGCGATTTTCGAGAAATTACGAAATTTGGTAAAAATAATGTTTGGACTTGGTTTATGAGTCTGGGATTAAAATTGATTGAAAATAATGGTTGGACTCGGATTATTGAGTCATGGATTGGAAAATAATGTGATGACTCGGGAATGAGTCAATGGTCAATTTCGTGGATTTACGTGAAAATGGCAACGGAGGTTGCAACGCATAGATTTGTGTGATAATGTTATTTTGGGCATGAGAACCCAAGTGAATAGTGATTTTGACTCGAATTTGGAGTCACTTGTGAAATTGTGATTTTATGATTATTTTAATCTGTCTTTTGGGCACGTTTTACGAGGAACGTGCAAATGATGTTTTGGGCTAGGCCCGGAGTCTAAACGATTTCTAAAATGATATTTTGACTTGGTTGGTGAGTCAATGATGATTTCCGGATTATTCTATTGATTTAAATGTGATTTTAACGGTTTTTGTGTAAAAGGTATTTTGGGCTTGAGACCCAGTTGAGAATGATCTTGACTTGGTATGTAGTCAAGATTTGATTGAAATGTTTTGGGAGGTAATTCCCGGGATGGTTGTCATTATTGATTGTGATATTCCCAGACGGTCGGTGCTTGGGGGGTTACCCAGACGACCGGAGCTTGGGGGATGTGATTGTAGGATCGGAAGTTGATCCTATGGTAGTCAGCTTCTCGGATGAGACTGAGCCTGGATGTACCACTCGGAGGTGTCTGAGCCTGGGGATGTGTTCGCCCAGAGGTGACTGAGCCCGAGGGGGTTGAGCCCAGAGGTGTCTGTTCCCGAGAGAGTGACTAGATATTGGCCTACGCGTAGTGCAACACTTGTGAGTAGTGCAGTTTGATTGGATTGATATATTTCTTGTGCACTGGTGATTAGTGCTGATTGATGTTGTTTGTGATAACGTACTGGTATTGAGTACGGGGTTTTGGTCCTTGTGGCCAGTGATTATGTTTTCACATGTTTTGGCCTGAGAGCTGGGATTTGATGTTTTATAACATAAACTGATTTGGTGAACATGAGTTTTATGGACCATGGGAAAATATGTTTTGATTTTATCGGTCACTCATGTTTTACGATATGCATGCAAGCTTGTGAAAACTGGAGGGTAAGATTGTATTTTGATAAATGTTTTTATAAGAGGTCATTTTTGTCCACTCACACCTTTTCTGTTTTGTGACCCTCCAGGCCGTGGTACGGCGTTTGGGACTGATCGTGAGGCAGTGACAGCAGCAGAAATCCGCGCAACCATCCCTTGTCTGGCAAGCACTGAAGGGTAGTTTCGGACCTTTGGTTGACTTGTCAGACGGGAGCAGGACCAGGCACCGTTTTTGACGTCCAGTTGGGACGGGTCCTGTCAAGTATCCTGGCACGTCAGCGAGCTGAGGGGGAGACACGGCGACGTGATCGCCCACACTTGGGATTCTCGGGCCGTCGGGGCTCGAAGGAGGAAAATCTGGCGGATCTTCATCTTCTGGCAGCCGAGGACGTTCTGGTCAGTTCAGGAGTCCTCAGCGGTCTGGACAGCGTTCTGGGGCTTGGCAGCAGCCGTACTAACCGATGAGCATCTCACCAGGAGGATACTCGAGTCGACCTAGGGAGGTCACATGCTTCGCTTGTAGTGAGCCGGGGCACTATGCTTCTGATTGTCCACTGATTCGGAGGAGGACCCGGAAGAGGAGGCAGAGGTTTAGTTTGCTTAGCTGTGCACCTGTACACCCACTTGTGGGTAGGTTGAGCACCGAATAAATGTACTCTGACTATTGTGCTCACGTGTTGTATTTTACTTTCCCTTGTCTGACAGTATCGCTTTAAACACTGTTGTTGTACGTTATCTATCTATTTAAGTAATCGGTTTTTATTTAAGGGTAATTTTGGTATGTTTAGAGTCATTGTCAGACGGGAGCGGGGCACGTCCCCGGGTGGTCCCAGTGGGATTGGGACGGGTCCTGTGAGCTTGGTATCAGAGCATTAGGATTAGCAGTCAGAGTACTAGGTTAGCAGTCAGAGCATTAGGATTAGGAATGGACGATCAGGAATGGACGAGGCCCACAGTTCGGCCTATGCTATGCATCCAGGAGGGACGAAGATGTACCGTACTCTCCGGGACTATTATTGGTGGCCAGGGATGAAGAGGGAGATAGCTGAGTTTGTCAGCAAATGTTTGATCTGTCAGCAGGTCAAGGCAGAACGGCAGCGTCCATATGGGGCTATGCAGCCACTTCCAATTCCGCAATGGAAGTGGGATCATATTACAATGGACTTTGTCTTCAAGTTACCAAAGACAAGGAGTGGATTTGATGGGGTTTGGGTGATAGTGGACCGGTTGACTAAATCAGCGCATTTTATGCCTGTACGTGAGATGACACGACCCAACCCAATCCCCCCGGGATTACCATGGAATGTGACGTGCTCCCGTCTGACAAGAGGCGTCAGACAAGGGATAACCGATTGCCATTGCCCAAACGGGCTTCCAGAGTGCGTAAGGATCGATGGAGGAGGTGTGCGATGCTCAAGTCTATGCTGCAGTCGTATCCGGAATCAACCTGAAGGGCATTAAAAACAAAAGCTGTGAGTGGACGAAAATAAACAAGTATGTTAAAAACATTTATAAGACATTTATGCCCCTCAGTAAAATCATATGCATGCACCAAAAACCAATAATCCCATATTTATTTTGAAATAACCATTAGGGCCTTAGCTCGGAAACCAAAGCATAGTTTCAAATTCCAAAAGTCAATCCAAGAGTTATTTCGTCAATCCAGTAATATTCATTTATTATTTTTCCATCTCCGGCATCCCCGATGCCTAGCGTCCTAGACGCTTGACGTTCCAGACGTCATATCTCACGGTATTAAGCAACGCGTGCTGCCCGGGGTCTCACCGGGTCCATATCTCTGACATCCCCGATGTCTGACGTCCATGACGTCTAGCAATCCTGCTCCTGGATCACTATACGGTCCGGTAGCTCCGTACAATGAGCCCTCGCAGGCAATGCACCGTGACTTCTCCAGTGTCCCCGACACTTGGAGGAGACCAGGATATATATATATATATATATCCTCATATCGAGATGGTTTTATGGAACACATTTCATTATTCATTTCCAAAATATCACAAGGGCCCTGCCCCGAATTTCTATAAAACCGTAATAAGTCCAAATAGTTGAATCAAATCCGAAATAGTTTATTCAATTCCATTTTAGGGTCCCCGACCCGAAATCACATATATAAGTCAACTGGGCCCCTGGCCCGATTTCACAAGTTAACTGGACCCTTGGCCCGATTTTACTTTATCAAATCCGTAACCGTTTCATGAAATCATATCCATCCATATTTATGGAAATCAGTGCAAATCCAGAAAACCTCGATTCACGTGCAAACACGTAAATCGCCTCGAAATGCGTGAAAACATATAAATTCACTGATATCCAATATAAATCATATAATCACAATTATAACAATCATGAAATAGTTATGCATGCATCGAATTTATAAAACCAATGTCCACTCACAGACCGTTTAACCGAGCGCCTTGATACGCGTGCCATAGGCCTTCGCGGGCCACACTACTAACACCGGGACTCCCAATCCTGTACAAATCACATTAGAGGGTCACTAACCTCCACATTAACATCCCATTAAAGTCCCGTAATTTTCCCGAATTTTTAAGTATTTTTAAACTGGATTTAAAACCTTCGGACATCCCGAACAATGCCGAGACGGTGTCCGATCGACACGAAACCAATCCCAAAATGTTTGTTACATTGTATAGGATAAAAGTCATGTTGACCTCACCTCAAGATTCGTGCCCACGCACCGTCACGCGCCGCCGTGAGTGGCTGCGCGTGAAAGCCACGCGCCTGCTACAGTGACTGCTACAGTGTTCCTTCTTCACCCGAATGACTGGTAAACGGGTCTGATTACCCGCGATAGGATCCGGTTCAATCACACCCAATTCGACATCAATTCAATCCGTTTTTGATCCTATAACAATCATCAACCAATCAATTTCAGTTCTGTGACATCGATCAACATCAACCATTCCTTAAACAAGCCATCAACCCGTGATCACCCAAAACGGGTCAATCACCAAAACTCCTCCAATCCTCAACCATTGCCAAATTAACTTCACAGGAAGCTTATAAGGATTAATACGAACCAATTCACATGATTAATTGAACACGACGTTACCTCAATCACCACGACTCAAGCTTGAGTTTTCCGGCCGTCCACCTCGTCCGTTCACGGCCCTAGGAGCCCCAAAGCTTGCCCCATTTGATCTGGTTCGACACGTTGAAATTCCAGGAAGCTCAATCCATCATCAATTAGGCTTGGGCTAGCCTAAAACTAGAAATTTGCATTTGAATTTCCCAGAAACCAGTTTCGGGTTTTCAGAGAAATCCAACCCCAAGAGCATAACTGGATGACGACGAAGGCTGCGGAGGCGACACGGCGGCGATAAGGCCTAAAAACCGAGAACCCCGTCGAAAGTTTCTTCCCGTTTTCTTCCTGTTTTGAGGTTGTAGAACCATAGAACAGTCCTAGACGACCCTATAGGGATGAACCCCGTCGAAAATGGTGGACGGAATCGTACGGTGGAATCGGGTCATGCCGTGGGTCGACGGCGACCCGGTTCCAGTCAAACGGGCTGACCCGGTACTGTAGCATGATGACGTCATCATGCTGACGTCACTTGCGAAGTCATCATACTGACGTCACTTGTGACGTCATGATGATGTCATCCTATTAGATATTGTCATAACAGGGACCAATCAGAACATGCCACGTGTCACCTGACAAGTGTCAGTGATGACGTCATCCTGACGTCAGCATGACGTCACTGCTGACGTCAGCAGTACTGTAGCAACATTGACCCACGCGTTGACCAGGTGCGTGGGGGCTCGTGTGAACAGGGATTTTGGTGGGGCCGGTACCATTTTCAAGGTTTCGACGATACGGATCCAATGGAGGTGGTTTCGTGTCAATCGGAGATCGTTAGATTAGTCAAAATGGGGTTTGAAGCACTGGGAATAGTGCCCGAGATGCGATTTTGAGGCGGATCTGTTCTAGGGTCTTGGTATTGATGTTATAGGGTCCTTAAGTAACCCTCAGGAATAATAATACAGGTTTTAGAGATCGTTGAGCAGCAAGGACCGAGTGTGAGTGGGCCGTTTGATTTATAAAAGGCTTGCATGCATAAACTGTTTTACTATTTCCACTGATGATTTCGATGAGTCTTATATGAACTGTTTATATATGCTATTACAATGTTTTGGGCATGAGACCCGTCTGGATTATATGTGGATTTTGTTTGGGATGTCCGGGGGGACATAGGGTAAACTATACTGTTATTGTACTGTACTTTCCTACCTGTGTATATTGTCTCCTCCAGGGAGGGTCGTTGGCCTGGGTGGACCCTGGAGTAGTCACGGGGCCCTGACTGAGTGGAGTTGACCCCTGTTGGGCTGCTTACTCTCAGGAAGGCATGTTCATATACCTCGGGCAGTGACCAGGATACCGGAAGCTGATGTACCTAGAGAGTCTCGAGTGTGAGACCCTGAGTGGCAACACGTGGCCTTAGAACCGTGACATCATTTGGGTTGGGTTTTATAGTGCACTGATATGTTAGTTTCTCCTTTCGATTATTCTTGTGGTTTTATGGTTATGATTTCATTATAACATTATGTTTTCACTGCATGCAAGATTTGGAAAACGGAGGGGTAATTTTATTATTAAATTGATTTATAAACTGTTATTTTTGGCCCACTCACCCTTGTTTTACTGACCCCTCCAGACCCTGACACGGAAATAGATGAGGAGGACCCGAAAGAGGAGGCAGAGGTTTAGTTTGTTTAGTTGTGCACCTGTACACCCACTTGTGGGTAGGTTGAGCACCGAATAAATGTACTCTGACTATTGTGCTCACGTGTTGTATTTTACTTTCCCTTGTCTGACAATATCGCTTTAAACACTGTTGTTGTACGTTATCTATCTATTTAAGTAATCGGTTTTTATTTAAGGGTAATTTTGGTATGTTTAGAGTCATTGTTAGATGGGAGCGGGGCACGTCCCCGGGTGGTCCCAGTGGGATTGGGACAGGTCCTGTCATGCCATGCCTTTTAGACTGAAGAACAGCGGGGCAACCAATCCTCGCTTGGTGAACTTCATGTTTGCTAATCAAATCGGGAAAACCATGGAAGTCCATGTGGATGACATGTTGGTCAAAAGAAAAACTGCCAAGATCACGTCACCAACCTCAAGAAAATGTTCCAAGTACTCAAGTAGTACCAAATATGACTCAATCCTGCCAAGTATGTTTTCGGTGTCGGTTTGGCAAGTTCCTCAAATACGTGATCAACCCTAGAGAAATCGAAGCCAACCCCAAGAAGATCAAGGTAATCCTCGACATGCAGGCACCATGCATTCATAACGAAGTTCAGACCCTTAGTGGAAGAGTCGTCGCTCTTACTAGGTTTAACTCCAGGGAGAAGGATAAATGCCTCTCATTCTTCAAGGCCTTGAAAACAACCGGAAAAAATATCAACTGCAACGCTGACTGCAATGCCAAATTCAATGCATTAAATGTGTACATGAGCAAAGCACCCACTCTTGCTCGTATAGAAACCAGAGAGCAGCTCACTGTCTACCTCTCAGCCTCCACCCCCGGAGCCAGTTCCGTCCTCATCAAAACTAAGGAGGGCACATAATTCCCAGTTTATTACGTGAGTAAGGCATTCCAAGATGCGGAGATCAGGTACAACGACTTGGAAAATATGGTCCTTTCCTTGGTCATCACAGCTAGACGGCTCCGGCCATACATCTAGGCCCACCCTATTCTAGTCCTCACCAACAAGCCTCTCAGACGGGTCCTCCAAAAGCTAGATACCTCCGGAAGATTGATAAAGTGGGCAATGGAGCTAAGCGAGTTCGACATTACATTTGCCCCACTTTATGTCGAGAAGGGCTAGGTCGTCGTTGACCTTCGCTTAGAATTCACTTACCACACTTTCTAGTATATGATGTAGGATTAGAGAACAGCCATGCTAACGCTCTAGCCCAGATCGCTTCCTCAATCGAAGACAAGGTTGGTCGCTAAGTCCCAGTCAAACTCTTGGAGACACCAAGCATGAATGAGCGCTTCATCATGGCCATTATAAGTGACCCCTCCTTAATGGGCCCAATCATTTGGTACCTAAAAACTACAAAACTACAAGAGGATTACAACGAGGCCATGCGCATTTAGTGCTCGTCCCCTCGATACACAATTATCCACGACATGTTGTTGGAAACGAGGATTGAACCAGCACCCTCAGTGGGTCCGAACATCCCTCAGTGGGTGTTAGATCCCCAGTGGGTCTCATCACATTAGGTCCATTTTTGGGCTAAACACCATCCAAATCCAAACAGTTAAAACCTTAACGGTACAATACGGTTCGAATTAAAAAAAAAATTGCAACCGTTCCAATCATGGTTTGATTTGAGTTGGTTTTTACTGTTAAGCATAAAATTGTCATTTAATTTATTGACATCAAAATTTCATTTATTTGTATGAATATTTCGTTCGTGCATATAAAGAAATTAAAAATTTCGACGTTTTAAATTGTAATTATGATAGCTTATGTTTAAATTAATTTAAAGAATTAGGTAATGTATGGTATATATATATATATATATGTATATATATATATATATAATGAACACATACATTAACAAATTTGATACCTCTCCCAAATTTTCCCTCGCAATCTATGAGAAATCCTACCCCCGACCGTCTAACAAACCTTGAAACCTCAAACTAGTTCCTGAATACCCTCACTAGTCCAATAAAGACTTATGAAAACTCTACTGAGAGTTCAAAATGATCTTCCCTGTAAGTTGACCAACTGTCTACCATGACAGGACCCGTCCCAAATCACTCGGGATTAACGTGGGACACGCCTGCTCCCGTCTGACACGAAGACTGCTCCCTCGGGATTAAAACCACGAAAACTGTGAGTTGACAAAACAATAATTTCATTAAAGAGCATTTTCACAAGATCATTTATGGCCTTCACTGAAAAGCATGCATGCATTCCAAAACCATTTATCAAAACATTTACAAACCATTGGGCCTTGGCCCAAAAATCGTAAATCAATACATGGGAACTCAGCCCAAATCAAATACACATGGGACTCCGCCCAAATCACATCACGTGGGTCTCAGCCCAAAACCAATCATGTGGGACTCTGCCCAAATCTCATTTCAATGCGTCTCAGGCCAAACCATTTCCAAATCATAAAACACGGGGTCTCTGCCCCAAACCTCTTTTCAAAACATGGAACACGGGGTCTCCGCCCCCAAATCACTTTCTGTAAAACCTCATATGTATAAACATATGTATAACCCATCCACGACACTTCCGAGAAAATGCCTACTCGGGGCACACAACCCCTAGGGAACACATCCCCGATATATGTCACGATTCATCTCTATACAAGTGTGCACACTACTAGGGGTCTCACTCCGAGTCTACTCCAAGGAATTCTCCATCTGGGAGGCTCTATCTTCGGATCTAGTCCGAGCTCTATCTTCGGATCTAGTCAGAGCATCTCTCCGGAATCTGTTCTGGGAGCACATCATAACTTCCACTTCTGGAATGGGATCCATATGGGGATACCCATTCTAGTCTGTGGATCGTGACTCTCCAGGTCGACGTCTAGAAGAGACCAATCAAATCATATGATGGGTTTATAAACATTTTCAAAACACTTTATTTCTCAAAACATATTTCAATTGGGTCTCATACCCAATTCATCTCAATAGGATTCCTCGAATCCGATTCAAATCCACTTTCACAAGCCTCGACCTACATCCACAGTTCAACAGGATCTCATGCCCGAGTTCTCATTTCATAAACCGAACTGGGACTTAAACCCGATTTCACAATCAATAGGGCCTCAAGCCCGATACCACAATAAAGGAGTCTCGAGCCCGATACCATAAATTAACGAGGCTTCGAGCTCGATTTCATTATCAACGGGGCCACAAGCCTGATAGTACCCTCAACAGGGCTTTAACTCCGATATTACAACCAATGGGGCCTCAAACCCAGATTCATAAACCAACGAGGCCCTAGACCCGATCGTGTGACTCAAAGGGGGCCTTCAGCCCGATTTCCAGTCAAATCAAATGGACTCTAAGTCCGAGAGTTCGTAAATAAAATGGGTCTCATGCCCGATATCATATTTCCAAATACAAAATCCAATAATCAATTCATCATTGAAAAACGTGCAAATATGTCGATCCTAAGCTACCACAAACAAATCCACTCATGGCATCACAAAACATGATCTAAAAAAATTATAAAACATTTATGCATGCATCAATTTTGAAAGAAAGGTCCACTCACAGACCGTCCGAAGTCGCGCCTCGATATGCGTGCCATAAGACTCTCCCAGGCCAATAGTCGCCTCCGGGGTTCCCGAACCTGTCCAAATTAATTTAGAGGGTTACTAACTACTTAATTACCCCCTCACTAAAGCCCCGAAATTTTCCAGAATTTTTAACTATTTTTAAACGTGCTACGAAACCTTCGGACAACTCGAACTATATCGAGACGGTGTCTGATAGATTCGAAACCAGTCCCAAAATGTTCGTTACATCGAATAGATAATTTGTCATGTTGGAACCACCCCCAAAAGGTGGCCCACGCATCCACACACACTGCCCATAGGGGTTGCGCGTGGGAGCCATGTGCCACTGTTCAATCTCCTTCTTCTTGTGACTGAACCAGGTCTAGCCGGTTTTCCTGTAAGTTCGGTCCACCTGGACCGGCGTGACCGGTCCGGCCTTGTTTCTCACCCATTTTTCATCCAATCCAATCCCAATCTTCCTATCTAATCCCTAAGAGTTTATTGATGTGAAAGAAACTAAGAAAAACCAAGAAAATCAGACCTGTTCAAATTGAATCCCACAGTCCAACTTTCCCGATCACCCTCCCTCGACGTTCGGCCACCAGCCATCGTCCAAACCTTCCTTAAACTATCCTACAACCCTATTAAACACTATCCAACCAACTAATATAGCCCCTAACGTCCAATTCATAAAGTTGGATTTTGAACGTGAAAACATACCTGCGCGGTTTTGTCGTCCCTCCACCGTCCACAGCGGCTCAGGCCGCTCCCAGCCACGATCCTCAGCCCTTCTCTCACTCTGCCTCACACACAGTCGAATGAGGGAAAAAATATGAATTTGGGTTCAAGGTTTATGGGATGAGATCGAGGGAACCGTGTGCAAAATGAGGAAATGGGATATGCATGTATCAATTTGGGTGGGCAATGGATGGATGACAAGTGTCATTCATCCATTGGGCTTGCCCTCAAATATTTGGGTCCCACATGAGACTAAAGTCTCCTTTTTTCCTCGTAAAATGTGTCGCCATAAATAGTTCCTTGGAACTTCCGTGAACCGTAACTTTCACGTCAAACGTCTGAATTCGACATGCCACCTGTCTTCGAATTGGTATTGACGCGATCTACGTAATGGTTCTTGGCCCTCGGACATCGGAACTCCCAGTCAAAAGTCAACTATTTGCCCCTTTTAACCAATTTACCAAAATACCCCAAAACTTCTTAATGTCATAACTTCTTCCTCGAACGTCGGAATCAGGTGTGCCACCTGTCTATGAACTTGCGACATTCCGAAATACGTCACAGTAATCCACCAAAGTCTATTTGACCGCCTAAACGAAGAGTCAACGTTTCACCCATTCTAAGGGTAAAATCATCATTTCGCCCAATACGTCCGTTAATCCTCGTCTAATCCTCGATTAGCCTCGCTAATCAGTCATTAAGTCTTAATTAATCCCAATAATTCAGGACGAGTCGTTACAATCTCCCCCCTTCAAGAATTTCGTCCTAGAAATTCAAATCGACCCGATTCCACAACCAAATGGTGGAATCCAATCATGTCCCCTCTACTTAGGTATTCTCTTGTACACGTACAAGCCCATCCCAAATTTTGTATTCGTTAATACGCACTGTCACCGGAGCCTCCAAGCTCCAACTCACTCTCAAGAACTACATGTCAGCTCGCACGTCTCACTCGAGACAAAATGTCGACGTCTTGCAGATCTCGCATGTCGTTCCCTCTGATAGGTCGGTTATACTAAGTAGTCGTTAAATTTGCTTTTCAGTCTGCCACTCTAACACATTCCATCCTATAACCATCCATTAAGCTGAATAACGCATTCCCACTAAAGGTTGACACATCCAAGATGGCATCCAGCGCAGCATCCAATCAGACAACATCCTCCAGGTCATGCCATCCCCATGGCACAAATCCTATCTCGCAGGTCATTCTCAAACCTATGTCGCAGGTTTAATCGACCTCGATACTCGCACAAATCAACTCTATGATTTTCCAATACTCAAGGCTGACTTTCCTTAGAGTCCCATCAATCCATACCTTTCTGAAAGCATCGGATACCGATTAAATCCATTACCACTACAGGTCACAACCATCGTGACCAGCCGGTAGATCCCGACTCCACTGCGCTACTCTGATCTCGACTCGCTCTCGAGTCTCATATCGTATCTCACCTCACTCAGCAATCTCCGCAGACACCTAGACTCACCTCGAGTCTCAACTATCGTACCACTCAACTGATCGACACATAGTCGACACCTCACCCATCCTGGCTGACAGGAACCACCCCGATTATCACCCCAATAACCGAGGTAAACCCTGCTCCCGTCTGACAACCCAACACAAAAGACCGAAACGACCTCACGAAAAACTACAAGTTATACTGTCAGACGAAGGAGAATTTAAGAACAACCCAGAGTCAAACGTTATACAGAGCATAGTGCCAAATAAAGTAAAACAAAGATACACACAGAGTACACGCACAATGGTAAAATGAAACCACTCTAGGAAACTCTCGAATATTCTATGCCTCCGACGCTGCCTCAACGTCAACCCCCGTGCTAGCTCCACGACCTGGAGGGCAATTGAAAAAACAGAAAGTGTGAGTGGACCATAAAGCATACAAGTTTCGAAAACCAGTTCATAAATAAATCAAGGTTTGGCCCTCCATTTTGAAAACATGCATGCACAACCCATTTATTAAACACATCCATAAACCACATCGTAATCATCATAAAAACATTTAGAAATCACCAAATAGGCATCATGAAAACATTACGATAAAACATGAATCCAAGTCGTCATTATCCGATCAAACCAGCTGGACCTATCCGAGTCTTTAAACTCCAGAGTCTTTAAACTCAATCCAGGCCTCAATAATCCGAGTCTTTAAACTCCGATTCTTTAAACTCAATAGGCCTACGGGGGAAAATATCAATATAACTGAGTCTTTAAACTCCCGAGTCTTTAAACTCAATCCGGGTCTTTAAACCCAATCCGGGCCCGTCCCCCATCAAACATAAACCGGGTCTTTAAACCCAATAACCAGATCTAGAAAATCCAATCCAAAACCATTTGAAAACCATTTCGAAATCCATATCCAAACCCGAATCCGAAATCACTGGTCTGAAGCCCTTCCGGCGTCCAGAACCGTCATTCTGAACCCAAATCCGGATTCCACGTTTCAACTTTAACACCAAATTCCGCTTTCCGAAATCTGATTCTAAAACCGAAAACCTTGGTCATCGAAATCATGTTCAAAATCCACTTATAATCATTGAAAATCACTTATCATTTGAAATCCCAAAATCATGGCATCATAATCAGAAATCACGCCTTTCTCGTAAAACGTGCTGCAAACCGTAGCTTTCTCGTAAAATGTGCAATAATGTAAAACAGTTATAGCATATTCAAATAACCATGAAATCACATATAACACCATAAAACATGTAATTAAAAACAGTTATGCATGCTCAGTTAGAGAGAAAGGGTCCACTCACAGATACCGGGCACGTCACTCGCGTCCCATACGTTCCGTACGTTCCTCGTCCGCTTCGGGGTTCCTCGATCCTGTCAACAATCACCAAAACACGTCACTAACACGTCCACTAAAGTCCTCCTAACTTCCCATGAAAATCCCCGGGTCCACCATGTAACGAACCGAGACCTTAAACCATCAATCCCGCAGAACTAACTCGAACCGACGTCCGATTAACCCGAAACCTATCCCAAAAGATCCATTACAACGTCTAGACCAAAACCTTAGTTGAACACCTCCCTGGAAAACGCCACACGCCCCCCATGCGCCGCCCAAAGTGGCTGCGCGTGGGCCTCACGTGCCTGCACACAGTCACTGTTCATCGTCTTCCTTGAGACGTGCACTATTCCGGACCGGCGTGGCCTGTTCTCCGCTGTCCGTCCACCATTTTTGTCCTTCTTTCCACCATTCTCTTCGTCCTCTACCCAGTAATCCATTCCCCTCAACCAAACACGACAACACGACCTACACCTCACCTTCCCAACTCGAAACAGAAACCCGTCTAAACCCCTGTTCTTCAATCCGGCCACCCGTGTCACCCCCCACAACGACTTCGATATTAACAGGTTCCTAAGGACCTAAGGAGTCGATTAGGACCTACCAGACACCTTGACTCGTTCTCAAAAGCCACGACTAACCGTTTGAAATTAACGGAAAAACAGAGCATCTAAAAGGATTGGGGAAATTACCTGCGCTCAGGCCGCCGCCTTGAGCTCCATCGTGCCAACACGACTCCTCTAGTCCTCCTCCAAAATCTGGACACCACCACCACCCTCGATTGATCAAGCACGGTAGCTCCACCACCAAACACCTTCTCTGTTTTCCTGAGAACTCACCCCTCACACTCTCAAGTTTTCCTCACACGAGCTGCCCTCCCAACTCACTCACCACTTCTCACTCAACTCTAGTCACTCACTCAGTCACCAGAACACACAAGCACACACGGCCACTCGACCAATTTTCTCTCAATCTCAGTCTCTGTTTCTCCCTTCTTCGAACAAACACGATGCACACACAAATACTTGCACCGTGCACAAGCCTAGAACCCACTACACACACACGTGTCCAAAATCCCCTAGCCCAACTCAAAATATCCCAATCAGCCCTGTACAGTTGGCCTTATCCTATTTGCACAAATCCCAAATGTGCAAAAAGACCAAATTGCCCCTATGAATCAAAATTACCATTTTTCCTTTCGCCGTTCTAGACCCGTATCTCGCCCGTCCAATGTCCGATGAAGGCATGCCGCCTGGCGTTGAACTCAGGATGACGAGATCTACCTAACGGTCCTCGGTCTACGTGTCAAAACCTTGTCACACGAAAAGTCAGCTTTTCCCCCTTTGTTTACCCAATTTACGGTAATGCCTTCAACCTTCCGAACATCATCACTTCCTCCTCAGATGTTGGAATCGGGTGTGCCGCCTGTCTACGGACTCGTGACATCCCGTACTACGTCACGTTTATCGGTCAATGCCCAATTGACCGCCCGAACTCAAAGTCAACAATTTGCCCAAACTAGGGGCAAAATTGTCCTTCTATGCCCAAAGTCCAAAAGTAACCCACTAACATCGATTACTCTCACTAATCCGTCACTAATTACTTTACTAATCCCGACTCCCGGGATGGGTCGTTACACTGGGTGTATTTGGATCCTAGATCGAATACTCGTCTCAGTAGGAAGCACACACAGTCACTAGGGTTCCTCTAGCTCGCACGGCCCTGAGCTCTCGGCTCACCAACTATGCTAAGGGATCATTCAACACGCATACCAATGAATTCTCCTCTACTCCTAGCTTAGCATAACCAGCAAGGAAACTTACTCTGATGAAGACCAGACCTTGGTATACTCGGCTCATGATCGTTACAATCATCTCGGTTATCTCGATCACCCTGATCGTTACCACACGATCAATCTCGTCCACCTCAATATAAATTCACCTCGATCCACTATGGGTCCACTGTGGGTCCAACTACCTTGGACACTTACTCGTCACATCAGTTGACGTTAAACACCATCTTCTCTCTGAATCATTCAAATTTGACCCACAACCTAGGTGTTCGGTTCGTACACCCTCTTTGAACACTTTAGCTGTTATATCACTCCTCGTCGTCCTACCTAGGGACGAATCCAGGATAATGACGTCAAAGTTCATCATATGTCATCCTCCAACACCCAGCACTAGTTACTAAAGAGTCACACTCAGTGACCTCAGAATATCTATCACCAATGCAGTATCAAGTACTCTTCTCATCGTCTCAATCGCAACTTCTCTTGATTCCAAAGTTCTAATCACGTTGGAAACATGCTTCTTTTCCAATTACTGAGCTCACTCATTACATGAGCATTCTGGTGTCCTATAGGAAAACGATTTCCAAGTCCTCAACTCAGGAGGTATAGTCAACCGTAGTCAACCAAAACCAATCCACAATGGATTATCAAGTCCTCAGCTCAACCGAACACCATCCATGCGTCGGTGAATACCGTTTATATAGGTACACTCATTCCGAGTGGACTTCACGTGACTCAAGGTTAAACCTTGTAAACTATTTATGGATGTGCATAAACGGCCTCCAACATTCGCATCTCGTACCTTTAATCAACCTAATCCAACTCTGACTCATGGAATTTGGTCGGAATCCACTGACATCGGTCGGTAGGCTAAACAGATTGCAACGTCTGTCATGATCTGAAGCCAAATCTCTATGTACTACCATATCTGACAAACCGACCCATACGTCATGTGACGTCACTCATGTCATCCATTTATAACTTTTCATCCGAATGCCACTTAGGCATTCCATCCTTTAACATCACCATTCCTGGGCACACACACTCGTGCCTCGAGTCTCGTATCACCAGGGAACTGGTCAGCAAACCAAGTACTCCCCAACAGTCGAGTCCCCGTACTGGAGTTGCAAGAACTCAATCTCTCTCTCCTCGCGGAAGGCACGGGGATAGTACTGGTCTAAGAGTCGGCTCTTGAACTCCTCCTAAGTCACTTCCACCGAGGTAGCGTGGCAAGTGTGCCAACACCCCAAAGTACAACACTTCATCTTGTGATCGTACTCGGTCGTAATCGAGCTAACTCCCGAAACCACTGCTCATACCGTGCATCACTCACGCACCTCCGTATCCTCGTCACGACTAACGAATCTCATCCCCTCAGTTGGCACAGCAACCTGAGTCTGATAAGATTCGATCACGTTCATCGATAGCAGCGTCTGCCACAACCTCGTGCAGACCAACCTCATAAACACTTTGCTATCGAGACTCCAAATCAATGCGGTCAACTCACCGCAGGGACCAATCACTCAACGCAACATCCACCGATCGGTCCACCTCAGGATCCGGTCGAGAAGTATCACACTCCTGGTAACTTGCCCAATCAATCTCCTACTAGGG
The DNA here is from genome assembly GCA_032719365.1 of Prinsepia uniflora. Classification (NCBI taxonomy): domain Eukaryota; kingdom Viridiplantae; phylum Streptophyta; class Magnoliopsida; order Rosales; family Rosaceae; genus Prinsepia; species Prinsepia uniflora. The sequence goes on along the minus strand of CM064874.1, from coordinate 35,242,064 downwards.
TTATCATAAACCCGGCTGCCCGCAGCAACCCAACCATCCTGACTGATCCCTCGCTTTTAACTCCGAAGAGTCGTTGTACTCTGATACTGGTGTCCGAACAACTAATAACTACACTCTGAGGATCTCATCCTCTCGTAACTCAACGGCTCTTAGCCGCTGGTCTCCACAAGAACATGGCCATACTCCGTGCCTAACACTGTGCTTGTGCAGTGTCACACAACAACTATTCTGGGGCATCCTCTGCTGGTCGACATCCTTCAAGGATTCGACACACCGAACCATGGCACCTTATGCTAAATAGGGTCAAACGTTCCTATTCCCCACAATCTCACTTGGGTCAACCATGACCGTAGCTGCTCTCTGCAGCACACTCTCCAATCTGATATGACACGACCGATAACGGTCTAGACTCTCGGGTCGTCACACGGTGTGTACTGGTCCACTGGATCCTACTCACTAGTAACACTACGACTCTAAGCCATTAGATTCCCATGCCAATCGAATCCTCCAACCATTGCACCGAGTTTCATTCCGCACGAGGTGCTTCCTACTCTTACCCTAACTATCAGGTTGATGACGGGCTGTTACGACTGCAGAGACATCACATCCTCCACCTGCATGCACACCAAGAGCAAAACACCCTCTGATACCAACTGGTATCAGAGTACCATGAGTATCCAATGAGCCAACCACACTCTGATACTAACTTGACAGGACCCGTCCCAAATCCCCCGGGATTACCGTGGGATGCCCCTACTCCTGTCTGACATGAAGTGTCAGACCAGGGATAATTCCGACTCTAGCCCTAATCGCGGCATCTAGAGTACGCTAGGATCGTAGGAGGAGGAGTGTGATGTCTCGATCTCTGCTACAGCCCGCATCCGCGACCAACCTGAAGGGCATTAAAACCAAAAAACTGTGAGTGGACAAACAATCATTTCATTAAAAACATTATCACAAGATCATTTATGCCCTTCACTGAAAAGCATGTATGCATTTGAAAACCATTTATCAAAACATTTAAAAAACCATTGGGCCTTGTCCCAAAAACCGTAAATCAATACATGGGAACTCAGCCCAAATCAACTACACATGGGACTCAGCCCAAATCACATCACGTGGGTCTCAGCCCAAAACCAATCATGTGGGACCCTGCCCAAATCTCGTTTCAATGGGTCTCAGCCCAAACCATTTTCAAATCATAGAACACGGGGTCTCTGCCCCAAACCTCTTTTCAAAACATGGAACACAGGGTCTCCGCCCCCAAATCACTTTCCGTAAAACCTCATACGTATAAACATACATATAACCCATCCGCGACACTTCCGAGAAGATGCCAACTCGGGGCACACAGCCCCTAGGGAATACATCCCCGATATATGTCACGATTAATCTCTATACTAGTGTGCACACTACTCGGGGTCTCACTCCGAGTCTATCCCCAGGAATTCTCCATCTGGGAGGCTCTATCTCCGGATCTAGTCCGAGCTCTATCTCCAGATCTAGTCCGAGCATCTCTCCTGAATCAAGTCGGGGACCACATCATAACTTTCACTCCTGGAATGGGCTCCCTATAGGGATACCCATTCTTGTCTGTGGATCGTGACTCTCCAGGTCAACTTCTGGAAGAGACCAATCAAATCATATGGAGGGTTTATATACATTTTCAAAACACTTTCTTTCTCAAAACATATTTCAAATGGGTCTCATTCCCATTGGACGACCATTAATTTCCTGGAATTTTTGACTATTTTTAAACGCACTCTAAAACCTTCGGACAACCCGAACTATATCGAGACGGTGTCTGATTGACTCGAAACCAGTGCCAAAATGTTCGTTACATCAAATAGATGATTTGTCATGTTGGAACCACCCCCAAAAGGTGGCCAATACACCCACGCGCCACTGTTCAATCTCCTTCTTCTTGTGACTGAACCGGGTCCAGCTGGTTTGCCTGTAAGTCCAGTCCGCCTGGACTGGCGTGACCCGTCCGGCCTTGTTTCTCACCCATTTTTCGTCCAATCATTTCCAATACAATCCCAATCTTCATATCTAATCCCTACAAGTCTATTAGTGTGAAAGAAACTAAGAAAAACCATGAAAATCCGACCCGTTCAAATTGAATCCCACGGTCCAACTTTCCTGATCACCCTCCCTCGACGTCCGGCCACCAGCCACCGTCCAAACCTTCTCTAAACCATCCTACAACCTTATTAAACACTATCCAACCAACTAATACATCCCCTAACGTCCAAATCATAAAGTTGGATTTTGAACGTGAAAACATACCTGCGCGGTTTTGTCGTCCCTCCGTCGTCCACGGAGGCTCAGGTCGCTCCTAGCCACCATCCTCTGTCCTTCACTCTGCCCTCGCACACAGTCGAATGGGGAAAGAAATATGGATTTGGGTTCAACGTTTTTGGGATGGGATCGGGGTAACCGTGTTCAAAATGAGGAAATGGGATATGCATGTATTAATTTGGGTGGGTAATGGATGGATGACAAGTGTCATTCATCCATTGGGCTTGTGATAGGTCCTCAAATAAGCATTATTTTATATTATTTTATACCCTTTATACTTGACTTTTAATATTAAAATAATAAATAATTAGATAAAATAATTTATTTTGTGATATTTTTGTTTAAATAAATAAAGCTTGCTATTTGGAGCGTTTTGGCGAAAGAATCATTCCGATTGGAATTATAACGAAGAAATTATGGACGAATTTTGGTGAAATATTACTAATTAATTGTTTAATTAAATTTTGCAAACCCAAAATCTTATCTAGCCCATTTTTCTGCCCAGCCCAATTTAATTGCAGCAGCCCAGCAGAATTGTTGCAACCCATTTGATGAAGTCCAGCCCGTACGGCCCAATTACAAGCCCAGCAGCTCACATGCACAGCCCAAGCCCGTGATCCATCTGTTTCCAGCCTCAAAAAAGTTTGGTGCGCTCCTGCCGACTCGTAATGCTCCAGTTCGGCGCGCGTGTCCCGAAGGGCGCCTCCACCTTCGGCGCGCGTGCGCTGAATTTCTTTTCTCCTTTTCAGCTGCTCCTCACCAACTCCACCTGCCCTCTGCCAGTAGCCACCTACCGATTTCAGAGTGTCTTTTTCAGTAGCAACCTGCCAAGCCATGCCCTGCATCAAACCTGCTCCCATTTTCTGCATTTTCTGCCTTTTTCCATCCACAAATCAATTCCAAACCATCCCTAAAATCATCATTAGCCATCATTGTTCATCATTTATTTTTGTACTGTTTTATTACTATTTTTATATTTTATTTTGTATTTGATTTTTAGTTCTTTGTGGCCTCCCTCTATAAATAGGGAGGCATTTCACTTGTAAAAGGAGTCCCCATTTTGAGTAGTTTTTAATCCTAGTTTAGTTCATGTTACTCTCCTCTCTTAATTCTTCTTTTTCTATTTTTAGATTTATTTTGGGACCTTTTTAACTTCTTATAGATTTTCTTATTAATTAGTTTCCTTTTAATTCTTGTTCTTAATTTATGTTATTTTCATATTAATTCTTAATTTCATTTCTTCTTTACTTTGTTCTTGTCATTTTTCTTTGAGATCTCTTAAATACATTTTTATGTTTTCCTTAAGAAATACCTAGGCCAAGTATTTCCGAAATAATTCTAGAATTTAAGTCCTCATTCTTATGTTTTATCTTCCATCTTCATAAGGTTCTAGCCGCTGTTCGGTGTTCCTTATGAATAACATTCCATTGTTTCCATCCACTTTTCGGAATCACAAGCTTGTTCTTGGATTCCGAAAGTGTAACTTTCTTCCCTTTACTTAAATTCTTGTTATTATTTCGGTTTACTTATAATTCAATATATGTGTTGATATTTTCTTTCTAATATTTGTAAATGTGAATACAATCTCCATGTGTTTTACTTGTTGAATTTCATCTACTTCATATGTTTTAGTGCTTAACCTTCAATTTAACGCTAAGTGTTTATGACCGCTGTTCGGTGCACTTAAAATAGGGTTGAAGAGATTTAAATGTTTGACACGCATTGAAATCAATAACATAAGGTAAATCGTATTATAAGTATTTATGACCGATGTTCGGTGCATTTGTAATATTGAAAAAAGTATGCATGTATTTGAGATGATTAAGGTAGGATTTCGTGATTGGTTCAATATGAGCATGATGTTAGAGTGTTGGTAAAAATATGTGTTTGAAGAAAGTTCACTTGGACAAAAGTTCAAGTAGAAGTAGAATTAAGCTCTTAATTGTTTTTACTTATTTACTTTATTTTATAATTACAATCCTTCAAACCCCCCATTTAATTCTTTATTCTTTTATTCTTTATTTCATTATTTCATTAATTCTTTTATTCTTTAATTTATTTATTCTTTAATTTATTTATTCTTTAATTATTTATTATTTAATTATTTAATCACTTAATTATTTAATTATTTAATTATTTAATTCATTATTCTTTGATTATTCATTATTCTTTTTAACTAACATATCATTAATGTTCCCTAATTTCCCCAGTTAAGAACGATCCCTATTTACCAATACTACAACTACACAAAAAGGGTTTAAATTGCATAACACCTGAATTAAGTGTTTAATTTAGTGCGTAGTTTGAGCTTTATAAACCTGCCCTCAAATATCTGGGTCCCACATGAGACAATGTTCTGCTTTTTGCCTTGTAAAATGTGCCACTGTAAATTGTTTCTCGGAACTTCCGTGAACCGTAACTTTCCCGTTGAACGTCCGAATTCGACGTGCCGCCTGTCTATGGATTCGTATCGATGCGATCTACGCTACGGTCCTTGGCTCTTGGCCATCGGACCTCTCGATAAAAAGTCAACTGTTTGCCCATTTTCAACTAATTTACAAAAATACCCTCGAACTTCCGAACGTCATAACTTCTTCATCGAACGTCGGAATAGGGCGTGCCACCTGTCTATGAACTTGTGAAGTTTCGAACTACGTCACAGTCATCGGTTAAAGTCCATTTGACCGCCGGAACAAAGAGTCAACATTTCGCCCATTCCATGGGCGAAATCGTCATTTCGCCCTGAACGTCCGTTAATTCTCGTCTAATCCCCGATTATCCTTGCTAATCCGTCGTTAAGTCTTAATTATTCCCGATAATTCGAGGCGGGTCGTTACATACCACATGTCATATGAAGGATTTAATTACTACACCAATAATTGAACCAGTGCAGACAAATACAACTGCAAGTGGACAATAGAACTAAATAAAAAAAAAACGTAGTCTCGAAATTAAAATAATAATGCTAATCCATATATTCATAATCGTGGTAAAATATATTGTAATGACCCCAAAAATTTGAGAAAATAAAAATGACCATTCTGCCCCTAAAGGTAAAAGAGTTGAGTTTTTAACTTGGATACCGGTTGGATGTTCTGTGAAGACCGTTACGAAGGTCTCGGGCTCCTGAGTTGATGGTCATGCGGTATGTCAAAATTGTAGATTGAAAAGTTTCGATACATGTCAAATTGAGTATGGGTATTTTGGTAATTTTGGGCATAGGGTTATTTTGATAATTTTAAAAGAAAGGCCTAGGAATTTCTAGAATTCTCTTCATTTTTCCCTCCCTTATCTTCTTCTCCCACTGACCTAAACTTGTACCACTATATATGTGGGTGTGTTTATTGTAAAGAGAGAATTTGGTGGGTTGGAGACAAATAGGAAGAAAACCATGGGCAACTAACCCGTGAGGGAGAATTAGTCAGGGGGAAAGAAAGGGAAGGAAGGGGGAAAAGAAAAAGAAGAGAGAAAGAAAGGAAGAGTGGAGAGGAAAAAAGTAGGAGGAAACCCCCACAACCCAAAACCTGTGTAGCTCAAAAAAAAAAGAGGGACTCGTGGAACATTAGATGGTTTCAGGTACATTCAGTGTGAAATTGAGGATTCCAAGGTGATGTATGAGTTCCTACGATCACTGGAAGTCTTGAAAACCAGGATTAGAACATTGGAAACACCAGAACAAGGAGCTCAACGGTTGGCCGAAATTGTGAAGGATCATATAGTAAAATCAGGTTGTGTTTCTCCATTTCGAGACCGTAGAGACGTTTCTGGGTTCGAGGATAATCAAATTGACTATCTGAATGCCAAAACTGGATGAAAGAAGGCCGAGTTCTGTCCGAATTGGGTTTGCGGGTTAGTGACCCGAGTTACAGAAACCAGGTCAACTTGGTTCCAAGGTTGAAAGTGACTGATGCTAGCACATGAGGCCCATGCGCAAAGGAAAGAGGCAGCATGTGAAGGTGCGTTCGGTTTTATCTGAGGATACGTTCAACACGGTTTTTATAGTACTCTTTGATATGAATCTAATGGTATACATTTTAAGATAATTGGATGTCGTTTGGGTATATTTCTGGATATTTGACATAATATGTTATATTTAAATTAAAATTAACACTACAAAATTGGGGTACTAACAACTTAAAGCTAACCTTGGTAATGATGATTCTTAGATGATGAGTTATCTGAATAGAAAGGTTATGGAAGGAATGAGGTCCTGGTTTGATGAGAAATGATGTTTTAAAGAGATTTTCTTTTTCTTAAAGATTGGTTATGCATAGCATTATATATGATGAATGTATAATGTATGATGTATGATGTATGATGATCATGGGGTTGGGTGAATGATTATACCAATATAATAGTATGATGTCATGTGTGATGTTATGTTATGATAAGATGATATGCTATGGTAATAAGGCATGATGATGATGTGACATGACATGATGAGGGCATGATGTTAATGGTGATGTTATGATGAATAAATTTGTCTAGAATTGTTATGTATAATTCAAATAATTATTTAGTGAACTAATATTCGGGAGAAGTCTAATGGTAGTTTTCACTGCTTGACGGGGTTAGTGGGTCAGACGTGGACAGTAATCCCGCTAGGGATAAATTTTGTTTGGTTAACGAATAAAATGAGAACAAGAACAAAAATAGAAAAATCTCTTATGTGAAAAAAGATGTCAGACGGGAGCTGAATTGGCTCGACTTCGAAAGTAAATTTAGGGATGGGTCCTGTCACATATTTACAGTAAGACCCTCCATACAAATATATATATATATATATATATATATATGTTCAAATTAAACTAGAGTATTGCCCAATTATGTAGGTGGAACCTTCACCATATCCAACTGTACCTGCTGCTATAAAAACTCAGCCAAAGTTGATGTCCCAGGCTGTAGCCCCACATCTTGGTTGTAGCCATTATCTCCTAGCTGTAACTCGATGTCTTCCCACATTCTCAGTCATAACTTAATATCTTGGCACATCTTGAGTCGTAACTCGATATCCCAGCTTATCATGAGCCATAGCTAAATATCATGACTCATCCTAAGCCATAACACAATAACTCAGCCATAACTGACATCCCCGAGTCGTAGCTTAAGATCTGGGCCCGATGGTATGCCCCTTTAACCACTGCCAAAAATGCCTAAAGGAAATAGCTAGAAACTGAGAGGTCCAACCTAGGGAAATACTATCCGCATGAAAAAAAATACCTTAACATCGTGTGGGCACATGATCGAAAATACCACAAGATTATGCTTTAGAAATGAATACACATTACCGAAAAATACCTCAAGATCATTCGAATACATGAATAATAATATCTCAAAGTCATACAAAATACCTCAAGATCATGTGTCAAAATACACGCATGATTAAAAATATCTCAAGATCATGCAGTCACAGGACCAATAATACCTCGAGATTATGTGTCGAAAATATACAATTTGATATGTCTTAACTTTCAGCACGTGCAATCTGTTATGAGAATTATTGATCTTTTTTTAGGAATAATAGTAAATGGCAATCTACATTCCTAGCAGATTGCATTCCTAATCAGACCTATGCAATCTACATAACAATGCAAAGTTTATGAAATTAATGTTTATAAAATTATGATACTACAATACTATTCATTGCAAAGTTGCATACACTTTGCACAGACAAAATTTCAAATTTTGATTTTCAATACATATCTTTATCTGTCTATATTATTCATCCATGAGTCATGATGTGTGTTTTGATTTAAATAATTGCAGGGTGAGGATTCAAAGTCAGTGAGTGTGGATCTTGAGCACCCTCATCTTATTGGAGATGAGTGGTGCTTATTTCTGTACTGATTGTTTTATAGGTACCTTCCACTTACTAAGTTTTGATTTTTTTCCCTTTTTTTTTTGAACTTAAGAATTTGTTTCTTACATTAATTGTCAGGGCATGTTTGTGTCAATGAATCAATTAACTTCAAAAATTTCCTACGAGCTTTGAAGTTAATTATCAATGGCGATGTTAAGAATGTAGTAGTATTGAAGGAAATTGTGTTAAACTAAAAATCTTAGACATGCAGACAACTCTATTTCTTGAAGTAGCATTTATTATTACATAATCGAAGATCAAATGAACTAATTAAGAGTCTTAACAATTTCCTTAAATTGCTATTGTTTTCATTGCATCTTTGTATTAAAATGGAAATCGTTCCGGTGTATAGTCTTCAAGCTTTCAAACTGAAAAAAAAAAAAAATTACGTTCGTGTTTGCAATATGTGGTGACCAAGACATTCGGGACTACATGAAAAATACGGTGATTTGCATTGTATGTTGGTTGATGAGAAGGTAAAAAATTATATAATTTTCATACATTTACTGTCACACAAAATTTAGTATATATCCTCTATGTTAATTATTGTGGTTATGAATTCTCACATTTAGTATCATTTTTTACAACAATCTTAATGAATCTATTAACTACTCTTTTCACTCACATTAAGCATATTATTATATATTTATATATACTAAAATTCAGTCACTTTTTTCATTATTCATCAATATTGTTATGATCATTTTGCCTTTTTTTCCTCTTTTTTTTTTTCATTGTTAGAAGATTTAAATGTTTTTGCCCTTGCTTCACAGATGTTACGACACCGCTTCATTAGCTATTTCACGCTTCTTCTTCTTCGAGAAAGAGTCAGTAGGTTCTCTACATCTCCATCAACAAATCTCCCATCATTCGTCCCTGAGATTTCATCCAGCTATCATCAATCCCAATGTTATCTGGTTTGCGGGTCGGTTCGGTACGAAAAATTGGTCAACTGTAAAGCAAGGGCAACTTCTACAAACTGACTTTTCCCTTACTACATTGTGTCCCCTACGCTTTACGTTTAAAAGGGAAGAACATGCATATATAAATGCAGAATCGTAGAATAAGGTGACCAAAGTATATATAACGAATTGCAGTGAACCTGCAGTTGTAGAATATATATGATATACTAACATAAGGAAATTAATTACAAGCAGCAAAGTGTACATAATGTCTTTCTTGAGCAATGAGTTGAATTGCAAAAGTCTGAAAATATAATTGCTAGCAGCGAATTATTACGCAGACCATGCAGCTAGGTAGGATTTATCTGGAAGGCTGCATACAAACTTCCTCAATTACTATTAGTGTAATTTTGAATATCTTTGTATCCATCACCAATTTCAAATTTTTCTTTGAACATTTGCAAATACAGTGGCCACATTTCTAATCCATTGGCAATGTGAATAGTAAAGTCCATGTCAGTTAAAAGCCCTTTGTTACTCATGGTTTGCTTTTAGCCCCATTATCATGTTCAATATTATCATATAAATTATCAAATTTCAAATTTATAAACAGTGGATTAGTGATTTTTTGCTCAATATGTAAATTCATTATTCATTGTCTATTTTAGTGTTGTATTCTTGATTCTTTTTGTTCAAATTCTGAGTTTAGTTTTCAAATGCAGAGATTACTATTCAATTAACAAAGTGCGAAACTGTTTTCTTCTTTACCATCACTACACCCAAAAAGGCTTTTTAGGGCGCGCAATGTGCGCCTTAAAAGGGTTTTTAGGGCGCACAAACGCACGCCTTAAAATGTCATGCCGTAAAAAGCCTTCACTATTCGAGGCATACACTGCGGGCCTTAAATACTGATATTTAAGGTGCGCAATGTGCGCCTTAAAAGAGTTTTTAGGGTGCACGAATGCACGCCTTAAAAGATCATGCCATGAAAAGCCCTCACTATTCGAGACATACAATGTGCGCCTTAAATACTGATATTTAAGACGCACAATGTGCGTATTAAAAGTATTTTTAGGGCGCTCAAATGCACGCCTAAAAAGTCATGCTGTAAAAGTCCTTTTCTATTCACTTATTAATTTATATAGATTTCCATTGATACCAATGCTACTACATTGTATAGTATTTTCAACCTAAAAAAAATTAAATAATCAATTTACAAGTATACCAAATGTATGAAAGAAAACTTTATTGATTGATAATAATTCAATAGAGAAGTAACAAATTAAGGTCTTTGAATAAAGCACAAAAAAATAAAACCAACCATTATCAAATTTCTTTTGAATCCTAATGAATATAATCCCTAAACAAAAACTACGTCTAACACCTCCTATTTCTTCAAAGTAATACAAAAATATCTTCAAACACAAAACTTCGAGCTGAAAAATCTTTCGCTCCTCTTTCACAATGCCTATTTTAGCCTTGGCCAGAACATTATTGCCTAGGAAACACAATTGAGTAGAATAAGCCCTTCGATACATTCATGGAGCAAGAATTTTTGTATTACTTGGTAATTCAGGTTAGGTCCAACCCTTTTCCAACACTAGTTTTATATAAGAAAAATTCGGCAATACTAATTTTATCTCAAAGAACTCAATAGTATTATAAATTAAACCAATCACTCATAGATTATATTCATTTATTCTAAATTTCCAATATAAGATGGTCACACTGCATACCTTGTTAGCCAGAGCAGAGCATTTGTGCAACTGGAGTATAATCTCTGCAATGTGAGGAAGAACACGAAATACCATTGAAAACATGGAATACTAAATAGAAATTGTATCATATGTGATCAAGTTCGAATTGTAGCTTTTAAACTGAACATTAGTGCTTAAACTGTATTAGATTGTAGCAGATGTGATCAAGTTCGAATTGTAGCATTTAAGTTTATACTACAGCTGTTTTATGTTCCCTATTATAAATACAGTTGAGTTTATATTACAACTTTTTGTTGTTCCTTATTATACATACAGTTGCAAGCAACAAAAATAATATAAACCCAAATGTCACAATTCTCTGACATATTTATATAAAGTTTTGTAAAGTGTAAGCATGCAGAGGACACGCAAAAAATCTAACATGGATAAGTACAGACTACAAGAGATCTTGTAATGATAAAGCAGAAGCACCAATATGAAACATGTAAGACCCGTGTCCTGGAGGGAACGGTGAACAATCCCACATTCTTGCGAGGGGGAATGGACTGGGAGAGGATGGTAGTGTGCCTTAAAGGTGTAGACACACACGTATCTAGCACTAGACTTTTTGGGAGCTCAAGTGGCTTTGAGGGGGATTGGAACCCCGAAGTTAAACAAGATGAGGCTGAGGCAATTTCATGAGGGGTGACCCCCTGGGAAGTTGCACCATGAGCTCCCGAAAACAAAACCGTGAGGGCGAGGCCCAAAACGGACAATATGGTGATAGATGAGTCGGGTCCTGACTGAGGAGGGTCGGATATTGACAAAATAGTTTAGAAGTCTTTAAGCAGATGCACCAATTAGAGGCATTACCAAGAAAACTACGATTCTCAAGAAGATATATATAAGAAATATGCAGAGAAAAGAGTCAAACTCTTCTTTTTGCAATAGTACAAATTCTGCTTCTCCCTTTTGTAGTATAATATCTTGCTTCTCCATCATTGTTTTGAGCCTAGAAGAAAAAAAATCTGCAAACACAGAATGTACAAGAAGTAGCTAGATGGGTGTCAGTTCTCTTCGTCATTCAGCCTTATTTTTCTTGTTTCTTCTCTTTAGTTCAGGTAATTTGAGTTGTTTTGTAGAGGAATCTGTTCTTTCTTGGTTATGTGTCTCTATCTTCTTCTTTGTTTCAACAAGAGCATTCTAACCATCAACCCGGATTTTATCATTTTTCCTACATCAAGTAACTTGATCATCTTAAGTAACTTGATCATCTTAAGTAACTTGAAAATGAGAAGAAAAGAAGAAGAAAATTCACACATGCATCACGAACATCAAACACTCAAATTTGATGGTAAATAGATAATGATTTTTTCTTAACAATTTTTCAGGTTTGTTTTGTCTTTTACTTCAACTTGTAAGGATACAGCATCATGATTTCCTATCATACAATCATTGCAATATCTTTCCATTATTTCAAATGAGAAGTAAAAGAACTTATCGTGCTTTTCGTTTCTTCAGGTTCAAGTGTTCCAAAGAATCCTCCATTGGAAGCAACCTGGCGAAGCAAAACACAATTGAATTAAGAAAGCCATATGTTTTTCTCATCTTCTGTGTACACTACCCAGCATGATACGATTCATGTCGTCAATCCAAGTCCTACTGCAGGAACTCCCACACCTACCTACACCATATCCCCACCAACACCAACCACAACAGATCCATTCTCAACCCCAATCCCACACCATGATGTCAATGTGCTATAACTTACTCTATCAACCACAACATCATACTCTATTGAAAAAATTACGCCAAATCGATTTGACCTACGCCAACCCTAAATCCCCAAATCGAATAATTAACATTTATTGATAACCAATTTCAGGACCCTACACCAAATCGATTCGTCAAAACCCACAAACCCAACCCTAGCTTTTCAAAATTAAACTAATATTATCAATTCAATCAACTCATATACAACTACAAGCTGAGCGAAGTTCCAAATGTTTATTTCCATAAGAAATTTAAGAAGCTCCAAATTTGAGTTTTCTTTGTTTGTTTTTTCTTCAGTTTTCTCTGCGACCAAAGACAAAAAGAATCACCAATACCTGGACTATATGAGATTGAATGCTCATGACTCGACCGGCCTCGAAAGCCAGAACCAATGAAAGGATCGGAGAAGCCATTATCAAATCTCTCGAGGCTCGCGAGCTTCAATTTGAAACACAGTTTATTAAAATACATCTTCACCCAAGCATCAGCCCACAACAATTTCCATCCCTAGGCACAAGCCCAAAACATTTACCTCTCGGGCACAGGCGAAATCCCTATTTTCCAAAAACCACCCATAAATCCATAAATCATATGCACAATAATAACCATGCCAAATCATGTGGTAAAGCCAGTAAAACCATATAATTATGCATGCATCATATTTATGAAATCAAATGTCCGCTCATAGTACCACCACTCGCCCGAACCACGAGCCGTATGCCAAACCGAAGCCTCCGGAATGTCCTGGCCTATCAAAGCCACACCCATGGGTCACTAACAATCTATAAAAGTCTATACAAGAAACCTCCAAAAACCCGGGAACTGAAAGCATGTTCCGAATACTCGAGGAGAAAAACCTCCAAAACACCAAACAAACGACCTCCGATCGACCTAAAACCACCACCATTGGGTTTAGGATGTCGATCATTTCGAACAAGATTGGTTTTCACCTCGAAATTCGAGCCCACGCGCCCACACGTGTGGGTCAATATTTCACCCACATGCGGTCAATGCTAGGATCACTACCGATGTCAACTGCTATCGTCAGCCCTAGCTGATGTGTTATGACATCTGACAACTTCTGAAAACCTGCCACATGGCACCACCTGACAGATGTCACTTTTCACCACCTCACACGTGCCACACGTCACCACCTGACATGTGACACATGTCACCATTTGACACGTGCCATGTGTCACCTGCTAACGTCACCTCTAACAGACCTCTAACAACTCGCCACATGGCACCAACCAGCCTCTGCCACGTGGCCTAATGTGATGACATCACATGTCACATAATCATCATCCTCCAACCAAGTTGACCTGCGACCCTATAATGGGTCATTTGACCCGAATGCCAAACCTGACTCTATCTCACCTATTTCTAATCCTTTCTTCGCCATTCTTTCACCACTAGATGTGTCTCCTACCCAGAAATCAATTTATGGGTTGAAAACACGAAGAACATACCTGGAAAGCCTCCAGCCAAGCTCAACTCTCACGGCCTAACTTTGAGATTGTCCCCGGGTTAGTCCACGCATCCGTTTTCCTTCGTTTTTGTCCTTGCAAACTCGCTTAAGAGCAAAGAACATAACCCTGGCCTCAGTTGTCATTCCCAATGCCTCAAACTATAAACACTATTTTACGGTCCACAGGTTTACCTTTTCTCTAGGTTTCTAATCAGCCACCATGGCTCTATCTCTCACCACCGTCTCTCTCAGCCTCTCTCTCTCTCTCTCTCTCTCTCTCTCTCTCTCTCTCTCTCTCTCTCTCTCTCTCTCTGTTTTCCCTCAAAGGTAGAATAAGATGAATACGACAAATATAGGAATGGGTTAGGATAGTTCAAGTGTATTTGAAATGAAGAGAGGGAGAGGGATATAGATCCATGAATGTGGGGATACCAATGAGGTGAGTGACACTTTTCACTCATCCTATGATCCAGACTAGGATATTTTATGGCCCACTAATAAACAATTAAAGTCAACTCTTTCGATAATCGTGCAACAATAAAATTTCCTAAAACGATCCCTGACCTCGTAAAATCACCGTACGACGTCCAAATTCATCGTGATGTCTGTCTACGTAATCGCAATCTCGTGATGCACGTAACAGACCTTGATAAATATGCAAATAATCTCCCGGGTCAAAAGTCAATATTTTCCCGTCTAAGGAAAAAATCGTCATTTCGCCTCAACTAATCTCGATAATCTCCCGATAATCCAAAAATTATGGGTCGGGTCATTACAAATATAATCTTGTAATTCACATCAATTCCAAAATCAAGCTCAGAATCTAAAATATCTAATATACTAAATATACGAGTTCCTTGTAACACGTGCCTCAAACATTTTTTATAAAATCTTCGAGAAATCATCAATATTGAGAAAATATACTTTACAACTCGTATAAGACATTTCTGATCAAAATCATAATCCAAAACCAAATTATGAAATTTGAATCAATAGCAAAACCCGGGCCTAAGCCCACTTCACAAAAGGTAGTCGAAACCTCGTAAAACGAGCTATTAAAATATCTCGTAAAATCATATCCAAACTCCAATATCACAAATTTACATGTCATAATCACATCCAAATCAAATCCACAATCGAAGTGATATCCGAAAACATAACTTACGAAAAATCTCGTAAAATGTGTGATAAAATAATAAATAAATATTCAAAAAATTACCGAAAATCCGATATAATTTCCAATTACTCATTTATCATCAAAACACAGAGAAAAACATTTTAACAACTTAATAGGCATACATATAATAATAATAATAATAAAATAAACATCCACTCACACGTACCTTTTACGCAATCGAACCAAACTACATGCTTTTTCGTAAAATTCGAGGACGTTAATTCGTGTAACAAATCACCTCGAAGACTCACTAACCACCCTAATTAACTTTTACGAGAATCCCATAATTTTTTTGGGATTTTTAAATGAATTAAAATGAACCCTAAACTTTCGGACAATTAAAATTGTCCCCAGATGATGTCTGATCGCCTCGAAAATTGTACTATTGGGCTCGTATGATTGAATACTATAACTTTGCTATTCACTACACCTTCAAATAACCCAACAAGTACCCACACGCACCCAAGGAATTCCCTATGCGTGGGCTTCACGTCGGGGGGTGCTGTTCATCACCCTCAACCTCTTACTAGACTCGGTTCTCTACAACGAGGTCGTCCAACCCACTGGTTCAACCCACTTCAAAACCATCCATTTCTCAACCATTTCTTGAATTTTAAATGTCTAAATTCACCCAAAAGTTCAACTTCCATCCTAGAGCTTTCCATTTGTTCTACCTTTCTGTTTTTAAGCCCAGCTCAATCGCAAAGATCCCAAAAGGATGCTAGAGTCCTCGTTGTCTAGTTACCAGCCCTCAACTTGAAAATCAAAATTATGAACACTTCGAAGAAATTCTAGGGTCACGGTTTCTTGGCCCAAACTCCCCCTTAACATCTGCTTTATGCTATCCCAGATACTCGTCATCTTCATCATCATTTTTCTCTTCCCAGACCCGCCTTTGCTCCTATATCTTCCTAGTTCATATTCTTTCTCATGGGAAAACTATTTTCATGACTTTTTCATGGTTCGACCCTAAGCCACAAACTCTCAAAGTTACCCACACAACTAGATTAATAGAGCTTAGGTCGGTGGGGCAGAGAATTCCAGCTCTTTCCAGAGCTTGACACGTGGCAAACTTCAATTGGTCATGATTGAAAAATAACCAAAATGCCTTTGGTGGCCAAATTACCAAAATACCCTTAAGGATTCCTGCCCCGAAATAACTTCAAACTATCTCCAATTTTAGGCATGCGGCTTGTCTACGAACTCAAGATTCTGATACCTTTATAACGATTTGCACGAAATTCCCAATAGACGTCCCTATCAAAAAGTTAACATTTTGACTTTGCCAAGGGCAAAATTGTCTTTTTACCTACTTTCACCAACATTACTTTGCTCACAGATCTGAGTCCTTACAATATATCCTAATTTATATTCTAAAAAGCCCAACCCTAAGCCATTTAGCCTAATCCAAAATGTCCAACCTTAAACCCCAAACGATGTCAAAATCACAACTCTCTAGCCAACAATCACATATTATGAACCCACGTCCAGCCATTTTCAAAAGGTTCAGATTTTCCAAACCCACCAGCGATATTATAAAGCATAACTAACTAAGCTCCAAAAAAATTTATAAAGTTCAAATTGTCTAATTAGAAGAAAAAGGAAAATTAATTTTTATACGAAACATGCACTCTGTTTTATTTTCATTTATATGCTCTCTTAGTTTACATAAGGGAATTAGGGTAAGGATGATAATGGGGTACTTGACGAATTTTCTAATTGGATTACGACATTGGTATATGTAATAAGGAATCTTTGGGTTGTGAATCCAACCCAGATTAGCATAAATATATCCCATCTGCAAAAGGGGAGGATTTTAACTTAGAGTTGAACAAATATGCTCCAACATATTCGTTACCATCACCACCTTGGCCTAAAATCTGTCAAATATCTACGAAATATTAATTAGAGGCACTATTGTTCTTATTATTTGGGATATTGTAGCATATATATATACAGGTCAGTGACTTCCACTACCTTCATTTCATGGCGTTCTCTTACATATGCATGAGGCTTTTTCTTATCACGTTGTATTATGTGCTACACAAATATATCCTTTTATTTGGGTTATTTGGCCAAATTCACATGTACGAAGAATTTTTTTTATTATCTTACGTGACGAAGGTAGGAATCTCAAACGTTGTTCTGTGTAAGAATCTCAAATGTATGTATGTTGTGCTATATGCAATTTTTAACATATATCATGTTCGAGCTATACTATGGAAGAAACTCTTTCGTAGAAAAAGTAAGAATGTATTCGTTTCACATAGAATAAAATAATATAACAACAATTTCCGTTCTAGAGAAAGCTTCTCTTTCTCTCAAGATTTCTCACGCTTCCTCTTGCTCCGCCCTCAGATGGCAGTTGTTGACTTTAATTAGGTTTAAGATTCAGTAGAATGTTAATCTAGCGTTCACTGCATTTTGCTCGACATTTCAATGCTCAATTCTTGCTTTCTGTTTGTGCTCCCACTCACCAAACTCCATACGTCACTTTATTCCGAATCAAATCGTCTCATCCATCAACACTTCTCTTTTGCATTGGGCTTGGATTTTTTCTTATTCAGTACGTTCAACCTTCACTTTTAAGAATTGTTATAGTTGGACTTCTATAATTTTTCATTGAAATTTGGATATATATATATATACACACATATATATATATATATATAGGAGAGTACAAATTTACAAGCACTAGGAAAAAAAATACCTTTGGAGGCAAACATTATTTGTCGCAAAAAGCCAAAATTTGCCGCTAAAGTCTTCCGAGGCGAAAATATTTTGAGCTTTGTCAGTAAAACCTCGCCAGCAAAGATACGTCATGACAAATTTTCAACAATTTCCGCCTAAGAAGTTCTTTCGCGAAAAACCTTTCGCGGCAAATTAATTGTCTGCATACGACTCCGCGGCGAAACCTAATTCGCCAGGAAAGAAAATCTCTCCTGGAAAATGGATTTGTCGCCTTAACTATTATATCCTGGCAAAACATATTTGCCACCATAGCACATCTATCATGACTAATATATTTGTCACGATAGGACATCCATGAACAAGTACGTAGAAGCCCTATACTGGCAAACATCTTTGTTGCGATAGGTGCTTTGTCACGACAAATCTCATTTGCCACGATAAAGGATCTAAAGCGATAAATTATGTTAGTCACGATAAAGGTTCTATGACACCAAATTCTACTTGTCGCAATAGATGCTTTATCATGGAAAAATAGATTTTTCACAAGAGATGCTCTATTTTGGCAAACATCTTTGTCTTCTAAGGCTTATCTCATAACGAAAATATGTGCATCAACTATTATAAGGATTTCGACTTTTAAATGCAACAATTGTAACGACCCGTCCCAAATTATCGGGATTAATTAAGAATTAATGATGGATTAGTGAGGCTAATCGAGGATTATCGGACGTCCAGGGCGAAATTACGATTTTGCCCTTGGACGAGGCGCAAAGTTGACTTTTGACCCGGGAGGTCCGATGGCCGAGGGCCGAGGACCGTTACGTAGATCGTGTCGATACAAATCCGTAGACAGGCGGCACATCGAAATCGGACGTTCGAAGGGGAAGTTACGGTTCACGGAATTTTCGAGGAACTATTTATAGTGGCACATTTTACGAGGCAAGTGGACCTTTGTCCTTTATTGTGGGGCCCAGATATTTTTGTGCTGGCCAAGGGAGTGTCACTCATCCATTGCCCATTGTGATTGCATACATGCATTCCCCTTGCCCGTGTTCGTCCAAACCAAACCCGAAACCCCCATTTTGTACAAACCTACACTCACAACCCTTTAAACCTAATCCAATGTTGGTGGCACATGAAGGAAACATAGAGAGGAGACTGAGACGATGAAGACGGTGGAAGGATCGCGGGCTGTCGTGGACGGTGGCCGGGAAACCAAAAACAGGGTAAGGTTTGGTTTGAAAATTGAATATGCGTTTATAGGAGTTTTTTTATTGGTTCTAAGGATTAGGATGACTATCTCGTGATCATATGAGCTGAGGAGGATGGTTTTGGATGGAGGACAACGACGGAGTGGCCCAAACGGACGGCTGAAAAAATGGCCGTATGTTCTTCGATTAAGGAGGTAATTTCTAAGGCCTTTTGTTGTGATTTAAAACCATAGAAAGATAGGAATTAATGAAACAAAGAGAATGGAATTGGAAGGGAAGAAAAAGGAGGAAAAATGGAGAAGATATGGGGTTGGATCGATCACATCCGTCCAGTTGGACTGGCCGAATCGCTGAACTATCCGGACCGGGTTCACGCGAGGAAAAAGATGATACTGTACAGGGCGCGTGGCTCCCATGCGTAGAGGCCTTGGGTGGCTCGTGGGGGCGCGTGAACCATCCTTTTGGGAAGGTTCCAATATGTGAAATCATCTATTCGATGTAACAAACATTTTGGGACTGCTTTCGTGTCGTTCGGACATCATTTCGATATAGTCTGGGACGTCTGAAAGTTTAGGATCGACTTTAAAAATAGTTAAAAATTCGGGAAAATTCCAGGGCTTTAATGAGGGGTTATTTAAGTAGTTAGTAACCCTCTATTATGATTTGGACAGGTTCGAGAGCTCGGTGATGGTGATTGGCCCGAGAGAGGCTTATGTCGCGCGTATCGAGGAGCGGCTACAGACGGCTTGTAAGTGGACTTGTTTTATGAATTCGATGCATGCATAAATGTTTTATATGAGTTTATGAACATGTTTTATGATGCCATGAGTGCATTTGTTTGTGGTAGCTTAGAGTTGACATATTTGCACGCTTTTCGAGGTTTTCGGCTTTATGTCGTGCCTATGCGTACCATGTTTTCAATGATGGTTTGATGAATTGATTTTGGATTTAGAAACTTGGAATCGGGTATGAGACCCATTTGATTTATGAACCCTCGGACTTGGAGTGCATTTGTTTACATGAGAATTTGAGCTAGAGGCCCATTTGAGTTATACGATGGGGCCGAGGGCCCCGTTGGTTTAAGAATTCGGGCTTGAGGCCCAGTTGGTTGTAATATCGGGCTTGAGGCTCTGTTGATTGTGAAATCGGGCTTGAGGCCCCATTGATTTATGGTATCGGGCTTGAGGCCCCGTTGGTTGTGATATCGGGCTAGAAGCCCAGTTGATCGTGAAATCGGGCTCGAGACCCCATTATTGTAGTATCGGGCTTGAGTCCCAGTTTGGTTTAAGAAATGATAATTCAGGTTTGAGACCCCATTGAATTATGGATCTAGGCTGAGGCCTGTGAAATTGGATTTGAGTCGGATTCGAGGAATCCTGTTGAGATGTTCGGGTATGAGACCCAGTTGAACACTGCTATGAAAGAAAGTGTTTTGAAAACGTATATACCCTCCCGTATATTTGGTCTCCTCCAGACGTTGTAGATCCTGGAGTGTCATGATCCACTACTTAGGATGAGTGACTTCAAGAGGAAGCACATGCCCAGGAGTGTGAGATATGGTTTAGTCACGGACTTGGTCCGGGGACAGTCCTTCAGACGGCGTAGATCCTGGACTTTGGACAATCCTCCAAAACGTCGTAGATCTTGGAGGGTAGACTCGGAGTGAGACCCCGAGTAGTGTTCACACTTAGAGAAATCGTGACGACGAGTTATTGATTGGGCATATGAGATGCCGATGATGGGTTATATATATATATGTATGTTTGTGCGATGTGTCACGGAAACTGGTTTTGGGCTAAGACCCACGTGAATTAGATTTGGGCTGAGTCCCTATGGAAAGGTTTTGGGCTGAATTCCCATGTACTTGATTTACGGTTTTGGGCCAAGGCCCTAATGGTTTTGTGAATGTTTTGATAAATGGTTTTCGAATGCATGCATGCTTTTTAGTGAAGGGCATAAAGGATCTTTTGTGATTTTTTTTTTAAAATTCTTTGTTTTGTCCATTCACGGCTTTTGATGTTTTGAATACCCTTCAGGTTGATCGCGGATGCGGGCTATAGTAGAGACCGAGATATCACATTCCTCCTCCGGATCCTAGCGCGCTCTAGAAGCCCCGAGTGGGCTGAAGCGGGAATTTTTCCTGGTTTGACACTTCGTGCCAGACGGGATCAGGCACGTCCCACATTAATCCCGGGGGATTTGGGACTAGTCTTGACAACAATAGTACCTGATTTATCGGAAAGTCACAAAAAAACAATTGTAGAAAAGGTAATATTTATATAAATTAATAACATAGTATACAAAACAGGTAGTAGATAAGTTTCTCAATGTCAAACTAAGTTCTACATAAGCATGGAAAAACGACTATCTTATGGAGCTTTAACCATCATTCTCACTATGTTCATCAGTCGATGGTACTTCAAAATTAAGTGTTGACGCTTCAAACCCAGGAACTCTTGACATAGTTTGTACTAGTTTCTGGAGATACAACTCCATGTGTGCAAGTTTCTTGCTAGTTGCCTCTTGAGATGTCTTTGCAACTATCAAATCATTCTTTAAATTATCAACCTCCTTTTGCAAGTGGTGAGTAGTTGCTGACGACTGAGAACTTCCAGTCCCACAAACACGTCCATATCCCATACCACGTACCTGTGTTCCGAGTTTCGTTCCAAATACCTCTGTCTAAATATTAAAGCCAACATTAGGATCATCTACAGGTATCTCATCCAATCGAGTATCCTCAGGATATTATTTTATTGCCTCTTGGAGATAATCATTCTTTTTTGCTATCATCTCATCCTTCAAATGAAACCAACATAAAAAACATGTTATATACAGTATATAATCAAATAACCAAGTTTATCTAAGAGAAATAATGTATTGAACGACATGACCCGTCTCAATCCCCTTGGATTATCGTGGGACGTGCCTGCTCCCGTCTGACATCGCGTGTCAAACCAGGGATAAGCTCGTCACCCGCTCGGGTCTATCAGAGTACACCAGGATCGGCGGTGGCATGTGATGTCTCGATTTCTGCTACAGCCCGTATCCACTATCAACCTGAAAGGTATTAAAACCATAAAAGCTGTGAATGGACAAAAATAAATAATTTAATAAAACTCATTTCATAAAACACATTTATATCGTTGATGTAAAAGCATGCATGCAACATAAAACCAATTTATTTCAAATACTTTTCGAAAGCAAGACATAATGCTTTTCAAATCAAACACGATGAAAATTGCTTCTCAAACGAAGCCATTAACTTTCTAGAGTCTCAGCCCAAAATCCATTCAAAGAAACCAGTAAGAAGTCTCAAATCCAATCATAGAACACGGGGGCTCAGTCCCAAACCAATCTCGGTGAAACATCATATATATATATATATATAACCCATCCTCGGCATCTCATATGCCCAATCAATAACCTGTCACGATATATCTACAATACGCATACTACTCGGGTCTCATATTCGAGTCTACCCCCAGGATCCACGACGTCTAAGAGGATCAGTCTCTGGACCCTGTCTAAGACTATATCATCTCTCTCACTCATGGGCATGTGCTCCCCCTCGGAGTCACTCATCCCAAGCAGTGGATCGTGACACTCCAGGATCATCGACGTCTGGAGGAGACAATTCATATGAGAGGGTATATACATATAAGTGTGAAAACATTCATCTCTTTCAAATGATAGTTCAACTAGGTCTCATACCCGAATCATAATCCAGGATTCCCCGAATCTTATTCAAATCCAAATCTGATAGGCCTGAAGCCCAAATCCATATCTTAATAGGGTCTCAACCCCCAAAATCTCATTTCATAAACCACAACTGGGACTCAAACCCGATATCACAAATCAACTGGGCTTCAAGCCCGATACCACAATCAACTGGGCCTCAAGCACGATACCATAAATCAACTGGGCTTCAAGCCCGGTATCATAAATCAACTAGGCCTCAAGCCCGATACCATAAACCCAATGGGTCTCAAGCCCGAGATCATGCTTTCAAATAAAAAATCCTTTCATCAATGAAATCATTTGATAACACAAGCACGAATAAATCCGGCCTAAGCCCAAGGTATCGCATAAAACAGGAATTCTCGAAATACGTGCAATAACACATTTTTCTCCGAAGACGCCAAAAATTCATATCAAATCACATGCACTAAGGGCATCTCGAATCATTTTCATAAAATCATATAAAATATTTATGCATGCATCAATTCATAAAACAAAGTCTACTCACAGACTGTCCATGCTACGTCTCGATACGCGTGCCATAAGCCTCTCCGGGCTAATCCGACCTCTCAGGTTCATCCAGACCTGTCCAAATCATAACCAAAGGTTACTACTAACCTATACAAGTCCATATAAGAACCCCCAACTTTCCTAGAAAAGTCAACGTTTCTGGGACATGCTTCCCGAGGCTAAAACCTCAATTTGACCAACCTAATGATCTCCGATCGACTCAAAACCACTATCATTGGATTTGTATCATCAAAACCTTAAAAATGGTCTTAGTCCCACCTCAAAAGACATGTCCATACGCCCCTACGCGTGGGTCAAAGTCGCGCTCAACTATTGACCAAAAGTCAACGCTGACGTCAGCATAAATAGTAAAAAGTTAACGCTGACGTCAGCATGACGTCATATCTGACATCTGACACTAACACGTGTTAGTCTGACATGTCAGACCTGACAGTGTCACGTGTCACACGCCGATTGGTCCACGTGCCTGGCACGTGTCGTGCTAACTGTGCACTAACAGCGGCCACATGGCAGCCTCCCATTGGGCCACATCACCTGACATTTGATAGATGAGGATGTCATCATGCCAT
This sequence comes from Prinsepia uniflora, assembly GCA_032719365.1. NCBI lineage: Eukaryota > Viridiplantae > Streptophyta > Magnoliopsida > Rosales > Rosaceae > Prinsepia > Prinsepia uniflora. Next base: position 35,218,143 of record CM064874.1, on the reverse strand, counting down.
GTAATCATCGTCTTCACTGAGTCGGGTCAACCCGAATCCACTATAGCGGGTCGCGCAGACTCGCAACCCAACCCAGGTTTTTCTTCCACCTTCAGCAACCGATTTCGATGCCGTTGGTACCCACACGATCGTCCAGTCCTATGGAATCGATCTGTGGCCTCAAAATCATAAAAATAGGCCTAGTTATACCTGTTCGAATCGATGAAACCTTGTCCAGATTTCCTGCTCCTTATCGGGGCTGCTCCGTCATCCTCAACCACCGATTTTAGTCCCAAATGACTCGCTCAACCACCAAGGAAAAAAACTAATCAACACAAGCCACCCCAAAACGTCCAAAACACAAAATAAAATTTCAAAAGTTCACGGTTACAATTTTACCTTTTCTCGTGGCTCCACCGCCATCCACGGCGGTTCTGTCACCCTCTCGACATCACTGTCACACCCTCAGCCTCACTCTAAGGCTCACAGGGGCCATCAATCGATCTAGAAAGGGAGAAGAGTTTGGTTTGGTTCTTCGGGTTTGGGATCATCGAATGAAAAAGAAAGGGAATGGATATGCATGTGTGAGTGTTAGGTGACCAATGGACGAGTGACACTTGTTACTCATCCATTGGGCTAGTTCATAATGTCTTGGTCCACATTTAAGACAAAAGGCACTCGTCTCATAAAACGTGCAATAGTCCCAAAAACCTTCCATGACCCGTATTTTTCCTATCCAATATCCGATTTCGTCGTGCCGCATGTCTATGGACTCGTATCGACTCGATCTATGCAATGGTTATCAGTTCTCGTGCACTGGACCTCTCGGGTTAAAAGTCAACTTTTTATCCTTGTTTAAGAGAAAAATTGTAATTTCACCCTGAACGTCCGATAATCCTCGACTAATCCGTAATTAGTCCTGTTAATCCATAATTAAGTCTTAATTAATCCCAATATTTTGAGACGGGTTGTTATAAACTTCCCTCCTTAAAGAATTTCATCCTCGAAATTCAAACTGACCCTATTCCACAACGAAATAACAGTACCCGTCGGTACGCACTATCACCGGAGCTCCCAAAGCTCTAACTCATTCTTGAGAAACCACATGTCAGCTCGTAAGTCTCTCTTGAGACACCGACACTCTTTAATCTCGCCCGTCACTCACTCCGATAGGTCTTCCATACTAAGCTGACATCAAAGTCGACTTTTCAACTTGATGGTTCTTCTCATCTGACAATTTCTGACTTTTGGTTGTCAGGTTGAAATACGTACTCCCACTGAGGGCCATCACATTTAAGTTGACATTCTACTCAGCATCCGACCAGAAAATCATCCGCTAGACTCTACCGTCACAATGGCACGAATCTCACCTCGCAAGCCATACTCAAATATGCGGTATTTATAGTCCTCGGTGCTCATATCAGCCAACTGCCTCGTTTTCCCATGCTTATGCTGACTCTCACCAGAGTCCCATCATTACATATCAATTCGAACCCATCGGATACCTACGAAGCCAATCCCATCGACAACTATTATGACCAGTAGGCAATTCCCAGCTCCACTGCGCCTTAGCTGGGTTAGTCTGATCTCGACTCTCTCTCGAGTCCCCATATCGTACCTCGTGTCACTCAGCTGCGTACACTGAAGTTTAGACTCACCTCGAGTCCCCAAATTGTAATCTCACGTATCCTGTCGAAACACATTCGACATCTCACCCATCCTGGGTGTATCTAGACCCCATCGAATACTTACCTCAGCAAAGATAGTCACATAAATAATCGCTAGGGTTCCTCTAGCCCCATATGGCCATGAGATATCTGCTCACATAATCACTGAACCCTCTAAGTCCACTCTGCTCGAGCACACAGTATTCGACGTCCAGTCAACATTTCAGTATGTTGGAACACATCTGATCATAATCCTTGTCAACTATCACCATCTCAAGTCCATCTAGGCCTTGATTCATTAGACAAAACCTTTATCCTATCTAATAACTCTCAACTCAACATATCGATTGACTGTAATCAATTTCATCGTCCAACTTGCACTACTCACTGGGGCACCTATATCATATCAATCATCAAGGAACTACCCGGCCCGCTCAAGGACTGGGCTCTAGCAACGTCCAACCATGTACCAATTCTCACTCCGAACACGGCTCGATACTCAACCTTCCAATAACACTCCATATAATAGCTCCGTCCAGAGTGGCAACGATCCTGCCGACATCTACTCTAGGCATCGGCTACTCATCTCTTCCTGATAGATACGTGGGTATCGTCTTTGTCTCATACTCATTCACATATCTAGCAAATACTCATCCACCTTTCCAAGACAAATAAGTTCTCCTACACATATCCAACACCTTGCTCACAATCATCTCGATCATCTTGATCGTCAACGCACTTCTCGATCCAAATTCACCTCGATCCACAGTGGGTCCACTACCTCGGACACTCACTTATCACATCTGGTGACGCTAAATACCATCTACTCTTCAAGTCATTCAAAGTTGACTCACAACCTAGGTGTTTGGTTCTTACACCCTCTTTGAACCCTTTAACTGACATCCTACTCCCCTTCATCCCACCTAGGGAAGGATCTAGGAGAATCCAAGATGATGACATCAAAGTTCATCCTATGTCATCCTGCGGCACCCAGCATTATCTGCTAAAGATCAGAAAACGAGAAGTCTCCTTCATCGACTTTGGAATACCCATCTCTAATCCAGAATCGAGCACTCTTCTCTTTGTCTTAACCACAACCTTTCTTGGTTCCAAAGTTCCAATCATGTTGGAAGCATATCTATCTTTTTCAACCCATCATAAACGTGGATAACTACTGTTGTGACCCATTCAATTTCTCATAATCAGATTTCTCCTCAAACAAGCTTATATGAAACTCAAGAGGTATGATCAACTACAGTCAACAAAACAAATCTGTAATGGACTCTCAAGTCCTCAACTCCTCCGAACATCGTCCTACCACTGGACTTCCTGGACTCCCTCACGTGGATGGATGTCCAAACATAATCTAATTCAGTACCCAAATCGCCTGTCCGTTTATGTGGGTACATTCATTCCGATTGGAATTTACTCAACTCAAGGATAAACTTGGTATATCCCTCGTATACTGTTTATGGATGTGGAGAAACGGCATCCAATACTCGTGTCATCCGTCCACAACGAGCTAGGGTACCTGTCACCAATCTAGGTATACCCCATGCCTCTCACAGAGCCACTTGGGATCCTCTTCGTCCCGCTCAATGCCCATGGAACTCACATGTTTGCCACCTTAGGCACCTCTACCACACTAGTCGCGATCTAAGCCCTCGTCGGGATCGCATCACTTAGACACACACAGTGCCATTCTGAACCATCTGATCACTAACGGATTGAATCGTCCGATCATTAATGGATGGAATCCAACACGTTTTCGGTATGTCCCATACATCTCAGTCACCTCCTCGGAGGTAAAGCGGCACACTCACCATCACCCAAAGTTTGTCTCCTTCTATGATCGCACACAGTCGTAACCAAGCCAACTCCCAAAATCACCACTCGTATTATACATCACTCACACACCTCTGGACCATCGTCACGACTGGCGAATCTCCATCGTCTCAGTCGTCACAGTAACTTGGGCTTAGCCAACTCGACAAGACTCGACTATGTCCATCGATAGCAGCGTCTGCCACAACTGCATGCAGACCAATCCCAAAAACGCTCCGCTATCGAGACTCTATACTCATGCGGTCAACTCACCGCCGGCACCAACCGCTCAATACGTAGTATCCACCAATCGGTCCACCTCAAGAACCAGTAAACAAGTACCGCACTCCTGGTAACTTGACCAATAAATTTTAACTAGGGTTATCACGAACCCAGTTACTTACTACAGCACATTCATCCTGACCGATACATCGTTCTCGACTCCAAAAATTAGTCACACGGGGTTAACTATACACAACCACCCAGTAACCACAATCTGAGGACCTTGTCCTCTCGTAACTCTATGGCTTCCAGCCCTAGGCCCACATGAATTTGGCATTGAGTAGGGCCATACCATACCTGCTCAATCACAAAACGTCACACTCACGACATGCCATACCAAACCACCCAGCATCTACATCATGGCATCCTTTACCAATCGACATCCCTTCGGGATCTGACACACTGCAATGTGGCAACACATGCCAAAATGGGTCAAACTTTCCTATTCCCAAATAGTCTCAACTAGGGTCCTCCACGACCTACACTGATGTCACTTTGACACAGTCCTCTATCTAATATGACTTTACCGTTGAACGGTCACAACTCAATATCGTCATATTGGGACATCCTATCGACTAGATAGAGGGGACCTACCCGTAACACTACGGCTCTATGCCGTTAGATTCACATACACGACGATCCTACTTGGGATCCAACCTCATTAGAACACGGTATCCTGTGCCAATCGAACCCTAAACCATCGCACCACGTGCCAACACAACCTAGCCAGGGTTCGATTCCACTGAATCCTCATATTCTCACCCTAACTCTCATGTTGATGACATGCTGTTACCACTGCAGAGACATCACATCTAGCATTTGTGCATCACACTAAGAGCAGCTCGTGCTCTGATACCAACTTGACAAGACTTGTCCCAATCTCCATGGATTATTGTAGGATGTGCCTGCTCTAGTCTGACACCGCGTGTTAGACTAGAGATAAGCGCGTCACCCGCTCGGGGTCCATCAGAGTACACCAGGATCGACGGTGGCATGTGATGTCTCGATCTCTGTTACAACCCGCATTCGCTGTCAACCTGAAATGTCAGGACAAAACCCTCCTCGTTCAAGATCTGACTCATCTATGACAGGACCCATCCCAATCCCTCCCGGATTAGTGCGGGATGACCCTGCTCCCGTCTGACACTGAGTGTCAGACAAGGGATATTTCCGATCTTTGCCCTCCCGGGCAATTAGAGTACGCCAGGATCCAGAGGAGGTATGTGATATCTCGGTCTCTGCTACAGTCCACATCCGATGTCAACCTGAAGGGCAGTCAAAACATTAAAAACTGTGAGTGGACAAAACAAGAGTTTATAAAAACATTTCATAAGAAGACATTTGTACCCTTCACTAAAAAGCATGCATGCATTCGAAAACCATTTAACCGAAAGAAACCATATGTGGGAGCTAAGCCCAAAACCAATATTGAAAGAATTATAATGAAAACGACCATACGGGACTCAGCCCGAACCATAGTAAAACCACGTACATGGGTCACTGCCCAATACCTGTGCATATCAAATATCATATATCTCATATAGCATACATCATATATACATATAATCCACACAACCAATCTTGTCATGGTTTCCTAAGCTACGCGCGTGCTACCCAGGTCTCAATCCGAGTCTTCTCAAAGTCAAGATCAATGTCCGCAGACCACTGACCCTACCCGAGGTAATAGTAATCATAGCCTTCCTGAGAGTAAGGAACCCAACTGGGGGGTGACTCCACTCAGTCGGTGCTCCGTGACTACTCCGGGGTCCACCCAGGCCAACGACCCTCCCCGGAGGAGATAATAGAAGTAAAGGAAGGTATATGAATACATATATATACATAACATAAACATTCATGCCCGGTTCCCTTGAACCGTCATGATCCATAACATTCATAACAAGGGTTCATGCCGGTTCCCATAAACCGTCATGTACCATAATGACCTGACAAAGGTTCATACCGGTTCCCATAAACCGTCATGAACCACAATGACCTTTCCAGAGTTCATGCCGGTTCCCATAAACCGTCATGAACTTGGAAATCCATCTAGGGTCCCTGACCCGAAATCATCAGTGTAAAGCAACTGGGTCTCGTGCCCGAACATATGACTCAACTGGGCACCGTGCCCGATATCTAAGGGTCAGTCACGACTCCGATCATAGTGATGTGTGCAACCATCCATCCAGGACCGCTCTCAATCCTGGTATGTCGCCGTGAACGTATCAACTGACGCGACCACCACAAGATCATGGTGCACTCATCACCGATCGATATCCTGAACCGTCAGCACTCCGAAGTCGAGCCTCCCTGGGCTGCCCGACCACGAATCGTGCATCGTGACCTCTCCGGAAGGAACACATCTCAATCCGGAGACGAACGTCCTATTGTCGATCGCCGTGCACATAGCACCCGCCGCGACCACGATTTAGACCCGAAGGTCATAAATAGTGTCATATGCCCGAGACAAAACCAAATGGGTCTCATACCCGAGTTTATCCTTTTGAAATCCAAAACCATTTAATTTAGACCAATAAAAGAATACAGACCCATATAGGCACCGTATAGGGCCGAAACCTCGAAATACGTGCCTATACGTAACCACACATGAAAATGCACTCATGGCATCACAAACAAGTATTAAAAACATATAATAAACATTTATGCATGCACTAATTTAGAAAACAAGGTCCACTCACAGACCGTCCGAGCTGCCGCCTTGATTTGCGTGCCATTCTGTTCCCCGAGCCGATCACCATCACTGGGACTCCCAAACCTGTCCAAATTTTAATAGAAGGTTACTAACTACTTAATTAACCTCCTACCAAAGCCCCGTAATTTTCTCGAATTTTTAACTATTTTTAAGCCGACCCTAAACCTTTCGATGCCCCGTAATTTTCCCCAACTTAATTAACCTCCTTCCGATGCCCTGTAATTTTCCCAAACGTGTCCTCACGAGCTCCTAGAAGGCCCTGGTTACTATTCATCACCATCAACCTCGGGAAAACCGGTTTGAACCAGTCCGGGTACTGTGCTGAACCGGTGGAGCCGGTTCAGTGCTCCTCCTCCCACACCCTCTGGTCTCAGTTATGGTTACAAGGGAAGGGTTTGGTGTTTGGGATGCACAGATGAGAGAAGTGAGATCGGGTGGGTTTTTGGGTTGAAAATGGGAATGATCGATGTAAAATGCAAGGGATGCTGTGCATGTATGTGTGAGATTGGCTAGCAGATGGGTGACACTTGTCACTCATCCATTGGCTATCTAAAAAGCTGGACCCACTAGAGACAAAACTGTACTTTTTGTCTCGTAAAACGTGTCGTCGTGAATAGTAACCTAGAACTTTCGTGAACCGTAACTACGCCGTCGAACGTACAAATTTGACGTGCCGCCTGTCTACGGATTCGTATCGTCCTTACCTACGTAATAGTCCTCGGCCCTCGGCTATCGGACCTCTTGGTCAAAAAGTCAACATTTCGCTCCTCTTTAACCAAAATTACTAAAATGCCCCTAAACTTCCGAACCTCATAACTTCCTCCTCGAATGTCGGAATTGAACGTGCCACCTGTCTATGAACTCGTGACGACACGAACTACGTCACGGTCATCGGTCAAAGTCCATTTGACCGCCAGAATGAAAGGTCAACGTTTTGCCACGACTAGGGGCAAAACGGTCATTTTGCATCGTTCGTCCGATTTAGCCTAATTAATCACCGATTAACCTCATTAATCGTGATTAGTCACTAATCTAATCTCGAAATTCAGGACGGGTCGTTACATCTAGCACGATATTGTCCGCTTTGGGCCTTCTTGCCGTTGCCCTCACTGTTTTGTTTTCGGGAGCTCACGGTGCAACTTCCTAGGGGGTCACCCATCATGGAATCGCACAAGCCTCAACTAGCATAACTTTGGAGTTCTAATAGAACCCAAAGCCAATGAGCTCCCAAAAGGCCTCGTGCTAGATAGGTGTGTGCCTACACCTTTAAGGCACACCACCATTCCCTTCCCAGACCATTTCCCCCTCGTAGGAATGTGGGATCGTTCACCGTTCCCTCCAGGACACGGGTCTTGCAATCCACCCCCCTTAAGGCCTAGTGTCCTCATTAGCACACTTCCCGGTCAGGGTTTGGCTCTGATACCATTCTGTTAGGACCCAACCCTCCTCGGTTAGGACCCGACTCATTTAGCATGATATTGTCCGCTTGGGGCCTCCTTGCCCTTGCCCTCACGATTTTGTTTTCGGGAGCTCACGGTGCAACTTCCTAGGGGGTCACCCATCATGGAATTGCACCAGCCTCAACTCGCTTAACTTTGAAGTTCCAACCGAACCCAAAGCCAATGAGCTCCCAAAAGGCCTCGTGCTAGATATGTGTGTGCCTACATCTTTAAGGCATACCACCATTCCTTTCCCAGACCATTCCCCCCTCGCAGGAATGTGGGATCGTTCACCGTTCCCTCAAGGACACGGGTCTTACAATGTTTTAACGACCCATATCAAATTTTTGGATTCGATTATTGACTAATCAAGGATTAGTGAGGTTAATCAGTGATTAGTTGGGCGAAATCGGACGGACGGTATAAAATGACCGTTTTGCTCCTAGTCGTGGAAAAATGTTGACTTTTAACTAGGGAGGTCCAATGGCCGTGGGCCAAGTACCGTTACATAGATCGGGTCGATACGAATCCATAGACAAGCGGCATGCGGAGATCGAACGTCGAACAGGGAAGTTATGGTCACGAGAAGTTCGATTACACTATGCACGCGTTACGCGGCAAGGATTTGGTGGCAAAATCTGATTGGTTGACTTTTAAGTATGACCCATGGATGAGTGACAAGTGTCACTCATCCCATTGGTGGCTTTTCCCAAAAAGTGGATCCAATGAAATAAATTAGTATTTTATTTAGGTTTTTATTATTTTATATTTTCTTTTCCCTCTCATTCCTCTCTGTTCTTTCCCTTGTACGACTTCTTCCTCTTCCTTCATCTTTTTCTTCAAACCATGAAACAAGCACACCTATCACCCCACTACCCTGCCCTTCTCTGTGTTCTTGTGAGAGACTAAGGGAATGAGTGTGACTGAGAGGCTGTTGGCCGGCCTGAGACACGACGGGATCAAGGCGGCTCGGTGGGGAAAATGGAACCCAAAACCCGTGAACAACCAAATCCAATCCTACGTGAATACCCTCCAAACTTCATCCTTTGCTTTCAAACCCTGAATGGAAGTTGGAGAGAGAGATGAGACAACCTTAACAGTGGCTACAGCAGCGCTCGCGGTGGCGAGGTAAGCCCCAGACCTTGCTGTTCGTCTAGGGAAATGGTGGCTGGAAACGAAAGATAACGAAGAGGGAATTTCAGGCATTCTGTTCGTCATCCAACAGGTACCTTCCAACCTCTGTTTTCAAATTCTGGGTTGAGGGATCTCATAGGAAGGATTAGACGGTGAGAATGGAACAAACGGGAAGCATTTTGGTGGTGGGACAGCGGAGAACCGACCAGGTCAAGCCGCGGGTCACGACGACCCGATTTTAGAACTTAGCAGAGGACATGGATGACTACTGACGTCATCGTAATGACGTCATCTTGTAAGATCTGACAATTTCAGACTGACATGTCATACCAGGGACCAATGGGGGCTTGCCACGTGGCCCTGTTAGGTTGTCAGTGCGGACGTCATGGTGACGTCAGCGTTGACTTTTCAACACGGTTGACTTTTGAGTTGACCAGCGCGTGTGGGCGCGTGTGAACAGTACTTGAGGTGGGCTCAATGTCAGTTTAAAAGTTTTAAACGATCTGGATACAATGACAGTGGTTTCGGGTCGATCAAAGATCGTTAGGTTGGTCAAATCGAGGTTTTTCACCTTGTGAATCGTGTCCGGGACATGTTGACTTTTTCGAAAAAGCTTAGGGTTCTTATTATGGACTTGTATAGGTTAGTCGTAACCTTTGGATATGATTTTGACAGGTTTGCATAACCCGGAGAGATCGGATTAGCCTGGGGAGGCTTACGACACGCAAATCGAGGCAGCAACTTAGGTCGGTTTGTGAGGGGACCTTGATTTCTAAACCGTGATGCATGCATAAATGTTTTTATATATTTTATGGATATTATTCGATGATGTTGATTTTGGATATTTATGGATTACATGGTTTCACACATTTTGAGGTGATTTACGGCTTTGCACTGATTATCCGTGCTTATAGCTTTGGAAATGATTTCATGAAATGGTTTGGATTTGAAAAGGTAAACTCGGGTTCGAGACCCATTTGTTTTGGAAACCCTCGGACTCGAAGTCCATTTAGTTACGTTCTCGGGCCAAAGGCCCAATTGGTTCTTGAATCGATTTCAAATTTGGAAATATGGAATCGGGCACGAGACCCATTTTATTTATGAACTCTCAAACTTGATGTCCATTTGATTTAACGAGGCGTCGGGACGAAGGCCCAGTTGATTTACGTATCGGGCTCGAGGCCCAGTTGGTTTATGAATCGAGCTCAAGGCCCAGTTGACTTACGTATCGGGCACAAGGCCCATTTGGTTTACGAAATCGGGCACGAGGCCCAGTTAGTTTATGAAATCGAGCACGAGGCCAATTTAGTCTACGAAATCGGGCGCAAGGCCCAGTTAGTTTATGAATTCGAGCTTGGAGCCCTGTTATGGTTTACTACGGCGATTTCGGCTCGGGGACCCAAAAATGGATTTATGGTTCATGACGGTTTATAGGGACCGGGCATGAACCCTTGAAAGGGTTTGAGAATGTTTTCAAATTGTTTTTCGTATACCATCCTTTATATATGGATTGTCTCCTCCGGGGAGGGTCGTTGGCCTGAGTAGACCCTGGAGTAGTCGCAGAAAACTAACTAAGTGGAGTCGCCCCCGTTGGGTTCCTTACTCTCAGAAAGGCTATGGATTATAACCCCCAGGGAGGGTCATTGATCTACGGAAATTGACCTGGGTGGACCCTGGGGAGACTTGGGACTTGAGACCCCGGGTAGCACGCGCGTAGCTTTAGATACTAAGACTGGATTGGTTATAGGATTTATGATGAACATGATTTCTTGGTTTTGCGAAATTATCTTTTATGATGATAAATGGATTTGGGCTGAGTTCCCACATATGTTTACTATGTTATGGATTTCTTTAAATGGTTTTGGGCAGGGGCCCGTGTGACTTGAATTTACGGAACTTGGGGATAAGACCCTAAATATGGTTGTTTTAACATTTATGAACTATTGCTTTTCATCGACTAACAGTCTTTCTATTTTCAATGCCTTTCAGGTTGATTACTGGTGCGGACTGTAGCAAAGACAGAGACATCACGCTCCTCTACCGGATCTTGGCGTACTCTAGAAGCCAATCGGGCCAAAAGTTCAAATTTTCTTTGGTCTGACACTTCGTGTCAGATGGCATCAGTAGCGTCCCTCGTTAATCTCGGGGCGATCGGGACAGGTCCTGACATGAAAGGTATTAAAACCATAACAGCTGTAAGAGGACAAAAATAAGTAATTTAATAAAACTCATTTCATAAAAGGCATTTATACCCTTCACGTAAAAGCATGCATGCATCATAAAATCACTTTGTTTCAAATACTTTCCGAAAGCATGACATAATGCTTTTCAAATCAAACACGGTGAAAACTGCTTCCCAAACGAAGCCATTAACTCTGTAGAGTCTCAACCCAAAATCAATTCAAAGAAACCAAAACTAAGTCTCAAATCCAATCATAGAACATGGGGGCTCAGCCCCAAACCAATCTCGGTGAAACATCATATACAAATATATATAACCCATCCTCGGTATCTCATATGGCCAATCAATAACCCATCACGATATATCTACAATACGCGTACTACTCGGGTCTCATCTGTCTCCGAACCCTCTCTGAGACTATATCATCTCTCTCACTCCTGGGCATGTGTTCCCCCTCGGAGTCACTCATCCCAGGCAGTGGATCGTGACACTCCAGGATCATTGACATCTGGAGGAGACTATTCATACGGGAGGGTATATACATATAAGTGTGAAAACATTCATCTCTTTCAAATCATAGTTCAACTGGGTCTTATACCTGAATCATAATCCAGGATTCCTCAAATCGTATTCAAATCCAAATCTTATAGGCCTCAAGCCCAAATCCATATCGCAATAGGGTCTCAACCCGAAATTTCATTTCATAAACCACAACTGGGACTCAAGCCTGATATCACAAATAACCTGGGCTTCAAGCCCGATACCACAATAAACAGGGCCACAAGCCCGATGGCATAAATTAACTGGGCTTCAAGCTCGATATCATAAATCAACTAGGCCTCAAGCCCAATACCATAAACCAAATGGGTCTCAAGCCCGAGATCATGCTTTCAAATCTGAAATCCTTTCATCAATCAAATAATTTGATAACACAAGCACGTATAAAATCCAGCCTAAGCCCAAGGTATCGCATAAAACAGGAATTCTCGAAATACGTGCAATAACACATTTTCCTCCAAAGACGCTAACAATTCATATCAAATCACATGCACACAAGGCATCTCGAATCATTTTCATAAACTCATATAAAACATTTATACATGCATCAATACATAAAGTCCACTCACAGACTGTCTATGATGCGCCTCGATACGGGTGACATAAGCCTCTCTCGGGCTAATCTGACCTCTCCAGATCATCCAGACCTGTCTAAATCATACCAAAAGGTTACTACTAACCTATACAAGTCCATATCAAGAACCTCCAACTTTCCAAGAAAACTCAACGTGTCCCGGACATGCTTCCCGAGGCTAAAACATCGATTTGACCAGCCTAACTATCTTCGATCGACTCGAAACCACCACCATTGGATTCGTAACATCGAAACCTTTAAAATTTTTCTAGTCCCACCTCGAAACACGTGTCCACGTGCCCCCACACACCGGTCAAAGTCGTGGTTAACTGTTGACAAAAAGTCAATGTTGACGTCAGTAAAGTCAACGCTGATGTCTGCATGAACAATGAAAAGTCGACCCTGGCATCATTGCTGACATCAGTATGATGTCATAGCTGACATCTGACACTGAAATGTGTTAATCTAGCATGTCAGACCTGACAGTGTCACGTGTCACACGCCGATTGGTCCACGTGTCCTGCTGACTGTGCATAGACAATTTCCACGTGGCAGCCGCCCATTGGGCCATATCACCTGACATCTGACAGATGATGACATCATCATGCTAGGTCATCATCGTCTTCACTGAGTCGGGTGGACCCGAATCCACTATAGCGAGTAGACCTGGAAGCCAACCCAGGTTTTTCTTCGACCTCGGACCACCGATTTCGTTTCCATTGGTACCCACACGATCATCCAGTCCTATGGACTCGATCTATGTCCTCAAAATCATAAAAACAGGCCTAGTTATACTTGTTTGAATCTGTGAACCCTTGTCCAGATTTCCAGCACACTGTCGGGGCTGCTCCGCCGTCCTCAGCCACCGATTCCAGTCCAAATGACTCGTATAACCACCAAGGAAAAAAAACTAATCAACACAAGTCATCCCAAACGTCCAAAACATAAAATCAAATTTCAAAAGTTCACGGTTACAGTTTTACCTTTTCCCGTTGTTCACCACCGTCCACGTCGGTTCTGTCACCCTCTCGATATCACTGTCATACCCTCAGTCTCACTCTTAGGCTCAGAGGGGCCATCAATCGATCTAGAAAGGGAGAAGGGTTTGGTTTGGGGCTTCGGGTTTGGGATCATGGAATGAAAAAGAAAGGGAATGGATATGCATGTATGTGTGTTAGGTGAACAATGGATGAGTGACACTTGTCACTCATCCATTGGGCTGGTTCATAATATCTTGGCCCACATTTAAGACATAAGACACTCGTCTCGTAAAACATGCAATAGTCCCCAAAACCTTCCGTGACCCGCATCATTCCCGTCAAATGTCCGATTTCGTCGTTCCGCTTATCTACGGTCTCGTATTGACTCGATCTATGCAACGGTTCTCTATTCTCGTGCACTGGACCTCTCGGGTCAAAAGTCAACTTTTTACCCTCGTTCAGGGGAAAAATTGTAATTTCGCCCTGAACGTCCGATAATTCTCGACTAATCCCTGATTAGTCTTGCTAATCCATAATTAAGTCTTAATTAATCCCAAGATTTTGGGATGGGTCATTACATCGAATTTTTGAAGTAGACGATATCAACCATACACATCTAATTGATGATTGGGAAATGATAATGTCCAATATGAAATCAAGGTAGTAGTACAGATGGCACTAATTAAATCCAACTTTCTATATCTAGTTTTTCATGAATAAACCTTCTGGTTGACTCTAATCATGTCTGCTGTCTCAGAGTTACAAAAAAGATAAGGAATATCAGTTTCCCTAGTTTCTAGTGGTGTCCCGATTGTGGACAAGTCGGAAGACAAAGAATTTCTTCAATTAGCATCAAGTTTGGTTGGAGAAATAGTTAGTAATGAACATGTTTCATATATTCAAGTAAGGTATTGTTATGATGCATCAAGTAAGTACTTCTAAACAAAGAATACTACCTTTGATTGAAAAAGTTCAAAAAAAAGTGAATCTCAGGCACTTCGTGATCATTGGAGGAGATCTAGACCAAGGCTGATACCACTTATCCACTAATGTTTAACTAGAAACAGCTAACACTATCCCTTCCAAAGCATCATAGCTAACACTTATCAATTAGAAATTTATCTTTACCATAATGTTGATGTATGGTAAGTTCAAAAAAGCAAAATTAGTTTCATTTATCTTCTAAATATAGTACTAAGTATATTTAGAAGCCAACTTTCCTTGAAACAAAATGCCAACAAGTGTACTAAGTTTTGCCCAAAAAATTATTAAAGAAATACTTACATATTTAGCTTTGGTCTTGTCATTGCTCCATTACTTGGCTTTCCCATAATTGGCTTTCCTATAAGTGTCTATCTCCACAAATTTTGAAACTTCCTAATGTGATATAGCATCATTTAAAATAAATTAAATGTATCACATAGCTCATAACAAGATGATATGTTTAGTATAAAACTATTATATTATCGCTGCACAATCCATTGCTATGTGTGCGAAAGATTTTGAACTAGCATGATGCTCTATCTCCTTTTGACCTCGGTTCGATGTATTGGCCTTAGATGCTTTATGTACAATTGCATGACTAATGTGTTCATTAGTATTAAGAGAGAACGTTGCTATATAATACATACAAAAAGATAAGACTACAGAAAACCATAGTGACTGAAAATGGCCACACATAAATTGCCACTTGTGTTCGCCATCCCTTTGTACCATCTCCAATGGTGGGTTAGCCAATGCTTCCACAACTGTTGGAAAAAGCTAATAGTACTTTCTCAATTCGTGCTTGAAGTCTCTAAACCTCCTAGCCATGACATCGTTGACATATTTTTCAATCTTTGGGTCCTTCAAGTCTATGTCAAAATTGAGCTACAACCAATTTGAAACAAAGTGTACACGAAAGCCAAACAAAAACCAATGCTCTGTATTGGTTATTATGATAATTGATTACTCCTACATGCCTAAATGAAAAGTAATGAACTTTTCCCTAGAGTCATAACAAGGAATGGAAAATGAAGTTACAAAATGGAGTTGATGACAAGTAATTTACTCACAGTCATTTGGTCCATAAGGGTGCTCCGTATATCGGGATCAATATCTGTCCAATATGCTTTATTCATGACACAACTCATTTGGATAATTGCACCGATGTTATGGGACAACAAGCTTGAGACATAAATTTTCTCATCTCGTGCACCACTATCATTGTTTCTATCAGGTCTATTGAAACGTGTCTCCACATTACGAAGGTACAATGAACAATACGTAAGAGATTCATTTGTAATGTATGCTTCAATTAATGAGCCTTTCAGATGAGCCTTATTTTCGCACGAAGCCTTTATACTTACCTAACATTTTGGAAGACAAAAATAATGTGATTTTTAATGCAAATGCAAATAACCAAAAGGAACGTACAACACAATGAAATAGAATTAATTAAAAAGAGCAATAGTTAGTACCTTTCAGTAGGATACCCAACTGGCCCACCAAGCGTTGCTTCATGAGGTAGATGCACCATCAAGTGAACCATGATATCAATGAATGAAGGGGAGGGGGGGGGGGGGGGGGAGGAGGATTTGTTCAAATTGGCATAAAGTGTACACAATCTCATTGCCCAACCTATTCAAATCTGATTTGACCACTCGCTTAGCGCTTAACTACTGAAAAAAATTGACAGCTGCATGATAGGTTCAACCACACCATTAGACAAATATTTTCTAATTCCAACAGCAAGTAGCTGCTGCAACAAGACATTCCAATCGTGGCTTTCCAGGCCTGAAATGTTTCCTTTATCAAGTTTAATAATTCTAGATATGTTGGCTTCATATCCATCAGGATATTTTACAGATTTCAAAATTTGAAAAAATTCTTTCCGCTCATCTAGATGCACAGTATAAGTAGTGTATTTCTTTTTATACTTGTTCCCCGCCCGCTCTAACCATAAGTGGCTCCTAATGCCCAGGTCTTGTAGATCTTGGCAAGCCTTGTGACGACCCAAAAATTTGAAAAAGGAAAAATGGAAAAATTGGAAGGAAATGACGATTTTGCCCTTGGTCATGGAGGGGCAAAAGTTGACTTTTCATTCGGGACATTGTTCAGACTTTTCGAAGAGGTTTTTGGGTAGGTCTTGGAACGCTGAATTCGTAGATAGGTGGCATGTGTACATCGGAGTTCGGATGGAAAAGTTATGGAGCTTGGAATGCTAGGGGCATTATGGTCATTTTGTTGGTAAAAGGGAAAAAAGGTAATTTTTGGGCTAAGATTTGATGATTCGGCCATTTTGGTGAGTCATATAGTTTGTAAGTGACATCTGTCACTTTGCAGCTGGGATTAGTGGCATTAGCAAGAGGTGGGAGATATATGTGCTGGAGTTGAACTTAACCGTGTGCGTGTGCTTCCCTCCAACAAAAATAGAGCAAATGGAACTTGGTCGTGTTTGACAAAAACAACAAAACCTGGAGAGGAAATATCGGTGAGGCAGAGAGAAAAAGAAGGGGAATTGAATGATGAGTGATGTTCTTCGAACCCAGCTGGACCCAAACTCAAAAACTTGAAACCCAAATCCTTGAAATTCGAATTGATCAATTTTTGAATTGGAACTTATGGACCACAAACACTGCAATTGGCTTTACATTTAGCCTTCTGGGATCAATTCAAGTCGACCCACTGCAAAAATGAAAGAAATTGAGGTCGTTTTGCCTTAGAACAGAATGGGTGAGGACTTTGGATTTTCGAGCTTGAGTTCGATAAATTGGAGGGGTCGAAGGATGTAATTGAACTTGGAAACATACTTGGATGGGCCCTGTGAAGCTTATGAATGAATCAATTCAAAGGAATCGATGGAAATTGAAAGGATCAGATGTTGAACTTCTTGTGGAAATTCAAGGTTTGGTCGAATGCCTTTGAGGGATTGAATCAGGTTGCTTCGCAGGTTGCAGGATCCGTTTATCAGTCAAACAGGTGAAGACGGTAACTGTAGCAGTTACTGTAGCTGGCATGGACTTTACGCGCAGCCACTCACGGCGGCGCGTGGGGGGCGTGTGAGTGGGATTCTCGAGGATTCATGATTCCTGGAAAATGTCGAACTTGCGGAAAAGCGTGCAGCTCGGAGTAGAGCGATTTGGACGGTGTGTGAGTGGACGTATGTTTTAAAAACTGTTATGCATGCATAGTTAAATGTTTTACATGATTAATTGCATGATTTGGTTTGCAATGATGTCATAGTGATTTGGCATGATTAATTGTGATTAATGATTATTTTAATTCGTCTTCTAGTATGTTTTACGAGGAATGTGCAAATGATGTTTTGGGCTAGGCCCGGAGTAAAAAAGGTTTCAAAAATGGTATTTTGACTTGGATTTGGAGTCAAATGTGAATATATGATTGAATTGACATGTGTTTGCGCTTGTGGATTGTGTTTGTGCTTGTGGATACTGGTACATGTCTAAATGATGCGGATGTGATTGTGTGATTGATTGTGCACTTATGAGTAGTGTTGTTTAATGTTGATTTGATTTTGATTCTTTGTGTACAGGTAATGAGTACGGCTTTTGGTCTTTGAGGCCAGGTTCGTGTTTTCATATGTTTGGCTTGAGAGCCGGGATTTGATACTTTTCATGTGATTTGGCTGGAAAGCCGGTGATTGTTATTCATATGTTTTACCCTATGCATGCATGGTTTGATAAACTGGAGGGGAAATGGTCTATTTGAAATGTATTTTCAAAGGTTATTATTTTTGTCCACTCACACCTTTTCTGTTTTGATGACCCTCTAGGCTGTGGCACGAAGTTCAGGGCTGATCGAGAGGCGGAGGCATGAGTGGAAATCAGTGCAGTTATTCCTTGTCTGACAAGTGCTGAGGGGTAGTTTCGGGACTTCAGTAGACTTGTTTAACGGGAGCAGGACTGGACACGGTTATCAAAGTCCAGTTGGGATGGGTCCTGTCAAGGCTTTATTATATCCCTTGATTTTCACTCACTGCGTAGAATGGACCCCATCAAACTATCACTAACATTCTTCTCTAGGTGCATCACATCTAGCATATGCTTGATTCTAAGCTTGGACTAGTACTCTAACTAAAAAAAAATGCTCTTTTTGTTCTAATTCAACTCATCTTGTGTTCGCTTTCTATTCCTATCCGGGTTGTTAGGATGATTGTTCAACTGATCCAAAAGATTTTCATCTGAGAATTCTCTAGGTCTTGCATTTACCTCTATATTTCCATCAAAAGTATCTTTGTTCTGGTGCCATGGATGATCCCATGGTAAAAAACGTCGGTGTCCCAAGTAACAAACCTTCCCACTGAACCATTGGGAACTTATGTCCTCATTACAAACTAGGCATGCCTTATAACCTTTCGTGCTCCATCCAGATAGATTCCCATATGCTGAAAAGTCGTTAATGGTCCACATCACTACTGCACAAAGATTAAATATGGAATTAGACGCTCTATCACACCATGTTCCCATAACTCCTTAAGCTCGTCAATTAACAGTCTCAAGTAAACATCAATCTCCTTACCAGGTGCATGAGGTCCGAGAATTAATAAAGGCAGCATTGAGAATTCCTTCCTCATGCACCTCCAAGAACGCAGATTATAAAGCACCACGCTAACAGGTCACATGTTGTAAGATGTGGTCATATTCTCAAATGGATTAAATCCGTCGGTTGTAAGCCCTAACCTAACATTTCGCGGCTCCATTGAAAAATTCGGGTACATTCAATCAAACTCCTTCCAAGCTTCTCCATCAGCTGGATGCCTCATGAGATCATCATCAACTCGACCATCCTTATGCCATCTCATATCACTAGCAGTGTGCATAGACATGTACAACCTCTTCAATCTTGGTTTTAGTGGTAAATAACGCAAGACCTTATGAGGAATCTTTTTTTTCTTTTCATCACCCTTGTTTTTGAACCTGGGTTAATTACATACGGGACATTTATCCAACCCTTCGTTTTCCTTGTAGTACAAAACACAATCATATTGACATGCGTGGATTTTTTCATACCCCATCCCAAGGTTTTTCACAACATTTTTTGCTTGATGATGCGACGGAGGTAGAAGATTATCTTTAGGTAGCATCCTTTTCAATATTCCCATCAAGTGATCAAAACATCTATTGGACATCAAGTACATTACTTGACAATTCATTAACTCAACTACCGTTGTTAAAACTGAGAAATCTTCACATCCAAGATACAGTTCTTGTTGAGCTTCTTACAAAAAAATTTCATACTTGACAGACTCCTCCCAGTGCATATTGCATGACTGATCATCTTCCAAATTAGCATCTCCAGATTCGCTAACTAAGGTGTTATCTTCTTGCAAGCCATCATGACCATGATTTTGAAATGCGTAGGGATACAAATCGTTGATTATCCTCATCACATCATCATTACCACTGCCTATATTGTAACAACCCGTCCTGAATTATCGGGATTAATTAAGACTTAATGACGGAATAGTGAGGTTAATTGGGGATTAGTCGAGGATTATCGGACGTTCATGGCGAAATAACGAGTTTGCTCCTAAATGAGAGCAAAAACTTAACTTTTGACCCAGGAGCTCCTATGCCCGAGTCAAATTCAGCCGTTCGACAAAAACATTACGGTTCACAGAAGATTTTGGGAATTATTTAAAATGGCACATTTTACGAGGCAGTGTACTTCTATTTTGTCTTATGTGGGCCCAGATCTTTCCCTGGCCCAAGGGATAAGTGACACTTGTCACTCATCCATTCCCCATTTTCCCACATTCATGCATATCATCTTCTCTGTTCCATTTCCACCAAACCCGAAAACCTTGAACCCAAATCGATATCTCTTTCCCCATTCGATTGTGTGTGAGGACAGAATGAGAGAGGGACTGAGTGATGGTGGCTGTGTGATGACAGGACCGTCGTGGACGGCGGCGATAGCCCAAGGAAATAGGTAACCCGATAGCTTCTCTTTCCATTTCAAATTTCGATTTCAAGTTTTGGACGTTTGGGGCTGTGTCTAGTGATTGGATGAGGCATGTTGGTCGAACGGCAAGGGGGTACGACGGTGGATGGTGGATGGTGGTCGAACGGCAAGGGGGAACGATGGAAAATTTGGACCGTGTAGGGAGGAATTGAAGGGCAGGTTTTGGACGGTCTTTCTTTGGGTTGATTATACAAACAGGTTTCTAAGGATGAAACAAATAGATTAGGATTGGATTGTACAAAAATGGACGAAAAATAAGGAAGACATGGGCTTGGACCAGTCACGCTGGTCCAGCTAGACTAGAGTTGTAGAGGTGAACTGGACCGATCAGTTCACACGAGGTAGGGGATGACAGGTGCAGGTGCATGGGCTCCACGAGTAGCCCCTTTCGGCGGCGCTTGGGCTCCACGCGTAGCCTCTTTGGATGGTGCGTGAGGGTGCGTGACCCACCTTCTGGGGAAGTTTCCAACATGTAATTTCATCTATTTGATGTAACGAACATTTTGGGGCTGGTTGCGAGTCGATCGGACATCGTCTCGATATAGTTTGGGATGCCTGAAGGTTTAGGATCGGGTTTAAAAATAGTTAAAAATTTACAAAACTTACGGGGCTTTAATAAGGGATTATTTAAGTAGTTATTAACCCTTGATTACGATTTTTACAGGTTCGGGAGCCCCGGAGACGTGATTGGTCCGGGAGAGGCTTATGGCGAGCGTATCGAGGCGCAATTTCGGACGATCTGTGAGTGATCTTGTTTTATGAATTCGATGCATGCATAATTGTTTATAAATGTTTTAAATAAATGTTTTGTGATGCCATGAGTGCATTTATTTGTGGTAGCTAGTATTGATGTATTTGCACGCTTTTTGAGGTTTGCGACTTTATGTCGTGCCTATACGTACTGTATTTTCAATGAGGGTTTAATGAATAGGTTTTGGATTTGGGAATATGAAATCGGGCATGAGACCCATTTGATTGGAAACTCTCGAACTTGGAGTCCATTTGATTTGAAGAGAAATCGGGCCAAAGGCCCATTTGGGTTGTACGATCGGGCCTAAGGCCCCGTTGGTTTACAAATCCGGGCTTGAGGCCCAGTTAGTTGTAATATCAAGCTTGAGGCCCGTTGATTGGGGTATCGGCCTAGAGGCCCCGTTGATTGGGGTATCGGGCTTGAGGCCTCGTTGATTTATGGTATCGAGCATCATGCCTTATTAGTTGTGATATCGGGCTAGAGGCCCAGTTGATTGTGAAATCGGGCTTGAGGGCCCGTTATTGTGTTATCGGGCTTGAGTCCCATTTTGGTTTATGAAATGAGAATTCAGGTTTGAGACCCCATTGACATGTGGATTTAGGATGAGGCCTGGGAAATCGGATTTGAATCGGATTCGAGGAATCCTATTAAGATACTCGGGTTTGAGACCCAGTTGAACCGTGTTTTGAAGGAAAGTATTTTGAAAATGTATATACCCTCCCGTATGATTGCTCTCCTCTAGACGTCGTAGATCCTGGAGTGTCACGATCCACTGCCTGGGATGAGTAACTCTAAGAAGGAGCACAGGCCCAGGAGTGTGAGATATGGTATAGTCACGGACTCGGTCCACGGACAGTCCTCCAGACTTCATAGATCCTGGATTTTGAAAAATCCTCCCAGACGTCATAGATCCTGGGGGTAGACTCGGAGTGAGACCTCAAGTAGTGTACACACTTATAGAGAAAATCGTGACGATGGTTGTTTGGGCATATGAGATGCCGAGGATGGGTCATATATATATATAGAGATGTTTGTACGAGGTTTTACGGAAACCGTTTTTGGGCTAAGGCCCACGTGAATTGGATTTGAGCTGAGTCCCTATGGAAAGGTTTTGGGTTGAGTTCCCATGTACTTGATTTATGGTTTTGGGCCAAGGCCCTAATGGTTTTGTGAATGTTTTGATAAATGTTTTTCGAATGCATGCATGCTTTTTAGTGAAGGACATAAATATCTTCTTTTCACGAAAATGTTTTTATAAATTCTTTATTTTTTCCACTCACGGCTTTTATGTTTTTAATGCCCTTCAAGTTGATCGCTGATGCGGGCTGTAGCAGAGACCGAGACATCACACTCCTCCTCTGGATCCTGGCGCTTTCTAGAAGCCCCGAGCGGCTTAAGACGGATTTATCCCTGGTCTAACACTTCGTGTCAGACGGGAGCAGGCACGTCCCATGTTAATCCCAAGGGATTAGGGACGGGTCCTGACAAGTGGTATCAGAGCGTGTTTTGCTCTCAGAGTGACGCGCAGGTCAAGGATGTGATGTCTCTGCAGTAGTGTGAGGATTTAGTGGAATCGAACCGTAGTTAGATTATGTTTGGCATGAGATGCGATGGTTTAGGGTGCGATTAGTATGGAATGACGCATTTTCCGAGAGGTTGGAACCCTAGTGGGAGCAATGTGTGTGTGAATCTAATGGCTTCGGACCATAGTGCTATTGGAGATAGGATCCAATGGACCAGTAGACACCATATGATGACCTGAGAGTCGAGACTGTCGAGCAGTCGTGTCAAAAATGGATTGGAATGACGTGGAATCAGTTGAGGTTGGATGTCAGGGTCGTCAATGAGAAAAGTACAAGGATCGGAGATTGTACTGCTAGGAGTAGTCAGGTGCGCGCTGACCTTAGTTGAGACTGTTTGGAATAGAAGCGCTTGATCCTATTGGACGTGAGTTGACATGTTTTGGTGTCTCGAGTCCCAGAGGGACGTCGACTGACAGGGGATGCCTAGAAGTAGCTGTAGTGTGGCATGATAGGATACGACTGCGACATGTGGTGCTTGTGCAGTGTTAGGCACAAAGTATGGCTAAGTTCTTGTGGAGGCCAACGGCTGGCAGGCGTAGAGTTGCGAGGGGACAAGAACCCCAGGTTGTGGTTGCTGGTTGGTTGGACACCAGTATCAGAGTACGACGACTCTTCGGAGTCAAGCGCGAGGGATCACTTGAGATGGACATGCTGCAGGGAGCATCCGGATTCACGATAACCCTAGTCGGTGATTGATCGGACGAGTGACCAGGAGAGTGGTACTTGTCAACCAGATCCTGAGGTGGACCGATTGGTGGATATTGTGTGCTGAGCGGTTGGTGCCAGCGGTGGGTTGACCGCATAGGTTTGAAGTTTCGGTGGTGATGTATGTTGGTTGTGTTTGTGTGAGCTCGTGGTAGGCACCACCATCGAGGCTGGATTTGGTGATGGTTGTTGAGAATCAAGGGACGTTTGGGGAATGTTCATTTTCCCGTATGGATTGTCGGAATAGTCATACCTAGAGTCGTGAGGTACGAGAGAGGTAGAGCCCTCCGACCCGAGTAGAGATAAGTGACGATTGCTCAGTTTGAGCAGGGTTTAGGATTGGTTGATTCGTACTCCGTGCGGAAGTGATACGATGATAATAACGACGAGAGGCGACGAGCCACGAGCTGAGGGTAGTTCAGTCGTGATATGTTCATGGTCGATTTCTACCACTACACGACGAGGTGGATTCGTCGGCTAGTGTAGATTCTTTTGAATTGTTCGAGAGGACGGACATGATGGAGATGAATTGGGTGGAACCCAACAGTAGTTGAACGGGGCGAAGACTCTATCCCAATAGTGCTTAGATACCATGGTGTCACTGGACGACGCGAGTACTGTCATGGAGATTAGTAACCGGCTGTTCAGATATGGTGTTAGGCAGAGTTGGACTGTGGATCATAGTAAGAGCATGTTGTGACTCCTCAGTCGAGCAGTACATCAGATTAGGATGAATTGACATCCTTTTGGATGTGCATATACGGTCGCAGACGGATAGGCGAGTTGGATTGCTTACGAACATGTGAATGATGTCCGAGTGAGTTGAGGGCGTGGTTTGCGATCGAGTTGGTAGACGTGCCCTA
The DNA here is from genome assembly GCA_032719365.1 of Prinsepia uniflora. Lineage (NCBI taxonomy): Eukaryota > Viridiplantae > Streptophyta > Magnoliopsida > Rosales > Rosaceae > Prinsepia > Prinsepia uniflora. The sequence continues at coordinate 35,193,946 of CM064874.1, read as the reverse complement.
TATGGGTAAACATGTGAGTTTGATGGGCATTGAGTGGGACAGAGAGGATCCAGAGTGGCCCAGTTCGAGGAACGGGGTATACTTGGTTTGGTGGACTGCGGTTGACCATACCCCCTGAGTTGAAGACTTGGCACTCGTTTACCTATAAGACGTGAATACTCGTGTAGAGAGTAAGCTCAGTAATCGGAAAATTAGCATGTTTCCAACGTTATTTGAACTTTGGAATCAAGAAAGGTTGTGTTTGAGACAAAGAGGAGGACACTTGATTCTGAAGTTAGTTAGAGATGGGTATTTTGATGTGACGGTTAAAGGGTTCAAGAGGGTGTAAGAACCGAACAGCTAGACTGTGAGTCAAATTTGATTGACTGGAAAAGCAGATGGTACTTAGCGTCACCGGATGTGACGAGTGAGTGTCTGAGGTAGCGAACCCATGTTGGTCTTATGGGTCATCTTACACCGACCGAGGAAGCTGATAGTAGATCCTAGGTGGATCAAGTAGTGTGGTGTCAATCTAGTCGATCGAGATGACTGAGATGATTGTGGCGATCGTGAGTCAAGTAGACCGAGGCCCGGTCGTCATTAAATTAAATTAGCTTGCTGATTATGCTAAGTTAGGAGCAGAGGAGAACTGTATCGTGAGACAGTTAAGGAATCCCTTAACATAGTCAGTGAGAAGACAAGATAGAAGTTGGTTATAGGAATGCATGATCTGTCTTGGGTATGAGAGCAGAGAGTGTGCTGGATTGAGGTGTGCCTGGTGACGGAAGGTGGAGGTCCGAACCGTCGTTGGAGCGCGGATAGTAGTGCGTGATTGGACGTTACCAGAGTGTAGGACTAGATTAGGCCGAGTAGTGCCTTGATGATTGTTGATGTGGGTGAACCTATGGGTAGTGCTCGTTGGAGGAGATGATTGAGTACTGTCAATCGTTATGTTAGGGCGAGATTTACCCGAAAGGATGAATGTTTTGTCGGATGGATAGAGTCCTAGGTGGACATGAGATGGTGATCGGAATAGTAACAAATCGATGAGTACTATGATCAGATGTGTTCTGACATGTTGATAGGATTTCTGGACATTGAATACTGTACCTAGAGCAAAGGGGAGTAAGAGGTTTTAATGTCGAGGTGAGCCGAGAGCTCGGGGCTGTATTGGCCAGAGGAACCCTAGTGACTGTGGTTGTGACGTTTCCTGTTGAGGCAAGTATTGATGGGATCTAGATACACCCCTGATGGGTGAGATGTCGATTGTGTATCGACAGAATGAGTAGTACGATAGTTGAGATTTGAGTGAGTCAAGAATTCCAGTGTAGGTTACGGAGTGACACGAGTTACGATATGGGGACTCAAGAACGAGTCGAGATCAGAGTAGCGCATCAAAAGCACAGTGAAGCCGAGCGTTACCTGCTGTTCACGATGGTTGTGACATGTCGTGGTAAGAAAGTTAATCGGTATGCGTTCGGAGTGGTACGGATTGTTGTGACTCTCACTGGAGTCAGCAAGAATCGTCAAGGGAGTCAGTGCGAGTACGAGGAAACATGAGTGTTGGCTGATATGAGTACTGAGGTCGGTAGATGCCGCATGTTTGAGGATGACCTGCGAGATGGGATTCGTGCCATTGTGATGGCAGGATCTAGAGGATATTGTCAGAATCGGAGGCTGAATAGGATATCAGCCCGATTTTCGGATAAGAAAAGTCGTCATGCTGAAAAGTTGATTAGACGACAACTTGGTAGGAGTGACCTGTCGTAGTTAGTGATAGGCGAGATCGACGAGTGTCGATGTCTCGAGTGAGACTTGTGAGCCGACGTGGAGACTCTCAAGAGTCAACGATCGGAACGCAGTTGGTAAGAGAATGAGTTGGAGCTTTGGAAGCTCCGATGACGTTACGTACCGACGAGTACGACGGTTGTGTCGGACATGTATGTGTGCAGGAGAATACCCGAGTAGAGGAGACATGGTTGGATTCCACAGTTTGGTTGTGGAATCGAGTTAGTTTAAATTTCGAGAACGAAATTCATGAAGAGGGGAAGATTGTAACCACCCGTCCCAAACTATCGGGATTAATTAAGACTTAATGACGGATTCGTGAGGCTAATTAGGGATTAGTCGAGGATTATTGGACGTTCATGGAAAAATTACGATTTTGCCCCTAAATGAGGGTTAAAGTTGACTTTTGACTCGGGAGGTCCGATGCCTGGGGACCAATGACCGTGACATAGATCGGGACGTCACAAATCCGTAGATAGGCGGCATGTCAAATTTGGACGTTCGGAGAAAAAGTTATGGTTCATGGAAGATTTCAGAAACTATTCGAAATGGCACATTTTACGAGGCAGTTGACTTCTGTTTTGTCTTATGTGGGCTCAGATCTTTCCCAAGCCCAAGGGATGAGTGACACTTGTCACTCTTCCATTCCCTATTTTCCCACATTCATGCATATCATCTTCTCTGTTCCATTTCCACCAAACCCGAAAACCTTGAACCCAAATCCATATCCCTTTCCCCATTCGATTGTGTGTGAGGACAAAATGAGAGAGGGACTAAGTGATGGTGGTTGGGTGATGACAGGATTTCCATGGACGTCGGCGATAGGCCAAGGAAACAGGTAACCCGATAGCCTCCCTTTCGATTTCAAATTTTGATTTCAAGTTTTGGATATTTTGGGCTGTATCTAGTGATTGGATGAGGCCTGTTGGGTTGGTAGGAACGTCTAGGGTATGGTTTGGACGGTGGATGGGGGTCGAACGGCAAGGGGGAACGATGGGAAATTTGGACGGTGAGGGGAGGAATTGAATGGGTAGGTTTTGGACGGTTTTTCTTGGTGCGGATTATACAAACAGGTTTCCAAGGATGAGACAAATAGATTAGGATTGGATTGGACGAAAATAGACGAAAAATAAGGAAGATATGGGCTTGGACTGGTCACGCCGGTCCAACTAGACCGGAGTTGCAGAGGTGAACCGGACCGACCGGTTCACGCGAGGTAGGGGTGATAGGTACAGGCGCGTGGGCTCCACGTGCAGCCTTTTTAGGCCTCGCGTGAGGGCGTATGTCCCACCTTCTGGGGAAGTATCCAACATGTAATTTTATCTATTCGTTGTAACGAACATTTTGGGACTGGTTTCGAGTTGATCGAACATCGTCTCGATATAGTTCGGGATGCCCGAAGATTTAGGATTGTGTTTAAAAATAGTTAAAAATTCGGGAAAATTACAGGGCTTTAATAAGGGGTTTTTTAAGTAGTTAGTAACCCTCTATTACGATTTGGACAGGTTCAGGAGCCCTGGAGACTGTGATTGGCCTGGGAGAGGCTTATGGTGTGGGTATCGAGGTGCAGCTTCGGACGGTCTATGAGTGGACTTGTTTTATGAATTTGATGCATGCATAAATGTTTATAAATGTTTTAAATACATGTTTTGTGATTCCATGAGTTCATTTGTTTGTGGTAGCTAGTATTGACGTATTTGCACGCTTTTCGAGGTTTTCGGCTTTATGTCGTGCCTATACGTACTGTGTTTTCAATGAGGGTTTAATGAATGGGTTTTGGATTTGGGAATATGAAATCGGGTATGAGATCCATTTGATTGGAAACTCTCGGACTTGGAGTCCATTTGGTTTGATGAGAAATCAGGCCGAAGGCCCATTTGAGTTGTACGATCGGGCCGAGGGCCCCGTTGGTTTACGAATCCGAGCTTGAGGCCCAGTTGGTTGTAATATAGGGCTTGAGGCCCCGTTTACTGTGGTATCGGGCTTGAGGCCCCGTTGATTGTGAAATTGGGCTTGAGGTCCCGTTGATTTATCGTATCGGGCATGACACCCCGTTAGTTTTGATATCGGGCTAGATGCCTAGTTGATTGTGAAATCGGGTTTGAGGCCCCGTTATTGTGTTATCGGGCTTGATTCCCAATTTGGTTGATGAAATGAGAATTCAGGTTTGAGACCCCATTGACCTGTGGATTTAGGCTGAGGCCTGGGAAATCAGATTTGAATCGGATTCGAGGAATCCTGTTGAGATACTCGGGTATGAGACCCAGTTGAACTGTATTTTGGAAGAAAGTATTTTGAAAATGTATATACCCTCCCGTATGATTGCTCTCCTCCAAACGTCGTAGATCCTGGAGTGTCACGATCCACTGCTTGGGATGAGTGACTCCAAGAAGGAGCACATGCCCAAGAGTGTGAGATATTGTATAGTCACGGACTCGGTTCGGGGAAAGTCCTCCAGACATCGTAGATCCTGAATTTTGGACAATCCTCCCAGACGTCGTAGATCATGGGGGTAGACTCGGAGTGAGACCCCGAGTAGTGTGCACACTTATAGAGAAAATCATGACGATTTTTGTTTGGGCATATGAGATGTCGAGGATGGGTCATATATATATAAAGATGTTTGTACGAGGTTTTACGGAAACTGTTTTTGGGCTGAGACCCACATGAATTGGATTTGGGCTGAGTCCCTATGGAAAGGTTTTGGACTGAGTTCTCATGTACTTGATTTACGGTTTTGGGGCAAAGCTCTAATGGTTTTGTGAATGTTTTGATAAATGGTTTTCGAATGCATACATGCTTTTTAGTGAAGGGCATAAATATCTTCTTTTCATGAAAATGTTTTTATAAATTCTTTATTTTGTCCACTCACGGCTTTGATGTTTTTAATGCCCTTCAGGTTGATCGCGGATGCGGGCTGTAGTAAAGACCGAAACATCACACTCTTCCTCCGGATCCTGACGCTCTCTGGAAGCCCCGAGCTGGCTTAATACGGATTTATCCCTGGTCTGACACGGATGCAGGCACGTCCCACGTTAATCCCGGGGGATTAGGGACGGCTCCTGACATATATCATCATTAGGTGGTACCACTGACCGATCAATGAACGAACTTGAACCAGATTCTAGTTGTTCACCATGGTGAATCCATGTCGTATAACTATAGGACATCCCATACCTAATTAAGTGCATTCAGACCTCATCAACTAACTTCCAATATCTATTACTACATTTTCGACATCGACATCTAGTATGATTACGATTATTGACATGATTCCTTGCAACATCAATAAATGCATTAATCCCGTCTATATATTCCTTACTAAATATTTCATAATTTTGTATCCACTGCTTGTCCATGGATCAATGAAAGCCTATCAAATGATGAATCCAAAACTTACTTCTAGGAGGATTTTATTTAAAATCAAATAAACTAATGCTACTAACAACAAAATATTCATAGTGCACAAAATCACTTCCAAATGAAACTAGTTTAACTAAACTAAATTAATAATCACTTCCTATATAGCTACAGAAGCATATTTCATATCTAATAAGATTTTGGAGTTAGGTGTAATACTTAGTATAAGTTCACTTTAATATGTTGATTGTAATAACTCGGTTGTCACAAACCACTGCTTCCACCACTACACATGCATATGATCAATTAATAACTCATTTATATACTTCTAAAAATCAAGCTAATTTCTTTCACTGCAGGGTAAGCATATTGACTGCCTAAGTGATAAAACAGAACATGAGCTAGACATTTATAAAGTGAAATTGAATTCCTATATAGACTCTAGATTATTCTGCCAACCACTACTGATGCTCAATTCTTATAGAATCCATAGTACGAAAAATTAGAACATGGCATGTCAATAGGGTGCAGATTAATGAAAACGTTTGACTGATGATGATGATCAAGGGTTCATTTTTGCTCATATAAGAATCTTATCAATAACATGAATTAATTGATATTGGAATATGTACTAATGATGATGATCATGGCTGTTCGGCTCCACTTTGCCCAGCAACGGTTGGATGCGTGAGCCTACAAGGATGGTTTGCCCATGGATTAATGATTTTGGCATGAATTGGGACAAGGCATGCATTAATGATTTTTGCATAAAAAGTTGCCTCATGTACAACCCAATCCAATGCATGGATTGATTAATTCAATTCATGTGCATCAGTTGGGAAAATTAATCCAACAACAATTCATATGCATCAATTGGATGGTTGACACCCAATTGGCCTCGAGTCCAAATTCTATCGAAAATTTGGAACATGACATGTCGATAGAGTGCAGATTAATGCAAAAGTCTGATTGAGAATCCTCTATAAATCTGACTTTGCTGATCAGGTTCGGGCCGGGCTGAGAATCCTCTAATAAACAATTAGGTCTCAATGCAAACTCAACTCAGTCCAGCGATGAATGAATAATACAACAATGCATGAGGTAAAGGAACATAGTAAATGGGTAGTGAATGAAGAGAGTGATGAAGTGCATGTTATGCAAGAAGAATTATCAACATCATAGAGTAATCAGATTAAACAATTTCTACTAGTTGGCAATAACATTATCAAGTCCAAAAATACTAATAATCTTGCAACAGCTGAGCCTTCGAAAAAATGAGAAACAGACTTAATCTACTATGGAAACATTCAAGATGTAAAGCTCTATTCAACTAACCTAGCCTTTCTATGCTGGAATGCTCTCTTCAGCAGCTGATAAATCCTTGATCCTTTAAAAAGCCGCTAAAAGAACACACATTAATGATAGAGTCACGCCCCACATACCATAGCAAAATGTAAGTGAACCAAAAATTTGAATGCAATTTCTAATTTACTACAGAGATTTTTTAGCTTCACTTGATCTTTGACTTAAATTTGTACTATTTCTTGTTACGCAAAAAGTTCTCAAACGTCAAGTAAAATGACAGATGTGAAGATTCATAGTTTTCAAAATAAACAACTATACTTGTTTTATTATCAAGCCACAAATACAAGTTTTAAGCTGCCCGATATAGCTTATGTAGACAAAAGGGAAGCAATCAGCTCTGAAGTGCTCATAATGAGCAACAACAACATGAATTAGTAGGTTTTTAAAGTTTAATTCAGCAAATGTTCATTTATAACTCATATTCATGTCATGATCACAATAACACTTCTCATGAAAGAGGAACTTATTATAAATTAAGTAGAAGTATTCCAAGTTTGCAATTTTTTGAAATATTTCAGGAAACCTAAGCATGGGGGACCTAAGCATCAGGGAGCCTACATGAAAGAGATTGATATAACTATATAGGCAAGTACATCAGTAGAGAAATTCAAAATGTAAGTAAATAGTATGTTCACAATTAGGCTTATAGCCCAAACAGAACAACTTCTCCCAGATGATCCTTTGTCTTTTTTCCTGCACATATATGTGACATGACAATGGATGATGGAATTGTAATTCAAAACAAAGAAACATGTCACATTCTCACATGAAATAAGAAGCGACCTAACAAGAACCTAAGAAGGGATATGTTTGCAGCATGCCTAATATCTCTAATTTCTTGAACTTGAAATAACGTGGAAGCTGGCCTTCATTTTTTACTTGAAGATACCTTCAGTTTTTACTTAAAGATACCTTCAGTTATCCAATCCAATTGATGTACATGGCTATACTTTATAAACCATACCAATGCCAACAAATGAAAAGGAAACTAAGAAAGCAAAATATTTGGCTTTTCCAGCCAAATACTTAGCAGTACCTAGCCAATAACTTCACCAATAACCTCTAATTTTAATCATCATATAAATAAGCTTTATACCTATAACTGACCTATGAACAAAGTTTAAATGTTCACTCAAATTCATCCAAGAAAACCAATGTACATAAACTAAATTTCATGATCAATAATTAAGTGCAAGTTAGAAATTATCAAAAACAATTATAAGGAGACCATATTAAGTGATATCGTGACATTGAGATGTTTCCATCGAAGCATACAAATTTCTGAAAGACCCAAAGATCCACAGACCAATTTACCATATGTCAGCATACACATTCGGAAAACCAAAAATAGTGCAAGCACAGAGTAAACATATGTATACATTTTGAGCACTTAAAAGTGAACTGAACAGAGTAAACAACTGATCATGAATAAGCCCAGACACATGCTGAAAATACTCATAACTACACAAATTGTTAATTGTCCATATCAATGTAAGTATTTAATTGACAAATAGAACCCATGATTGACATGAAAAAATTAGTGCGATGAAAACAAAAAACAAACTTTGTTCAACTGCTCATAATTCTAAATGAAGGGCATTAAAATATAATGTTTGAGGAAGATATTGTACAAATAGATAACCTATAAATGAAATGAATAATGGACAAATCAACAACAAGGAAATCAAGAATAAACAAACAAACAAACGTATTAGAACACATACCTAGAAATTTGCGATGAACTTGTGTGAAGAAGTTGCCAAGAAATATAAACAAACAACAAAAACTTAGTATAAGATAACAAAATTGAAGATTGTATTTCACATGATTGGTATTAGAAGTGGTGAGAGAAGAAAGCTTTACCTACCAATGAACCATTTAGAACTAGTATTTGACAAGTTCTTTCTGAAAGAATTGTATAGTCAGTGTAGGTTAATCGACTAAAGGGACTGGAATGCGAAGGAATGGGGATATCCCCGAAACACAAAAAAGAAAAAAAAAGAGGGCCAGCTAAAGAGCACGCACCTGAAAAGTGATGTATTCAAAAACGTTGATGCTCTCTACAATCGCCTTGATTTCGTGCTTGGCGGCCAGGCTTGGGGATCCTTCTATAAGGAGTAAAGAATGGAAGAGGGATGAGGTTATGACGTTGAGAAACTTGAAGATTACAGCCGTTGAGATTGGGTTTGTGCTTGGTGGGTGTGGGGATCCTTCTCGATCAGGAGCAAAGACAGTGTGAAAGAGGCTGTTTGCAGATTTGGCAGGGAGATCGAGATGTAACTCACGCAGGGCAAATTTTGTCTAAAACAGAACACACAAAACGGCGCCGTTTGTTATAGTATTTTGATGCCTATGTCGGAAAATTTTAATTTCGCCAGCAAATAGATGAAATTCTACCTCGCTTAGAGGCAGGAACTAATCCCGCTTTTTTTTCTGTGTAAATTGTGAGCCAATAATTTAATTCGCAATTATTTTTTTGGGGAAAAACATCACGACGAACATATTTGCCATCATAGATCACTTGTTTGTCGTCTAAACTTTCGCGCATAGACCGAAATTCCCCGCTGAACCTTTCACTACAAATTATGAAGTTTTTCGCGATAATGCCTCTTTCGTTACAAATTTGTGCTTTGCCACAAAATATTTTGCAACGAAAGCTACTATTTCTTGTAGTGAAGACACCAAGATGTTTCTGCCTAAATGTTTGTGAACCTTTAAAAGGTTGGTGAATCACAAGACACCAAGATCATCAATCAATTTGCAAAGAAAAGGGAGATTTAGATATGGAGGGGAGTGGAAATTTCACCAACTGAGAAGATTTTTTGGTGGAAATAGGGGGAGAATGAAAAAATCATGGATGGATGAAAACCCAAATGGAAGATTTGTTGTTTGTCTAGATGCTAAGGTAAGTGTGTTGATACCATATCGACCGACCACCTAAGACCCGCCAGGACAGGAGGGACACCCACCGATTCTCTGATCGGCACGCCCACACCATGGCCTGCCGATCGGCACGGACCTGTAGGCATGTCGTTCGACACCTGATATGGTACAGACGCCAGCTGGCTGCGACAGTCACCTAACCAACTCTGCCATACCAATTCCCTGACGGAGGTAGGTTGGGCCTCCAACTGGCGCCTCCTCCGGATGTCCAGGGCTTGTCAGGCAACTCTCGGCCACAAAGTACCACCTGCTCCCGCAATAGTAGCCCACCTACCGCAGTTATGGCCACTATAAATACCTCGAAACCCTTCACAAAGGTAAGACATTCAGAACCGATCCAGAGCACTGTATTTACTTGCCCCTCGGCACTCAGATACTAATTTAGGCATCGGAGCCCCTTTGGCCGGCACCACACCGGTGTCTAGTTTTTGCAGGATCCCTGCCGAACAGCAACGTCCCCAGCGGGCCCAAGACACCACACGGCTGGTCCTAGATCCCCCAGCGGGTCTCATCGAGTTGGTCATTTCCGGATCAAACAAAGTGATAATGAAATTTAATATTTGGTTTCATGATAATGAAATTTAATATTTGGTTTCATTATGGGTTTTGTTAGTATAATGAAAAGGAAGCTTATATATATATATAATGAAAGGGATTTTCATTTATGGGTTATGATATTAATAAAAAACTGTTTTCTGATTGTTGGTTGGGTCAATAAAAAGAAAATTTAGACGGGCTTATAATAAACTACCATGGGTCAATAAGAAGTAAATGCAATTAATGTTTTGATTGTTATTGCTTTGATGGATTTCTTATATGTTTGAATTTCCATCTGTTTCGCAGGAGAATAGACATGATAAAGGTAGAGGTAGAGAGAAAGGTTGTGAGTTTTACAAGTGGTTTGATCGGAATGTGCAAGAGGTCCATCCTAGCCTCAATGTACCTTTCATTTTCCACCAGTTTTATCAATTCTATCATTGAAGTGTAGTCCCAAGAACACCAGCCATACCATTTCAAAGCCCCATATCATATATCCACGGTCCAACGTTATGTATTATCTTGCCACCATGATGTAGAGCAACATACATTATGTCATCGCAGTCCACTACACCATGCAAACAAATATAATGCGTAATAGGCTTAAATCAACCACAACAAACACACATTTGAGAATCAAACCCTAAACCAAAAGAAGACCCCAAACCATAAACCCTAAACCCAAACCCCAAACTTATACCCTAACCACCAAGCCTATACCCTCAATCCTAAACCCAAACCTTTAACCTAAACCCTAAACCCTAAACCCTAAACCTAAACCTTAAGCACTAAACCCTAAACCCAAAACCCAAAACCTAGACCTAAACCCTAATCCAAAAATCAGTCTCGACATGAAAACGCAGTGGAAATCTACAACTCAATGCCTAAATCAGTACTCATACCCACAACAAACATCACAACTCAGAACAATATCACAAAATCAACTCTAATCCAAAATACTCTTCCATATATCCTAATTTATATTCTTAAAATCCCAACCCTAAGCTCTTTAGCCTAATCCAAAACTCCCAACCTTAAACCCCAAACACTAACAAAATCACAACTATCTAGCCAACAATCACATATTATGAACTGACTACTAACCATTTTCAAAAAGTTCACATTTTCCAAACCCACAGAGATAATATAAAGCACAACTAAGTGCCAACAAAATTTATAAAGTTCAAACTGTCTAATTGGAGGAAAAAGGAAATTAATTTATATATGAAACATGCACTCTGTTTTATTTTCATTTATATATCTCTCTTAATTTATATAACGGAATTAGGGTAAGGATGATAATTGGGTACTTTGACTAATTGTCTAATTGGATTACGATATTGGTATATGTTACAAGGAATCTTTGGGTTGTGAACCCAGCTCAGATTAGCATAAATATATCCCATCTCCAAGGGGGCAGGATTTTAACTTAGAGTTGAACATATATGCTCCAACATATTCTTCACCTTCACCACATCGGCCTAAAATCTACAACATATATCTATGGAATATTAATTAGAGAAACTAATGTTCTTATTATTTGGGATATTGTAGCATATCTACGAGTCGGTGATTTCTGTTACCTTCATTTCTTCGCGTGCTCTTGCATATGCGTGAGGCTTTTTTATTATCACGTTGCCTTATGTGCTACACAAATATATATCCTTTTATTTAGGCTATTAGACCAAATTCACATGTACGGAGAATTTTTTTATTATCTTACGTGATAAAGGTAAGAATCTTGAATGTTTTTTTTCGTTCTGTGTAAGACTCTCATATATATGTATTTTGCGTACATACAATTTTTAACATATATCATGTTCAAGTTATACTATGGAAGAAACTCTTTCGGAGAAAAGGTAAGAATGTATTCGTTTCACATGGAATAAAAAATATGACAGCAATTTCCGTTCTAGAGAAAGCTTCTCTCTATATCAAGATTTCTCAAGCTTCCTCTTGCTCCACCCTCAGCTGGCAATTGTCGACTTTAGGTTTAAGATTCAGTGAAACGTTAATCTAGCATTCATTGCCTTTTACTCTACATTTTGGCCATGCCCGATTCTTGCTTTCCATCTATGCTCTCACTCACCAAACTCCATACGTTACCTTATTCACAATCAAATCGTCTCATTCATCAACACTTACACTTTTGCATTGGGTTGGGTTTTTTTTCTTATTCAATACGTTTAGCCTTTTATTTTCGAAATTTTTTTAGTTGGAGTTTTCAAATTTTTGCGTTAGAATTTGGGTATATATATGTATATATACACACACATATGTAGGGGAGTACAAAATTACAAGACACCAAGTTGTTTTCGCTCAAATATTTGTGAACCTTTCAAAGGTTTGTGAATCACAAGACGCCAAGATCATCAATCAATTTGCATATAAAAGGGAGATTTAGATATGTAGGGGAGTGGAAATTTCACCAGCCGAGAAGATTCTTTGGTGTGAATATGGGGAGAATGAAAATGTCATGGACAGATGAAAACCCAAACTGAAGGTTTGTTATCTATCAAGATGCTAAGGTAAGTGATAATGGAATTTAATATTTGGTTTCAATATGGGTTTTGTGACTACGTCCAAACTACGCATTAAATTAAACATGTAATTCGAGTGTTATGCAATTTAAACCCTTTTTGTGTAGATGTAGTATTGGTAAATAGGGATCGTTCTTAACCGGGGAAATTAGGGAACATTAATAATGTGTTAGTGGGAGATGAATAAAAGAATAATGAATTAAATAATTAAATAATAAAAGAATTAAAAGAATTAAAGAATAAAATAATAAAAGAATAAAAAATAAAAAAGAATAAAAGAATAAAAGAATAAAGAATAAAGAATTGAAAAGGGGGGTTTTGAAAAGAGTTGTATATATAAAATAAAGAAAACAAGTAAAAATAATTAAATACTTAATTCTACTTCTACTTTAACCTTTGTACTAGTGAACTTTCTTCAAACACATATTTTTACCAACACTCTAACATCATGCTCATATTGAACCAATCACGAAATCCTACCTTAATCATCTCAAATACGTGCATACATTTTTCATATTATAAATGCACCGAACAGCGGATTATTGCTCACAATATGATTCATCTCAAGTTAATGATTTAATGCGCCGAATATCGATCAAACATTAAATCTCTTCAACTCTATTCTAAATGTCCCGAACAGCGGATCAACATTTAGCTTCGAATTGAAATTTAAGCACTAAAACATATGAAGTAAAAGAAATTCAAAAAGTAAAACACATGGAGATTGCATTCTTACTTACAAATGTTAGAAAGAAAATACCAACACATATATTGAATTATAAGTAAAACCAATAACAATAACAAGAATTTAAGTAGAAAAGTATGGATTTTCACAAGAATCACCGAACAGCGGCAGGAAACTTGTGAAGATGGAAGAAGAAATACGAGGAATTCGGTCTTAAAACTCTTGAATTGCCTTAGAATTACTTGGCCTAGGTATTTTTTAAGGAAAACATAAAATGTGTTTAAGAGATCTCAAAGAAATATCACAAAGAACAAAGTAAAGAAGAAATGAAATTAAGAAAAATAAAAGTAACATAAATTAAGAACAAGAATTAAAAGAAAGCTAATTAATAAGAAAATCTACAAGAAGTTAAAATGGTCCCCAAAAATATCTCTCAAAAGAGAGAAACAAAAGAACTAAACTAAGAACTAAAAATTAAGAGAAATGGAAGAGATTGAGAAATGAAACTAATAGGGGACTCCTCAAATACAAGAATTGAACCCTTATTTATAGGGGAAAAAGCTAATTACACTAAAACAAATAAATAAAAACAAATAAAAGTTACAATAAAAATATTAAAAAGTGAAATGATGAGATTGAGTGGTGTTTGTGGGGAAAAGATGTTAAAGAAAACAAAAGAAATGCTGCTGGAAATGGGCTGTCAGACACAGCTGAAAAAGGGGGGAATATTCGGCTGGAGTGGGCTGGAAAAAGGGGACTTTTTCGGCAGGTATGCGCTGGAAACGGTGGAAGTGGCCGGCAGGCGTGCACTGAGCTGGAGAAGCAACTGTCGGCAGGCGCGCGCTGAGCTGGAATCTGGTCGATCGACACACGCGCGCCGAATCAGGGGAGTGCCGCTCGGTGGGGGGCCGCTGAAGCGCCAAGGGTTGATTTGGACTGGGCTGCACAGCGACGCGGGCCTGGGCCGAAGCTGGGCCTGGGCTTTATTTCTTTTTCTTTTTTTTCTGTTGGGCTCAGGATTTGTTTTGGGCTGCAAAAATCTATTAATTAATTAACATAGTAATATTTCACCGAAATTCGTCCATAATTTATTCGTTAAAATTCCGATCGAGACGATTCTTTCGCCAAAATACTCCAAATTACAAACTTTATTTATTTAAACAATAATAACACAAAATAAATTATTTTATCTAATTATTTATTATTTTAATATTAAAATTCAAGTATAAAGGGTATAAAATAATATAAAATAATGCTTATTTGAGGACCTATCATTTTGTTAGGATAATGAAAAGGAAGATGTTTTTTTATATAGTGAAAGGGATTTTGATTAATGGGTTATGATATTAATAGAAAGGTGTTTTCTGATTGTTGGTAGGGTCAATAAAAAAGAAAATTTGGATGGGTTTATGAGAAACTACCCTGGGTATTACTTTGATAGTCAAGAATGCTCCAAGGACTTCTGAGTAGTACCCGCCTCATGAGTGAGCTATCGGTTCGAATGTGAGTGTACATTTGCTTTCATAACCTTGATGCATGGATATTTAACTATTTACATATGATTTTATGAAATGATTTGGACTACTATGACTTGATTTAATGTTGGGAAAATAACTTCTGGAATATTGCTGGTGCTTGGTATTTCTGTCTGGATGATTGGATATATGTTCTGGTGACTATTTGAGAAACCCATGGATTTTGGGCTGGGCCAGGTTATTGATCCTTTTAGACTTTTATTTATTTCACATAGTAGGTTAAAAATGTATTTTAATTGGTATTTATTCTTTGTTATGTCATTCTCATACGATCAGATCACAAATCTAGAGTTGGACACCGAAGGTTTCTAGAGACGGACTAGGACATAGTCGGAGTAGGACTCCACACGTGCCAACGGGGTTGGACTCCACAATTATCATAACGTCATCATATCATTGCATTATCAGCACATATATCCTCATATCTCATCAAGTCATCATGTAATCACCTATATATCACCATCATATTACCATGAACATATTCATCATTATTTCATTCGGCATCAAATATTTATCATCACACTTCATCACATATTACTTACCATCATCAACATATCATGATTATTGTATCATTGTCATATTCTGAAAATCACACAAGTTAGTTCAACTTATTTTTACTCTTGAAACCAATTTGCAATCTCGTATATCAAATAATTTCCGTATATTCATAAAAAGAATACTATTCATATTCCCCTGTATTTGAGAGTTATCAAGTACAAAGCTTTCCTAAAAACCTTGTAAACGTATATTCAAAATTTGTCATTAATGAGTAAATCTTGACCCGCATTTCAGCTAAAGCGACTTCCAAATCCAACAACATTCACAAAAAAAAACGTATGATTTAGTGATTTTATCAAAGTTATTTTAAAATATAATCAAATCATTCTCATATAAGTTGAAAAGACAAGCTTATGTTCCATAAACAAATATTTGATAACCTAGCTCTGATACCAAGTTGACACCACTTGTCCCAAATTCCGCATAAACTGGACCGATCATCCTCCCGTCTGACAAATTTTGTCAGACAAAGGATCTTACCAATTTTAATTACTTCCAACTCTTATTAAATTATCCAAATTAAACTCACTCTTGAGGGGTTACCACCCACATCTAGCCCACTAACCCCGACAAGTTGTAGAATTACAAGTTCGATTATAACTTATTTTACTTTTGTCACATCTTGTAACCTTAATTATAAGACCAAAATTTCTATAAATTCATACTCATTTACTTAATCCTTATATCATACCAACTTGTATATATCCGGAAGACTTTTCAACGAAATTCCTTGCAACAAACAATTATATAATAATCGGACCACACTAACTTTCCTCAATTCCATAGAATAAATGAAGAATTTTTAAATAAACTTTAAAACTTTGGATGATCATAAATTCCTCAAATTATGTCCAATCAATATGAAACATGGTCCATTGAACTCTGAAAATTCAACACTAAAACATTCATGTTAATCAGACGGCTAAAGGAGGCTGCATGCACCCTCACATGCCAGTGAAGGTCTCTGCACTTGGGCCTCACGTACGGGGTCTGTCACCAGCAACCTCTTGTCGCATCGACCAGCGGGCCTAAGCGCATGGCCTGACCCGGCGTCATGACTCGGCCTAAAATCTCCATATTTACAGTCGTTTTTCCTTCTTAAACTATCTAACAACATCTACGATGTTTCAGAAAAAGATCTATGAAATTAAAACGGGAAAAACTTACCTTAATCGCGTAGTCCAACCTCCTTGGCTTTCAACCAGGGGTTCCAGCTTCTATTTATGTCCTTCTCACGTCCAAACCCTCGTCCTTTCTTTTTCAGAATGACCGTAGGGGCTTAACTAACGTCCTAGCACCCATGGTAGGAAGTTAGGAACCTTAAAACCTTTCACACCCCACGACCAAGTTTAAACTCTCTCGGTTTGGATTTTTGGGGTCACCCAGACCACCATCCTCCTTGTTTTCTTCCCTTTATTGCAACCTTCATCGTTCCTTCCTCCTACCTGCCTCTGTTTCCCTCTTTCTTGTTCTCTTGTACCAATCCTTTACCATCTCTTTTTTTCCCATTTTTCTTCCCTTTTGCAATGCAACTCTCCTAATCCCCCCACCAGCACACACACCATGTTTATATAGGGGGTAGGTCGATGCACAAATTGGAATAGATTTATGTAGAAAAACATAGAACATTCTAGGCCCTTACCAAATTACCAAAATGTCCTTAAAGGTAAAATTACCAAATGCCCTTATTTTCTTTTATTTGTAACATATGTATCCAGACACCATTTTGACGTGCCTCCTGTCAATGTACTCAGGAGATCCAGATTTTCATAACGGTATTTTCAAATTATTTAAAAGATGTCCAGATAAAAAAGTCAACATTTTGACTTCAGGTCAAAAGTCAACTCTTTGACTTTCAAGGGTAAAATGGTCATTTCCTTTTTAACTTTCCAATTTTACCCTTATCGAGGGTCCGGGCTATTACAATTTCAGACCCGTAACACATTTGTTCGATCTCCATTTCCACCATGTCGCCTACTTATGGACTTAAGGCTCTATTTGAGACCTACATAACGATTCTCAGGAAAATTCTGAACAATAATCTGAGCAAAAATTCAACTTTAAACAACAACAAAACATCTTTCACACTCTCAAACTGACAGGACCCACCCCGATTATCGCCTCGATAATCGGGAGCATCCTGCTCCCGTCTAACAATCGAATCCAAAAGACCGGAAAACTAAATAATATTACATCACACCCATTGTCAGACCAGGGAGATTAAACAAATACATTCGACTGGACGTCAAGTCCACAGTTTCACAGAGCATAATATTACAAAACAAATTAAAGAACAAATCCTACTCTGTGAACTAACTACTCCGCAACGGAAAACTTTATGCCTCTGCCTCTGCCTCGGCGCTAGCCCCCGAACTTGTACCACGACCTGGAGGGTAGTTAAAACAACAAGATGTGAGTGGACCGAAACAAAGGTTTGCAGAAAACAGTTTAAGGAGTCCGGGGTTCGCCCTCCAGTTTTATAACACGCATGCATAACCGGTTATTAAAAAAATGCGTATTAAACATTCGAAAGCCTTTTCTTCTTTCCGAAATACAGTAAAACATTTCAGAAAACCGTCATAAATCATGTAAAATAATATAAGATTACCATAATCCATAAACCGTCAATTTGGAACATCAATTACGCAAATCAAGTAAAAAGTGAAACAGCAATCACAATTAAACCGTTGGATCCATCCGAGTCTTTAAACTCAATATCAGGCCTTCCCGGGATATCAACGAGTCTTTAAACTCAAAACATAATCAATAGGCCTCGGGGGTATCACAATAACCGAGTCTTTAAACTCACGAGTCTTTCAACTCAACTTACCAGGCCCGCCCCCGTCATCAATTAACCGGGTCTTTAAACTCAAAACCAGATCCAACAATCAATCGGGTCTTTAAACCCAAAACCATTTATAACACAATACCTCATGATTCATTTTCCAAAAATTCATTCCGAAATCATAACTTGTCAAAATGGGACTTATGTCCGGATTCACATGCAAATACCGAGACATGCAATTCCCGAAATCACTTCAAATATAATCAAATGTCCATAAACACGTAACATGCATAATCATATCCAAATACCTCATCAAAAGCATCATTCATGCATGGGCGAAAATCGTAACTAGAAACACGTAAAATACGATACTTATCTCGAAAAACGTGAAACCACGTGAAACCGAAATAGCATAGTTATCAGCATAAGATCATAAGTGAAAACACAAAATAGATATATGAAAGGGCCATGCATGCACAATTTGGGAAATCAAAAGTCCACTCACGGTTTTAGGACGCGTCAATCGCGCCCCGTGAGCTCCTCAGTTGCATCGGAAATGTCCGGGCCTGTAAAAACGTACAAGGAGGGTTACAATCATCCTCAAATAGCTCGTATGATTTTCCCTAATTTTTCCAGATTTTTCGACGAAATAAACCTTAAGGACCTAAACTTCCGAACTCCCGAAATTATCCCGAACGACTCCCGATCGACTCGAACCCTAAAGGTAAAATGTTAATTAGACTGAAAGGAATAAGTTTCATGTTGACCGTGACTGGATATGACATCATACGCGCCGCCCAAAGTGGCTGCGCGTGAAGGCCACGCGCCAAGCTACAGTGTCTTCTCCCTCACCCGAACAACTTGTTAAACGGGTCTGATACCCGCGACTCAACCCGATCAGTTAGCCCTCAATTCTCAATCAATTCTTCCCGTTTTCAATCCTATCACCTTCTCTAATCCATTAATTTACTCGAGTATTCAATCCTATCACCTTCTCAATTCTTCCCGAACAGCTTGTTAAACGGGTCTTCGAGTCATGTGAAAACCAAATGTAAAACAAAAATTCAACTTTTTCCCCCATAACGTCCAAATTACGATAATGCCCCTGAGCTTCCGAACGTCATAACTTTCACCCTGTTCGTCCGAATCGGACGTGCCACCTGTCTATGAACTCGTGACGTCCCGAACTACGTCACGGTCATCGCTCAATGTCCGTTCGACCCCCCAATCAAAAAGTCAACAAATTGACCATACGAGACACAGAGGTAAAAACGTCATTTTATTCAATATTTTACAATATTACATTTTCCGAACTTCCGGGGCGTTACAATCTCCCCCCATTAAGAAATTTCGCCCCGAAATTTCAAGGAAACAAAAAGGGGAACTGTTCTCGCATCTGCGCCTCGGGTTCCCATGTGGCTTCCTCCACGTTTTGGTTCCTCCAGAGAACCTTTACCAAAGGAACGGTCTTCCGGTGTAGCACCTTATCCTTTCGGTCCAAAATCTGTACCGGCTGTTCTTCAAAACTCAAGTCCTCTCGGAGTTCAATAGGTTGTTCCTCCAGTACATGAGATGCATCGAACACGTATTTCCGCAGCATCGATACATGGAAAACATCATGGACCTTCGAAAGTTCTGGCGGTAATGCTAACCTGTAGGCAACTTGGCCAATCCTCTCGGTAATCTCATACGGTCCGATAAAACGAGGGCTCAACTTTCCTCGCCTGCCAAATCTTACTACACCTTTCCAAGGGGACAGTTTTAGAAATACCCGATCTCCAACCGCAAACTCAAGATCTCGAATTTGATGGTCCACATAGCTCTTTTTCCTGTCTTGGGCTGCCTTGAGCCGGTCTCTGATGAGTTCAACCTTCTCTGTTGTCGATTCCACCAATTCAGATTAAGTCAACTTCCTTTCACCCACGTCCGTCCAACACAACGGGGTTCTGCACTGCCGTCCGTACAAGGCTTCGTAAGGTGCCATCCCAATGCTCGCCTGATAGCTGTTGTTATAGGCAAATTCCATCAAGGCTAGGTGTGATTCCCAAGTGTCCTGAAATTGCAAAACGCAAGCTCGCATCATATCCTCCCATATCTGGATGGTCCGCTCAGACTGAGCGTCAGTCTGAGGATGAAATGCAGTACTGAAACGAAGTTTCGTCCCAAAGGCTTCCTGTAGACTTTGCCAAAACTGAGAAGTAAACCTCGGGTCTCTGTCCGAAACCATTGATTCCGGAGTACCGTGCAACCGGATGATCTCGTCGATAAACAACTGAGCCAACTGTGTCATCCTGAAGTTCTCTCGCACTGGCAAGAAATGAGCTGATTTTGTAAGCTTGTCCACTATCACCCAAACTCCATCGTGACCTCTGGGTGTCCTAGGAAGTCCAAACACAAAATCCATCGTTAGATGATCCCATTTCCATTTCGGGATAGGTAGTGGTTGCAAGGCTCCATAAGGTCATTGTCTCTCAGCCTTCACTTGCTGGCAAATCAGGCACCTACTGACAAACTCGGCAATCTCTCGTTTCATACCCGGCCACCAATAGTGTTCTCGCAATGTACGATACATCTTGGTCCCACCAGGATGCATCGCGTAGGCTGAACTATGAGCCTCATCCAATATTTCCTTCTTTAGTGCCTCAACGTCGGGCACACACAACCGTCCTTCTTTTAGTAAGGCTCCATCCTCCCTAACTGTGAAATCTAGCCGTTCACCGGATTCCACTTCAATCCAAAGCACACACGAGACAGGATCTTGAGATTGAGCCTCAACGATCCGATCGATTAGGAGTGGTCTCACGTGAAAGCTAGCCAGCAAGACACCTTGGCTATCCAGTCCCAAATCAATGCTAGTCTTGCGGAGTTCAACCAAAAGTGGCAAATGAACTGTCCGTAGGTGTGCTACAGAATGCATCGACTTTCGGCTTAGAGCATCAGCCACCACATTGGCTTTTCCAGGGTGGTACTCAATCGTGCAATCATAATCCTTAATTAGCTCCAGCCATCGTCGTTGCCTCACATTTAAGTCCTTCTGGGTGAACAAGTACTTCAGGATCTTGTGATCCGTGAACAGCCTGCAAGTCGCACCATACAAGTGATGTCTCCAAATTTTCAGCGCATGCACGACAGCAACTAACTCCAAGTCGCGCGTCGGATAATTACGCTCATGCGGCTTCAACTGGCGTGAAGCATAGGCAATCACTTTCCCATGCTGCATTAATACACATCCCAATCCCTATAAGGATGCATCACTGTACACCTCAAATTCTCCGCTGTCGTCTGGAAGGGTCAGTATAGGAGCAGATGTCAACCTTTCCTTCAGCTCCTGAAAGCTACGCTCACAATCGTCATCCCAGACAAACTTGACTCCCTTCCGCGTCAGTCGTGTCAACAGGGCAGCAATGGTAGAGAAACCCTTTACAAACCTCCTGTAATAGCCAGCCAAACCCAAGAAACTTCTGACTTCAGTCGCGGTCCTCGGTTGTTCCCACTTCGCCACTGCCTCAATTTTCTGAGAATCCACACTGATTCCATCAGTTGAGATCACATGCCCCAAGAAACTCACGCTCGTTAACCAAAACTGACACTTGCTAAGTTTCGCATACAACTGGTTTTCCCTCAAGGTACCTAGCACCATCCTTAAATGCTCCTCGTGCTCTCCCGCACTTTTCGAGTAAACTAGGATATATTCGATGAACACGATGACGAAGTGATCCAAGTATGGCTGCAACACTCGGTTCATCAAATCCATAAACGCTGCGGCTGCGTTGGTCAAACCAAAAGGCATCACAAGGAACTCATAATGACCATAACGGGTTCTAAAGGCTGTCTTGGGTACATCCTATTCCTTAACCCGCAACTAATGATACCCAGAACGAAGATCAATTTTGGAGAAGTTCTGCGCTCCTTGCAGCTGGTCGAACAAGTCATCGATCCGAGGCAACGGGTATTTGTTCCTGACTGTTACTTTATTCAGTTGCCTGTAATCGATGCAGAGTCTCAAACTCCCATCCTTTTTCCGCACAAACAACACTGGGGCTCCCCTAGGGGATACACTCGGTCTAATAAACCCCAACTCAAGTAACTCTTGCAACTGCGCCTTCAGTTCTTTCAACTCGGCTGGCGCCATACGATACGGAGTCTGAGATATAGGCTGCGTACCTGGAACAAGATCAATAGTGAACTCGACATCTCGATGCGGTGGCAATCCCGGTAGATCCTCCGGAAAGACATCCGGGAACTCCCGTACTATCGGTATATCCTCCACTCTCAAAGGTGCAGCTCGTGCGTCCATCACTTGAGCTAAGTATCCCTGGCACCCTTTCCTCAATAACTTACTTTCCTTCAGGGCTGAAATTACTCCGACAGGAGTTGCTCGCTGAATTCCCTGAAAAGTGGTTTCAGGTAACCCTTGACTCCGAAAAGTAACCTTCTTATCGACACACTCGATAGAAGCATGATGGAGTGTCAACCAATCCATTCCCAAAATGACATCAAAGTCGTGCAAGTCAAGGAGTATCAAGTCTGCTACCAAACCAATGTCACCTACCATCACGGGACACTCCCGCAACACTTGATTTACCACAAATACATCTCTTGTGGGCGTACTCACACCCAAGTCACAGTCCAGTGCGGACACCTATCTACCCGCCAACAACTCGCAATCCCGCGATATAAACGAATGAGTAGCTCCGGGATCAATTAAAGCACAAACATCATGTCCAAAGATTGTGAGTGTACCTATCACAACACCAGATGCTGCCCTGGCCTCCTGCTGCGTAACAGCAAAAACTCGGGCTTGTGGTCCAGTTGCTCGCCCACGGCCCCGGCCCCTCTGTCCACTAGTCGGTCCAGCACCACCTCCTCTAGTGCTCCCAGTCCCAGAAACTGTAGCTGTGTTCCGTCCCTGCTCTGCTGCACCCCGACCTGCGCCACCACCCTGTGGAAAATATGGACACTCCCTCCGATAGTGGCCCCGCTCGCCACAGAAGAAACAGATAGCACTGGAAGCATCTCGAGCAAAACCACCACTCTGCCATCCTGTGGAAGCAACCGAAGTCGCGCTCGCCTGCGGAGCAGTCTGTGCTCTAGGCGCTCTGAATCCAGGACTCTGAAAGTTACCAGGCCTGCCATAACAATCATTGCCTGCAGATGAGGCTCCACCATAACGTCCCTTCTTCGGGGCTCTCTGACCATACGATCCAGGATATGAACGCTCTCGACGTTGTCCACCACCAGAGTACTGTGGACGTGTCGGGAGACTAGCCTCAACCCGCACTCCGGCATCAGACAACTCCCTGAGAGTAGTAAAAGCTCCGGCCGTCACAATGGCCCGAATCTCACCCCGTAGGCCAAGCTTGAACCTACGACATTTCTCAGCCTCAGTAGACACAAAGGTAGGAGCAAAACGTGCTAGCATCTGAAATTTCTGCTCATACTCAGCTACCTACATGCTCCCCTGTTGGAGCTGCAGAACCTCGGTCTCCCTAGCATCACGGAATGAACGGGGATAATACTGATCCAGAAACCGTTCACGAAAGGTCTCCCAAGTCACTGTACGGGCATCTCAACCTGACAACTCCAGAGTATACCACCACTCATAAGCAGATCCATCAAGTAAAAATATGGCCAACACAACTCGCTCCTCATGAGGGCAGTGCATCACAGCGAAAATCCGCTCAAACCGAGAAATCCAACGGTGAGCATCCTCGGGATCCGGTCCACTACTAAACACCGTAGCCCCAAGACGCTGGGCTCGCTCGATCGAGGCACTCTCGGCATCACCGTCAGGTCGTGGAGGGGTTCATGTCGCGGAGGCATGGCTGATCGTCCTTCTCTGAAAGAGGCATAAGTTAGTACAATAATCGAGGCACACCCAAGTGCAAGACACGAACCGTAAACCTATGCTATGATACCAATTGACAGGACTCACCTCGATTATCGCCTCGATAATCGGGAAGCATCCTGCTCCCGTCTGACAATCGAATCCAAAAGACCGGAAAACTAAATAATATTACATCACACCCATTGTCAGACCAGGGAGATTAAACAAATACATCCGACTGAACGTCAAGTCCACAGTTTCACAGAGCATAATATTACAAAACAAGTTAAAGAACAAAACCTACTCTGTGAACTAACTACTCCACAACGGAAAACTTTATGCCTCTACCTCTGCCTCGGCGCTAGCCCCCGAACTTGTACCACGGCCTGGAGGGTAGTTAAAACAACAAGATGTGAGTGGACCGAAACAAAGGTTTGCAGAAAACAGTTTAAGGAGTCCGGGGTTCGCCCTCCAGTTTTACAACACGCATGCATAACCGGTTATTAAAAAAATGCGTATTAAACATTCGAAAGCCTCTTCTTCTTTCCGAAATACATGTAAAACATTTCAGAAAACCGTCATAACTCATGTAAAATAATATAAGATTACCATAATCCATAAACCGTCAATTTGGAACATCAATTACGCAAATCAAGTAAAAAGTGAAACAACAATCACAATTAAACCGTTGGATCCATCCGAGTCTTTAAACTCAATATCAGGCCTTCCCGGGATATCAACGAGTCTTTAAACTCAAAACATAATCAGTAGGCCTCGGGTGTCACAATACCCGAGTCTTTAAACTCAACTTACCGGGCCCGCCCCCGTCATCAATTAACCAGGTCTTTAAACCCAAAACCAGATCCAACAATCAACCGGGTCTTTAAACCCAAAACTATTTACAACACAATACCTCATGATCCATTTTCCAAAAATTCATTCCGAAATCATAACTTGTCAAAATAGGACTTATGTCCGGATTCACATGCAAATACCGAGACATGCAATTCCCGAAATCACTTCAAATATAATCAAACGTCATAAACACGTAACATGCATAATCATATCCAAATACCTCATCAAAAGCATCATTCATGCATGGGCGAAAACCGTAACTAGAAACACGTAAAATACGATACTTATCTCGAAAAACGTGAAACCACGTGAAACCGAAATAGCATAGTTATCAGCATAAGATCATAAGTGAAAACACAAAATAGATATATGAAAGGGTCATGCATGCACAATTTGGGAAATCAAAAGTCCACTCACGGTTTTAGGACGCGGCAATCGCGCCCCGTGCGCTCCTCAGTAGCATCGGAAATGTCCGGGCCTGTAAAAACGTACAAGGAGGGTTACAATCATCCTCAAATAGCTCGTATGATTTTCCCTAATTTTTCCGGATTTTTCGACGAAATAAACCTTAAGGACCTAAACTTCCGAACTCCCGAAATTATCCCGAACGACTCCCGATCGACTCGAACCCTAAAGGTAAAATGTTAATTAGACTGAAAGGAATAAGTTTCATGTTGACCGTGACCGGAGATGACACCATACGTGCCGTCACGCGCCTCCCAAAGTGGCTGCTCGTGAAGGCCACGCGCCAAGCTACAGTGTCTTCTCCCTCACCCGAACAGCTTGTTAAACGGGTCTGATACCCGCGACTCAACCCGATCAGTTAGCCCTCAATTCTCAATCAATTCTTCCCGTTTTCAATCCTATCACCTTCTCTAATCCATTAATTTTTGGTCTGTATTAACGATTAACCTCGACTAACATTAAAACGATCCAACCCAGACTCGAACAGTCGAACTAGTCGACTTCTGGAACTCACCCAAACTAGCCCCATTTTCAAATTAACTTCACCAGTAGCTTAAGGGGACCTAGACGAACACAATGGCACAATCAATTGAACCCGCCGTTACCTGGAAGTCGTCGTCCTCAACACTGTGTTTTTCCAGAAACTGGAACTTGAGTTCCTGAGCAAACCTTGATCGAACCTCTTCAATTCTTGCACGGGGATGTTTGTAATGGCCTCAGAATGCTAATCCAACTCACAGTTTGGCTCGACTCACCTCAAAATTCGACCTTTGAATTTCCCCCCAAATTTCCAGAACTCAGCTCACTCGTTTTTCTCTCCGGCTCTCGACTCTCAACTGATTCCAAATGAACCCTCTCACTTCCCCTAACTCAGTTAATCGATCAAATGGCAAACAACCCGTGGGAAACCATCTGATTCCTCTCTGAAAAATTGTTTCCCGCAACACAGAAACCATGGCCAATTTTTAATCCCAGCCCGTGCTTGCAACCTGCCCACGCCACTCAGTCATGCTCTCACTACCTCAATTCACATAAACTAATCATCTAATCAATCCACTACCACCTTAAACAATTTGCACGCTCAAGACATTCACGGCATGGCCGTGCAGGCCGTGCGCACTCTGTTTTTCACGGTGGTGAACAGTAACCGCCATGTAGAAAGACCAAAATGCCCTTAGGGCAATAATTACCAAAATGACCTTCAACTTCCGTGACCCGTAACTCGGTCATCCGATGTCCGTTTCACGCGTGCCGCTTGTCGTTGTACTCGGGGCTTTGAGACGAACCTAACAGTCTTCGAGTCATGTGAAAACCAAATTTCAAACAAAAAGTCAACTTTTTCCCCCATAACGTCCAAATTACGATAATGCCCCTGAGCTTCCGAACGTCATAACTTTCACCCTGTTCGTCCGAATCGGACGTGCCACCTGTCTATGAACTCGTGACGTCCCGAACTACGTCACGGTCATTGTTCAATGTCCGTTCGACCCTCCAATCAAAAAGTCAACAAATTGACCATACGAGACATAGGGGTAAAAACGTCATTTTATTCAATATTTTACAATATTACATTTTCCAAATTTCCGGGGCGTTACACAAACATCTTTCAACTTTAAACAACAACAAAACATCTTTCACCTATGGACCCATAACACATTTACAAGCAAACTTTTTGAAATTATATTTTCTAAATTTTCTGGTCATTACAATCTATCCCGTTAAGGAAATTTCGTCCTTGAAATTCAACAACAAAACATCTTTCACACTCTTAAGGATTCCAGGAGCAACAAAATCACAAAGATCTACCCTTTGGTGTCTTTTGTATCTCATGTTGTATAAGAGCATATACCCGAGCCTGTGTACCAGAAGATCGACCACGACCTCTCTGTCTATCTTTGGCCATGCTAGTCCCACTGGTAGAAGTTGGACTCCCTCATATTGTACTAAAAGTTGATATTGTCATTTGAACTTGATTTTTAGCATTGAAATCTGTCATACTTCCACCTAGAAGATACAGAGAATCCCTCATATTATGACGAGGCTCCCCACAGTGAAAATGTAAGACCCGTGTCTTGGGAAGAACGGTGAACAACCCACATCGCTCTGGGAGGGAAAGGTGAAATGCCTTATATGTGTGGGCACGTATCTATCTAGCGTGAGGCCTTTTGAGAGCTCACTAACTTTGGATTCCTTGGGAACTCCAAAGTTAAGTGAGATTGGGATGAAGCAATCCCAAGATGGGTGACCTACTAGAAAGTTGAGCGTGAGTTCCCACAAACAAAACTATGAGGGCTGCCCCCAAAGCGGAAAATATCGTGCTAGAAGGGTCGGGTCATGACATAATGGTATCAGAGCTAAACCCTGACCGAAAGTGTGCCAGCATGGACGCTGGGCCCTAAGGGGATGGATTGTAAGACCTGTGTCATGGGAAGAACGGTGAATAATCCCACATCTCTTGGGGAAAAACAGGTGAAGTACCTTATATGTTGGGCACATATCTATCTAGCATGAGACCTTTTGTGACACGACCCATCCCAATCCCTTCGGGATTAACGCGGGATGTACCATGCTCCCGTTTGACGCCATGTTTCAAATAAGGGATAAACCTCACCTTAACCCGCTCGGTGTTATCTAGAGTATGCTAGGAACAGTGGTGGAGTCTGATGTCTCGGTCTCTGATATAGCCCGCATCTGCCATTAACATGAAGGGTATTAAAAACCACAAAAAGCTGTGACTGGACAAAAATAAATAATTAAATAAAACACATTTGCATAAAAGACCTTTATACCCTTCACTAAAAAGTATGAATGCATTCGAAAACTAGTTATTAGAATCATTTGATTTAAACCAAACCTAGGTTTTCCAAACCCAAACTCAGTGAAAAATGCTTCTCAAGAAAAACCATTTCCTTCCTCAAATCATTAGGGCCTTAGCTCAAAACCATAAATCAAAACACGTGGGTTTCTGACGAAATCCACAAAATACTGTATAACCAGTCCAATAAAACATATTTAAACCATCCTTGGCATCCCAGATGCCTGACGTCCTAGACGTCCTATCTAATAATAGCAATCCTGCTCCTAAGCCTCTCTACGGCCTGGTCTCTCCGTAGGGCGACCCCTCGCAGGCAATGCCTGATATCCCAGATGTCATAAATAGAGCTACGTGTGCCCCTCGGTCTCAGCCGAGTCTCCCCCAGGGTCCACCCAGGTCATTGACCTTCCCTATGGGGCCATATCATATTTGGAAATCATGCTCCTGAGTCACTCTACGTGAGCCTCTATGTCGTCTCCCCGTAGAATGACCCCTCGTAGGTAATGCTCTGTGTTCATATATAAGGATGGTAAATGGAAAACGTTTTATAAATCATCTCAAAACAACTCAAAGGGCCCATGCCCGGAATTTTCATAAAACCATCGTAAATCCATAAATCCAATTTCTTTTAGGGTCTCCGAACCCGAAATCACATTTTATAAACCTCAAATGGGACTCATGTCCGATATCACAACCAACTGGGCCTCTAGCTCGATCATGTAAAAGAAATGACATGCAAGTAGCCGATAGTTAGGGAACAACGAAACCCTTGATGGAGCAGCACTCTTTTGTAAACCCGTGAGGCAATTAAGCCCTTACTGGGGTGGTAGCAGACAATTTACAGTTGTCACTGGGAATTGTATCTCTGACCGACCTTGACCTAATTTCGAGGACGAAATTTCCTCAAGGTGGGTAGACTAATACATCTCGTACCGGAAATACGAGTCAGAGATTTAGAAATATCCATTTTTTTTATCCTTATCTAATTTTTCAGGACTAGTTTGGTCTCAAACTGGGTTAGCCTAACTTGGTTGGGCCTAGCGAAAAATATTGTTTTGTTGGCCCAATGGTTTAGGAGAGAGGGAGCCCAAGTAATAAATTGGCTACTTTGAAGCCCAAAGGGTAAGGAATATGTCCAAGTAAGATTGTGGATGTTTCCCATAAACCCTCAAGTGGAACTAGCCCAAGCTTAGCCCAAAACAGATGTGTATCAGCCTCTAATTGGTTTAGGACCAATCTACTCGTCTCAGAAATTACCCCCCCACACACACACTCACTGAACTAGAGAATTCGAGAACTACCCAACATCTCTTCATTCCCTTACTCTCGAAACAGAGAACCCCAAACCCCCTTCACATTAGCCCACCATCACAATGCCTCCCACTGGGTGAATAGATAATGACGTCGTCCACCACCTCTTCTTCATGCTTGATCGAGAATCAAGCCAAGCCCCATTCGATTTCACCATTTGTCAACTCGAAACGAAACCAGCAACTCTTCAACGAACTTGAGAAACCGCACCACACTTCTATTGTGTTCGCAGCAGCCTTGCAAGTGTTGTGGGCTCGTCGGCGATGCCCAGCATTCACGGGTACGCTCACAGTCAAGCCCAATGATGACGACCTGAGTGAGACTCGAAGAGAACCTATCTGGATACAAGTTTGATTGAGGTAAGCATTCGACCACTGATGACTTTTATGAGTTCCTTGGAACAAGCTGATCATTTTAGACCTCTTGCATGTCTGTTTTGAGGTAGGGACTGACAATGACAATAGCGACACAAACCCAGGCTGACCTGACTCAGGATCCAAATACAACTCAGTAGGTTGAGCTTGAACCAGGTACCACTTTGAGCCCTAAATCAGTTTTTTCACTTCATCTCATCTAGGGGGAGATAACCACGATCTCGTTTTTGGTTTTTGCTGCGAGGGGACGACGACCCATTTATGATCCGCATCTCAACCCGTGTGAATTTGAGGGTCTTCCAGGTAGCATCTCAAACCCTAACTGCAACCATTGAACTTGACCCTTTGACAGATTTCTAACAAGATGCTTACATGTCGAATCTAGGATGACGGTACAGCAGAGACGACGGCATTTCACGGCCACTCACGTAACCCCTTTACCTAAGCGTATGTTCATTAAACTCCCTTTAACACCCCGATCATAACCCCATGTTTTCATGTGAAATTCGAGGGTGTCTGGACCTTCAATGGAGCTTCGCTGGAAATGCAAAACCGACAACCATCCCGACCCTTTTTGAATATTTCAGAAAGTTTCTGAACTGAAAATCTAGATCTTTTGGTTCTTGGTGACAAATAGATATGAGTGGGTGTTTTGCATGTTGATTTTAAGTGAAAATAGAAGATTTATACTATGTCGGATTTTGGGAATTTTTCGGCGAGAAACTCAGAATCTGGCCACTATGAACGGCGACGCTGGCGGCGGTCCGACCACCGTCTCTAACGAGGCTCCGGTGACGGTAGTCAACGGTGGTCAACGGTCAACGCCATTAGTTAGCCATTAGTCAACGACTGGTTAATGTCAGGACTAATGGTAAAACTAGCTACTGTTAATGGAATATTCGGGGAATATTCTAAGGAATATTCCCTCGCATGTAACACTGTAGCCTCACACGAGTAGAAAGTGTGACACGCAGGTGACGATGCGTGGCTGTGAGTGGTCAGCGCGTGTGTGTCCCTACCATCGTATGGCGGCTCGTAGGCTACTTTTTCGAGCCCAGATCTGCGCTTGGCGGCGCGTGGGGCCTTTTCTAGCCTATGGATGCGTGTGGGTGCTGTTTCAGTGTATTTCAGGTTGTTTTGAAGGGTTTTCCAGCCCTAAAATGGTGCGTAGAGCCGATATCTAACTCTTGACAAGGTATAGGCACTATTTTATGGGTCGTGGCAATGTATGGGTGCTTTTTCCGAGGTATTGTATGGCTTAGTAGGTGTCTAGGCCCGTGATAAGTAATTTTAGACTTCGTTTTAAGTCACCCTTGAGTCATTTGACTTGTATATCGGGCTTGTTATTAATTACAACCATTGTGGGTGATTGTCTAGGGAAAAAGAGACTTGGGAGCTCAAGAGTTGTTTGATTTTTCGGGTGATCCCACTCCTCGACTAGTGTGAGTAGACCCTCTTCCCTAAACCTATGTTTTTATATTGTTTATTTCTCGCACATTTTATGATGTTTGCACATTTGATATTTTTTGAGCATGCATGGTTTACTGTGTGGTAGTTGTGATATATGATTATGAGGAATGATTACTATGCATGTCCAATTATGTTTATCTGCAGTAATATGGTAAGTACACATTGTTGCATGTATTGAGTCATACATTGCATTGTATGAGAGTCGTCGGGGCATTGTTGAGATTGAGATGTTTAGAACCCACTTAGGAGTCGCTGGTATCTAGTACCCATCTATAGGCCACAAACTAGTCCTCCACGTGATCGTTCACCCGCGCTGCTCGCTATACTAGTTTAAAAACACCAGTCCTATCCCTGAGCTCTAAGGGACTCGTGGTGACGGTGCATTGCACCCAGTCCTTCACGTGGTCGTGGTACGCGAGCAAGTTACCTAGTTTCATATTCCGAGTATGAAACTCGAGGCGACTCAAGGGCAATTTGATGTGGGTCGATATTAAGACATATTTATATGCATCTGATTTAGACTATTACTGATTGATTGATATTCTATTCCTCGTATTACGTGCAAGCATACTTTAACTATTTTGGAATTTATATTTAAAACAAGGGGTTAAGTGTTGTTTATTGAAAATGGTTTTACACTGAAATAACAACTGGGTGCAGTCACCTTTTGGTTTTTTTAAACCCCTTAGGTTTCTATGGCGCGCAAACATTTTGAGGAGTTTTGTTGCTGCTTTGACACTCACTTCTAGCGCGGAGTGAAGCTGATGGTAAAATCAGGTATCGGCAAGTAGAGTTTCTGTGTATGATCATCAAATTAAGTACGTCCATACTCTATACTTCCGTTGTTGGGTGAAAGGTACTCGGTTTTCACCTAGTAGGTTTCACCCGACTCTGCAAAACTCGTCGTCTTAACTTAAATGGTTTCGTCATCTGAACGTCATTATCCATATGTCGGCTAGCACGCCTCGACCTTCGTGCTATTAGTGGACTTTTCTGTTCGGGGTGTGTCATTTTAGATGCTTTTCAATAAAAATTATTTTTGGTAAAAAAAATGAATTGCACCTTGATCCCCACCTCCCTCTCTCCTCTCATCTGACTTTTCCTCTCAGTCCTTTTTTGTCGCCCTTATCAATCAAGAATATCTTGAAAGTTTGAAGTTAGATATAAGCAAGATTTAAAATGTGGATGGTGAGCGGCTTTCTCAGCACACGGTCAGTACACACTCACATTAAACCACCCAATATCTCTCGACAGCCCCAAAAATCCAATTTCGCTTTTCCTCAATATTTTTCATGGATATTTGGTATCTTGTCATTTTATTTGTTGTAAACTTTGAATTTGGACTCTTGAGTTAGATTTATGAGTTATGAAGATTTATTAGAGTTGTTATTTGTCAATTGATTCGAAAAGGGCAAAAGCGGAGGCGAGAAAAGTGAGATGAGGAGGAGAAAAGAGGGAGGTGGATGAGGAATAGCAAGATATCCCTGAGTTATGAATATATTTATTTTTGGTAAATAATTGGTCTTTAAGTTTGAACCCTAATGATATATTATATAGAAAATTTTCAAAATTGTCCCTCCTCCGTAATAAAAAATAAAAATAAAAACAATTACTAAAATTAGAAAATTAGAAAATTGAAACCACAATAATGTGTTTTTTTAGGCGAGGAAGTATCTCTCTCTAACTACTACTATCTTAATGGCTTCGAAATTCAAATGCATACGTAATAACCAAAAACAAACCAAAAAAAAATGGTAATAACCATGGATTGAAAAATCGTCATTATCGCCGATATATCGACCCATATATCATTTTTTCCAACTGGTGGCATATAAGAAGAGGAGAAGAAATTGGCCGAAATTTAGACATGATTTCTTGTTTTGAGCCCACAGATCCTTTCTTGAGATCAAAACGATGAAGATGCACTATTAAATCGTGAAAATCGGACGTAAAACGAAGAATATTGAGTCGGGTCTTGCCGTCGGGTCGGAAAACTCGGGTTGCCGATCCGGCTGGAGGTAGTGTAACACCCCAGAAATTCGAGGATTTGAATATTGTGATTTAATGTATGAATTGACATTTTTACCCTTATGAATGGATGGCCAAATTGTTGACTTTTTGATATGTGGGTCAAATGGACTTTGACCAGTGACCGTGACGTAGTTCGGGACGTCACGAATTCATAGACAGGTGGCACGTCCAATTCGGACGATCGGGGAAAAAGTTATGACTATCGGAAGTTCAGGGGCATTACCGTAATTTGGACTTTTAGGTGGGAAAATGTTGACTTTTCGTTGGGCAACTAAGTTTCACATGACTCAAGAACCGTTAGGTAGATGTCGACGTCATGAGTCCGTAGACAGGCGGCACGCCGAAATCGGACTTCGTACGAGGAAGTTATGGTCAGAAACGTGAAATCGGGAGGTTCGTGTCTCGGTTTTCGTGTCGAATATTTTATTCTGAAATTCTGATTGGAGGACACCTGGTGAGTGACACTTAGAGTGACAAGTGTCACTCACCCATTGGCTAGATTGGATCAGATCCATTATGGGTTTAAATACCATTAAAACCAACTTTTAATTCCAACCATTGATCTAAAACCTCCAGATCTGATCTCAGCCCTTGATCTCATTTCTGAGATCTAATCTGGACCGTCCATCCATTTCCCTCCATTTCCCTCCATTTCTATATATTTTCTCACCCGACACCCTCACTCACTGTCCATTGATCCAACACTTATGCATTGCACCTGGTTTCTGTGTCTGTGTGTTGCTGGACTCACGGGGAAGGACTGAGGCAAGACGGCGGACGGCGGCAGACGACGGCGAGGTGAGCCGGTTTCAAAACCCGAAACGGTTTCAAAAACTCAGGATTTGGTAATTTAAATTCCAACGCGTATTTTTGTTTTCAATTGACCCTAATCAGTTCTATGGACTGTTAGGAACCTAGAGGGCTTGTTTTCGTGGTCTGAGTTGGCCTGAACATAGGACAAACGGCGACGGGAACCGGGACTATGCATCGAGGTAAGTCTTCGATTCAGTCATTGTTTATTATTGATTTTAATTAGGTAGAACCCTTTCTGGGATTGAGACGAACATCTAGGAACAAACTAGGACAGAAATGGTTGAGAATTGAACAAATGGTGACCGGGTCATGATCGCGGGTCTGATCGACCCGAGTTGCAGAGATACGGGTCAACCCGTCTGAGGACAGAGGTGATGACGTGGCACCCTGTCAGACTGTCAGGTGACGTGGACCAACCGTGAGCCGACACGTGTCACATGTCAGTGCACAGTCAGCGCTGACATGTCAGTGACGTGGCCCAGTCAGGGACTGCCACGTGTCACTGACATGTCAGTGACGTGGACCAGTGCCGTGTTGACACGTGGCACATGTCAGATCTGACATGTGGCCTGACAGATCAGTGAGGTGGACCAATCAGGTGTTGACACGTGGCACCTGTCAGAGTCTGACATGTCAGACCTGATAGTTGTCAGATGACGTCAACATGACGTCATGCTGACGTCAGCAGTGACGTCAGCAGGGACTGTTCCTGCGTTGACCGACGCGTGGGGGCGCTTGTGAATAGTGTTTTTGGTGGGACCACCACCATTCTTTAGGTTTCGACGATCCGGATCCAATGACGGTGGTTTCGGGTCGATCGGAGATCATTAAGTTGGTCAAAATGAGGTTTATTGCCTTGGGAAGCGCGTTCGGACGGCTTTTCCCGGCCGGTTTCAGCCTAGGATTTCATGGTTGAATGTTAGGGGTTTAAATTGACCTTTACGAATACTTTGGACTTGACAGGGATTGTACATTTGTACCAGGACGAGGGTATACGTTCGGTTCCTAGCAGGATTGTACTGTGAATGGGCTCGATTTCATTAAACCCTTGCATGCTTAAATGTTTTCTGATTTACTTATATGTTTACATGCTGGAATCAATAAATGGTTTTGATGATATTGAAATTTCGGTTATGGCACGTTTCACGGTATTTGGGCGTGAGACCCGTTTGATGAAACGTAACGATCGGTTCAGATTTTACCTATGTATACATATATGTTTTGCATGTGGATATCAATAAAATGTATTTGGTACTGCACTGTATAGATCCTTCCATATTATATTGTCTCCTCCGGATGAGGTACCCCGGAGAGGTCACGGACGTCTAGTACGTCCAGCGTCTATGATGCTAAGCATCGGTGATGCTGTAACCGAACAGGGTTCGGGGATTGAACTCGGAATTGAGACCCGAGTGGCACGCGTAGCCTTGTGATTGTGACCTTATTGAACGTCAGGGACATCAGACATTAGGGATGTCCGGATTGGAGTGTATAGTGCAGTGGCTAAAATTATGTTTACGGTTTTACTATATGCCTTATGGTTTATATTATATGATTGATGGTTTTAAATTCGGCTGCATGCATGTTTGGAAAACGGAGGGGTAAATTATATGTTTTACTTATCAAATGATTTTATAAACTTGAGTTTCGGTCCACTCAACCTTAATGTTTTGGTAACCCCTCCAGGTCGTGCTAATGAGGTAGAGGAGGAACCTGAGGCTGAGGCATAGATCCACTTCTGCGTACCTGAATCCCTGTTGGGTGGTGTACCCGCAGGTTTATGTTAGAGTCGTGCTCGCAACTTGTAGTTTGGATTTCATCCCTTGTCTGACATCTGTTTATTTCGGATTTGATGTAAAACTTTAATTTGGTTTTTATGTATTTGAACGTTCAAGGTTAAAATTGGAACATTATTTTGGGTGTCAGACGGGAGCAGGGCACGTCCCCATGTGGTCCCAGAGAGGATCGGGGCGGGTCCTGTCAGGTAGGGGATGACTGCTATTGGTTATATTTATATAATTGGCGTTGGTTACTTTACAAACTCGCTGGCTAGCAGCGTTGGTTGGGTTTTTGTTTCTCAGTTGGGGGGTCTTGGGTTTGACCCCCCACAAGCCTACAACTACTTTTTTTTTTCCTTTTTTATCCATTTGAATTCATTTTTCCACTTTTCAATAAATTTTGGGTTTTTTTCTTTTTCATTTTTTGTCCAATTTTAAATATATCAATTGCTTCTAATTTTTAAACAAAGTTTGATCCTATTTTTTCATTTTTTTTTCCAATTTTAAATATATTTAAACTTATTTTATCATTTTTCTTATATTGAATTTTTGTATATTTATTGTTATATTTTTAATATATTAACATTAAATTATAGTAGCTCACTTCAATTTATATTTATATTTAAGATTTATATTATTAGTTATCGTCAGAATCATATTACATCATATTATTCATCATATATTTATTATATCAAAGTCATTTTATAGTTTTTATTAGTCATATATAATCATTATTGGGTATTTAAGTTTTTCTCAAAGTTTTATTCTAAATTTCTAACTTTTAGATCGAATTTTCGTCATTTTTGTTGACTATAAACGATATCGATATTGACACCGATATTTGGGGCGAGATATCCATAAATTTGACGAGCGATATATCCGTCGATATCGATATTTCAATTCTTGGTACTAACTAATATTATTAACAAAATAATAATTTGGAATTTGGAAATTGGAAATGGGGGTACTCGTGTGCAAAGTGGATGACAGCAAAGACTCTCCCTAAATGACCTTGAAGCCCTTGTTAGAATCTTTAATCAAAGTCCCCCAAGTGTTTTTTATAAAGATAGTAAGGACAAATAAACCAAACAAATAAAAGTCCCCCAAGTGGGCTTGTTAGAAACTTACATGTAAGTGCCCTGTGCGACTGCCTGCCTCTTCAGTCTTCCCCACTAAACAAATAAAAGTCTCTTTCTCAACCTCTCTGATCAGTTCTCACTTCTCACGAATCACGAGAAGAGAGTAAGACAATAATTGAAGCTCCTCCTGAATACGCACACACGATCAGATATCATATCATATATCATAGATCATATATCAAGGAGGGATCGAGATCGAGAGGATAGAGCAGGAAGAGGTAATAATTTATATATACTACTATGAACCAAGGGCAGAGCCAAGGCGGCGGTGGCGGCGGCGGCAGCGGCAGCAGCAACAACTTCTGTGGTAGGCATGTGAGAGAGCCATGTAGATCATTTGGACGCAGATGTGGTTTGTTAGTGAAGGAGCAAAGAGCAAGGTTCTATATTCTCAGACGATGTGTGACTATGCTCCTTTGTTGGCATGAGCGTGGTGAAGTATAATTTCATTTTCAAAATTCTTGTATCCGGCCATCACTTGTATAGTTATTAAATATATATCATTATAATGTACATATATATAGTATATATCGCACATCTTCAGATGAAGTTTTGAACACTTGCACCGATTTCATGGATTATTTACTTAATTTGTTTCACTTTACTTAATTTTAAGATGATGATATTAATAATAATAATAATAATAATAATAATAAGAGTGCAAACATGGCTAATAATTTTATTTCATATATAGCTGAAATGTTGGCGTCACTCTTCTGTATTTTTTTGGTGGTTTCACTCTTCTGAATTAAACCTTGTTCTTTCACTCTTGGATACTTTGTTTGGGCCATGAGCCCCACGAGTCCATGATTCAAGAGAGATATTTTCCCTAATATGTGATACTTCTCAGTTCTTTTATTAATTTTTTTAATAAAAAATATGAAGGAGGAGAAAAAATATTTCGGATTCGAGAATTAAAATTGGGATTTTTCACACATTAGTGCAAATTAATATACCCAAATTACAATACTAGTTACCTCCGGCTTTTCTAAATAACTGTATATATTTATTGAATTATTTATACAGCCAAGGGGTTGACCATAATTTTCATGCATCCCTCACCTTATCGATGCCGTTTCTGTCTAACGATGACGTTTCTTCATTTCTTCCCAACCCAGGTTCATATTAAATTGAATAGGAATAGAAATAGAAATATTCGCGTTGATCTTTTGTTGTAATGAACTTCTTTAAAAGAGGCGTGTATAATCACCTTTATTATATTCCTCATCTTAGGTTTAGTGGTTCGTAATCATCTCTATTTAAAGAGATATAAAACTACATTTTTGTTTCTGATTGATTGGACAACTTAATTATACATAATTGAAGATAAATCACTGAGTTTATGTGTTGTTTAATTATTGGCGGTTTTACGTTGTTACTAAAAGTCTAAAATCTTGATGTGGTGGGGATGTAACACTTTTTTTTCCCACTTCTAAATTTAACACTCGTAAGATGTCGCATATCAATCCTTTAGATTTGATCGAAGTAATGCATTTAACCTTCATCTTTCAATTATATTGTGTTCATGGGAGTATTGAAATTTGATTGCTGAATTCCAAAAAAAAAAAATTGTAAATTAAACAATCTCAAGAAACATGAACTATATATCTTTTATATTCCATTTCATAAACAATAAATCGAAATTTTGAAATTACAAATTTACCATTATGAGTTTCGCTCTCGGGCTATACTTAGTGTCACGACCCGACTCTTCTAGCACGATATTATCCATTTTAGAGTCCGTTCTCACGATTTTGTTTTTGGAAACTCACTTGCAACTTTCCAATAGGTCACCCATTCTCGGATTACACAAACTCAACCTCGATTAACTTTGGAGTTCCAAAAGAATCCAAAATCAATGAGCACTCAAAAGGCCTTGTGCTAGGAAGATACGTGACCACACATATAAGACACTTCACATTTCCTTCCCCGAGCGATGTGGAGTTGTTCACCCTTCTTACTCCCCTGAGCATCAGCCATATAGGAACACCCCCTAGCTCCGACTGCTTGGGACACAACCCCCGAATATCACCCGTTTAGTTTCAGCTGCCTAGGACACATGTCTTACAATCCACCCCCTTTGGGGCCCAGCGTCCTCGCTGGCACACTTCTGGTTGGAGTCCAATTCTGATACCAAATTGTTGTAACAACCTAGAAATTTGATAAAAATAACAATGACAATTTTGCCTCTTATAAGGAATATATATTAACCTTTTAACCAGGATACTATGTGGATGTGTCGTGAGGATCATTACGAAGGTCTCAAAATTCTGAATCCATAGACAGGCAGTATGTTGAAAATAGAGATTGAATAGGTTCGTTATGGGTCAATAATGATTAGGGGTATTTTGGTAATCTTTCAAGGAAAGCCTAGTGTAGTTTAGAAAGTTCTTGAATTTTCCCTCCCTTATGCATCCATCGACCTAGTGTGTTTATATATATGTGTGTGTGTGTGTGTGTGTGTGTGTGTGTGTGTGTGTGTGTTGGATGCAATATTTGATGGGTGGTGACTGAAAAAGGGGTAACCATGAAGGAAAACCACCTGTGGGAGCATGAGGACCAGAAAAAGGAAGGGAAAGAGAAGAAGAGGAAGAAAGGAAGGAAGAGAGGGAGAAATGGGAGAAAAGGTGATCGAAATCAATGAAGAAGGGGAAGAAAAACAGTGAAGAAACTCAAGGTCCCCAAGTGTTATTGATTTGGGTTTTCTAGTTCTGGGCTAAGAACCTGGAAACACGTACTCTCGTATTTTCTTAAAGGTCCTATGGTCGTTCTGAGACAAGAAAACAAGATTTTGAACATGGGGAAATCGCAGGGATAGCTTTAGAACCATGGCCAAAATTTGGTAAACTTGATGACACGACCCACCCCCAATCCCCCGGGATTAAAGGCTAAGTCATGCTCCCGTCTAACTCACGTGCGACATAAATGCGAACCGACGTCCAACCTCGGTGTAACACGTAAGCCAGACAAGGGATTCTCAAGTGAACTGTCTAAAACCTTCCAGACTTCCCAGAATGCGCAGAACCTACTGTGGATAGCGTGTGTGATGTCTCCGTCTCTCTAACAACAGCCCGCACCACAACAACCTGCAGGGTATCGAAAACATAAAAGATTACAAGTGGACAAAAATTAATAGTAAGTTCAGAAAATAGTTAGAGAAAAATACATTTATACCCTCCACGAAAAACCAATGCATGCATTCCATAAAACCATTTCATAAGCAAGATAAGAAAATCATCAATGAAAACCGGAAACATTTCCTTTTCTCAAATCCTTAATTCAAATCCAGGGTCTAAGCCCAAAATCATAAATCCTCATCAATGTGCGGGAACTCAGCCCAAAACTTATTAAATCCAAATCATTCGGGCCATTGCCCAAAACATCTGAAAACCAGTGAAAAACATCAATCAATCAAGTTGTTGGATCTCAAGTGCGCCCGAGTATTTAAACTTAAAACACATGCGCATAATCAGGCCTTCCCGGGATATCAACGAGTCTTTAAACTCAAAATACAATCAACAGGCCTCGGGGGATATCACAATAACCGAGTCTTTAAACTCAAAACATATCAATCCAGGGCCCTCCCTCTAACGACTCGTCCCAAATTCCTAGATTAGATTAGTGACTAATCACGATTAGTGAGGCTAATCCGTGATTAATTGAGCGAAATCAGACGAACGATGCGAAATGACCTTTTTGCCCCTAATGGTGGCAAAATGTTGACTTTTCATTCGGGCGGTCAAATGGACTTTGACCGATGACAGTGACGTAGTTCGTGACGTCACGAGTTCATAGACAGGTGGCACGTTCAATTCCGACGTTCGACGGCGAAGTTACGGTTCACAGAAGTACGAGGGTACTATTGCACGGATTACAAGACGAGTTCACTTTTGGACTCTAGTGGGCCCAGATATTTGTCCTGATGTCCAATGGATGAGTGACAAGTGTCACCCATCCAATGGACACCATATTTCCTTCATGCACCGTGAAAACCATTCCATTTCTTTCTTCAACACACACACCCCTCCCATTACCCGATCTCACCCAAACCATTCACCCAAACTCAGCCAACCCAAAATCATCTATTCGATGTAACGAACATTTTAGGACTGGTTTCGTGTCGATCGAACACCGTCTCGATAATGTTCGGGGCATCGGAAGGTTTCGGATCGGGTTTAAAAATAAAATCGGGAAAATTACGGGGCTTTGGTAGGAGGTTAATTAAGTAGTTAGTAACCTTCTATTAAAATTTGGACAGGTGTGGGAGTCCCGGTGACGGTGATCGGCTCGGGGAGCCGTATGACACGCAAATCGAGGCGGCAGCTCGGACGGTCTGTGAGTGGACTTTGTTTTCTAAATTGGTGCATGCATAAATGTTTACTATATGTTTTATTACATGTTTGATGATGACATGGGTGCATTTGTATATGGTTACGTATACGCACGTATTTCGAGGTTTCAGCCTTATACGATGCTTATACGG
Organism: Prinsepia uniflora; assembly: GCA_032719365.1. Lineage (NCBI taxonomy): Eukaryota > Viridiplantae > Streptophyta > Magnoliopsida > Rosales > Rosaceae > Prinsepia > Prinsepia uniflora. The sequence goes on along the minus strand of CM064874.1, from coordinate 35,152,510 downwards.
GTCTGTATTTCTTTATTGGTCTAAATGAAATGGTTTTGGGATTTCTAAAAGGATAAACTCGGGTATGAGACCCATTTGGTTTTGTCTCGGGCATATGACGCTATTTACGACCTTCAGGTTTTAATCGTGGTCGCGACGGGTGCTATGTGCACGACGATCAACGATATGACGCTCGCCTCTGGATTGAGATGTGTTCCTTCCGGAGAGGTCACGATGCACGATTCGTGGTCGGGCAGCCAGGGGAGGCTTGACTTCGAAGTGCTGATGGTTCAGGATAGCGATCGGTGATGAGTGCACCATGATCTTGTGGTGGTCGCGTCGGTTGATTCGTTCACGGTGACATACCAGGATTGAGAGCGGTCCTGGATGGATGGTTGCACGCATCACTATGATCAGAGTCGTGACTGACCCTTAGATATCGGGCACGGTGCCCAGTTGAGTCATATGTTCGGGCACGAGACCCAGTTGTTTTACACTGATGATTTCGGGTCAGGGACCCTAGATGGATTTCCAAGTTCATGTCGGTTTACGGGAACCGGCATGAACTCTGGAAAGGTCATTGTGGTTCATGACGGTTTATGGGAACCGGCATGAACCTTTGTCAAGTCATTGTGGTGCATGACGGTTTATGGGAACCGAACATGGATGTTATGGATCATGACGGTTCAAGGGAACCGGGCATGAATGTTTATGTTATGTATATATATGTATTCATATACCTTCCTTTACTTCTATTATCTCCTCTAGGGAGGGTCGTTGGCTTGGGTGGACCCCGGAGTAGTCACGGAGCACCAACTGAGTGGAGTCACCCCCCAGTTAGGTTCCTTACTCTCAGGAAGGCTATGATTACTATTACCTCGGGTAGGGTCAGTGGTCTGCGGACATTGATCTTGACTTTGTGAAGACTCGGATTGAGACCTGGGTAGCACGCGCGTAGCTTTGGAAACCGTGACAGGATTGGTTGTGTGAACTATATGTGTATATGATATAAATATGATATATGATATGTGATGTGTGTTTACACAGGTTTTGTGCAGTGGCCCATATGGTTAGTTTCTTAGTTTTGGGCTTAGTTCCCACATATGGTTTCTTTGGATAAATGGTTTTCGAATGCATGCATGCTTTTTAGTGAAGGGTAAAAATGTCTTTTATGAAATATGTTTTTATAAACTCTTGTTTTGTCCACTCACAGCTTTTAATGTTTTGACTGCCCTTCAGGTTGACATCGGATGTGGACTGTAGCAGAGATCGAGATATCACATGCCTCCTCCGGATCCTGGCGTACTCTGATAGCCCGGGAGGGCAAAGTTCGGAAATATCCCTTGTCTGACACTTCGTGTCAGACGGGAGCAGGGTCATCCCGCACTAATCCCGGGGGGATTGGGATGGGTCCTGTCAACGTGGTATCAGAGCATAGGATTGTTCATAGGATGCTTATCAGAGCGGGGTTGTCTCTATTCGAGCAACCGTGGAGCTCTTGGAGTATTATGCAGGTCGAGGATGTGATATCTCAATGGGCTACAGTTCGTGGTCAACCTGATAGCAGGATGCCGGTACGATAGTTAGTCAGACTGTATCGTAGAATGTCTTGGTTCGGCATTGGATGCCGGGGTTGCCATAGTTCTGTCGTGGATGACAGTGTGGGACCCTACAAAGGGATAAACGTATTCTTATAGATTTTGATCGTGAGATGGTTAGTTGGGATCATCTTCACGATGTCGTAGGATCGGTTCCGACGACTGGTTGGGAATTATGACCATCCGATGTTCGGATATGGTTGAGTTAGATGGATTTACTGCAGTTGGCAGTTAACAGCCGGATTCGAGGATCCTGATTGGACTTACGGTAGGATTGGATTGACGTCATTATGATGTCAAGACCGCGGAGTCGGTCAGATTGTTGATTTTACTGCTTTTCGCAGTTGGGTCCTGAGGAACTCTAGTTAGTGATTGTGGAACCCTACCTTGGGTGTATGGTTCGGAAAGTTGAGTTGGCGTGTGGTCTCGACTTTGATGAGATTGTCGGTCGAGTCATGTCAGCTTAATGTTGGGACTGCACTTCGCAGCCGAGGTTGTACTTATCGGTTAGACCTAGTAGGTTGTCGTGCTACATTAGTTGTGATGGATTGTTGGTACAACTAAGGTCATGGATGACCTGGTAAACGACATTAGTTTAGTCGAGTTACGACATGTTAGAGATTGTTGGACAAGTTATCAGGATTGGTACTTGTCGATGGAATCCCGGAGCGGGGATACCGAGTAGTTGGTACGGACTATTGATTCTGTTGGATGCGGGGTCTGGATATCGAGATGTCTGGTAGTTAGGTCTGCACGAGGTTGTGGCAGACGCTACTATCGATGAACGTAGTCGAGTCTTATCAGGTCAAGTAGACTCAGGTTGTCGTGACGATTGTGACGATGGGATTGTCAGTTGTGACAATGATACGAGGTACGTGAGTAATGCATATGTACAAGCAGTGATTCTGGATTTGACTCGGTTACGGCTGAGTGCGATCGTAGAATGAGACGGGGACGTTCAGGGGACGTTTCCTTTTCTTGTATGAGTTGTCAGGGTGACTGTACCTAGAGTCGTCGGGTACGAGGGAGGCAGAGTTTCTCCAATTCGAGTAGAGGTACGGGATCGTCGCTCGGTATGAGCGGAGATCTAGGGTTTTCTGTTTCACACACTTGATGCTGATACTTGTGTGTTGGAGTTAGTGATAGTGCTAGTACTAGTGCTGTTGCTGGTACTGGTGATTGTGGTGACGTTGAGTCACATCCGACGTGATGGGCTTATGATCGGTATCTGTGATCCTAGAGTGGATCTCAGATAGAGTCAAATTGGTTAGGGGACACGTGGTTGATGTCCGGGTATGTTGTTTCCAATGTGGTTGGAATTTCAGAATCGCGAGAGGTTGCAATTGAGGTGACGAGGGGAATGCGGGTTTTCCACATTGGTATTGGGTATTTCGACGTCATTTCGGGTGACTTCTCAGTTTCTACCGTGGTAGATGATGGTAGATGATGTAGACGTTGTTGGTTGCCACTAGTACATTGATCGTGTATTGGTTGGTGGACCCGGGATTTGTTCTGGGTCATCAGGAGGTGATGAGTATATTGAAGTTAGGTGACTGAGATTTCTCATTTTCTGCTCAGTGGCAGACGATGTTGGATTACATGGCATGGTGAATGCAGCGAGTTTTATTTGCATTCACGAGGATGGATTTTGTTGCCATTATCTTAGATCATCCTTGATTTTCCTCGGTGGAATGACAAGGATCGATACGAGGTAAGTGGTGAGAACCCACAGTCTCGACGTGTCTCGTCGTTGAATGATCTGTTTAGATGTGGGAAACGGTTGTGGACTTTGGGCGTTGTGACGATCGATGATCGTGACGTTTATGGTCGGTTGACGTAGTGATGGATCTGGATCGTGGTCTTGATGATCCAGATTGGTGGAGAGTTTATCATTCATACTTGGATATTTGAGTGGAACATGTTGGGACTGAACTTCTTTTTGAGGTAAATCCCATATGGCTTACTACTCGCCTGAGTAGTTGTCCGATGAGTAGTTTTCCGACGTGGTCGGATTTTGGTCAGCCTAGATGTGTTGATATTGGGATTGGCTTCCCTATGAAGTCAATCAGATGTTTTGTGTAATCGGTTGAGCAGGTAACCGATAGGTTCGGTTTTGGTGCGTCTCGGTAGACGTGAATGATATTTCAGGTTTTGGAATCAGATTTTTGGATGACGATTCAGGATGTGATTTTGGAACTTGAAAGAGGATTTCTGTATTTGGGTTTTGGAATCGGATTCTGGGTGACGATTCAGGATTTGATTCTAGAGCTTGACTGTGGATTTCCTTTTATGGATTTGGGTTCGGAATGGTTATTCCTAATACTAGTTTACGGAATGATGGTTTTGGATTCGAAATTGGACATGATTATGGATATGATTTCTGGGTTTGGATTCGGGATTTCTTACGAAATTGCGGAATCGGATTCGGATTTGGGAAATGGATAATGGGTCGGAGTTTCGATTTGTCTAATGCTGGATTGGACAGATAGACTCCAGAATAGAAACGTGATTGGCTATGACCTAGGTGGTTGTAGGCTGATTGATGGGTAGTTGTATGTACCTTGTACGTTGTTCGAGGTATGATACCAGGAAGACTTGTGGTGCCCGGTGACGGTATATAGGTTATAGTAGTGGTATGTTGGTGAGCGTGTTGGTAGACGGATTGGTTCCGATACCATTGGATTAGTAGAGGACGTGGATTGGACATTGGATACTGTGTAGTGGGTCATAGTATTTCTGGTGGGTCCAGTTACACACAGGTCGAGTGTTTTGTGGTAGTGTATACTCAGGTTGAGTGAGTTGGTGGTTAGTGTAACCACGAGTGAGTATAGTGACAGTTTTCGATTGACGACTGTCAAGTGGTGGCAGTTGTAGGAGGTGTCAGCGTGGATTGTGGTGTGAGGTCTGATGACTCCCAGTGGGAGTAGACGTCAGGATAGTTAGTGGTTGAGCAAGGAACCGTCTAGTTGGTTGTGTCAGCGAAACGGTAGATCTGGCAAGTGGGGTCAGTTCAGAGCGTACGACTTCTGTCATTCGACGTGGTCGAATGTAGTCGATACGGCGAGAGCGTTGGTGGTACGTCTGGGTGCAGACGAGTTTTATTCTGGTCAGTGGGTGTACGAGTGTACATGTGTTTCGAGGTCGATTTTACTTTCCACGAGGTGGTTGTGGAATCAGGATAGTTAGTGTTTCGAGAGCGAAACTAATTAAGGAGGGAAGAACGGTTAGATTAGGTCAGTTGGAATTTCGAGGACGAAATTAATTAAGGAGGGAAGGTTGTAACGACCCGTCCCAAATTCCTAGATTAGATTAGTGACTAATCACGATTAGTGAGGCTAATCCGTGATTAATTGAGCGAAATCGGACGAACGATGCGAAATGACCTTTTTGCCCCTGATGGTGGCAAAACGTTGACTTTTCATTCGGGCGGTCAAATGGACTTTGACCGATGACAGTGACGTAGTTCGTGACGTCACGAGTTCATAGACAGGTGGCACGTTTAATTCCGACGTTAGACGGCGAAGTTACGGTTCACGGAAGTACGAGGGTACTATTGCACGAATTACGAGACGAGTTCACTTTTGGACTCTAGTGGGCCCAGATATTTGTCCTGATGTCCAATGGATGAGTGACAAGTGTCACCCATCCAATGGACACCATATTTCCTTCATGCACCGTGCAAACAATTCCATTTCTTTATTCAACACACACACCCCTCCCATTACCCAATCTCACCCAAACCATTCACCCAAACTCAGCCAACCCAACCCCATTTCGACTAGGACTGAGACCAGGGAGTGAGGGAAGACAGGAGGACGTGGTGGCCGGCCCAGGAAGGCGCTCCGTGGGCGGTGGAGCCACGAACCCGTGCGGGTGCACGGTAAGGCCATTTTCCCCCCTTTTAATTGATTTCGATATTATGGTTGCTTTTGGACGATTAGGATGAGTAAGTATCTTGAAATACGTGTAAAACCGTAAATCATCAAGATCATATCATAAACATAGAAATCAAATATAGAAAACATATAAAAACATTTATGCATGCATCATAAGTTTGAAAGCAAAGTCCATTCATAGACCATTAGCGTCGCCGACTCGATACGCGTGCAATTACACTTTCCCGGCTAATCTACTATCACCGGCTTTCCTGAATCTGTCCAAACCCCATAATAAGGTCATTAACTACTTCACGATGATTATACTAAAACTTCGTAATTTTTCCAAATTTTTAGCTATTTTTAAACGAGCCCTAAAGCCTTCAGACATCCCGAAACATATCGAGACGATGTCCAATCGACTCGAAACCAGTGCCAAAATGTTCGTTACATCGAATACTTTAAAAGTCGTGTTGGAACCTTCCTCAAAATCCGTACCACGCTCCACACTCGCCGCCCAAAGGGGCTGCATGAGGGCCTCACGCGCGACACTGTTCATCATCCCCTTCCTCTCGCCGACCCGGTTCAGGCTGGTTCGAACCGGCTCGGTTCGACCGAACTGGCTCGGTTCGACCGAACTGGCGCATGCGGTTTTCCACCATTTTCCACCCGTTTTCAATCCTTTTTAAGCCTAGTAGCTTCGTCCCACTCTAAATAATTGATCTAGCTACCCAAATTGGACAATTAGGACCTAAAGCTCACCTTTCCCCGTCAAAGTCGAACTCTGTTTCTGCAACCTTGTTCTGCAGCCTTACCCGACCTCCTCGAGCCTTGCTTTTGATCCCAACCAACGTCTGGAACCTTGAGAAAGCAGTTCCAATTAGCAGAATCGATCAACAAGCCCTATAACAAACACACCAAATTCAAATTCAAATGGAAATGCACGGGAACCTCACTGCACCACCGCCGTCGTGCACTGTCGTGGTTGCCACCGCCTTTGTCTCACCTTTTTTTTCCATCTTTTTTTCACAACACAAGGACAGACAATGAGGCTTGCAGGTGATTTGAGTGGGTCGAGTTCCTCTCGATGCTCTGTTTCCCACAAGTTCCACGGCCACCGTCGTGGACGGCCATCACGAGCACACCACCATCCTTTCACTGTCCTCAGCCTGCCTTGATCTTAGTTACTCTTCACTGGTTGGGGTTTGGGTTGAGGGAACTGGACTAACAAGTCCTCTGTTTCTTTTTTTTCTGTCCAAAGGCGTGCACAAACACATAACCCATTTAAACAGACTTTGAGGCGGCTTGTGTAATGTTCTACCACCATCCAAATAATGACAAATGTCCAAACTCTGGTGGTCACCACATCCAAAACAGCCAAGTGTCCCACTTCCACTGGGCACAGATCCCTAGGATACCAAATGACCAAAATTCCCCTGCCTTCACAATTTACCATTTTGCCCCTCAAGTTCCTAGACCCGTAACTCGGTCGTCCGACCTCCAATTGACACATGCCGCCTGTCGTTGTATTTAGGGGATCGAGACCTACCTAATAGTCCTCGAACTTTGTGAAAAAAGCCATGTCGCATGAAGAGTCAACAGTTTGCCTCTTTTCAGCCAATTTACCAAATTACCCTTGACCTTCCGAACATCATAACTTTTTCCTTGAATGTCGGAATCGGACGTGCCACTTGTCTATGTACTCGTGACGTCCCGAACTGCATCACAGTCATCGGTCAGAGTCCATTTGACAGCCCAAACAAAAGTCAACCTTTTTGCCCATTCTAGGGGTAAAACCGTCATTTCGCCCCATCCGTCCGAAATCACCCATTGTGAGTTTAGGTAAGTTTCCTTCCTTCCAATATCATAGATCTTTTTCTGGCTCAAATAGGTGAATTTTAGTGTTTGAAACATTGAAAATGGCTGAGAGTTGGCTGAGATACGGTCCGGTCGAGATCGCGGGTCAAGTGACCTAAAACAGGACCTGGCGAGAGGTTTAAGATGACCCCCTGCACAGACGTGTGAGGCCCACCCGTAGAGGGCTGTGGTGGTGCGTGAGGGCACACCCGACGTTTTCTCAAGATGAGGTCTACATGAAAAATCTGTGTATTTTCATTCTGAATCCAGTGGTACAAGGTTTGAGTCAATTAGACAACGTTTGAATATAATTCTGAATTTTTAATATAATGGGTTTATATTTAAATTAGAATTTTATTAGAAATTGAGTAAATAAACTTAAGGTTAATTTGGACCTTTAAATTATTTTGACGAGAAAACCTTACAAGAATAAGTGCACAATTATTATGTAATTTTATTATAATTTACAAAGAAATTTTAAAATAAGATTATGTGAGCATGAAGTAATGCATAGATTTTTTACTTAATGTATAAGTATATATTTCAATAGGTGTATAATTCAGAAGTTGGCTAAATGTGTGGTACGTGTTCAATTATTATATATGTTTGTTTATGTTATGATCTATTTGAAATGGCTTAAAATAATGTTAAATAAATATTAATGTAATTATTTTAGTGAGATAATGCTTGAATGAAGTTAAAATGGCAATTTCCACACTTCACGGGGTTAGTGGGTACGATTTGGGCGGTAACCTGGTAGTTGATTTATCAACCAAGAAATTATGAATGATAACTCCTAATGTAATACTTTGCAAGTGCACAAAATCGTATGACGAGTATAGTACGTTTGCAAAGTTCGATCCCTCGAGGACTTGTTCAACCTGAATCCACTTAGTTTGGAATGAAACAACTTGAGAAAAAGCACAAAAAAAAACGTTGGGGGGTTTTGAGTGATGATTAGAACGAAATTGAATGATGAAAAACTTGATTTGAAAATTGATTGAATGATTAGGACGAATTAGGACATGTTATCCACCTTTACCAATTATAGTTCTCCATAGACTTCGTTGATTAGATTAATTATGCATGTATCTGAATTAAGTGCCCATGCAGGGGTCCGGCTAAGGCTCACCCTACACATTTATCTTCTCTTAGATTGCATGTTTAAGCGTGATGTACCCGCTCTTAAACAACTATTACCGATGGTGCGTGATAATGCATGAAACATGAAGAAGATTTAATGACACTACACTATCCCTAGTAAAGTGATGTGCAATGACAGGACCCACCCCGATTATCGCCTCGATAATCGGGAAGCATCCTGCTCCCGTCTGACAATCGAATCAAAAAGACCGGAAACTAGTTAAAATTACAACACACCCATTGTCAGACCAGGGAGATTAAACAAATGCATCCGACTGGACGTCGAGTCCACAGTTTCACAGAGCAATATTACAAAACAAATTAAAGAACAAGTCCTACTCTGTGAACTAACTACTCCGCAACGGAAAACGTTATGCCTCCGCCTCTGCCTCGGCGCTTGCCCCCACGCTTCTACCACGACCTGGAGGGAATTTAAAACAACAAGGTGTGAGTGGACCGAAACATAAGTTTAACAGGAAAAACAGTTTTTTCGAAATTGGGTTCGCCCTCCAGTTTTGTAATCCGCATGCATAACCAAGTATTCAAAATTTGTGTGTTAAACTTTTGAAAACTCTTTTTCCGAAACACAAGAAAAACGTTACAGGGATCGTCATCACTCATGTAAGACTATGTAATAATACCAGATTCCAGAAATCGTCATTTTGAAACATTATTTGCACAAATCAAGTGAAACATAAAACAATAATCATGATGATGCCGTTGGATCCATCCGAGTCTTTAAACTCAACATTAGGCCTTCCCGGGATATCAACGAGTCTTTAAACTCAAAACACGATTAGTAGGCCTCGGGGGTATCATAATAATCGAGTCTTTAAACTCACGAGTCTTTAAACTCAATTTTCGGGCCCGCCCCCAGAATCAACATGCCGGGTCTTTAAACCCAAAACCAGATCCAACCATCAACCGGGTCTTTAAACCCAAAACCGTTTTTAAACATAATAAATCAGGATTAATCACAATTCTTTTTCCAACGTTATTCTAAAACATTTCTCATCGTAACAGGACTCATGCCCGAATTCACAAGTAAATTCCAACACATGCAATTAACAGAAGATTTCTTCACAATATGATCAAACATCATAAATCCGGAACATGCATATTCATAACCAGATACTTCATCAAAAATTATCACGCATGCATAGGCAAAAACCGAAATCTCGAAATGCGTGAAATACGATAATTACCTCGAAAAACGTGAAAACAAGTAAAACCGATATATCATCTCACCATCGTAAAATCATATGTAAAACCATGAGATAAATAAGCAAAATAGTCATGCATGCCCAATTTAAAAATCAAAGAGTCCACTCACAGTCTTAGGACACGTCAATCGCGTCCCGCGTGCTCCTCCGTAGCTTCGGAAGTGTCCGGGCCTGTGAAAACGTACAAGAATGGTTACAAACATCCCAAAATAACTCGTAGGATTTTTCCTAATTTTTTCCGGGTTTTTCGGCGAAAATAAACTTAAAGACTTAATCCTCCGGACTCCTGAAGTTATCCCGAATGACTCCCGATCGATTCGAACTCTAAAGATAAAATGTTATTTAGACTGTAAGGATCAATTCTCATGTTGACCGTGATCGGAGTTGACGCCACACGCGCCGTCACGCGCCGCCCAAAGCGGCTGCGCGTGAAGGCCACGCGCCAAGCTACAGTGTCATCTCCCTTACCCGAACAGCCTGCTAAACGGGTCTGATACCCGCGACTCAACCCGATCAGTTAGCCCTCAATTCTCAGTCAAAACTACCCGTTTTCAATCCTATTATCTTCCCTAACCCTTTAATTTTAGGTCTGCAATGAAGGTTAACCTCGACTAGTACCCAAACGACCCAACTCAAACTCGATCAGTCGAACAAATCGACATTCTGGAACTCACCCAAACTAACCCCAATCTCAAATTAATTTCACCAGTAGGTTAAGGTGATTCATACGAACACAATGGTACTGTCAATTGATCTTGCCGTTACCTGGAAGTCGTCGTCCTCAAGCTCGAAAATACTCAGAACCAGGGTACTCCGTTCTTGGCCAATTCGTGAATGTCGTCCTTCGAATTTGATGTGGTGGGTTTCCTTTTGCTCCCAGAAGACTAGAATGGCCCCCGGTTTCGATCAACAAACCTCAGAAATCGAATTCAGTTTTTCCCTCCAACTGGTTCAACTCTGAACCGCAGCTCAGGTTCCTGGGCGAAACAGACTCCAATCCCTTCAGTTCTTGCACCGTAGTGATCCTAACCCTCCCAGAAGTCTCACCGTGCGTTTGGTTTGATCCTTCGACCCTCAGAATTTGAACTCAGCGATTTCCCCCCCAGAAACCCGAAATGGTTCAACACTGGTTCTCTCAATCTCTCTCAGTTTTTCCCACGCAGAAAGGACGCAAATGAGTCCCTAAGTCCAACAGCAATCAGAGTAATCGATTCAAACGGCCAGCAACTCGTGGGAGACACTCTGAAGTCTCTGAAAACGGTTTTCCGCAAGCACAGAGACCACGGCCACTCCTCACTCTCCCGTGCTCTGAGTTCTGCCCAAACGTGCACCAAGGTCACTCAATCCTGTTTCCACTGCCTAAAATTACATAAACAAAACGTCTGAGCAATCCACTAAGCCATAAACAATTGATCGCACAACCCACGGCCGCAGCACTCTGTTTTCCACGGTGGTGAACAGTACCCCGTGTGGAAATTACCAAAATGCCCCCAGGGCAAAAATTACCAAACTACCCTCCAACTTCCGTGACCCGTAACTCGGTCGTCCGACGTCCGTTTCAAGCGTGCCGCCTGTCGTTGTACTCGGGGCGTCGAGACGAACATAACGGTCTTCGAGTCAATTGGATATCAATTGTCAAACAAAAAGTCAACTTTTTCCCCTTATAACGCCCAAATTACGATAACGCCCCCGAACCTCCGAACATCATAACTTTCACTTCGAGCGTCCGAATCGGACGTGCCACCTGTCTATGAACTCGTGACATCCCGAACTACGTCACGGTCATCACCCAACGTCCGTTCGACCTCCAAAACTAAAAGTCAACAAATTGACCACACAAACACAGGGGTAAAAACGTCATTTTATTCATTATTTAATAATATTACATTACCAGAACGTCCGGGGCGTTACATGCAATCCTAGGGAGTCATGAGTTTAGATTACGAATAAGATTTCTTCTCTTAAACGTGATGCTACAAATTGCAGGGTGAACACAAACATCAAGGTGATCCGTCAAGCAATTACATCGACAATTATACGCAGATAAGGTGATCAAACTTACAAGCATAAATTGAGTTCATGAAGCATACTAATCCAACAAATCCAGGCATACATAACAACCATAATCAACAGCCAGAAATCTAATTATAAACTATCATGGCTAGGGCTTCAAACAGCCCTAATCCTAAAGAAAACTACTCACGCATAACTAAGCTAACAAACATCATAATTGAATGCATAAAACTTAAAGAGAATAGGGATTAAGAAACGCAAATACTAAGATGAATGATGTGTGAGAGAAGTGGCACAGACACATCTTCTTCTCCCAAGCTTCACGTCACAAAGAAGATACAAGACTTGAATCTAAAAGCATGAACAAAAGGGTAAATTGCGGCTACTTTGTGTATAAACTTTGAGCAGAAATTTTTGCAGAGTTTTGGGACCTTAGGAGGTAAATTGGACGTCCAAAAACAATGAGAAAACATATATTTATATCCCCTAACACCTGCCCTAACATCTCCCTCAAAGAAAAGGGAAAACAACCCCAAAACAAGGAGGAAAAATCCTTGTTTTTGTGAAAAACTGTAGTTAGCCGTTTTTTGTGTCCTTCTTGTACAAGGAGTCCCTTTCCTTCATTCTTTCCACTTCTTGACTTTATCTTTGACTAGAAATTCATTTAATGCTATCCTAAATCAGATTACATTGTCCTAAAATAAAGGAAACATGATAAATTGCGGCTAGGGAAGTTAATTAACCCTAGCCATGTATAAGATGGTTTCTTAATTTCCAAGAAACTTCATTTTCCTAGTTTCTTGCCTCTTTAACTTCAAGATCGATTAGGAATATAATTAAGTCTTCTTATCCAATTCAACCCATGTCATTCCTCATTGAGAAAGCTAGGAAAATCCAAAGTTGCTTGATGCACAAGTAAACACCCTAAAACATCCCTTAGCCGCATTTTGTGGGCTTCTAGGGGCTAGGCCGTGACTTTTAGGGTCTTGGTGGATCTTGGTCATGTAAATGGGAGATGATGAGGCCCTTTATGAGTCCTTGATGAGTCCTTAAAGATTTAGCCTTGGAAAAATCACATTTCATTGTAAAACATGATTTAAACCTCAACTAAGCAATCTGCACAAACTTCACAAAAGAGATCATTTTCTCCTATTGTTTGAATGATTATAATCAAAAGATAAGTAAAAGGGATAAGAAATAACATTGAAATGATGCTTAATTTGTGACTTATCATAACCCCGCAATAAGTGGATTTTGTTTGGTTATTGTATCTCGTGTGAATAAGAATAAAAATAGGAAAATCACTTGTCTGATAGGGGTTGTCAAATAAGAGGAGGACTGACCCGATTTTCAAGGTAAATTAAGGGAATGGGTCCTATCACTTAGTCTAGGATCTAGATTTTTTTAAAAATCTAAAATCCAAGTCAAACCCAATCCATTATGGAAGCCCAAATTCGTTGTAACTCGCCCAAAACCCATACCCATATGATTTATCCCCCTCACTCTCACTCTGATCACACTTCATCTTCTTCACATCCTTGCTCGAACCACCCGAAAGAATTGACGGCTTCAAGTCCTCTAACCAGGAACGAGGCACTAAAAATTAGTACCCACTTTCAATACAATCTTCACAAGGAACCACGAAAATGGCGACGTCCACGCTGCCAAGATCGCACCGTCCAGTACCCACCGATGGAATCGAAGATCGCGTCTCCTAGGTTTCCAAAATTGTGCAGATGGCGTCCTTTTACCTCACTTTCGAGCGAACCCCTCTTTGTGTCATCCACACCTCCAAGATCGAGAAGTGGTTGTGTGAGTTTTTCCGTTTTAGTCATGAGAAACTCGGGAAGGGCGGTGTGGTGCCTGTACTTTTGTCGCTCACTCTCGGGAAGGGAAGGTAGGTGTATGGGTTTAGATTTTTTTTCCACAAATGAAATAATGGGAATATAAGATGACTATGATTTTTTCCTTTGAATATAAAATTGGGTCATTTTTATAAATATATAGAATTAGAGTTTAAATTAGATAGTTTTTTTTTTTTAGGAAAGAGTCATATTGGAAGAAAAAAAAATTAAGGGTGCATATCAGATGAATGTTTTTGTTTCCCATATAGTAGACTTAGTGCATACTATAGAATGAAGTTAGTATAGAAAAATGCTTCTATTGATAAAAAAAAAAAAATAGAAAAATGCTTCTTTTTAGTGACTTTCTAATTCCATTTACAATTTCAAAAAATTGGAAAATAAATATATGAAAAAATTAAATGGAAATTTGAAGTAGATAGATCTAGAAATGCTCAATTATTGTTGAGAAGTTGTTATTAGGTACCACCAACTACAGTTTAACGATGAGTGGAATGTGTACAAACTAAGATTGGAAAGAAAAATGTCTTACTAGCAGAAAAATCAATGATGTAGCTAAAAAAAAGGACTTCCAATTGTTTCATTTCAGGTGTGATTGTCCCCTAGGAAGTTGCTTAGTCTAATCAGAACCTCCAAATCTCATCTAAACTGTCTATATTTCCTTGCCAACCTCACATTTCTTATACCCAATAGCTCACCCTACATGCCAATGGCATATTTCTATATATCTATCCTTCATTCCCATATGGTTTCCTCTAGGTAGCTATTGTCTAGCCCTAGAGGCTGGCTATCTACATGTAGCTAATGAGGAGAATTCAAATTCTAATACAAAATGAAGATACAAATTTGTAAAGCATTCGTAAATAGAATTTGGACGTACCGGACCGGCCTTAGTCAAGGGCTACTAGGCAATAATCCGGAGCTCAGAAAAGAAATGGGCCCTAAAAATATTATAATTCATATTTTGTAATACCAAAAATAAAATTGGAATATTATTAAAGTAGGATTAGGAATTGTATTCCTTTCTCTAGTTTTACATGAATAGAATTGTTTTGAGGATTCCATTCAAACGTTTGGATCAATATCGGAATAAAAGGTGGAATTGCGTATTCCATTCCCATTTTAGTGTCTTCAGAGACCCATTAAGCACACTGACTAGTGAACATGAAATCAGGCCTGGAGAGTGGAGATCAGGGCAATTGACATCGTTCTGGTGAGCGGATAGAGAGGACCAGCTAAGATACTTGCATTTTATGTGATTCTCAACTTTGAAAAGTCATTCTCAATCATTAATGTAGCCTTCCCGAAAATGCTTCTCCACACCTTTTGGTCTTCATACTTTAAAGTTACAGAATGCACTAAACTAAAAATGCACTAAACTAAAAAAGTACTAAACTTAACTAAATTAAATTGAACTAACCGAAATCAAAACCAAGAGTGAAAGCATTGAGTCTTAGTGTTTCTATCCAAAATATTTTTTCTCATTTTACGAGTCGAGTGGGCCCGACTCAACCCTCGTTGGATCTCGGTTTGGAGCCGAATTTGCAGAGTAAAGAGGCAAATCACTTGTAAGGTCTTTTTTTGTTGGTCATCTGACGTGGATGATGCTGGATGAGTTGAGCGTAATGGGCCTTTAGCTACGGTCGTTCTCTAAATGGGAAAATCATAAAGCAAGCATGTCTTTAGCTTGAGTGCAGGCGCGTGACAAGTAGAGGCTGCTACAAGACAGTGTAGATGAGTTCTGTTTTTGGCCCCATAACTTTTTTTTTCTGATCAAACGATCGTGAGACAAGCAGACAAGATCAGCTTGCACTGTTCTTTTCTATGCCTTCTTCAAGGACATTAATAATTTTCTCTTCAGGGTAGTCCAAGTTCAGTTACTCGCCATGATATTCAAGTTGGCAACGTCATTATTTCAGTAGTTAGGTAGTCAGAGGTCTCACGTTTCCTCAAGTCGAGTCCAAAGTATTTGAACAATTGCTCAAAGATCGTATCCCGATTTGGATAGTCGTGAACCATGCTTAGATGGTGTATCACGAGTACCAATTTCTATTTAAAAAAAAAAAATGATTTGTATTAAGGTGGAAATTGAAGTATAAATACTGAAATTTGAAAGTACTAGAATTAAACCGAGTAAAAACTAAAATTACAAGTGCGTAAAAGTAAATTATTTTCTTCACATTCAAGCCCATACCAAGTAGGAAATACCAGAAATCATCAACTAAAATGAATATTAGTAGAAAATCGTGTCATAAGATGGCAGCGCACTCAAAGGTGACGGCGAAATTCCGAAAGGGAGGTTTGGTGACAGGACCCTCCTCAAAATCCCCTTGATTCTCGTGAAATAGCCTGCTCCTATCTCACACAAACACTTCAAAAATCCCAAAGTACCCTCAGCCCGAATAAATACAAATACAGTGTCAAATAAGGGATAAAACCCACGTGTCAAGCATAAATGAAACCCGAAAATAATTAACTACATAGAGCACTAGAAATGAAAGTAAATGACCACCAGAACCTACTTTGGTTAACAAGAGCGCGTAGTCCCAAGTAAATGCCTCAACCTCAATACAGCACTCGTCCTGATATTAGCCTTGAGGGTACCAAAAATCATAAAAAAATTGTGAGTGAACAAAACAAAGCCTATGAAAAACCATAAAAATACAGCCCTCGTCCCGAGATTAGCCCTCGTCATCGTCGTCTACCTATCGCAGGTCACTAGTGGGTTTGCAACCAGGTCGTTTGATCCACGATCATGACCAGACTCCAAAACCTCCAAAACACGTCCAAACTTCAATCCAATTTCACTAATCGATCCTATACAAGCCCATAAACAAATCTATGATCTCAAAAGGAGGAACACTCACCTCGAATCCTCTGGTCAGGCCCGAACTATTTCAGCAAAAGTTTGAACTCCCACTTGGATCCCTTCGTGCGTCCAAAACGCTCCATTTTGGGTCCTTCTCACTTGCACAAGCTCAAAGACCACGAACATGGCCTCAACTTGAGGTTCCAACACCCAAAACTGAAATCCAACAATCAAGAGTTCACGGGGCTACTTGGGTTTTTCCTGGGTTCCAATGACCCCTTTGCCTCCTCCATTATCTCCCAGTCTCTCCCTGATTCTCTGTTCACTCTCTGATTCCCTCAAACAAACACAAGGATGGTGAT
This sequence comes from Prinsepia uniflora, assembly GCA_032719365.1. Lineage (NCBI taxonomy): Eukaryota > Viridiplantae > Streptophyta > Magnoliopsida > Rosales > Rosaceae > Prinsepia > Prinsepia uniflora. The sequence goes on along the minus strand of CM064874.1, from coordinate 35,135,789 downwards.
GATGATGTGCATGTTTTGTTTGAAGATTGATTAGTCTTTAATTAAGCATCATTTTACATCATTTTATACCCTTCATGCTTGTATTTAATGCAATCAATAGGAGAAAATAATATATTTTGTGGGAAATGTGCATAAATGGATAGATCATAGAATTATGAGGATTTTGGCAAAACAATCGACTCAATCAGAGCTATTTTGAAAAATTTATGGTCGAAACTAAGGAAGCTACCCAAATTTACATGGAAATTCGGTAGTTTTCTACCAAATCCAGCAGCCAGAAGCCCATCTTCATCAGCCCAAGTCTTCGCGCGACACAATTCCCTCAATGTAGCCCAAAATTTGCGAGCCTAGCCCATTTGCGCGTGGCCCAAAGACATGTCCAGCCCAAAAAAAGTTTTTGGTGCGCACCTGCCGACCTAGAAATTGTGACTTCAGTGCATGTGTACCGATCTGTTCTAACTCTCCCTCGCGCCTTTTACTGATGCTGACCGTCAAAACCAATACCCCTGTTCGGCGCGCGTGTCCCGAAGTGAAGCCTATGTCTGCTCAGCAGATCATCTGCTGCTCCATTCTGCACACCCCCAGTGAAATAACCTAGTTCTGTCAGTAGGTCCACGCTGAAGACCAGTCTACACAACTGCTCCACCTGCCATCACGTTTCTGCCCTGATTTTCTGCTCCTTTCTACCAAATTTCAGTCTTAAGCCATCATTTCATCATGTAATATTTTTTATTTATTTTTTTTCATTTGTATTTTTTTTTATTTTTAGTGGAACTATTTCTATAAATAGGGGGGCCATTCTCATTGTTGAAGACTTTTCTTTTAGGCACATTTTGAGCCTCCCTTAAGGAAAACTTAGGAAAAATATTTCTGATGCAATTTTAGAGTTTAAGTCCGAAATTCCCGTGCTTATTCCTCCATCTTCACAAGGTTCCGTCCGCTGTCGGAGATTCGTGTGAATAACAATCTCCATGTGTCCTCACTTCATGAATTTTAGTTATTGGTTTTATTTATAATTTCAATATATGTGTGGTATTTTGTTTCTAATATTTGTAGGTATTAAATACAATCTCCATGTGTCTTACTTCATGAATTTTAGTTATTTCATACATTTTAGTGATTAATACTTCAATTTGACACTATGTGTTTTATCCGCTATCAGTGCACTTAGAATAGGATTGAAGAGATTTCATGTTGACCGTTGTTGGCCCATTTAGTAAAAACGAAAGGTGAATCATATTGTAAGTGTCAGACGTTGTTGGTGCATTTATAATATTGAAAAATGTATGAAGGTAATTGAGATGATTAAGGTAAAATTTTTTGATTGGTTCAATATGTACAAATGCTAGAGTGTTGGTAAGATGTGTGTTTGAAGAAAGTCACTTGTACAAAGGTTTAATTAGGAGTAGAATTAATTTCATAATTGTTTATCCATATATTTTTACGATTACACTTTGTTCAAAACTCCCCCATATTATTCTTTTATTTATTTTTTTACTAACCATTATTCAATGTCCCTAATTTCCCCGGTTAAAAACGAGCCATATTTACTAATACTACAATGACACAAAAAGGGTTTTAAAATAAGTATATAATTGAATTACGTGTTTATTTAAATGCGTAGTTTAATCGTATCAAAGATCCAAATAAGAATAAATGGATAAGGATCAAACTTCACTTGTCTTGGGATGGTGACACTTGTCATATATCCATCTAACCCTTTCCCCCACAAAATATTTGCAAACCACTAACCAACAAAACAGCCATGTAATTAATTCGTCTCAAAAAAACGTGTAATTGCAAATCCATCTAAAACCGTTCCTAACTCGTAGAATTGCCATACAATTTCCAAATTTGACGTGACACTCGTTTACGTAATAAGAATCCAGAGATCTATGTAACGGGCCCAGGTAAACGTACAACGAACCTCCTGGGTCAAAAGCCGACATTGCCAAAAGTTCCCTCGTCCAAGGGTAAATCTTTCAATTTACCCAAAATATTCCTAAAAAAAAATCCTCGATAATCCCATAATTACGAGCCAGGTCGTTACAATCTACCATCCTTATAAGAATTTTTCCCTCAAAATTCGCACTGATCCTTGCCAAAATTGTGGAACACTGATCCAGCCTCCAAAACTAGGCTCACATGTGGTCCCTTCCATGTCCAAAATCCCTCAATAGTACTACTACAATGCAAATGTTGCCCAACATTGAACCCTATATGTCCGATCCCAGATCCAAACAAACCACACAATAAGCTCAAATCCCTCTCTGAGTTCTCCCAGTCGCTCAACCAACACATGAGATGCATCCAACACGTACTCCCCGGAACTACAAAGACTAACAAACCTATACACTTACTAACCTAAGCTCCCGGTCAACCCCAAAGGTCAACTAATCTACGTCAAACATGACGTACCATCCCGAAACCCATAAACACTCCAGCAACAATCCCAGTTGCTCCCAGTAGCACATCCATCTTTATCAACCATCGGTCACCAAAACACGAACGATCACCACCCTAGGATCGAATCCACCAGAAAACTCCACGGCTCCAATGCCTGACTAAACCGATCAGAAGGGTTTCCCCATCTAACTTCTCTATGCTCATCCTCGCTACCAAGCTGATGGTGGGGTTGTCGTCGTGGAGTCATCACGTCAGAAACGAAACTACCATACACACCTTGACAGGATCGTCCCCTAAGGAACATTGATAACCGTGCCCGGTCCTGCTCTCGTCTGACAAGTCAACTGAAGTTCCCCTAATTGCCCTCAACACTTGTCAAACCAGGGATAATTGTACATGTGCCCACTCATGCCTCCACCTCCGAATAGCTTCGATCATCGCACCACGACCTGGAGGGTCAATAAAAACACAAAAGGTGCGAGTGGACAAAAATAAAGCAGTTATAAAACTTCTTACAGAAAATACATTTCCACCCTCCACGTAAAACCAATGCATACATTCGAAAACCATTTCATAATTCATTTCCAGTATCAGAAAACTGTGTATGAAAATCAAAATCATTTTCTTTTTTCTCAAACTTCGGGCCTTAGGCCGAAATCATAAACACAGGGCCTCAGCCCAAAATCATGAATCAAAATCCAAGTACAGAACATAATCCAAGTACAAAACATAACCCAAAAATCCATCAAGCCATATAAACCGGGCCATTGTCCAACACATCCGCAAACATCGGAAATCAACAGTAAATCACAAGTCAATGAATCTATTGGATCTCAAGTGCGTCCGAGTCTTTAAACTCAAAACCATGCGCATAATCTAGCATTCCCGAGATATCAACGAGTCTTTAAACTCAAAACACAATCAATAGGCCTCCGGGGGGGGGGGGGGGGGGGGGGGGGTATCATAACCGAGTCTTTAAACTAAAAACATATCAATCCAGGGCCCTCCCCCCTTCAATCAACCAAGTCTTTAAACTCAAAAATAGATCCAGCGATTTTTCTTTTCTTTTTCCGGGTCTTTAAACCCAAAACCATTTTTCAATCAACAGTGAAACCACAGAAAATCTATCTCCGAATTTCACATTCAAATCTCAAATCATATCCATCATCTATTTCCAAATCTGAATTCGGGACCATCATCCTGTAAGCTAGCATCCGGAATAATCGTTCCAAACCCAAATCTGGAAATCCACTTTCAAGTTTCCGAAACCCGAAATCTCGTTCATCAAAACCACTGTTATGAATTGGGCATCAAGCCCGAAATCACTTTTCCCAAAATCCGTTTTAAATCCTTGAAATCAAATAGTATTTCAAATCCCAAATTCAATCACCAAAACCATGGTTAAATCATAACATACTTGAAATTTCGTAAAACGTGCAAATCCGTAATAATCTCGAATACGTGCCAAACTCGTCAACTATACTCATAATCATAATCAAAACATTATCAAAACATGATACGCACAAATTGTATAAAGTCATCCATTAAACTATCATCAAAGCATAGGGGAAACCATAGTCTCGAAATATGTGCACTACGTATTGCATATCGAAATACGTATAAATACGAAAATCTTAATTACCATAAACATAGAAATCATAAATATAAAGCATAAAAAACGATTATGCATGCATTGAAATTTAGAAAACAAAGTCCACTCACAGACGGTCCTAACGGCTCGTTTCCGCACTGCACATTTTTCCGTAAATTCCGAAAATCATAATTCCTATCCAAAATCAACATCAAGGGTCACTAACACTTCAATATACCTCATATAATTTTCCCCAATTTTTTCGGGATTTAAATACGTATTTTAAACGTATACGAAAACTTCGGATACACTGAACACTATCAAAACGATATCCGATTTCCTCGAAACTAGTGCCAAAATGTTCGTTACATTAAAAGAAGCAAGTTTCATGTTGGACTCACCTCAAAACTCGAGCCCAAGCACCCTCACGCGCCGCCGTGAGTGGCTACGCATGAAGCTCACGCGCGGCTACAGTAACAACACTGTTCATCGTTGCAACCCGTCCTCTGTCAAACGGGTCTGCAACCCGCGTGTTCGACCCGGCTCAATCCTGTCAATTTCCCATCTATTTCTTCAATTGATTCAGTCGAAAGCATCATTATGAAGCTAATTATGGTTCTGTAAATTCAATTCCATTACAACTTACCTCCACCCATCAATTTGAACTTGAATTTGCGAAGAACAGCCCGAACACTGTTCAGTCATCAAGTTCATCGATTCCCAACGTTTTTCTTCAATTGATCAAACCGAAAGCTTCGTAGGACTATCAGAAACTTGTCTTCGATCTCAATTGCAGCTGAAACTTCCTCCAATTACACACCCAATCTTCGAATTTCTTCATTCCCCGCCATGTCCGTTCATAACCAATAGGACACCAATTCCTTTCGTTTTTGCACTGGATCGACTGGAATTGACCCAGGAGACTTAATTACACCTTAGTTTAACTCGGGCTAGCTTACAACTCAAAATTGAATTTTCACTCTCTCAAGGACCAGTTTCGGGTTTTTGATTTTCCTTTTACAATTTCTATCACTTTTCTTCCTCTCTCAATCTCAATCCTCTGTTCTACCTCCCTTAATTCTGTTCCAGTTCTTCTTTTCTCTCAGTTGGGTATTAGGGAGATCGATCAAGCAAGGTGGGTCTATCCTCTGGTTTAGTTTTTTCGAATGCTCCCACACATGGTTCAATTCTTTGAATTGTTTCCACCGCCACAATACACAAACGCACAACTAAAGATTTGCCACTAATATGAATTTTAAGGTGAAAAATGTCACCAATTGCACTAATGAACGAATGAATCATCAATATTAGCAAAAAGGTTTGAGTCATCACTGTTAGCAAAAGAACATATTTTTCCTTAAAACACAATTGACCAAAATGCCCTTCCATGGCTAATTACCAAAATACCCTTAGCATTCCGAGGCTCGTAACTTGGTCGTCCGAACTCCGATTGACGCATGTCGCCTGTCTACAGATTCAGGGTCTCGGAACCTACCCAACGGTCCTTGAATTACGTGAAAAATCCATGTCGTTTGAAAAGTTAAAAAATTGCCTCTTTTTAATCCAATTACCGAATTACCCTTGAACTTCCGAACACCATAACTTTCTCCTCGAATATCAGAATCGGACGTGCCACCTGTCTATGAACTCGTGACATCCCGAACTACGTCACAGTCATCGGTCAAAGTCCGTTTGACCGCTTGAACTAAAAGTCAACTGTTCACCCAATTCCAGGGGCAAAATCGTCATTTTCATCAAAATTTTCCAAATTTTCCTTTTTCGAATGTCCGGTTTGTTACACACCTAGTGTGCGACTTCAATAAAAAGAAACAATCACACTCAATTCACGTGAGAGGGCCTGCTCCCGTTTGACACACACATTGTAAAATTTCCAAAGTACCCTTAACCCGAAATAAACATACTTACCCAGTTTCAGATAAGTGATAACTACCACAACTTAGTCAGAATAACAAGAGTATGCAGACCCACGTGATACCTCAGCCTCCATACATCTCGCGTCCCGTGATCAACTTAGAGGGTACCAAAACCATCAAAACTGTGAATGGATCAAAATAAAGTCTTTGAAAAACCATTTTCCAAAATAAATCTTTTTCGCCTCTTTTTTAGAAAACATGCATGCATAATCAAATAAACCATTGCTTTAAGATAAAACCGTAGCATATAGAAACCATATGTTTAACCCAAATCACATAAAACACATAAACGCCCCTAACTCACATTTCCCTGAAATCTCCGGTTGTAAACCATTTGAAAATCTCTGACATACCACAAGTAAATAAAAGCCAAACCTGGTCCCGCTAATCCAACCAACCCCAAAAGTCAAACACCACTCTGCTAGTCGAACCAGCTGCTATTCAAACTAGCCATAAAGTTAATTCTTGTCCTGTTGGTCCAACCTGCTACTAGTCAAACTAGCATTCCCTTTGTACTACCAATAGAAAACTACGAATCCTGCTGAGTCCAACTCTACCAGAACGTTTCGAGTCAAACTCTCACCACGTCCGAGTCCATTGGGAATCATCGGAGTCTAACTTCGGATGTAGCGATCCAATCACATGAGGATGATATACTAGAAAACAGTTTCCAAAAATACATTTCCAACTCGGGCACTAGCCTAAAACACCTTCCATCCCCGGGCACTAGCCCAAAACATTTACCTCCGGGGCACTAGTCCAAAATCTGATTTCTAAAAACCCCTATAAAACCTTGTGTCTAAAAATCCAGTTTTCATCGTCGTCTACCTCTCGCAGGTCACTCATAGGTCTACAACTAGGCCGTTCGACATGTGATCATGACCCGACTACAAAACCTCCAAAACACGTCCAAACTTCAATCCAATTTCACTAATCGATCCTATACTAGCCCAAAAACATATCTATGACCTCAAAATGAGGAAAACTAACCTCGAATCCCCTAGTCAAGCTTGAAGTATTTCGGCCAAGGTTTGCACTCCCAGTTGGGTTCCTTCATGTGTCCAAACGCTCCATTTGGGTCCTGCTCACTCGCACAAGCTCAAAGAACATGAACTTGGCCTCAATTAGAGGTTCTAGCTCCCAAAACTGAAATCCAACAATCAAGGGTTCACGTGCCTACCTAGGTTTTTCTTGGGTTTGAACGACCTTCGTGCCTCCTCCACCGTCTTCTAGTCTCCCCCTCATTCTCTGTTTACTCTTTGATTCCCTCAAACAAACACAAGGATGATGATGCTGGTGTGTGTGTGTGTGTGTGTGTGTGTGTGTGTGTGTGTGTGTGTGTGTGCGCGCGCGCGTGCGGTGTGTGTGTTTGTTTCAAGATCCAAATAAAAATAAATGGATAAGGATCAAACTCCACTTATCTTGGGATGGTGACACTTGTCACCCATCCAACACTTTCCCCAACTAAATATTTGTAAGCCACTAACCAACAAAACAGCCCTTTAACTAATTCGTCTCGAAAAAGCGTGCAACTTACGAATCCTTCTAAAATTGTTCCTGACTTGTAAAGTCGCCATACGATGTCAAATTCGATGTGCTTCCCATATACATAACCAAAATCTCGAGATCTATGTAATAGGCCTAGGTAAAAGGGAAATCAACCTCTCGGATCAAAAGTCAACTTTTGGTCAAAGTTCCCCCGCCTAGGGGAAAAATCATCAATTTACCCTAAATATTCCTAAAAAATCCTCGATAATCCCGTAATTACCGACCGGGTTGTTACATGATGGGAGACGAGATATCCTTGAAGAATTACACGAGCTTCTCCCTTGCTATGACTTAGCTGGTAATATCCTTCATTACTCCATCGTGAGGTAGTTCCATGTCAACTTGCGAGGAAGGTAACTCAGGTACCGTTTTTTGAGAAAGATTCTTTAGAAATCTCTCTTTAGTGTCTTGGCATCGCTGAGTGTACCTGAACTTGGGGATGCAATAAAAAAGTCCCACTAGGCATGCCACATTATGTTCCTATACAAGTTTTTTTTTTTCTCATTTTAGGAGTCGAGTGTGCCGAGGCAACCCTTACCAGATCTCCGCAGGGAACCAAGTCTACTGAGTGAAGAGGCAGACCACTTATAATGTCTCTTGATGCTGAATGGGCTGAGTGTAATGAGCTTTCAGTTACGGCCATTCCCTAAATGGGTAGACCAGAAAGCAAGTAGGCCTTTAACTCGAGTGTATGCGTACCACTAGTAAAGGCTGCTACTAGACAGTGCATATGGGTTTCGTTTTGGACCCAAGAACCTTTATTCTAATCAAACGATCATGAGGCAAATGGATAAGATTAGGTTGTGATGTTATTTTTTATGCCCTCTTCAAGGACTTTGATAATTTTCTTTCCAGCATGTTTCAAGTTCCGTTACTCGCCATGATATTTGGGTTGGCGATGTTGTTATTTCAGTAGTTAGGTGGACAGAGGTCCTAGGTTCCGTCAAGTCGGAATCAATGTATTCAGACCAAATGTCAGGACCCAACCCTCCTCGATCAGGACCCGACTCATCTAGCACATATTGTCGCTTTGGGCCTCGCTCTCACGGTTTTGTTTTTGGGAGCTCATGGTGCAACTTCCCAGGGGGTCACCCATCATGGAATTGCACCAACCTCAACTCGCTTAACTTTAGGGTTCCAATCCCCCCCAAAGCCACTTGAGCTCCCAAAGGCCTAGTGTAGATCAGAGTTGCGCAGCGGCATCCTCTATCTAGCACTATATTATCCTCTTTGGACCACATCAATACTCAACGGCAAGCCTGCGCCGTCAAGGTTTTGACCCCGGGACCTCGTGGTAGAGCAATACACGCCAGGAAAGCCTCTAACCAACGCGCCCACGGGAGGCCTAGTGCTAGATAGGTGTGTGCCTACACCTTTAAGGCACACCACCATCCTCTCCCAGACCATTCCCCCTCGCAGGAATGTGGGATCGTTCACCGTTACCTCCAGGACACAGGTCTTACAATCCACCGCCCTTAGGGCCCAGCGTCCTCGCTGGCACACTTCTCGGTCGGGGTCTGGCTCTGATACCAAATTGTCAGGACCCGACCCTCCTCGGTTAGGACCCGACTCATCTAGTACCATATTGTCCGCTTTGGGTCTCGCCCTCACGGTTTTGTTTTCGGGAGCTCATGGTGCAACTTCCCAGGGGTCACCCATCATGGAATTGCACCCGCCTCAACTCGCTTAACTTTGGGGTTCCAATCCCCCCCAAAGCCACTTGAGCTCCCAAAAGGCATAGTGTAGATAAGAGTTGCGCAGCGGCATCCTCTATCTAGCACTATATTGTCCTCTTTGGGCCACAGCAATACTCAGCGGCAAGCCAGCACCCTCAAGGTTTTGACCCCAGGACCTCGTGGTAGAGCAATACACGCCAGGCAAGCCTCTAACCAACACGCCCATGGGAGGCCTAGTGCTAGATAGGTGTGTGCCTACACCTTTAAGGCACACCACCATCCTCTCCCAGACCATTCCACCCTCGTAGGAATGTGGGATCGTTCACCGTTCCCTCCAGGACACGGGTTTTACACCAAAACTCAAAAATGGAGTCCTAACTTGGATAGTCGTGAGCCACACTTGTATTAACTTGGAAATGGAAGTACAAATACTAGAATGTAAAAGTATTAGAATTAAATTGAGTAAAAACTGACATTACAAATGCGTAAATAAGTAAATAATTTTCTTCACAATCAAGCCTTGTATCAAGCAGAAAACTTCAGAAATCATCAACTGAAGTGAATATCAGTCGAAAATCATGTCATAGGTCAGATGGTAGAGCACCAAATTCGATGACGAAATATCTAAAGGGAGGTTTGGACATGTCAATGAGCTAGCCATGAATTGACAGTCAAAATGACTATCCGTGTATCGGTAGTCGGGATAACCTTCCGTAAATTGGTAGTTGTGTTGGCTTTCTGTGAACCGATAGTCAGGCTGACTTTTCGTGAGTCGATAAGTCAAAAAAATTAACCCTTATGACAATGTTTAGTTAGAAAGAAAGTTAATCTCTGAAAGCCTCAATGACCATCCATAAACTAGTCGTCGGAATGAGGATAATCCTTATGACAATGTTTTAGTTCGAAAGATAGTTAGTGTAGGATAAAGCTAACCATTATAACAATGTTGCTGGAGCGGGTCATAAAGACAATTAGACGTTTGTATAAATGCCTCAAGGAGATAAAAAGAGAAACTACATCTTGATTTTCTTAGGTCAAAAGAAGCAGGTTTTACCACAAAGGCTAACCTGTGTTAAACCATGAAATTTGGTTAGGTGTTCATAGGTTTAGAAATTGATGGAAATCAATTTGCTGAGTTTGATTAGTTGATTGTCGTTCCTTTGAGAATTTTGTTCCTTCTCCTTTTATAGGTGGTCAGAAGGCTCAACCAAGTTGTCTTGTTGGACCCCAGCAGGTCCAATGATGTCGTTTAATTCGTTTGAAACCTCACATTTTCCTTTGAAACCTCACATTTTCCTTTGAATTCTTTGTGTCAGAACGCCCCATGTCTTACTTCTTCTTCTCGTTCCAAGTGGGTAATTGGGTTGGATTGTTTTTTTTATTTGGGCCTTTAATTCCTTTGAGTCGTCGACTTTGGCCCAATGAATTTTTTTTCGTGTGTAAACACTTAGATAAGTAATAAAAGGAACGTTATAAATACAGGGATTGTCAATGGCCTCTATTGTCTTAATGCCCTATGGAATGTAATAAATACCTTTATTATTATATTATTTCGTGATTTATAACAAACAACATTTAGTAAATTGTAATTAGATCTAGTTAATGAGCGAGTTGGGCTACTTTGGCTGATTATCCTTGAGGTTAAACGATACCTTACTTTCCTATACTACTACTACATTTTGTAAGGGTTTAAATTATCAGTATGTTTTGGGCCTATCAAGCTTCTCCTTAGCCATGACCTAGCTAGTACTATCCTTCATTACTCTATCGGGAGGTGGTTCCATGGCAACTAGAGAGGAAGGTAAGCCGGGTACCGTGTCTTGAGAATAATTCTTTATAAATCTTCCTTTTGCATCTCGGCATCGCTGAGTATACTTGAACTTGGGCATGCACTAAAAAGAGTCTCATTGGGTGTGCCAGATTATGTTCCTACCCAAAATATTTTCTCGTTTTAGGAGTCAAGTTGGTCCTAGGCACCCTCGTCGGACCTCCTCGTGGAACCGAGTCTGTGAAGTGAAGGAGCAGACCACTCATGTGGTCTCTTTTCGTTGGTGATGTGATGCGGATGATGTTGGATGGGCAAGCGTAATGAGCCTTTATCTACGATCGTTCCCTACATTGGTAGACTAGAAAGAAAGTAGGTCTTTAGCTCAAGTGTAAGCGTGCCACTAGACAATGTAGATGAGTTTCGCTTTCGACCCAAGAACCTTTCTTCTGATTAAATGATCATGAGGCAAGCGAACAAGATTAGCTTATGATGTTCTTTTCTACGTCTTCTTCATGGACTTTAATAATTTTCTTTCCAACGTAGTTCAAGTTCAATTACTCTTCATGATATTCAGGTTGACGACGTTATTTTAGTAGTCAAGTAGTTAGAGGTCCTAGGTTCCCTCAGTCGGAATCAATGTATTCAAATCAATACACAAAGATGGTATCCCAACTTGGATAATCATGAACCACGCTTGAATGATGTATCCCGAGTACCAATTACTACTTAAGGAAATAAGGGTTGTATTAGGTGGAAATGGAAGTACAAATACTGGAATGTAAAAGTACTAGAATTAAGTTAAGCAAAAACTAACATACAAGTGCGTAAAAGTAAATTACTTCCATCGCATTTAAGCCCGTATCAGCAGGAAATCTAAATCATCAACTGAAATGAATATCAGTCGAAAATTATACCATAAGACGGAAGAGCACTCAAAGGTGACAGTGAAACGTCTAAAGGGAGGTTTGGATACCTCAGTGACTGGCCATGAATTGGCAGTCATAATGACTATCTGTGAATTGGTATTCGAGATGACCTTCCGTGAACCGTGAACTAGTAGTCAGGATGAATTTCCGTGAGCCTATAAGTTAGGATAATTAACCCTTATGACAATGTTTAGTTAGAATGAAGATTAATCTTTGCAAGCCTCAATGACCATCTATGAACTAGTAGTCGGAATGAGATTAACCCTTATGATAATTAATGTTTGGTTAGAAAGAACGTTAGTGCAGGATAAAGCTAACCATTATGACGATACTTTTGGAGCGGGTCTGAAAGGAGGTTAGGCGTTTGCTTAAATTCCTTGAGGAGATAAGAAGAGAAATTGAATCTTGATTTCTAGGTTGAAAGAAGCAGGTTTTGCCACAAGGGCAAGCCATTGTTAAACCATGAAACTTGGTTTGTGTTCATAGGTTCAGAAATTGATGGAGTTCAAATTGCTGAGTTTAATTGGTTGATTATCGATCCTTTGAGAAACTGGTTCTTTCTCTATTTATGCGTGGTGAGGAGGCTCGATCAAGTTGCCAAGTTAGGCTCCAATAGGCCCAACATTGTTGTTTAATCTATTGGAAACCTTCCATTTGCATTCAAATTTTTCGTGTGTCCAAATCGCTCATTCCTTACTTTTTCTTTACATTTCAAGTGGGTGCTTGGGCTAGATCATTTCTTTGATTTGGACCTTTAATTCCTTTAAGTTATTGACTTTTACCCCATGAGATTTTTTCGGCTATTAAGACTTAAGTAAGCAATAAAATGCACATTGTTATGAATACATAGATTGTGAATGACAACTATTGTCTTAATGCCCTGTGGGCTGTAATAAATACGCATTATTGTATTATTTCATTAGTTATAGAAAACAACATTTAGTAACTTGTAATTAGATCTCGTTAGTGAGCCGAGTCAGGGAATGTGGTTTTCTTTATAAACTGAGTAAGGAATGACTGTGAGTGAACAAATATCCAAAGATCAACGTTAACAAACCCCTTCCCTCACTCTGAGAGCAAACTTACATGTATGGGAACTTCATCTCAACCCTTTCCTCCCACAACCTCGTCCCTTGCTTTGTCATCCTCGGCTTCTTTTGCCCTTCGCAACACCCCACCCATCTTGCCTACCTTGAAATATGGATCTAGATTGGTTGATGGAAAAATGTTCAATGCAATCTTTATGAGTAATGGGGAGGCTAGTTCCACTGTATCCCCCTCTTTGGCCATCCTAGCAGCTGAGGATGTTATTGTCCAGACCCTTAACTGTGATATTCAATCCCCTCTTCCCCCTGAGCCGGTAGCCGATGTTATTGGTGATCTCCTTCTGCTGGACAATCATGTGGTGCTGATGGGGTGTCTGGCGTCACTTGTCCTGATGTGATGGTGACTGTACAAGATCAAATGGTGACCCCTATGTACAAGCGTGACGATTTTTTTCCTACCCCTGCTGGTGGTGATGTTGATGACACTAGTTTGGTTCCCAAAGTCAACTACAGCAGAGCTGTTAAAGGTTTTGGTGGCATTATGGGCCCCAAGCGTAATCTTTCTTACTCTAAGCCTATGCTGGTGGGGGTAGAAAGCAAGTCTGTCCCCCACGTGAGGCGACTACTATAGAGGTAGAGGTATGGGAAAATTGTCTTGTGGGTTATTTTATTGATAAGCATTTACCTTTTGCTATTGTTAATATCTTAGTTAGGAAGTTGTGGTTCAATAGGGGTCTTTTGGAAGTTTTGGGCTATGAAAAATGCTTTTATTTCTTTAAATTTAAAAGTGATGAGGATTGTATCTCAGTCTTAGAAGCTGGTCCTTGGCACTTTTCTGGGAGGATGGTTTTCCTTACGAGGTGGAAGGTTGTGCTTGTTTTGCCCAAATGTGCTCATTCAAAAACCCTAATTTGGGTCCAATTTTATAATGTTTCTCTTGAGCACTGGAATTTTGACGGGTTTGGTCATATTGCAAGTGCTCTAGGTCGCCCACTATTTGTTAACTCCCTCACTAGTAAAAAAATGGATTACCTACATGAGAGTTTGTGTTGAGGTAAATGTTGTGGATGATCTTGTTGACTCCTTTAATATCCTCATTGAGCCAAATGAGAAAGGCGAGTTACACCGAGTTCAGGAAATACGGGTGGAATATGAATTTTGGCCTCAAGTTTGCTCCCGTTGTTGCTTCTTTGGTCACCTTGAGCCCATGTGCCCTAGGGGTCCTAAGGCCAATACGCCTCACTGTAGAATTTTTGGATTTTCCCAAGACCTTTTGAATCCTATTTGTGTGGGCCTCCGTGACGACCCGAAAATTCGAAAAAGGAAAAATTGGAAAAAATGGAAAGAAATGACGATTTTGCCCTTGGTTATAAGGGCCGAAAGTTGACATTTTCATCAGGACCTTATTTGGATTTTCCGAAAGGACCGTTGGATAGGCCGTTGGATGCTGAATCCGTAGACAGGTGGCATGCGTCAATCGGAGGTCGGATGAGAAAGTTACGGACCTAGGAATGCGAAGGGCAATTTGGTCATTTAGTAAAGAAGGGTAAAATGGTAATTTTGGTAACATAACTTTATGATTAATCGTAGGAGACTCAGTTAGTCCTTGGGGTGACACATGTCACCTGTGAATATGGCATTAGTGGCACTGTGGCCGTGTGTGTGTCTCGTGTGATGGCTATTGCTTCATGGCTCCAAATTGATTTAGTGTCGATCATAAAATGTATTCAAAACCATGGAGGCGGCAGGGACTTCTCTCTGTACCGTCTGGCAATTGTGAGAGGAAATTAGTAAGGAAGAACAGGGGAGAGAATAGAAGGGAGCCATAAAAAAAACCCGAAACTTGTGCTTGATCAATTAAAAATTAAATTGTTGAGGTTGAGACCAACCCAAGTCGAATTAATGTAAGAGAGAGTTTTCTGGAACCATTTTGCATCGAACCGCCTCCAAATTGGGGAGAATTAATGGAGGGAAGGTCAAGAACTGAAGCTTCAAATCTCTGAAAAATTCGAGATTGAGTTCGAGTTAGGGGAAGCGTTGAATGATGAATTGAAGTTGCAAGACTGTTAAGCATGATGCTACGATGCTTCTTGATGAATCAATTGCAAGAAAACAATAAAAATTGATTGAGATTGAAGGGTGAACAGTAATTGCGACAGTGTGGAAATAGGGAGGTTGAGTTCGATGGTATAAAGGTAAGTTGTTGTGTAATTAAGATTACAGGACCTCAATTAGAGTTATAACGATGCTATATGATGAATTAATTGTGGAAATTGAACACGAATTGGGCAGGATTGAACCGGATTGCATCGCAGGACTCGTTTGCAGGGAATCGAGCGGGAGAGATGACACTGTAGCACTTTACTGTGCAGGCGCGTGGGCACGATTCCCGAGGTGAGGTCAACATGAATTTTGTTCCATTTAATGTAACAAACATTTTAGAGTTGGTTTCGAGTCGATCAGACACCATTTCGATGTTGTTTCGAGGGTCCGAAGGTTTATATTATGTTTTAAATTAATATTTAATTCCCAGAAAATTATGCGAAATTAATATAATGTTAATTGAGTCATTAGTGACCCTTAATGATTATTTTGGCAGGATTTGCGGTTCTTGGAAAATGTCAGAAATTACGGAAACGCGTGCAGCTCTGAAAGCTAGCGGTTTGGACGGTGTGTGAGTGGACATTTGTTTTATAAACCATTATGCATGCATAGTTAAATGTTTTATGTGATTGATTGCATGATTTGGATTGCAATGATGTCATGATGATTTAGCATGATTATTTGTGATTTAATGATTATTTTAATCGGTCTTTCGAGCACGTTTTACGAGAAATGTGCAAATGATGTTTTGGGCTAGGCCCGGAGTGAAAAAGGTTTCAAAATGGATATTTTGACTTAATTAGTAAGTCAAGGATGATTTCTGGATTATTTTAATGTTTTCAAATGAGATTTTAGGGATTTACGTGTAAATGGTATTCAGGCTTGAGACCCAGTCGGTAATGATTTTGACTTAGTTTAAAGTCAAGGATTTCATTGAAAGGTTTTGCGATGTAATCCTGGGATGATTTTCATTGTGATTGTGGATACCCAGACTATCGGAGCTAGGGGATCACCTAGTTGACCGGAGCTTGGGGGATATGATTGTATGATTGTTAGTTGTTTTGGTAAGCCAGCTTCTCGAATGCTACTGAGCCTAGATATACCACTCGGATGTGTCTGAGCCTAGGGATGTGTTCGCCCAGATGTGGCTGATCCCGAGGGTTGAACCCAGAGGTGTCTGATCCCGAGAGTGTGGCTGGATGTTGGCCTACGCGTAGTGCAGATGTGATTATGTGATTGTTTGTGCACTTGTGAATAGTGCGGATTGATTGATTGATTGTGCACTTATGAGTAGTGCTGTTTGATGTTGATTGTGATTGCGTACTAGTATTGAGTACAAGTTCTAGTCTTTGTGGCCAGGTGACAGGACCCACCCCGATTATCGCCTCGATAATCGGGAAGCATCCTGCTCCTGTCTGACAATCGAATCCAAAAGACCGGAAAACTAAATAATATTACAACACACCCATTGTCAGACCAGGGAGATTAAACGATTACAACCGACTGGACGTCTAGTCCACAGATTCACAGAGCAATATTACAAAACAAATTAAAGAACGAGTCCTACTCTGTGAATTAACTACTCCGCAACGAAAAACTTTATGCCTCCGCCTCTGCCTCGGCGCTTGCCCCCACGCTTGTACCACGACCTGGAGGGAATTTAAAACAACAAAGCGTGAGTGGACCGAAACATAAGTTTTACAGGAAAAACAGTTTTTCCGAAATCGGGTTCGCCCTCCAGTTTTGTAATCCGCATGCATAACCAAATATTCAAAACTTGTATATTAAACTTTGAAAACTCTTTTTCCGAAACACATGAAAAACGTTACAAGGATCGTCATAACTCAGGTAAAACCATTTAATAATACCAGATTCCAAAAACCGTCATTTTGAAACATTATTTGCATAAATCAAGTAAAACGTAAATCAATAATCATGATTATGCCGTTGGATCCATCCGAGTCTTTAAACTCAACATTAGGCCTTCCCGGGATATCAACGAGTCTTTAAACTCAAAACACGATTAGTAGGCCTCGGGGGTATCATAATAATCGAGTCTTTAAACTCACGAGTCTTTAAACTCAATTTTCGGGCCCGCCCCCAACATCAACATACCGGGTCTTTAAACCCAAAACCAGATCCAACCATCAACCGGGTCTTTAAACCCAAAACCGTTTTTAAAACACAATAAACCATGATTCATCACAACCGTTTTCCAACATCATTCCGAAATCATATCACAACATAGTAGGACTTATGTCCGAAGTCACATGCAATTTCCAACACATGCAATTTCCGAAAATTACTTCACAATATGATCAAACATCATAAATCCGACATATGCATATTCATATCCAGGTACTTCATCAAAATCATCACGCATGCATAAGCAAAAACCGTAATCTCGAAATGCGTGAAATATGATAAATATCTCGAAAAACGTGAAAACATGTAAAACCGATATATCATCTCACCATCATAAAATCATATGTAAAACCATGAGATAAATAAGCAAAATAGTCATGCATGCCCAATTTAGAAATCAAAAAGTCCACTCACAGTCTTAGGACGCGTCAATCGCGTTCCACGCGCTCCTCCGTAGCTTCGGAAGTGTCCGGGCCTGTGAAAACGTACAAGAAGGGTTACAAACATCCCAAAACAACTCGTAGGATTTTTCCTAATTTTTCCGGATTTTTCGGCGAAAATAAACTTAAAGACTTAATCTTCCAGACTCCCGAAATTATCCCGAATGACTCCCGATCGATTCGAACTCTAAAGATAAAATGTTAGTTAGACTGAAAGGATTAATTCTCATGTTGACCGTGATCGGAGTTGACGTCACACGCGCCGTCACGCGCCGCCCAAAGTGGCTGCGCGTGAAAGCCACGCGCCAAGCTACAGTACCTTCGTCCTTACCCGAATCAACTGATAAATGGGTCTATTACCCGCGACTCAACCCGACCAGTTCAAGCCCAATTCTCAATCAATTCCTCTCATTTTTTATCCTATTATCTTCTCTAATCCTTTAATTTTAGGTCTGTATTGAAGATTAACCTCGACTAGTACCCAAACGACCCAACTCAAACTCGAACAGTCGAACAAATCGACATTCTGGAACTCACCCAAACTAACTCCATTCTCAAATTAATTTCACCAGTAGCTTAAGGGGACTTATACGAACACAATGGTACCATCAATTGGTCTCGCCGTTACCTGGATGTCGTCGTCCTCAAGCTCGAAAATACTCAGAACCAGGGAACTCCGTTCTTGGCCAATTCGTGAGTGTCGTCCTTCGAATTCGACGTGGTTGGTTTCCTTTTGCTCCCAGAAGACTAGAATGGCCCCTGGTTTCGATCAACAAGCCTCAGAAATCGAATTCAATTTTTTCCCTCCAACTGGTTCATCTCTGAACCGTAACTCAGGTTCCTGGGCGAAACGGGCTCCAATCCCTTCAATTCTTGCACCGTAGTGATTGTTTCACTCCAAGAAGTCTCACCGTGTGTTTAGATTGATCCCTCGACCCTTAGAATTTGAACTCTGCGATTTCCCCCCCAGAAACCCGAAATGGTTCTTCACTGGTTCTCTCAATCTCTCTCAGATTTTCCACAGCAGGAAGGACGCAAATGAGTCTCTAAGTACAAAGGCATTCAGAGTAATCGATTCAAATGGCCAGCAACTCGTGGGAGACACTCTGAAGTCTCTGAAAACGGTTTCCCGCAAGCACAGAGACCACAGCCATTCCTCACTCTCCCGTGCTCTGAGCTCTGCCCAAACGTGCACCAAGGTCACTCAATCCTGCTTCCACTGCCTAAATCCACATAAACAAATCGTCTGAGCCCTTCCACTAGCCATAAACAATTGCACGCACAAGACCCACGGCCGTGCACTCTGTTTTTCACGGTGGTGAACAGTAACCACCGTGAAATGACCAAAATGCCCCTCTGTGCAATAATTACCAAAATGCCCTCCAACATCCGTGACCCATAACTCGGTCATCCGACGTCCGTTTCAAGCGTGCCGTCTGTCGTTGTACTCGGGGCGTCGAGACGAACATAACGGTCTTCGAGTCAAATGAATATCAATTGTCAAACAAAAAGTCAACTTTTTCCCCTTATAACGCCCAAATTACGATAATGCCCCTGAACTTCCGAACATCATAACTTTCACTCCGAGCGTCCGAATCGGACGTGCCACCTGTCTATGAACTCGTGACATCCCGAACTACGTCACGGTCATCACACCACGTCCGTTCGACCTCCAAACCAAAAAGTCAACAAATTGACCACACAACCACAGGGGTAAAAACGTCATTTTATTCAATATTTTATAATATTACATTTTCAGAACGTCCGGGGCGTTACAATCTCCCCCCTTAAGAAATTTCGTCCCGAAATTTCAAGGAAACAAGTAGGGGAACTGTTCTCGCATCTGCGCCTCGGGTTCCCATGTGGCTTCCTCCACATTCTGGTTCCTCCAGAGAACCTTAACCAGAGGAACGGTCTTCCGACGTAGCACTTTATCCTTTCGATCCAAAATCTGTACCGGCTGTTCCTCGAAGCTCAAATCATCTCGAAGTTCAATGGGCTGATCCTCCAGTACATGAGATGCGTCAAACACATATTTCCACAACATCGACACATGGAAAACATCGTGGACCCTCGAAAGCTCTGGCGGTAGTGCCAGCCGGTAGGCCACTGGGCCAATCCTCTCGGTAATCTCATAAGGTCCAATATAACGAGGGCTCAACTTTCCTCGCCTGCCGAATCTCACTACACCCTTCCAAGGGGACAATTTCAGAAATACCCGATCTCCGACCGCAAACTCTAGATCTCGAATCCGATGGTCCACATAGCTCTTTTTTCTATCCTGGGCTGCCTTGAGCCGATCCCTGATGAGTCTGACCTTCTCTGTCGTCAGTTCCACCAATTCGGATTTAGTCAGTTTCCTTTCACCCACGTCCGTCCAACACAACGGAGTTCTGCACTGCCGTCCGTACAAGGCTTCGTACGGAGCCATCCCAATGCTCGCCTGATAGCTGTTGTTGTAGGCAAATTCCATCAAGGCTAGATGTGACTCCCAAGTGTCCTGAAATTGCAAAACGCAAGCTCGCATCATATCTTCCAAAGTCTGGATGGTCCGCTCAGACTGGCCGTCAGTCTGAGGGTGAAATGCAGTACTGAAACGAAGTTTCGTCCCAAATGCTTCCTGCAGACTCTGACAAAATCGAGAAGTAAACCTCGGGTCTCGGTCAGAAACTATTGATTCCGGTGTACCGTGCAGACGAATGATCTCGTCGATAAACAACTGGGCCAACTGTGTCATCCTGAAGTTCTCTCGCACCGGCAAGAAATGAGCTGATTTCGTAAGCCTGTCCACAATCACCCAAACTCCATCGTGACCCCTGGGTGTCCTAGGAAGTCCAAACACAAAATCCATCGTCAAGTGATCCCATTTCCATTCTGGAATAGGTAGTGGTTGCAAGGCTCCATAAGGTCGTTGTCTCTCAGCCTTCACTTGCTGGCAAATCAGACACCTGCTGACAAACTCGGCAATCTCCCGTTTCATCCCCGGCCACCAGTAGTGCTCTCGCAAGGTACGATACATCTTGGTCCCACCAGGATGCATCGCGTAGGCCGAACTATGAGCTTCGTCCAAGATCTCCTTCTTCAGTGCCTCAATGCCGGGCACACACAACCGTCCTTCTTTTAGCAAAGCTCCATCCTCCCTGACTGTAAAATCTAGCCGTTCACCGGCCTCCACTTCAAACCGAAGTACACATGAGACAGGATCTTGAGATTGAGCCTCAACGATCCGATCGACCAGAAGTGGTCTCACATGAAAATTAGCCAGCAAGACACCTTGGCCATCCAAACCCAAACCAATGCTATTCTTACGGAGTTCAACCAAAAGTGGTAAATGAACCGTCCGTAGATGTGCTACAGAATGCGTTGACTTCTGGCTTAGAGCATCAGCCACCACATTGGCTTTTCCCGGGTGGTACTCAATCGTGCAATCATAGTCCTTAATTAGCTCTAGCCACCGTCGCTGCCTCACATTCAACTCCTTCTGAGTGAACAAGTACTTCAGGCTCTTGTGATCCGTAAACATTCTGCAAGTCGCACCATACAGGTGATGTCTCCAAATCTTCAATGCATGCACAACAGCAGCTAACTCCAAATCGTGTGTAGGGTAATTGCGCTCATGCGGTTTCAACTGGCGCGAAGCATAGGCGATCACTTTCCCATGCTGCATTAGTACACATCCCAAACCCTGTAAGGATGCATCACTGTACACCTCAAATTCCCCACTATCGTCCGGAAGGGTCAGTATGGGAGCAGATGTCAACCTTTCCTTTAGCTCCCGAAAACTACGCTCGCAATCGTCATCCCACTCAAACTTGACTCCCTTCCGTGTCAGTCCCGTCAACGGGGCAGCAATGGTAGAGAAACCCTCTACAAACCTCCTGTAGTAACCAGCCAAACCCAAGAAACTTCTGACTTCAGTGACAGTCCTCGGTTGTTCCCACTTCGCCACTGCCTCAATTTTCTGAGTATCCACACTGATCCCGTCAGTTGAGATCACATGACCCAAGAAACTAACGCTCGTCAACCAAAACTGACATTTGCTGAGCTTCGCATACAACTGGTTTTCCCTTAAGGTACCTAGCACCATCCTTAAGTGCTCCTCGTGCGCTTCCGCACTCCTCGAGTAGACCAAGATGTCGTCGATGAACACGATGACAAAGTGATCCAAGTAAGGCTGCAACACTCGGTTCATCAAATCCATAAACGCTGCGGGTGCGTTGGTCAAGCCAAACGGCATCACAAGGAACTCATAATGACCATAACGGGTCCTAAAGGCTGTCTTGGGCACATCCTCATCCTTAACCCACAATTGATGATACCCAGAACGTAGATCAATTTTGGAGAAGTACTGTGCTCCTCGCAGCTGATCGAACAAATCATCGATCCGAGGCAAAGGGTATTTGTTCCTGACTGTTACTTTATTCAGTTGCCTGTAATCGATGCAGAGTCTCATACTCCCATCCTTTTTCTTCACAAACAACACCGGGGCTCCCCAGGGGGATACGCTCGGTCGAATAAATCCCATCTCAAGTAATTCTTGTAACTGCGCCTTCAGTTCTTTCAACTCGGCTGGCGCCATACGATACGGAGTCTGAGAAATAGGTTGCGTACCTGGAACCAGATCAATAGTGAACTCAACATCTCGATGCGGTGGCAATCCCGGTAGATCCTCCGGAAAGACATCTGGGAACTCCCGTACAATCGGTATATCCTCCACCCTCAATGGTGCAGCTCGTGAATCCATCACTCGGGCTAAGTATCCCTGGCACCCCTTCCTCAACAACTTACTTGCCTTCAGGGCAGAAATCACTCCGACAGGAGTTGCTCGCTGAATTCCCTGAAAAGTGGTTTCCGGTAACCCCGGGCTCCGAAAAGTAACCCTCTTATCGACACATTCGATAGAGGCATGATGGAGCGTCAACCAATCCATACCCAAGATGACATCAAAGTCATGCAAGTCCAAGAGTATCAAATCTGCCACCAGACCAACATCACCTACCATTACGGGGCACTCCCGCAACACTTGATTCACCACAAACACATCTCTGGTGGGCGTACTCACTCCCATGTCACAGTCCAGTGCGGACACCTCTCTACCCACCAACAACTCACAGTCCCGTGAAATAAATGAATGAGTAGCTCCGGGATCAATTAAAGCACAAACATCATGTCCAAAGATCGTGAGTGTACCTGTCACAACACCAGGCGCTGCCCTGGCCTCCTGCTGCGTAACAGCAAAAACTCGGGCCTGTGGTCCAGCTGCTCGCCCACGGCCCCGGCCCCTCTGTCCATTAGCCGCTCCGGTACCACCTCCTCGGGTGCTCCCAGTCCCAGAAACTGCAGCTGTGCTCCGTCCCTGCTCTGCTCCACCCCGACCTGCGCCACCACCCTGTGGCAAAGATGGACAACCCTCCGGTAGTGGCCCCGCTCGCCACAGAAGAAACAGATGACACTGGAAGCATCTCGAACAAAACCACCACCCTGCCGTCCCGTGGAAGCAACAGAAGTCGCGCTCGCCTGCGGAGCAGTCTGCGCCCTAGGCGCTCGGAATCCGGAACCCTGATAGTTACCAGGCCTGCCATAACGATCATTGCCTGCAGATGAGGCTCCACCATAACGTCCCTTCTTCAAGGCTCCCTGACCATACGATCCAGAATATGAACGCCCGCGATGTTGTCCACCACCAGAATACTGTGGACGTGTCGGGAGACTAGCCTCAACCCGCACCGCGGCATCAGACAACTCCCTGAGAGTAGCAAAAGCTCCGGCCATCACAATGGCCCGTATCTCACCCCGTAGGCCAAGCTCGAACCTACGGCATTTCTCAGCCTCAGTAGATACAAAGGTAGTAGCAAAACGAGCTAGCATCTGAAATTTCTGTTCATACTCCGCTACGGACATGCTCCCCTGCTGGAGCTGTAGGAACTCGGTCTCCCTAACATCAAGGAATGAACGGGGATAATACTGATCCAGAAACCGTTCACGAAAGGTCTCCCAAGTCAATGTACGGGCATCCCAACCCGACAACTCCAGAGTGTACCACCACTCATAAGCAGATCCATCAAGTAGAAATGTAGCCAACACCACACGCTCCTCAAGAGGACAGTGCATCACAGTAAAAATCCGCTCAATCCGAGAAATCCAACGGTGAGCATCCTCGAGATCCGCTCCACCACTGAAAACCGTAGCCCCAAGACGCTGGGCTCGCTCGATCGAAGCGCTCTCGGCATCGCCATTAGGTCGTGGAGGGGGTTCGCGTCGCGGAGGCATGGCCGGTCGTCCTTCTTCTGAAAGAGGCATAAGTTAGTACAATAATCAAGGCACACCCGAGTGCCGGACACGAATCGTAAACCTAGGCTCTGATACCAATTGACAGGACCCACCCCGATTATCGCCTCGATAATCGGGAAGCATCCTGCTCCCGTCTGACAATCGAATCCAAAAGACCGGAAAACTAAATAATATTACAACACACCCATTGTCAGACCAGGGAGATTAAACGATTACAACCGACTGGACGTCTAGTCCACAGATTCACAGAGCAATATTACAAAACAAATTAAAGAACGAGTCCTACTCTGTGAATTAACTACTCCGCAACGAAAAACTTTATGCCTCCGCCTCTGCCTCGGCGCTTGCCCCCACGCTTGTACCACGACCTGGAGGGAATTTAAAACAACAAAGCGTGAGTGGACCGAAACATAAGTTTTAAAGGAAAAACAGTTTTTCCGAAATCGGGTTCGCCCTCCAGTTTTGTAATCCGCATGCATAACCAAATATTCAAAACTTGTATATTAAACTTTGAAAACTCTTTTTCCGAAACACATGAAAAACGTTACAAGGATCGTCATAACTCAGGTAAAACCATTTAATAATACCAGATTCCAAAAACCGTCATTTTGAAACATTATTTGCATAAATCAAGTAAAACGTAAATCAATAATCATGATTATGCCGTTGGATCCATCCGAGTCTTTAAACTCAACATTAGGCCTTCCCGGGATATCAACGAGTCTTTAAACTCAAAACACGATTAGTAGGCCTCGGGGGTATCATAATAATCGAGTCTTTAAACTCACGAGTCTTTAAACTCAATTTTCGGGCCCGCCCCCAACATCAACATACCGGGTCTTTAAACCCAAAACCAGATCCAACCATCAACCGGGTCTTTAAACCCAAAACCGTTTTTAAAACACAATAAACCATGATTCATCACAACCGTTTTCCAACATCATTCCGAAATCATATCACAACATAGTAGGACTTATGTCCGAAGTCACATGCAATTTCCAACACATGCAATTTCCGAAAATTACTTCACAATATGATCAAACATCATAAATCCGACATATGCATATTCATATCCAGGTACTTCATCAAAATCATCACGCATGCATAAGCAAAAACCGTAATCTCGAAATGCGTGAAATACGATAAATATCTCGAAAAACGTGAAAACATGTAAAACCGATATATCATCTCACCATCATAAAATCATATGTAAAACCATGAGATAAATAAGCAAAATAGTCATGCATGCCCAATTTAGAAATCAAAAAGTCCACTCACAGTCTTAGGACGCGTCAATCGCGTCCCACGCGCTCCTCCGTAGCTTCGGAAGTGTCTGGGCCTGTGAAAACGTACAAGAAGGGTTACAAACATCCCAAAACAACTCGTAGGATTTTTCCTAATTTTTCCGGATTTTTCGGCGAAAATAAACTTAAAGACTTAATCTTCCAGACTCCCGAAATTATCCCGAATGACTCCCGATCGATTCGAACTCTAAAGATAAAATGTTAGTTAGACTGAAAGGATTAATTCTCATGTTGACCGTGATCGGAGTTGACGTCACACGCGCCGTCACGCGCCGCCCAAAGTGGCTGCGCGTGAAAGCCACGCGCCAAGCTACAGTACCTTCGTCCTTACCCGAATCAACTGATAAACGGGTCTATTACCCGCGACTCAACCCGACCAGTTCAAGCCCAATTCTCAATCAATTCCTCTCGTTTTTTATCCTATTATCTTCTCTAATCCTTTAATTTTAGGTCTGTATTGAAGATTAACCTCGACTAGTACCCAAACGACCCAACTCAAACTCGAACAGTTGAACAAATCGACATTCTGGAACTCACCCAAACTAACTCCATTCTCAAATTAATTTCACCAGTAGCTTAAGGGGACTTATACGAACACAATGGTACCATCAATTGGTCTCGCCGTTACCTGGATGTCGTCGTCCTCAAGCTCGAAAATACTCAGAACCAGGGAACTCCGTTCTTGTCTAATTCGTGAGTGTCGTCCTTCGAATTCGACGTGGTTGGTTTCCTTTTGCTCCCAGAAGACTAGAATGGCCCCTGGTTTCGATCAACAAGCCTCAGAAATCGAATTCAATTTTTTCCCTCCAACTGGTTCATCTCTGAACCGTAACTCAGGTTCCTGGGTGAAACGGGCTCCAATCCCTTCAGTTCTTGCACCGTAGTGATTGTTTCACTCCAAGAAGTCTCACCGTGTGTTTAGATTGATCCCTCGACCCTTAGAATTTGAACTCTGCGATTTCCCCCCCAGAAACCCGAAATGGTTCTTCACTGGTTCTCTCAATCTCTCTCAGATTTTTCACAGCAGGAAGGACGCAAATGAGTCTCTAAGTCCAAAGGCATTCAGAGTAATCGATTCAAACGGCCAACAACTCGTGGGAGACACTCTGAAGTCTCTGAAAACGGTTTACCGCAAGCACAGAGACCACATCCATTCCTCACTCTCCCGTGCTCTGAGCTCTGCCCAAACGTGCACCAAGGTCACTCAATCCTGCTTCCACTGCCTAAATCCACATAAACAAATCGTCTGAGCCCTTCCACTAGCCATAAACAATTGCACGCACAAGACCCACGGCCGTGCACTCTGTTTTTCACGGTGGTGAACAGTAACCACCGTGAAATGACCAAAATGCCCCTCTGTGCAATAATTACCAAAATGCCCTCCAACATCCGTGACCCATAACTCGGTCATCCGACGTCCGTTTCAAGCGTGCCGCCTGTCGTTGTACTCGGGGCGTCGAGACGAACATAACGGTCTTCGAGTCAAATGAATATCAATTGTCAAACAAAAAGTCAACTTTTTCCCCTTATAACGCCCAAATTACGATAATGCCCCTGAACTTCCAAACATCATAACTTTCACTCCGAGCGTCCGATTCGGACGTGCCACCTGTCTATGAACTCGTGACATCCCGAACTACGTCACGGTCATCACACCACGTCCGTTCGACCTCCAAACCAAAAAGTCAACAAATTGACCACACAACCACAGGGGTAAAAACGTCATTTTATTCAATATTTTATAATATTACATTTCCAGAACGTCCGGGGCGTTATACCAGGTGATTATGTTTTCATATGTTTGGCTTGAGAGCCGGGATTTGATACTGGTTATGTGTTTTGGCTGAAAAGCTGGTGACTGTTATTCATATGTTTTTCCCTATGCATGCATGGTTTGATAAACTTGAGGGTAAATGATGTATTTTGAAATGTGTTTCAAATGATCTTATTTTTGTCCACTCACACCTTTTCTGTTTTCATGACCCTCCAGGCCTTGGTACGGCGTTCGGGGCTAATCGAGAGGTAGAGGCATGAGCGGAAATCAGTGCAATTATCCCTTGTCTGACAGGTGATGAGGGTTAGTTTCTGGACTTCAGTTGACTTGTCAGACGGGAGCAGGACCGGGCACGGTTATCAAAGTACAGTTGGGACGGGTCCTGCAGCCTCATTGAGCCTACTTTTGTGAATGGGAATGTTGAGAAGTGGGTTGGGCCTTTGAGTAATTTGGGTGGCCCAAGTCAGGTTGGTGGTGCGGCTTTTGGTAGTAATGATTGAAATAGTTTAGGGCTGTTGTCTAATTAGGTAATAGGTGTGTTAGAATTTGAAGTGGTTGCCTCATTTCCTTCCGGTGTGACTTCTGGGCTTGATTGTGGACAATTGATGGAGCGCCAATCGAAGACTGATTATGCACCTTGGTGTGGAAGTCTCCAATAGGTCGCATGGTCTGGTTCAGTTGGAGGTGGTAATTGCTCCTACTGGGATTGATATGAGCACCATCTGCTCCAATGCATTTGGAGTCTTGGGTTCATTGGATGCGAATTCCGATTCAGGGCCTATTGATCCCTCCTATGTTGATGTGGTATGTGATGTACAGAGTAATGTGTAGGGTAATGATTTATTTCAGTCCTAAGAGAAGCATCCTAAAAAACGAAAGAGTAAGGGTAAAAGGAAGGGGAGGCTGGAATTGGTTGGGAAATTATCCCTAGCACTTACTATCCATCATCCTCGCGATTAATGCAGCTTGTTGGAATGTGAGAGGGCTGAATTTGCTCTCTCGGAAATTGGAGGTAAACAAATTAATATTGGATAATAAGCTAAGTTTGATAGCTTGGTTGAAACTAGAGTGAATGAGCATAATTTCCCTATGGTTTCTTCCTTTGTCTCTAATCGATGGGTTTTTCTAAATAGTTATGCTCACCATGTTTTTCTTCCTTTGGCTTTCAGTATTACGGATCAGGTGATAAATTACAAGGTGCAAATTATTAGTACTAATGTGATTTGTTATGTTTCCATAGTGTATGGGTCAAATGATGATCAAGAGAGTCTACGTCTTTGGACCAGTTTATCGGTTTTCTCTAACAGTATTGGTTATGGACCTTGGGCAGTGTTGGGTGATTTCAATGTGACAAGAATGCTTGATGATAGTTTTGGTAGTGTCACTAGTAATTTTGCTGCCATTGATGAGTTTAACCTATGTTTACAGGATGTGGGATTGGATGAGTTGGGGTACTCTGGTCGACACATCACGTAGTGTAACCACCAGTATAATGGGAAATTGATTTATCGGAACCTAGATAGGGTTTTGGCTAATGAGGCTTGGCTTACTCTTTTCCCCAACTGTTCTGTGGTGTTTTTGCTGTCGGGATCCTCAGATCATTGCCCTAGTGTTTTGAACTTAGGACTCTCTCGGAGATCTAGAAATGCTTCTTTCAAGTTCTTCGACTTCTATGCTGATCAACCAGAGTTTCTTTCGATTGCGAAGCAAGATTTTGAATCTCCTTGCAGGGGTACGTTTCAATATCAACTTATTCGTAAGCTTAAATTGGTGAAATCTACTTCTAAGTGGCTCAACCAGCGGCCTAATTCTGATTTCACTGATGCTGTTATTAGGGCTAAGGCTCATCTAGACGATTGTCAGGCGCAGCTACTCCATAATCCCTGTAATTTTACTTTGGTTGGTTTGGAACAGACCTTTCTGCGTGATTTTGCAAAATGTTTAGTCCGTGAAGGGAGTTTCCTTCGTCATAAGTCAAGAATTTGATGGGTTGCATAGGGTGATTATAACACCGTTTTCTTCCACAGCTATGTTAAGTTGAGGACTAACCGTAATAGAATATCCTCGATTGCAAAACCTGATGGCTCTATTGCTTCAAATGAAGGAAATCAAGGGGGAAGCTATTAGGTTTTTTGAGAACTTGTTGGGCACCGATGGCCATGTCGATACCTTTTCCTTTAGGGGTTTAATCTTTGAACAAGTTACTGGTTCTAACTCTTTGATGATGGTAAGGGACTTTTCAGATGATGAGATCCAGAAGGTTTTTTCTTGGTTTAAAGCATAATAAGGCCCCTGTGCCGGATCGTTTTAATGGTTTGTTTTTTCGAAGGGCTTGGTCTATCAATTTTCCCCATGTGATTGTGGAAGTGAAGGAGTTTCTCTTTATTGGGTGCCTATTAAGAGAGATCAATGCAACCATTATTGCTCTAGTCGCTAAGGTGGCTAACCCTTCCTCAATGGCTGAATTTCGGTCTATCTCTTGCTGCAACACCTTGTACAAGATCATCTCCAAGTTGATAGCTAATCGGATGAGGGGAGTTTTGTCTAGTATTATAAGTAACAACCAATCTGCTTTTGTGGGTGGGCGTTAGATTGGGGATAACATTCTACTTGTCCAAGAGTTGCTTCGGGGATATCATTTGAATGGTGGTATGCCTAGGCGTGCTACAAATGTCAAGATTCTCAAAGCTTATGATAGCTTGAATTGGAAATTCCTTTTGAATGGTGTGGCTGCATTTAATTTCAATCCGCGCTTGATCATTTGGGTAAGAGCATGTGACTCTACTACTCGGTTTTCGGTGGCTATCAATGGAGAATTTGCGGGGTTCTTTGTTGGTAGGCGAGGTCTAAGACGGGGTGACCTTTTATCCCCTTATCTCTTTATTATAGTAATGGAAATTTTATCTTGTATTTTTAGCCGTAGTATTTCTTTGAATCCTCGTTTCAGTTTCCACTGGAGGTGCGACCGTATTATGCTAACTCACCTAGCCTTTGTTGATGACCTTCTTGTGTTTTGTTATGGGAATAAGACCTCTATTATGGTTGTTAAGAAGGCCATTGATTTTTTTCCTCAGCGTCTGGCTTGGTCCCTAATTTCAATAAAAGTAATATGTTCATTGCAAGAACTTCCTCTTCAGTCTCTTACAGTATTAAAGAGATTTTCGGGTTTCAAATTGGGGTTCTTCCATTTCGTTACCTTGGAGTTCCTTTAATCACTTCCAGGCTTGGTTACACGGATTGTGCTGCCTTTTTGGAGCGTGTTGAGGGTCGTATCGGTGGTTGGGAGCATCATAAGCACTCGTTTGCTGGGAGGCTTCAACTAGTTAAATCTATCAATTGCAGTGTACTGGTGTTTTGGTCGTCCTACTTATTTCTTCCGAAGATAATTTTCAAAGATATTGAACGTCGGGTTCGTAGTTTTCTATTGGCTGGGAAGGTGTCTACTAGTTGTCATGCGAAGGTTGCTTGTCATGCGAAGGTTGCTTAGAGTGAGGTTTGCACTCCATTGAAGAATGGGGTTTAGGCCTGAGATCTCTCCATCTTTGGAACCTAGCCCGTACGGCTCGCCATATTTGGAGCCTTGTGAGTTTGGATCATCAATGCTTGTGGGGTTAAGTGGATTCATGCCTATTTTATCCGTGATGAGTGTTTTTGGTGCATCAAACCCCCCTTTATTTGTTCCTAGAATTGGAAGAAGTTGTTGAAACTAATAGGCATGGTCCGCCCTCTTATCTGTGTAGTTGTTGGTAATAGGGCTAATATCTCCTTTTGGTGTGATAACTGGTTGGGGCCTGGTTCTCTTGCTTTTTTTAGTGGAGGGTAATGTCGTGGACAATTCTGGTATCCAAAGACATGCTAAGTTGAGTTTAGTGTTATCTGAGGGAGTGTGGTGTTAGCTGGCTAATTCATGTCTTGTATTGGGAGTTATCCACTATGCCGCTTCAAATATTTATATTCCCGTTAATTCTCCTGATTCCTTCTTATGGACACTCGACACTTCGGGGTTCTATTCAACGAAGTCATTGTGGTCTATCCTTTCCCTTATGACTCGTCAAGTTGCTTGGTCGTCTTTGGTTTGGTTTAAGGGGCATATCCTGTGGCCTAGCTTTATTTTCTAGCTTCCTGCGAAAGAACGGTTGTCAACTCTTGATTGTATTGGGACCTACGTGAGCTGGCCTAATCTATCGTGTTCTTTGTGGTCAGGCAGTAGATTCTCACCTCCATTTATACTTCCAATGCGAGTTTGTTGCGTTTGTTTGGAGGAATGTCCTTATTCGATGTGGCATTCTCTAGCAGCTTCCTCTTTGGTCTTCACTCCTCCATCTTCTTGCTAGCCAGTGGCATGGGAACTTCCTTTGGGCTACCTCTGACAAACTAGCACTTGCTGCTTCTGTAACGATCCGTCATGAATTATCGGGATTAATTAAGAGTTAATGATGGATTAGCGTGGCTAATTGAGGATTAGTCGAGGATTAACAGACATTCAAGGCGAAATTATGATTTTGCCACTAGATGAGGGTGAAAAGTTGACTTTCGACCCGTGAGGTCTGATGGCTGAGGGCCAACGACCGTTACGTAAATCGAGTCGATACGAATCCATAGATAGGAGGAACGTAGAATTCAGACGTTCGACAGAAAAGTTACGATTCACAGAAGTTCCGAGGAACCATTTACGACAGCACGTTTTACGAGGCAAAAAAGGGACATTTTGACAGGACCCATCCCAAATCCTCCGGAATTAACATAGGACGTGTCTGCTCTCATCTAACACGAAGTCTCAAACCAGGGATAATTCTATCATTAGCCCAACCGGGACTATCAGACCGCGCTAGGATCCGGAGGAAGAGTGTGATGTCTCGGTCTCTGCTACAGCCCGCATCCGCGATCAACCTGAAGGGCATTCAAAACATCAAAATTCGTAAGTCGACAAAACAAATATTTTTAATAAAAACATTTCATAGAAGATCATTTGTGCCATTCACTAAAAACATGCATGCATTCGAAAACAATTAAACGTTCACAAACCATTTGGGCCTTGGCCCGAAACGTAAAGCAAATCATATGGGAACTCAGCCCAAATCAAACACAAGTGGGACTCTTCCCAAATCCATTCAACGTGGGTCTCAGCCCAAAACCATTTTCCAAAACATAGAACACGGGGTCTCCGCCCCCAAATCACTTTTCAAAACATAGAGCACGGGGTCTCTCCCCCCAAATCATTTTCCATGAAATCTCAAATGTATACACATACATATAAGCCATCCTCGGTTCTTCCAAGAAGATACCAACTCGGGGCACACAGTCCCTAGGGACCACATCCCCGATATATGTCACGATTCATCTCTATAATAGTGTGCACACTACTCGGGGTCTCACTCCGAGTCTATCCCCAGGAATTCTCCATCTGGGAGGGTCTATCCAACATCCAGGATCTACGATGCCTGGATGGCTATCTTCAGACCCAGTTCGAGACCATATCATAACTCCCACTCCTAGAATGCGCTCCCTATGGGGATACTCATTCCAGATAGTGAATTGTGACTCTACAGGTCGACGGTTGTAGGAGACCAATCAAATCACGTCGGAGGGTATATACATTTTCAAAAACACTTTCTTTCTCAACTCAATTCAACTAGGTCTCATACCCGATTCTCAACGGGATTCCTCAAATCCGATTCAAATTCATTTTCACAGGCCTCGGCCTAAATACACAGTTCAACAGGGTCTTAAATCCGAATTCTCATTTCATAAACCAAACTGGGACTTAAGCACGATTTCACAATCAACAGGGCCTCAAGCCCCGATACCACAATAACGGGGCCTCGAGCTCGATTTCACAACTAACAGGGCCTCGAGCCCCATACCATAAATTAACGGGGCTTCGAGCCCGATTTCACAATACACGGGGCCTTAAGCCCGATACCACAATCAAAGGGGCCTCAAGCCCGAGATTACAACCAACTGGGCCTCAAGCCCGAATTCGTAAACCAACGGGGCCCTCGGCCCGATCGTATAACTCAAATGGGCCTGCAACTCGATTTCTCATCAAATCAAATGGACTCTAAGTCTGAGGGTTTCCAATCAAATGGGTCTCATGCCCGATTTCATATTTTCAAATCCAAAACCCATTGATTAAACCCTCACAGAAAACATAGCACGTATAAGTATCGTATAAAACCGGAAATCTTGAAATACGTTCAAATATGTAAATCCTAGGATACCACAAAAAAATGCACTAATGACATCAAAAAACATATATTTAAAACATTTATAAACATTTATGCATGCATCGGGTTAGAAAAAAGTGTCCACTCACAGACCGTCCGAAGCCGCGCCTCGATACGCATGCCATAAGCCTCTTCCAGGCCAATTATTCTTCTCCGTGGTTCCCGAACCTGTCCAAATTAATTTAGAGGGTTACTAACTACTTAAATAACCCCTCACTAAACCCCCGTAATTTTTCGTAATTTTTAACTATTTTTAAAGTCGATCTTAAACCTTCGGATGTCCCAAACTATATTGACACGACGTCCGATCGACACCAATCCAGTCCCAAAATTTTCCTCACGCGCCAGTGCACAATTGTCTTCAACCTTGAGCGAATCGGCCAGTTCGGTTTATTCCTGCAATCCGGTCCGGTCCGACCGCCGTGACCGGTTCACCATCCTACTTCTCTCAAATCTGGTCCGTTTACTTCCATTTTGATTCTATTCTTCCTATTTCATCAATTTCTTTCTATTCATATAAAGTGTACTAACAAAAACTCCCTAAAACCCGACCCATACAAAATCTCTTTCACGGCCCATTTTCTCGATCACCCCCTAGGCTGTTCAGACCCTCCCAACCATAAAAAACCTCCTTTAGACACTCCCAACAGCCTAATAAACCTCATCCAAACAACTAATACAGTCCCTAACGCCTAAATCGAAAATTAAGGAAAATTAAGCATAACCGGGTAATCGGGTTACCTCTGTTTCCTGGGCCACCGTCGCCGTCCACGGCGGTCCTACCATCATCCAGCCACCGTCAGCCTCTCTCTGTCTCATCCTCTCAATCCATTTGCAAGGATTGAATGGTCGATGGATTGGTATTTGGGTGAGATCGGGTTTGTGTGTGTTTAGCATGCACGAACAAGCAAAAGGGGTGGTGTGCATGAACCAATTTGCGTGGGCAATGGATGGATGACAAGTGTCACTCATCCATTGGTCCTGCCCCAAAATATCTGGGCCCACTTAATTCCAAAAAGGCATTCATCTTGTAAAACGTGTAATAGTTCCCTTAAACTTCCGTGAACCGTAACTTTTTCGTCGAACGTTGGATTTCGACGTGCCGCCTGCCTATGGATTCGTATCGACTTGATCTACATAACGGTCCTTGATCCTCAGCCATCGAACCTCCTAGGTCAAAAGTCAACTTTTTGCCCTCGTCTAGGGGCAAAATCATAATTTCACCCTGAACGTCTGTTAATCCTCGTTTAATCCCCGATTAGCCTCACTAATCCATCATTAAGTCTTAATTAATCCCGATAATTCGGGATAGGTCGTTACAATCTTCCCCCCTTCAAGAATTTCATCCTTGATATTTAAATCGACCCAATTCCACAACTAAACCGTGGAATTCCAACTATACCGTGGAATTCCAACCATGTCTCCTCTACTCGGGTACTCTCTTAAAATGTACACATCCATCGAAAACGTCGCAATTGTCGATACGCATTGCCATTGGAGCTTCCAAAGCTCCAATACAACTCCTGCGACGCCACACTTTGGCTCGTAAGTCTCCCTCGAGACATCGACACTCATCGATCTCGCCTGTCACTCACTCTGACTGGTCACAACTACTATGTTGTCGTTCAATCGAATTTTCGGCCTGATGACCTTTCTTACTCAACAACCGGAGCTGATATCTGATTCGGCATCCGATCTGATAACATCCTCTAGATCATGCCATCACCATGGTACGAATCCCATCTCGCAGGTCATCCTCAAACCTGCGGTATCTATTGACCTCGGTACTCGTACCGACTCCCTCAGCGATTCTTGCCGACCCTAGTGAGAGTCACAACAATCCGTACCACTCCGAACAAAATCGGATACCAAACAACTCCATTACCACTATAGGTCACAACCATCGGGACCAGCCGGTGTTGCTCGGCTCCATTGCACTTTTGCTGCGCTACTCTGATCTCGACTTGCTCTCGAGACCTCACATCATACCTCGTGTCACTGAGCAACCGATGCTGAAATCTTGACTCACTCGAGTCCCCGAATTGTCACTATCGGCTCTAATCCGATCGCCATTCATGTCCATCTAGAACTCTATCCAATCTACAACATTCTATACTCTCGGGAAGCTCTCAACCCAATATACTGATTACCCGTGGTCAATCCCATCGTCCAACGTGCACAATAAACCGGTTCACCCCCAATCACAACAATCATCAAGGTCCTACTCGGCCTGATCCAGTCTTGCACTCGGGTAACATCCAATTACACACTACTGTCCGCGCTCCAACCACGGCTCGTACCTCAACCTTCTGTCACCCGGCACACTTCAATCCAGCATACTCTCTGCTCTCACACCCAAGACAGATCATGCCACACATGACATATCCAACCTCTGTCTTGTCATCTCACCCATTCCAAATATTCTTCAACTGCCGCACAAAACGATTCTCCTCTGCTCCTAGCTTCGTATAATCAGTAGCACGATTTTCCCCAATGACGACCTGACCTCGGTCTACTCACCTCCCGGTCGCCACAATCACCTCAGTCATCTCTATCTACCGTGAATCCACTGTGGGTCCAAATATGGGTCCAAGGTAGTGGACACTCTCGTCACATCAGGCGACGCTAAACCCCATCTGTTCTCTGAATCATTTAAATTTGACCCACAACCTAGGTGTTTGGTTCTTACACCCTATTTGAACCCTTTAGCTGTCATATCACTCCTCGTCGTCCCACCTAGGGATGAATCCAGAAGAATCTAAGATGATGACATCAAAGTTCATCCTATGTCATCCTCCGGCACCCAACACTGTTTACCAAAGAGTCACACTCAGTGACTTCGGAATATCCATCACCAATGCGGAATCAAGTACTATTCTCATTGTCTCAATCACAACTTCTCTTGATTCTGAAGTTCCAATCACGTTGGAAACATGCTTCTTCTCCAATTACGGAGCTCACTCATTATGCGAGCATCCCCGCCTCCTATATGCAAAAGTCCCCAACTCAGAAGTTATGGTCAACCGTAGTCAACCAAAGCCAATCCGCAATGGAAAATCAAGTCCTCAACTCAACCGGACACCATCCACACGTCCGTGAATACCGTTTATGCAGATCCAAAAGGATGTCAATTCATCTTAAGCTGATGTACCGCTCGACTGAAGAGTCACAACAGACTCCTGCTGTGATCTACAGTCAAATCTCCGCATAACACCATACCTGACCAACCGACCCTCATGCCATAAGACGTCACTCACGTCATCCATTTATACCTTTTCATCCGAACACCACTTAGGCATTTCATCCTTTAACATTACCACTCCTAGGCACACACTCCTTCCTCGAGTCTCATATAATCAGGGAACTGGTCACCAAACCATATACTCCCCGTGCCTGGCACTGAGCCACTCGGGATCCTCTATGTCTAGCTCAGTGCCCATGAAACTCACATGCTCGCCACACTGGATACATCTACTATCCCATCGGCATACTGGTTCACAGGTTCCAACTCTATGGGCTTAACTCCAACACTCACATGCGTGTGATCTGTCCAAGAATATCTGGGGCACCTGTCACTCATCCAGGTACATCGCACTCATCCAGCTATATCCTACTCATCATAGTTACCTCACAGAGGTAGCGTGGCACTCTTTCCAACGCCAAAAGCTCGTCTCGTTCTCTAATCGTACTCGGTCGTAACCGAGTCGAATCCCAAAAATCACTGCTCGTACTGTGTGTCACTCACGCACCTCTGTATCCTCGTCACGACTGATGAATCTCATCGCCTCAGTCACGATAGTAACCTGAGTCCATCCACTCGATAAGATTCAATCATGTCCATTGATAGCAGTGTATGTCACAACCTCGTGCAGACCAATCTCAGGAACACTCTGCTATCGAGACTCCAAATCCATGCAGTAAACTCACCGCAGATACCAAGCGCACAACGCAAAATCCATCCATCGGTCCCCTCGGGTACTAGTCCACAAGTACCACTCTCTTGGTAACTTGTCCAATCGATCGTCCACTGTGGTTATCACAACCCGGCAGCTCACTACAACACAACCAACCTGATCGATCCCTCGCTTTCGACTCCGAAGAGTCATTGTACTCCGATACTGGTGTCCGAACAACCAGTAACTACACTATGAGGATCTCATCCTCTAGTAACTTTACGGCTCTCAGCTCTGGCCTCCACAAAAACTTGGCCATACTCTGTGCCTAACACTGCACAAGCACTACGTGCGCAATCGTATCCTATCGTGCCACACAAAAACCACTCTAGGGCATCTCCTGCCAAATAGGGTCAACGTTCCTATTCCAACTAGTCCCAACTAAGGTCATCGTACTCCTTACTGCTCCCCGCAGTATAATCTCTGATCCTTGCAGTTCCATCGTGGACGATCCCAACGTCCGACCTCTACAGATACACTTGTACAATCCTCTATCTGATATGACCGCTCGACGATCCCAACTCTCAGGTGGCCATACTATGTCTACTAGTCCACTGGATCCAATCCACCAGTAACACTATGGCTCAAAGTCGTTAGACTCACACGAACGTTCATCCGACTTGGGATCCAACCTCTCGAAGAACGCGACATCCAATGCTAATCGAATCCTTAAACCATTGCACCTAGAGCAAAACGTAATCTAACTTGGGTTCGATTCCACTCAATCCTCGTACTAATACCCTAACTATCATGTTGATGACGAACTGCTACGACTACAGAGACATCACATCCATGACCGGTGCGCACTCTAAGAGCAAGACCTGCCCTGATACCAACTTGACACGACACGTCCCAAATCCCCCGGGATTAACGTGGGACGTGCCTACTCCTGTGTGACATGAAGTGTCGGACCAGGGATAATTTTGTCTTTAGCCCAACCGGGACTATCAAAGAGTGCTAGGATTCGGAAGAAGGGCGTGATTTCTTGGTCTCTACTACAGCCCGCATCCGTGATCAACCTGAAGGGAATTCAAAACATCAAAAGTCGTGAGTGGACAAAACAAATATTTTTCATAAAAACATTTCACAAAAGATCATTTGTGCCCTTCACTAAAAACGTGCATGCATTCGAAAACCATTTATCAAAACGTTCACAAACCATTTTTGCCTTGGCCCGAAATGTAAAGCAAATCATATGGGAACTCAGCCCAAATCAAACAAAAGTGGGACTCTACCCAAATCCATTCAACGTGGGTCTCAGCCCAAAACCATTTTCCAAAACATAGAACACGGGATCTCCGCCCCCAAATCACT
Organism: Prinsepia uniflora; assembly: GCA_032719365.1. Taxonomy (NCBI): domain Eukaryota; kingdom Viridiplantae; phylum Streptophyta; class Magnoliopsida; order Rosales; family Rosaceae; genus Prinsepia; species Prinsepia uniflora. Next base: position 35,097,343 of record CM064874.1, on the reverse strand, counting down.
TTTCAGAACATAGAACACTGGGTCTCCGCCCCCAAATCACTTTCCATGAAATCTCATATGTATACACATACATATAACCCATCCCTGACACTTCCAATAAGATGCCAACTCGGGGCACACAGCCCCTAGGGAACACATCCCTGATATATGTCACGATTCATCTCTATACTAGTGTGCACATTACTCGGGGTCTCACTCTGAGTCTACCCCCAGGAATTCTCCATCTAGGAGGCTTTATCCAACATCCAGGATCTACGACATCTGGATGGCTATCTTTGGACCCAGTCCGAGACCAAATCATAACTCCCACTCCTAGAATGCGCTCCCTACGGGGATACTCATTCTGGGTAGTGGATCGTGACTCTCCAGGTCGACGGCTGGAGGAGACTAATCAAATCACGTTAGAGGGTATATACATTTTCAAAAACACTTTCTTTCTCAACTCAATTCAATTGTGTCTCATACCCGATTCTCAACTAGATTCCTCGAATACGATTCAAATTCACTTTCACATGCCTCGGCCTAAATCTACAGTTCAACAGGGTCTCAAAGCCGAATTCTCATTTCATAAACCAAACTGGGACTTAAGCCCGATTTCACAATCAACGGGGCATCAAGCCCAATTTCACGATCAACAGGGCCTTAAGCCCGATAACACAATAAAGGGGCCTCGAGCCCGATTTCACAACTAACAGGGCCTTGAGCCCAATACCATAAATAAATGGGGCTTCAAGCCCGATTTCATAATCAACGGGGCCATAAGCCCGATACCACAGTCAAAGGGGCCTCAAGCCCGAGATTACAACCAACTGGGTCTCAAGCTCGAATTCGTAAACCAACGGGGCCCTCGGCCCGATCGTATAACTCAAATGGGCCTGTAGCTCAATTTATCATCAAATCAAATGGACTCTAAGTCCGAGGGTTTCCAATCAAATGGGTCTCATGCTCGATTTCATATTTCCAAATCCAAAACCCATACGTTAAACCCTCACAGAAAACATAGAACGTATAAGCATCGTATAAAATCGGAAATCTCGAAATACACTCAAATACGTAAATCCTAGGCTACCACAAAAAAATGCACTCATGGCATCACAAAACATTTATTTAAAAAATTTATAAACATTTATGTATGCATCGGGTTAAAAAGAAGAGTCCACTCACAGACCGTCCGAAGCTGCGCCTCGATACGCGCGCCATAAGCCTCTCTCGGGCCAATCATCGTCTTCGGGGTTCTCGAACCTCTCCAAATTAATTTAAAGGGTTACTAACTACTTAAATAACCCTTCACTAAAGCCCCATAATTTTCCAAAATTTTTAACTTGTTTTAAAGTCGATCCTAAACCTTCGGACGTCCCGAAATATATCGAAACGACGTCCGATCGACCCGAAACCAGTCCCAAAATGTTCATTACATCGAATAGATGATTTCACATGTTGTAAGTTTCCCCAAACTCGCCACCACGTGCCGTCATGCACCGCCCAAAGGGGCTGCGCGTGTGGCTCACGTGCCAGTGCACAGTTGTCTTCAACCTTGAGCGAACCAGCTGGTTCGGTTTATTCCTACAATCCAGTCCGGTCCGACCGACGTGACTGGTTCACCATCCTATCTCTCTCAAATCAGGTCCGTTTGCTTCCATTTGGATTCTATTCTTCCTATTTCATCAATTCATATCTATTCATATAAAGAGAACTAACAAAAACTCCCTAAAACCCGACCCATAAAAAATCTCTTTCACGACCCATTTTCCCGATCACGCCCTGGGATATTCACCCCCTCTCAACCATCCAAAACCTCCTCTAGAAAGTCCCAACAACCTAATAAACCTCATCCAAACAACTAATACAACCCCTAACGTCCAAATCGAAAACAAAGGAAAATTAAGCACAACCGGGTAATCGGGCTACCTCTGTTTCCTGGGCCATCGCTGCCATCCACGGCGGTCCTACCATCATCCAGCCACCGTCAGCCTCTCTCTGTCTCATCCTCTCAGTCCATCAGTAAGGATTGAATGGTCGATGGATTGATATTTGGGTGAGATCGGGTTTGTGTGTGTTTTTTATGCACGAACAAGCAAAATGGGTGGTATGCATGAACAATTTTGGGTGGGCAATGGATTGATGACAAGTGTCATTCATCCATTGGGCCTGCCCCAAAATATTTGGACCCACTTAATTCAAAAAGGCATCCGTCTCGTAAAATGTGCAATAGTTCCCTCAAACTTCCATGAACCGTAACTTTTCCGTCGAATGTCCAATTTCGATGTGTTGCTTGTCTATTGATTCGTATTGACTCGATCTACGTAACGGTCCTTGGCCCTTGGCCATTAGACCTCCCGGGTCAAAAGTCAACTTTTCTCCCTCGTCTAGGGATAAATCGTAATTTCGTCCTAAACATCCGTTAATGCTCGTTTAATCCCCAATTAGCCTCGCCAATCCGTCATTAAGTCTTAATTAATCTCGATAATTCGGGACGGGTCGTTACACTTTTTGTCCTAAGTAGGGCCCAGATATTTATGTGCTAGTCAAAGGATGAGTGACAAGTGTCACTCATCCATTGCCCATTGAGATTGCATATATGCATTCCCCCTTGCTTGTTCGTGCAAACCAAACCCACACCACCGATCTCACCCAGTCCCCATCAAAACATCACCCCAATCCTTTCCCCTCATTAGATTCAATCCAAGAAAGAGGCAGTGATGGGCTGAGGAGCTGAGGACAGCGGGGAGGTGGCCTGAAATGCCGTGGACGGTGGAGGGAAAGGAAACACACGCAGGTAGTTTCCAACTCAAATTCCCATTTCTCGTTTTGGACGTGTTGGGTGGTTTCTAATATTAGGATCAAGTATAATGGATTTTTGGGAGTGTGCATAATTGGTTTAGGGCGGTGGAAGGTGGCCGAATAGCCCTAGTGGTGGCAGGGAAAAATAGGGATCGTGGGATTCAAATTGAACTGGTCGGGTTTCCATGTTTTTCTTAGTTTTCTTCACACCATTAGACTTCTGGGGATTAGATAGGAAGATTAGGATTGAAAGGGAGGAAAAAGGACGAAAAATGAAGAGCGAATAGCCTTGGACCGGCCACGCCGGTCCAAGCAGACCAGCTGTACAGGACCAAACCGGACCGACCAGTTCGCTCAAGGTTGAAGACAACTGTGCAGGGCGCGTGAGCCACATCCGCAGCCCCTTTGGCGGCGCGTGGAGGCACGTGAGCCACACATGCAGCCCTTTTGGGCGGCGTGTGAAGTATTTCCTGGGGGTGGTTCCAACATGTGAAATCATCTATTCGATGTAATGAACATTTTGGGACTGGTTTCGAGTCGTTCAGACACTGTTTCGATATAGTTCGGGATGTCTGAAGGTTTAGGATCGACTTTAAAAATAGTTAAAAATTTCTAAAAATTACGGGGCTTTAGTGAGGGGTTATTTAAGTACTTAGTAACCCTCTATTACGATTTGGACAGGTTCGAAAACCCCCGTGGCGGTGATTAGCCCAGGATAGGCGTATGGCACGCGTATCGAGGTGTGACTTTGGACGGTCTGTGAGTGGACTTTTCTTTCGAAACTGATGCATGCATAAATGTTTTATAAGTGTTTTAATACATTTTTTCTGACGCCATGAGTGCGATTGTTTGTGGTAGCTAGTATTTACGTATTTGCACGTATTTCAAAATTTTCGATTTTATAGGATACTTATACGTGCTATGATTTCTGTGAGGGTTTGATGAATGAGTTTTGGATTTAGAAATATGAAATCGGGCATGAGACCCATTTTATTGGAAACCCTCGAACTTAGAGTCCATTTGGTTTGATGATAAATGGGGCTGGAGGCGCATTTGAGTTATACGATTGGGCCGAGGGCCTCGTTGGTTTACAAATTTGGGCTTGAGGCCCAGTTGGTGGTATTATCTGGCTTGAGGACCCTTTGACTGTGGTATCGGGCTTAAGGCCCTATTGATTGTGAAATCGGGTTCGAAGCCCCGTTGATTTATTTTAGTTTTGAAATCAGGTTCGAGGCCCTGTTATTGTGGTATCGGGGCTTGAGGCCTTGTTGATCATGAAATCAGGCTTGAGGCCCTGTTTGATTGTGAAAACGGGCTTAAGTCCCAATTTGGTTTATGAAATGAGAATTCGGGTTTAAGACCCTATTGAACTGTGGATTTAGGCCGAGGCCTATGAAAGTGAATTTTAATCGATTCGAGGAATCCCGTTGAGAATTGGGTATGAGACACAGTTGAATTGAGATTTGAAAAAAGAGTTTGAAAATGCATATACCCTCCGACGTGATTTGATTGGTCTCTTCCAGACGTCGACCTGGAGAGTCACGATCCACTACCCGGAATGAGTATCCCTATAGGGAGCCCATTCCAGGAGTGAGAGTTATAATGTGGACCCGGACCAAATTCCGGAGAGATGCTCGAACTAGATATGAAGATAGAGCCTCCCAGACGGAGAATTCCTGGGGGTAGACTCGGAGTGAGGCCCTGAGTAGTGTGCACACTTAGATAGAGATGAATCTTGACATATATCGGGGATGTGTTCCCTAGGGGCTGTGTGCCACGAGTTGGCATCTCATCTGAGATGGCGAGGATGGGTTATATGTTTGTGTATACATTGAGATTTCATGGAAATTGATTTGGGGGTGGAGATGTAACGACCCGTCCCGAAAATCGGGATTAGAGTAGTAGTTAATGTTAGATTAGTGAAGTTAATCGGTGATTAGTTGGCTGATTTCGGACGGACGGTGCGAAATGACGATTTTGCCCTTGGATTTGGGTAAAAAGTTGACTTTTTGTTCGGGCGGTCAAGTGGACTTTGACCAATGACTGTGACGTAGTTCAGAACATCACGAGTTTATAGACAGGTGGCACATCCGATTTTGACATTCGAGGAAAAAGTTATGATGTTCGGAAGTTCGAGGGTAATTTGGTAATTTGGTTAAAAAGGGGCAATTTGTTGACTTTTCATACAACATGGACTTTTCACGTGTTTCGAGAGCCATTAGGTGGGTCTCGATCTCCTGAATACAACGACAGGCGGCATGCGTCAATTGGAGTTCGGACGAAAGAGTTACGGGTCTAGGAACACGAAGGGCAAAATGGTAATTTGTGCGACAAGGGCATTTTGGTCATTTTGCTATCTTGAAATGTGTGCCCAGTGATATCAGGACACTTGGCTATTTTGGATGGAGTGACCACCAGGTTTCGGACACCTGGTTGGGTCTGGATGGATGTAGAATTCTCTTCACCGTCTCTCAAATTTGTCCCACAGTTTAAATGGTGATTGCACGATTTTGGTGGGGGGGGGGGGGGGGGGGGGGGGGGGGGGGGGCGGGGGGGTTTTAACAGAGCATGAGCCGTGAGGAACTCACCTCACTATTTCATTCAATCTTCAACCATGTTGCATACCTTGAGAATGAAGCTGAGAAATTAGATGAAGGAGGAGGATGGTGGTGCCGTCTCGACGGGCCGCCGTGGACGGTGGCCACGGCACCGTGGAAAACAGGGCACGTTTGAAACCGTGAGGAAACCATACACTGTATACCGTCGATCTTTACCTTTTGGCCTTGAAGTGTGAATGAAAGTTTGAAGGGGAGTCGAGACGTTGAGAATGGAGGCCACGGTCGTGCACGACGGCGACGGCAAGCCTAAGGGACTCAAAACTGTTATGTTGCTTCAAAAATGGTGAATTTTGAATTGAGGGTTATCATTTGATTTGGTTCATTTGAAAATGATTTTGAGGTTGTTAGGAGTCGATCATGCTTGGAGGGGAAGCCTGAGACAGTGTATGGAGGCCAGAACAAAAAATGGAATATGGTTGTTCAACAGTCGACGTGGGGAGGTAATATCTATCTTTGTTTTCATGGTTTAAATATGGGAAATGATTACAAGTGAAAGGACGGACTTAGTGGATTAATTAGGATTAAAAACAAATTAAAAAGGAATTGGAATTGGACAAAACCGCTCACGCCAGTTCACGGCTGGACCAGATGTCCAGAACCGGTTCAGACCAGTTTGAGTGAGCTTGAAGAGGAATAGTAGCCTGGCGCGCAGCCCCTTTGGGCGGCGCGTGGGGCCTAGTTTGAGGAAGGTTCCAACACGACTTTTAAAGTATTCGATGTAAAGAACATTTTGCCATTGGTTTCGAGTCGATCAGACATCGTCTTGATATGTTTAGGGATGTCTGAAAGGTTTTAGGGCTCGGTTAAAAATAGTTAAAAATTCAGAAAAATTACGGGGCTTTAGTATAAGCTTTATGAAGTAGTTAGTGAAGTTATTATGGGATTTGGACAGGTTCAGGAAAGTCGGTGATAGCGGATTAGCCGGGAACAGCATAAATGCGCGCGTATCGAGGCAGCGGCGTAAACGGCCTGTGAGCGGACTTTGCTTCGAACTTATGATGCATGTATATATGTTTTTATATGATTTCTATACGTGATTCTATGATTTTGATTATGATCTTGATGATTTACGGTTTTGCACGTATTTCGAGATATTTACGTATTTGTACGTTTTACGAGATTATGATTTATGTTGTGATTTGATCATGGTTTTGATGATTTGATTTTGGGCTATTAACTATGATTTGATTTCAATGATTTACGATGGATTTTGGAAAGTAATTTCGGGCTTGAAGCCATGTTCATGTGATTTCGATAAACGAGATTTCGGTTTTGGAATTGAATTTTGAAAAGATGACTCTTGATTCGGTTTTGGAACTCGAAAGAAAAATTCTGGATTTGGGTTCGGGATGATGGTTCCGGATGCCAGCTTACGGAATCATTATTGCGAATTCGGATATGTATTTTGACAGGACCCATCCCAATCCCCCCGGGATTACCATGGAATGTGCCCTGCTCCCGTCCAACAAGGGGTGTCAGACAAAGGATGACCAAGAGCCACTGCCCAAACAGGGCATCCAGAGTGCGCAAGGATCGATGGAGGAGGTGTGCAATGTCCCAGTCTCTGCTGCAATCGCATCCGTGATCAACCTGAAGGGCATTAAAACCAAAAGCTGTGAGTGGACAAAACCAATAAGTTCATCAAATACATTTATAAGACATTTATGCCATCCAATAAAAACGTATGCATGCCACCAAAACCAGTAACCAAAACGTTTGCTCAACCGAGCCATTAGGGCCTTAGCCCAAAAACCGTTAACCAAAAACCAAGTGTGGGAACTCAGCCCAAAACCGTGGAATACCACCACCATGCATATACGACCATGTGGGTCACCACCCACTACCATAAATGAACATCAATTTAAAATCCGAAACCATTTAGGGTCCCTGACCCGACATACCATTTCATAACCAATAATCCATTTTATTCATTAAACCATATTTTACCATTACCATCACCAGCATCCCAGATGCTTAGCGTCCCAGACGCTAGACGTCCCTGACGTCATATCTCACGGTTTCATAAGCTACGCGTGCTGCCCGGGGTCTCTCCGGGTCCATATATCTGACATCCCTGATGTCTGACGTCCCTGACGTCAATCATAGCAATCCTGCTCCTGAGTCATCATACGGTCCGGCTGCTCCGTATAATGACCCCTCGCAGGCAATGCACCGTGACTTCCCCAGTGTCCCAGACATCTGGAGGAGACCATCATATATCCTTGTATCCATATGGTATATGGAAAACAGTTTTATTAAATCCTTTTATCACATTATTACCATTGGGCCCTGCCCGAAATTTCCATAAAACCACATAATTCCTCGACCCAAAATCACCATTATAAAACATAGGGTCCCTGACCCAAAATCACATTTATTATCCAACTGGGCCTCATGCCCGATTTTATGAACCACTGGGCCCACGGCCCGATTTGTAAACCAACTGGGCCCGCAGCCCGACTTATAAACCCACTGGGCCCACGGCCCGAATTCACAAATCAACTGGGCCCCTGGCCCGATCATATAACTCAAATGGGTCTCAGCCCGATTGCATACCAACTGGGCCCCTGGCCCGATTTCATTAACCAACTGGGCCCCCGGCCCGATTCTCAAATGGACTCCAAGTCCGGAATTTCCAAAACAAGTGGGCCTCAAGCCCGAGTTCATATTTCCAATTTCAAAACCATTTCATCATATTATTTATTTAACCACAAGCACACAAAACCACAAATAAACCGTTAATCCCAATATACGTGAAATACGGAAAACACCTCGAAATACGTGCAACATATCCAAAATCAATGCTCACAAATACCATCATAGAAATCATGTATATAAACCATATAACACATTTAAGCATGCATAGGATTTATAAAACCAAAGTCCACTCACAGACCGTTTTAACCGTGTGCCTCGATACGCGTGCCACCGGCCCTCCCGGGCCACACCACTATCACCGGGACTCCCAATCCTGTCCAAGTCACATTAGAGGGTCACTAACCTCAACATTAACATCCTATCAAAGTCCCGTAATTTTCCCGAATTTTTACTTATTTTTAAATTTAATTAAAAACCTTCGGACATCCCGAACACTATCGAGACGGTGTCCGATCGACCCGAAACCAATTCCAAAATATCCGTTACATTAAATAGGACAGAAGTCATGTTGACCTCACCTCGAGATCCGTGCCCACGCGCCGTCACGCGCCGCCGTGAGTGGCTGCGCGTGAAACTCACGCGCCTGCTACAGTGTCACCAGCCCAACCCGTTTGTCTGGTAAACGGGTCCAATTCACCCGCGACACAACCCGGTTCCAATCCTGTCAATTCGATCCTAATTCCTTCAATTGATCAATCCATTAGCTTCGTTTTAAGTCCAATTATAAGTCTGTAAACTCAATTACACAAATCCTTACCCAGATTCCCACGATTCGATGATGATCCACGAAGAACACCCGGTCACTGTTCAATCATGGGATTCCCTCAATTGATGCAGATTTCATCCAATTGATGATTCCAGAAGCATCAATGGACCATGAGGAACAATTCCCCCACATCAATTGCATCAAACCGGTGCTCAAACGTCACGACTCAAACTCGAGCACCGTCACTGTTCAACAATGGAGTTCTGCCATTCTCCAACGTTTTCCTTCAATTGATGATCCCAGAAGCATCGTGGGATCATGAGAAAGCATTTCCCCACAACAATTGAATCAATCACAGCCCCAAACTCCACGACTCAGCCTCGATTTCTTCCTCTGTCACCAAGCTCGATCAGAGCCAAAACGGCACCATTCCTTCTCGTTTTTTATGTGGATCGACTCGTCACAACCTCAGGAAGATGTTTGTAACCTCCAATTCGATCATCACAGCCCAATTCGTCCAATTTGATTTTCCCTCCCAAAACTCAATCTTTCGAATTCTCAGTTCCTCCTCACAGTCAATCTCTCGTGTTTACCCAGTTGAATTCACACCCAACTCACTCACAATTCGCACTCTCAGGTTCAGCAATGGAAGAGGAATCAAAGGTGGGAGAAAACTGGATTTGGTTGTACACGGTTAAGAAAACATAAATGGGATTAATGGAAATTAAAATGATTAATTAATTAATTAATAAATATTAAAACATCATAATGATGTTTCCCCTAAGACAAGGATTCTGGTTTCAAGGGATGAGTGACACTTGTCACTCATCCAGGTGTGCTGAGTCAACGGTCACTATTCAATATTATAATATTATTTTAATCCCGACCTCGGTTCGTTAGTTCGTTTCCTTGACCATAACGTCGTCGTCGGATCTCCGATTTCGGCATGCCGCCTGTCGTTGGATTCGTATCGACGATACCTACGTAAAGGTCCTTGGCCTTCGTCCATCGGACCTCCCGGTCAGAAAGTCAACATTTGGCCCCTAATATGCCAAATTACCAAAATGCCCCTCAACTTCTGAACACCATAACTTTCTCTACGAATGTCGGAATCGAACGTGCCACCTGTCTATGAACTCGTGACGTCCCGAACTACGTCACGGTCATCGGTCAAAGTCCGTTTGACCGCCCGATCAAAAAGTCAACATTTTGCCCACGACCAGGGGCAAAATGGTCATTTTGCACAATTTGTCCGATTTCGCCCTACTAACCACCGTTCAACCTCACTAATCAAGATTAATCACTAAACTAATCCCGGAATTCGGGACGGGTCGTTACAACCTTCCCTCCTTAATAAATTTCGTCCTCGAAATTCCAACCGTTCTAAACTCAACGTACTTCCCTCCTTAATAAGTTTCGCTCTCGAAACTCGATTACCCTGATTCCACAAACACCCCGTGGAAAGTGGAATCGACCACGCAACACGTGTACACCCGTACACCAACTACTTAGACAAAACTTGTCTACGCCCAAACGTACCACTAGTACTCAAAACGCAACGATTACATTCGACCCCGTCGAATGACTGAAACTACTTGTTTCGAATTTGACACCACTTGTCAAATCCACCCTCTCGTTGACGCAACAACTCGACGGTTCCTTTCCCACTCCCACTAGGAGTCAGCTGACCCCACTCAACAATCTATGTTGACACATCCTGACAAACTGTCACCACACAGTTGTTGTCAGTCGAAAACTGACACTAGACTCACTCGTGGCTACACATGCCACCAACGTACTCGACTCACCAATACCCTTACCGACATTTCACACGACCTGTGTGTAATTAAACACATCGGAATTACCATGACCCATTGCATAGTAATGTCCGGTCCACAACCAATCCCATGGTATCGGAACCAATCCGACTACCAACACGTTCACCAACACACCTCGGGTATATCCCGTATACCGTAACTAGACATCACAAGTCTACAAGTATTGTACCTCGAACCATGTACGAAGTACACACATCTATCTAATGACCAGACTACAACCACCTAGGTCATAGCCGAACGCGTTCCAATCATGGAGTACGTTTGCCCAATCCAGCATGAGGCAAATCGAAACTCCACCCAACATCTAGTTCCAATTCCGAATCCAAATCCGCAATTTCGTAAGAAATCCCGGATCCAAACCCAGACATCACAGTTTAACTCATTTCCAAATCCGAATCCGAAATCCTTACTCCGTAAGCTAGCATTTGGAATAACCATTCCGTACCCAAATCCGGAAATATACTTTCAAGTTCCAAAATCGAATCCTGAATCGTCACCCAGAAATTCGATTCCAAATCCCGAAATCTCATTCACATTTACCAAGACACACCAAAACCAAACCTATCGGTTACCCATTCAATACACTTGATTGACTTCATAGGGAAGCCAATCCAACCTCCACACGTCTAAGGTTGACAAAATTCAACTACCTTGAAAACCTACTCACCCGAGTAGAATACCATACGGGCCCCACTTCGAAAAGAAGTTCAACCTCGTCATTTACGACTCATGTACCAAGGTAAGAGTGATATACTCTCCCCCTATCTGAATCATCAAGATCACGACCCAGATAGACACTGTGTCCCTGACAATAACGTCAAAATCTTAGATCGCCACAACGATCGACAACCGACTCCCACAACTAGACAGATCAGTCAACGACGAGACACGTCGAGACTGCGGATTCTCACGGATTACCTTGTATCAATCCTTGTCATTCCACCTAGGAAAACCAAGGATGATCCAAAATGATGACGTCAAAATTCATCCTACGTGGATGCAACCAAAACTCGATGCACTCACCACGCCATGTACCCCAACATCGTCTGCCACCAACCAGAAAATGAAACATTTCGTTTACCTAATTTCGAACACGTAGTTCCTCCTAAGGACCTCACAACACACACGGGCTCACCAACCAATACACGCTCAACGTACTGGTAACTACAGTCAACGTCTGCCAGGGCAGAAAGCAAGAAGTCAACCCCAATAACTTCGGAATACCAATCACCAAAAACGAGCACCACTCTCGTTCCCCAATCACAACGCTCTTCGACACTAAGGTTCCAACCATGTTGGAAACAGACATGCTCCCAACAAGACGTCAAGTCTAACCACTAGACTTCCTACCTCCTCAACTCACTTGGACGACGTGTCCACAATCAATCCGTTATTGTCCCGTTCGCACATCCCGACCTTTACAGGTTCTCAATTACAAATTCCTACCTTTATACCACTAATGGTTTTCCTCGTCTTTTCCAGTTCTAATCATTTCTATGTACTTTTTAGGGATATTTAAAAACATAAAATCGCACAAATTTTGGAGTTGCCAACAACTCCCCCAAATCCACCAATTATCATGACGTAGGGGACGTCATCCCAAGATTACTCAAGTCTCAATTACACCCTTTTTAATCCACTCCTTTCTGGTTATCTCACCACTATTGGAACTTATCCCAACACAGCACAATCTTAACTGGATCCCATCCAGTCCATCCCTCAACCATACCAATTTCAAAGACCGAACATATGTTCATCATGACGGAGTCACACCCCAACTTGTGGCTCATCGTCAACACCATTACCGACACTAGCACCAGCGCTAGTACCAGCACCAACACACTATCAACAACACTAGTATCAGCACACAGGCATCCATACTAGCATCAACACGAAAGTACCAACCCACAAACATTCATACTTGCACACCGTGTGCAAATACGACAACCCTGGATCTCCGTTCATACCGAACGACGATCCGTACCTCACGACTATGGGTACCACCACTCTGACAATCCATATCAGGAAAATGAACGCTCCCTGAACGTCCCCTGATCCCCAAGTATTATGACCACACTGATTACCCTCGATAGCCAGTCATCTCCATATGACTTCCGACTAGCTGTCCTTGCTATCGAGATCCGCATCCATACCTCACACTAATACCCGATCCAACACGGGATTCCATAATTTATCTCAGAACCGTATCCGTAAATCGAATCCTATAGTTCAGCCTAGACTCACCAGAGCCATCCACATGGTCATTCATGACCTCAGCCACTCGTCGCAGCACAAGTTCTCATCCACTAACCACAATTAAGGTTTACCTTTTTAATACTAGGGTTCCACAATCACACCCTATGGTTCCCCCGAACCCAACCACTTTCCGTAATATAAAATTCACAACCTGACCGACCCCGCGGTCTAGACATCGAAGAGACGTCAAATCCAATCCTACCATCCCATCAACGTGGGTTCCACCACTAGGTCATCGGCCAACTCCGATGAACCAACATCCCTCACACTAGAAACCACCACAAGGGTTCACATTTTAGACCATTACTCACATGAGGTTCCCGAACCTGGCTGCACCTAGCAGCACAACAATCCAATATCACATGACCAAACCGACGGTCCCACTATACCAGTTCACCACAATCAACCCCACTTGGGTCGAATCACATTAACGCACGGCGTATCGGGCCAATCACACTCCATCCACTATCCAAACCCAAAAACTATCTATCAGGTTGATAACGAATTGCAGCCCAAAGAGACATCACACCCTCGACCTGCGCACACAAAAGAGCAACCGTGCTCTGATACCAAGTTGACAGGACCCATCCCAATCCCCCCGGGATTACCATGGAATGTGCCCTGCTCCCGTCCAACAAGGGGTGTCAGACAAAGGATGACCAAGAGCCACTGCCCAAACAGGGCATCCAGAGTGCGCAAGGATCGATGGAGGAGGTGTGCAATGTCCCAGTCTCTGCTGCAATCGCATCCGTGATCAACCTGAAGGGCATTAAAACCAAAAGCTGTGAGTGGACAAAACCAATAAGTTCATCAAATACATTTATAAGACATTTATGCCCTCCAATAAAAACGTATGCATGCCACCAAAACCAGTAACCAAAACGTTTGCTCAACCGAGCCATTAGGGCCTTAGCCCAAAAACCGTTAACCAAAAACCAAGTGTGGGAACTCAGCCCAAAACCGTGGAATACCACCACCATGCATATACGACCATGTGGGTCACCACCCACTACCATAAATGAACATCAATTTAAAATCCGAAACCATTTAGGGTCCCTGACCCGACATACCATTTCATAACCAATAATCCATTTTATTCATTAAACCATATTTTACCATTACCATCACCAGCATCCCAGATGCTTAGCGTCCCAGACGCTAGACGTCCCTGACGTCATATCTCACGGTTTCATAAGCTACGCGTGCTGCCCGGGGTCTCTCCGGGTCCATATATCTGACATCCCTGATGTCTGACGTCCCTGACGTCAATCATAGCAATCCTGCTCCTGAGTCATCATACGGTCCGGCTGCTCCGTATAATGACCCCTCGCAGGCAATGCACCGTGACTTCCCCAGTGTCCCAGACATCTGGAGGAGACCATCATATATCCTTGTATCCATATGGTATATGGAAAACAGTTTTATTAAATCCTTTTATCACATTATTACCATTGGGCCCTGCCCGAAATTTCCATAAAACCACATAATTCCTCGACCCAAAATCACCATTATAAAACATAGGGTCCCTGACCCAAAATCACATTTATTATCCAACTGGGCCTCATGCCCGATTTTATGAACCACTGGGCCCACGGCCCGATTTGTAAACCAACTGGGCCCGCAGCCCGACTTATAAACCCACTGGGCCCACGGCCCGAATTCACAAATCAACTGGGCCCCTGGCCCGATCATATAACTCAAATGGGTCTCAGCCCGATTGCATACCAACTGGGCCCCTGGCCCGATTTCATTAACCAACTGGGCCCCCGGCCCGATTCTCAAATGGACTCCAAGTCCGGAATTTCCAAAACAAGTGGGCCTCAAGCCCGAGTTCATATTTCCAATTTCAAAACCATTTCATCATATTATTTATTTAACCACAAGCACACAAAACCACAAATAAACCGTTAATCCCAATATACGTGAAATACGGAAAACACCTCGAAATACGTGCAACATATCCAAAATCAATGCTCACAAATACCATCATAGAAATCATGTATATAAACCATATAACACATTTAAGCATGCATAGGATTTATAAAACCAAAGTCCACTCACAGACCGTTTTAACCGTGTGCCTCGATACGCGAGCCACCGGCCCTCCCGGGCCACACCACTATCACCGGGACTCCCAATCCTGTCCAAGTCACATTAGAGGGTCACTAACCTCAACATTAACATCCTATCAAAGTCCCGTAATTTTCCCGAATTTTTACTTATTTTTAAACTTAATTAAAAACCTTCGGACATCCGAACACTATCGAGACGGTGTCCGATCGACCCGAAACCAATTCCAAAATATCCGTTACATTAAATAGGACAGAAGTCATGTTGACCTCACCTCGAGATCCGTGCCCACGCGCCGTCACGCGCCGCCGTGAGTGGCTGCGCGTGAAACTCACGCGCCTGCTACAGTGTCACCAGCCCAACCCGTTTGTCTGGTAAACGGGTCCAATTCACCCGCGACACAACCCGGTTCCAATCCTGTCAATTCGATCCTAATTCCTTCAATTGATCAATCCATTAGCTTCGTTTTAAGTCCAATTATAAGTCTGTAAACTCAATTACACAAATCCTTACCCAGATTCCCACGATTCGATGATGATCCACGAAGAACACCCGGTCACTGTTCAATCATGGGATTCCCTCAATTGATGCAGATTTCATCCAATTGATGATTCCAGAAGCATCAATGGACCATGAGGAACAATTCCCCCACATCAATTGCATCAAACCGGTGCTCAAACGTCACGACTCAAACTCGAGCACCGTCACTGTTCAACAATGGAGTTCTGCCATTCTCCAACGTTTTCCTTCAATTGATGATCCCAGAAGCATCGTGGGATCATGAGAAAGCATTTCCCCACAACAATTGAATCAATCACAGCCCCAAACTCCACGACTCAGCCTCGATTTCTTCCTCTGTCACCAAGCTCGATCAGAGCCAAAACGGCACCATTCCTTCTCGTTTTTTATGTGGATCGACTCGTCACAACCTCAGGAAGATGTTTGTAACCTCCAATTCGATCATCACAGCCCAATTCGTCCAATTTGATTTTCCCTCCCAAAACTCAATCTTTCGAATTCTCAGTTCCTCCTCACAGTCAATCTCTCGTGTTTACCCAGTTGAATTCACACCCAACTCACTCACAATTCGCACTCTCAGGTTCAGCAATGGAAGAGGAATCAAGGGTGGGAGAAAACTGGATTTGGTTGTACACGGTTAAGAAAACATAAATGGGATTAATGGAAATTAAAATGATTAATTAATTAATTAATAAATATTAAAACATCATAATGATGTTTCCCCTAAGACAAGGATTCTGGTTTCAAGGATGAGTGACACTTGTCACTCATCCAGGTGTGCTGAGTCAACGGTCACTATTCAATATTATAATATTATTTTAATCCCGGCCTCGGTTCGTTAGTTCGTTTCCTTGACCATAACGTCGTCGTCGGATCTCCGATTTCGGCATGCCGCCTGTCGTTGGATTCGTATCGACGATACCTACGTAAAGGTCCTTGGCCTTCGTCCATCGGACCTCCCGGTCAGAAAGTCAACATTTGGCCCCTAATATGCCAAATTACCAAAATGCCCCTCAACTTCTGAACACCATAACTTTCTCTACGAATGTCGGAATCGAACGTGCCACCTGTCTATGAACTCGTGACGTCCCGAACTACGTCACGGTCATCGGTCAAAGTCCGTTTGACCGCCCGATCAAAAAGTCAACATTTTGCCCACGACCAGGGGCAAAATGGTCATTTTGCACAATTTGTCCGATTTCGCCCTACTAACCACCGTTCAACCTCACTAATCAAGATTAATCACTAAACTAATCCCGGAATTCGGGACGGGTCGTTACAACCTTCCCTCCTTAATAAATTTCGTCCTCGAAATTCCAACCGTTCTAAACTCAACGTACTTCCCTCCTTAATAAGTTTCGCTCTCGAAACTCGATTACCCTGATTCCACAAACACCCCGTGGAAAGTGGAATCGACCACGCAACACGTGTACACCCGTACACCAACTACTTAGACAAAACTTGTCTACGCCCAAACGTACCACTAGTACTCAAAACGCAACGATTACATTCGACCCCGTCGAATGACTGAAACTACTTGTTTCGAATTTGACACCACTTGTCAAATCCACCCTCTCGTTGACGCAACAACTCGACGGTTCCTTTCCCACTCCCACTAGGAGTCAGCTGACCCCACTCAACAATCTATGTTGACACATCCTGACAAACTGTCACCACACAGTTGTTGTCAGTCGAAAACTGACACTAGACTCACTCGTGGCTACACATGCCACCAACGTACTCGACTCACCAATACCCTTACCGACATTTCACACGACCTGTGTGTAATTAAACACATCGGAATTACCATGACCCATTGCATAGTAATGTCCGGTCCACAACCAATCCCATGGTATCGGAACCAATCCGACTACCAACACGTTCACCAACACACCTCGGGTATATCCCGTATACCGTAACTAGACATCACAAGTCTACAAGTATTGTACCTCGAACCATGTACGAAGTACACACATCTATCTAATGACCAGACTACAACCACCTAGGTCATAGCCGAACGCGTTCCAATCATGGAGTACGTTTGCCCAATCCAGCATGAGGCAAATCGAAACTCCACCCAACATCTAGTTCCAATTCCGAATCCAAATCCGCAATTTCGTAAGAAATCCCGGATCCAAACCCAGACATCACAGTTTAACTCATTTCCAAATCCGAATCCGAAATCCTTACTCCGTAAGCTAGCATTTGGAATAACCATTCCGTACCCAAATCCGGAAATATACTTTCAAGTTCCAAAATCGAATCCTGAATCGTCACCCAGAAATTCGATTCAAATCCCGAAATCTCATTCACATTTACCAAGACACACCAAAACCAAACCTATCGGTTACCCATTCAATACACTTGATTGACTTCATAGGGAAGCCAATCCAACCTCCACACGTCTAAGGTTGACAAAATTCAACTACCTTGAAAACCTACTCACCCGAGTAGAATACCATACGGGCCCCACTTCGAAAAGAAGTTCAACCTCGTCATTTACGACTCATGTACCAAGGTAAGAGTGATATACTCTCCCCCTATCTGAATCATCAAGATCACGACCCAGATAGACACTGTGTCCCTGACAATAACGTCAAAATCTTAGATCGCCACAACGATCGACAACCGACTCCCACAACTAGACAGATCAGTCAACGACGAGACACGTCGAGACTGCGGATTCTCACGGATTACCTTGTATCAATCCTTGTCATTCCACCTAGGAAAACCAAGGATGATCCAAAATGATGACGTCAAAATTCATCCTACGTGGATGCAACCAAAACTCGATGCACTCACCACGCCATGTACCCCAACATCGTCTGCCACCAACCAGAAAATGAAACATTTCGTTTACCTAATTTCGAACACGTAGTTCCTCCTAAGGACCTCACAACACACACGGGCTCACCAACCAATACACGCTCAACGTACTGGTAACTACAGTCAACGTCTGCCAGGGCAGAAAGCAAGAAGTCAACCCCAATAACTTCGGAATACCAATCACCAAAAACGAGCACCACTCTCGTTCCCCAATCACAACGCTCTTCGACACTAAGGTTCCAACCATGTTGGAAACAGACATGCTCCCAACAAGACGTCAAGTCTAACCACTAGACTTCCTACCTCCTCAACTCACTTGGACGACGTGTCCACAATCAATCCGTTATTGTCCCGTTCGCACATCCCGACCTTTACAGGTTCTCAATTACAAATTCCTACCTTTATACCACTAATGGTTTTCCTCGTCTTTTCCAGTTCTAATCATTTCTATGTACTTTTTAGGGATATTTAAAAACATAAAATCGCACAAATTTTGGAGTTGCCAACAACTCCCCCAAATCCACCAATTATCATGATGTAGGGGACGTCATCCCAAGATTACTCAAGTCTCAATTACACCCTTTTTAATCCACTCCTTTCTGGTTATCTCACCACTATTGGAACTTATCCCAACACAGCACAATCTTAACTGGATCCCATCCAGTCCATCCCTCAACCATACCAATTTCAAAGACCGAACATATGTTCATCATGACGGAGTCACACCCCAACTTGTGGCTCATCGTCAACACCATTACCGACACTAGCACCAGCGCTAGTACCAGCACCAACACACTATCAACAACACTAGTATCAGCACACAGGCATCCATACTAGCATCAACACGAAAGTACCAACCCACAAACATTCATACTTGCACACCGTGTGCAAATACGACAACCCTGGATCTCCGTTCATACCGAACGACGATCCCGTACCTCACGACTATGGGTACCACCACTCTGACAATCCATATCAGGAAAATGAACGCTCCCTGAACGTCCCCTGATCCCCAAGTATTATGACCACACTGATTACCCTCGATAGCCAGTCATCTCCATATGACTTCCGACTAACTGTCCTTGCTATCGAGATCCGCATCCATACCTCACACTAATACCCGATCCAACACGGGATTCCATAATTTATCTCAGAACCGTATCCGTAAATCGAATCCTATAGTTCAGCCTAGACTCACCAGAGCCATCCACATGGTCATTCATGACCTCAGCCACTCGTCGCAGCACAAGTTCTCATCCACTAACCACAATTAAGGTTTACCTTTTTAATACTAGGGTTCCACAATCACACCCTATGGTTCCCCCGAACCCAACCACTTTCCGTAATATAAAATTCACAACCTGACCGACCCCGCGGTCTAGACATCGAAGAGACGTCAAATCCAATCCTACCATCCCATCAACGTGGGTTCCACCACTACGTCATCGGCCAACTCCGATGAACCAACATCCCTCACACTAGAAACCACCACAAGGGTTCACATTTTAGACCATTACTCACATGAGGTTCCCCGAACCTGGCTGCACCTAGCAGCACAACAATCCAATATCACATGACCAAACCGACGGTCCCACTATACCAGTTCACCACAATCAACCCCACTTGGGTCGAATCACATTAACGCACGGCGTATCGGGCCAATCACACTCCATCCACTATCCAAACCCAAAAACTATCTATCAGGTTGATAACGAATTGCAGCCCAAAGAGACATCACACCCTCGACCTGCGCACACAAAAGAGCAACCGTGCTCTGATACCAAGTTGACAGGACCCATCCCAATCCCCCCGGGATTACCATGGAATGTGCCCTGCTCCCGTCCAACAAGGGGTGTCAGACAAAGGATGACCAAGAGCCACTGCCCAAACAGGGCATCCAGAGTGCGCAAGGATCGATGGAGGAGGTGTGCAATGTCCCAGTCTCTGCTGCAATCGCATCCGTGATCAACCTGAAGGGCATTAAAACCAAAAGCTGTGAGTGGACAAAACCAATAAGTTCATCAAATACATTTATAAGACATTTATGCCCTCCAATAAAAACGTATGCATGCCACCAAAACCAGTAACCAAAACGTTTGCTCAACCGAGCCATTAGGGCCTTAGCCCAAAAACCGTTAACCAAAAACCAAGTGTGGGAACTCAGCCCAAAACCGTGGAATACCACCACCATGCATATACGACCATGTGGGTCACCACCCACTACCATAAATATATAATTAACATCAATTTAAAATCCGAAACCATTTAGGGTCCCTGACCCGACATACCATTTCATAACCAATAATCCATTTTATTCATTAAACCATATTTTACCATTACCATCACCAGCATCCCAGATGCTTAGCGTCCCAGACGCTAGACGTCCCTGACGTCATATCTCACGGTTTCATAAACTACGCGTGCTGCCCGGGGTCTCTCCGGGTCCATATATCTGACATCCCTGATGTCTGACGTCCCTGACGTCAATCATAGCAATCCTGCTCCTGAGTCATCATACGGTCCGGCTGCTCCGTATAATGACCCCTCGCAGGCAATGCACCGTGACTTCCCCAGTGTCCCAGACATCTGGAGGAGACCATCATATATCCTTGTATCCAGATGGTATATGGAAAACAGTTTTATTAAATCCTTTTATCACATTATTACCATTGGGCCCTGCCCGAAATTTCCATAAAACCACATAATTCCATTTAGGGTCCTTGACCCAAAATCACCATTATAAAACATAGGGTCCCTGACCCAAAATCACATTTATTATCCAACTGGGCCTCATGCCCGATTTTATGAACCACTGGGCCCACGGCCCGATTTGTAAACCAACTGGGCCCGCAGCCCGACTTATAAACCCACTGGGCCCACGACCCGAATTCACAAATCAACTGGGCCCCTGGCCCGATCATATAACTCAAATGGGTCTCAGCCCGATTGCATACCAACTGGGCCCCTGGCCCGATTTCATTAACCAACTAGGCCCCCGGCCCGATTCTCAAATGGACTCCAAGTCCGAAATTTCCAAAACAAGTGGGCCTCAAGCCCGAGTTCATATTTCCAATTTCAAAACCATTTCATCATATTATTTATTTAACCACAAGCACACAAAACCACAAATAAACCGTTAATCCCAATATACGTGAAATACGGAAAACACCTCGAAATACGTGCAACATATCCAAAATCAATGCTCACAAATACCATCATAGAAATCATGTATATAAACCATATAACACATTTAAGCATGCATAGGATTTATAAAACCAAAGTCCACTCACAGACCGTTTTAACCGTGTGCCTCGATACGCGTGCCACCGGCCCTCCCGGGCCACACCACTATCACCGGGACTCCCAATCCTGTCCAAGTCACATTAGAGGGTCACTAACCTCAACATTAACATCCTATCAAAGTCCCGTAATTTTCCCCGAATTTTTACTTATTTTTAAACTTAATTAAAAACCTTCGGACATCCCGAACACTATCGAGACGGTGTCCGATCGACCCGAAACCAATTCCAAAATATCCGTTACATTAAATAGGATAGAAGTCATGTTGACCTCACCTCGAGATCCGTGCCCACGCGCCGTCACGCGCCGCCGTGAGTGGCTGCGCGTGAAACTCACGCGCCTGCTACAGTGTCACCAGCCCAACCCGTTTGTCTGGTAAACGGGTCCAATTCACCCGCGACACAACCCGGTTCCAATCCTGTCAATTCGATCCTAATTCCTTCAATTGATCAATCCATTAGCTTCGTTTTAAGTCCAATTATAAGTCTGTAAACTCAATTACACAAATCCTTACCCAGATTCCCACGATTCGATGATGATCCACGAAGAACACCCGGTCACTGTTCAATCATGGGATTCCCTCAATTGATGCAGGTTTCATCCAATTGATGATTCCAGAAGCATCAATGGACCATGAGGAACAATTCCCCCACATCAATTGCATCAAACCGGTGCTCAAACGTCACGACTCAAACTCGAGCACCGTCACTGTTCAACAATGGAGTTCTGCCATTCTCCAACGTTTTCCTTCAATTGATGATCCCAGAAGCATCGTGGGATCATGAGAAAGCATTTCCCCACAACAATTGAATCAATCACAGCCCCAAACTCCACGACTCAGCCTCGATTTCTTCCTCTGTCACCAAGCTCGATCAGAGCCAAAACGGCACCATTCCTTCTCGTTTTTTATGTGGATCGACTCGTCACAACCTCAGGAAGATGTTTGTAACCTCCAATTCGATCATCACAGCCCAATTCGTCCAATTTGATTTTCCCTCCCAAAACTCAATCTTTCGAATTCTCAGTTCCTCCTCACAGTCAATCTCTCGTGTTTACCCAGTTGAATTCACACCCAACTCACTCACAATTCGCACTCTCAGGTTCAGCAATGGAAGAGGAATCAAAGGTGGGAGAAAACTGGATTTGGTTGTACACGGTTAAGAAAACATAAATGGGATTAATGGAAATTAAAATGATTAATTAATTAATTAATAAATATTAAAACATCATAATGATGTTTCCCCTAAGACAAGGATTCTGGTTTCAAGGGATGAGTGACACTTGTCACTCATCCAGGTGTGCTGAGTCAACGGTCACTATTCAATATTATAATATTATTTTAATCCCAGCCTCGGTTCGTTAGTTCGTTTCCTTGACCATAACGTCGTCGTCGGATCTCCGATTTCGGCATGCCGCCTGTCGTTGGATTCGTATCGACGATACCTACGTAAAGGTCCTTGGCCTTCGTCCATCGGACCTCCCGGTCAGAAAGTCAACATTTGGCCCCTAATATGCCAAATTACCAAAATGCCCCTCAACTTCTGAACACCATAACTTTCTCTACGAATGTCGGAATCGAACGTGCCACCTGTCTATGAACTCGTGACGTCCCGAACTACGTCACGGTCATCGGTCAAAGTCCGTTTGACCGCCCGATCAAAAAGTCAACATTTTGCCCACGACTAGGGGAAAAATGGTCATTTTGCACAATTTGTCCGATTCCGCCCTACTAACCACCGTTCAACCTCACTAATCAAGATTAATCACTAAACTAATCCCGAAATTCGGGACGGGTCGTTACATATTTTCTATGGTTTTCACTTGATTGAAAAATGGTTTTGGGTTTAAAGACCCGGAAAAGAAAACGGCTGGATCTGGTTTTGAGTTTAAAGACTCGGTTGATTAACGGGGGAGGGCCCTGGATTGATATGTTTTGAGTTTAAAGACTCGGTATATGTTTTGAGTTTAAAGATTCGGTTATTGTGATATCCCCCGAGGCCTGTTGATTGTGTTTTGAGTTTAAAGACTCGTTGATATCCCGGGAAGGCCTGATTATGCGCATGATTTTGAGTTTAAAGACTCGGGCGCACTTGAGATCCAGCAACTCAATTGATTAATGTTTTTCACTGGTTTTCCAATGTTTTGGGCAATGGCCCGGATGATGAGGATTTATGATTTTGGGCTGAGGCCCTGGCTTTGAATTGCGGATTATGATTTTGGGCTGAGGCCCTGGCTTTGAATTGCGGATTTGATGAAAAGAAACGATTATGGTTTTCATTGATGGTTTTTAGATATGAAACGGTTTTTTGAATTGGTTTCTATATGCATGCATTGGTTTTTAAATGGAGGGTATAAATGTCTTTCTGATAAACTGTTTTCTGAATCTATTATTTTTGTCCACTCACAGTCTTTTGTGTTTTCGATACCCTCCAGGTTGTCGCAAGTCCGGGCTGTTAGTCGAGAAAGATGGAGACATCACACACGCGATCCACAGTAGAGTCTGCGCGCTCTAGGAAGTTAGTATGTTTTGAAACTGGTCTTTTGGGAATCCCTTATTTGACTTACGTGTCACATGGAGGTTGAACGTCGGTTTAGCCTTCGTGTCACGCGTAAGTTAGACGGGAGCATGACTTAGCCCTTAAACCCGGGGGGATTGGGGGTAGGTCGTGTCAAGAGACCCCGTGTTCTATGTTTTGCAAAATGGTTTTGGGTTGAGACCCACGTTGACAGGACCCATCCCAATCCCCCCGGGATTAGTGCGGGATGACCCTACTCCCGTCTGACACGAAGTGTCAGACAAGGGATATTTTCGTCCTTTGCCCTCCCGGGCTATCAGAGTACGCCAGGATCCGGAGGAGGTATGTGATATCTCGATCTCTGCTACAGTCCACATCCGATGTCAACCTGAAGGGCAGTCAAAACATTAAAAGCTCTGTGAGTGGACAAAACAAGAGTTTATAAAACATTTCATAAGGAAGACATTTGTACCCTTCACTAAAAAGCATGCATGCATTCGAAAACCATTTATCCAAAACAAACCATATGTGGGACTAAGCCCAAAGCAGATATAAATCAAGGTCGAAAGGACCACAATGAAAACGACCATACGGCCACCTGCCTAAATCCATAAGGGACTCGGCCCCAAACCATAAAGAAACCAAGTACACGAGCCACTGCTCAAATCCTGTGCACACCTGTTCACACCACATATCATATATCATATATACATATAAGTCACACAACCAATCCTGTCACGGTATCCAAAGCTACGCGCGTGCTACCCGAGGTCTCAATCCGAGTCATCTCAAATTCAAGGTCAATGTCCGTAGACCACTGACCCCTACCTGAGGTA
Organism: Prinsepia uniflora; assembly: GCA_032719365.1. NCBI lineage: Eukaryota > Viridiplantae > Streptophyta > Magnoliopsida > Rosales > Rosaceae > Prinsepia > Prinsepia uniflora. Next base: position 35,072,419 of record CM064874.1, on the reverse strand, counting down.
ATAGTAACCATAGCCTTCCTGAGAGAGTAAGGAACCCAACTGGGGGGTGACTCCACTCAGTCGGTGCTCCGTGACTACTCCGGGGTCCACCCAAGCCAACGACCCTCCCCGGAGGAGATAATAGAAGTAAAGGAAGGTAGATGAACATATATATACATAACATAAACATTCATGACCGGTTCCCCTGAACCGTCATGATCCATAATATCCATAATTAGGTAACATGCCGGTTCCCATAAACCGTCATGTACCGTAATAACATAACCGAGGGTAACATGCCGGTTCCCATAAACCGTCATGTACCGTAATAACCAACAAGGGTTCATGCTGGTTCCCATAAACCGTCATGAACCACGATACCATAACAAGGGTTCATGCCGGCTCCCATAAACCGTCATGAACCTGGGAATCCATTTAAGGTTCCCTGAACTGAAATCAAAACCGTAAAGTGACTGGGTCTCGTGCCCCGAACATAGGACATCAACTGGGGCACCGTTGCCCGAAATCCAGAGGTCATATGCCCGAGACAAAACCAAATGGGTCTCATACCCGAGTTTATCCTTTTGAGATTCAAATCCAGTTTATTTAAATCAATACAGAAATACAGACCCCGTACAAGCACCGTATAAGGTCGAAACCTTGAAATACGTGCTTATACGTAACCACATACAAATGCACCCATGGCATTACAAAAAAGCATTTAAAACATATAATAAACATTTATGCATGCACCAATTTAGAAAACAAGGTTCACCTCACAGACCGTCCCGAGCTGCCGCGCCTCGATACGCGTGCCATACGGCTCCCCGAGCCGATCACCATCACTGGGACTCCCGAACCTGTCCAAAATCGTAATAGAAGGTTACTAACTACTTAATTAACCACTCACTAAAGCCCCCGTAATTTTTCCGATTTTCTAACTATTTTTAAAAACCGAACCTAAACCTTCCGATGCCCCGAAACATATCGAGACGGTGTCCCGATCGACACGAAAACCAGTCCCAAAATGTTCGTTACATCGAATAGATGATTTCATATGTTGGAACCTTCCCCAGAATTCCCTACCACGCGCCCTCACGCGCCGCTACAGTACCTGCTGACGTCATCACTGACGTCAGCATGACGTCATGCTGACGTCATCTGACAACTGTCAGGTCTGACATGTCCAGACTCTGACAGGTGCCACGTGTCAAGCTCCCATTGGTCCACGTCACTGTGCTGTCAGTGCCACGTGGCAGTTTGACATGTGCCACGTGTCATCACGACACTGGTCCATGTCAGTGCCACATGTCAGCCCCTGATTGGGGCCACGCCACTGACAATGTCAGTGCTGACTGTGCACTGACATGTGACACGTGTCGGCTGATGAGTGGTCCACGTCACCTGACAATCTGACAGGTGCCACGTCATCATGCCACATCACCACCTTCAACCACTCGACGGGTCAACCCCGAACCCTGCAACCGGGTCGCCGTGACCCGCGACTTGACCCGGCCGGTTCTCCACCGTCCGGCCACCAAAATCGTTCCCGTTTGTCCCCATTCTCTTCGTCTCTCCCTAACCTAGAGTTCTAGGACCCTTAGAATGGAAGGGAAACATCAAAAAACTAACCCTTCAAGATTGGCTATGGCGGGTGAGTTTTTCCCCCGCCGTTCACGGACGTTCCAGGCCACCCCAAGCCCCAAAACCAATCCTACTGACCTCCTAGGACTACCAGCAACCTAACCCAATCCTTGGAATCAGCTAAAAACCATTAAAACACAATTTCAAATTTTTGAAGTTTTCTTACCTCACGGGTTCGGCTCCGCCGTGTCCTCCGCCGCCTGCCACCGTCCAGCCTCTCAGCCCTCCGCCTCTCACACTCCTCACTATCATATTATCTCCTAGGGAATGGTGGTATGTGTGTGTGCTGCTTGGAGAAAAATGAAGAAAATGGTGAAGGGGGGGTTTCGGGTTTTAGGAAAAAACAAAGAAGAATGAAGTGATGATGAAGATGGTGAAGGATGAAGGATGAAGGCTGATCGGATGTGAGGGAGATGGGATGGAGGGTGTGGATTTAAAAATGAATTTGGAATGGATGGTTAGGATTAATGGTTGTTAGGTTTAATTATAAAATAATTAAAATAATAATATTTTATTATATAGATCCACCAATTGGGGGGAGTTAGCCAATAGGATGAGTGGACACTTGTCACTCATCCATGGGGACCTACTAAAATATCTGCCCAATCAGATTTCGCCAAATCATCCCCGTCTCGAAGTTCGTGCATAGTGAAATCGAACTTCCGTGACCCATAACTCTCTCGTTCGAAGTCCGATTTCAGTGTGCCGCCTGTCTATGGATTCGTATCGTCCTTATCTACGTAACGGTCTTCGGCCCTCGGGCCATCGGACCTTTTGGTCAAAAAAATCAACATTTGACCCCATTTAACCAAAATTACCAAAATGCCCCCTAAACTTCCGAACGTCATAACTTCCTCCCCGAACGTCGAAATTGAACGTGCCACCTGTCTATGAAATCGTGACGTCACGAACTACGTCACGGTCATCGGTCAAAAGTCCATTTGACCGCCCGAACGAAAAGTTAACATTTTACCCACGCTAGGGGCAAAACGGTCATTTCGCATCGTTTGTCCGATTTAGCCTAACTAATCACCGATTAACCTCACTAATCGTGATTAGTCACTAATCTAATCATGGAATTTGGGACAGGTCGTTACACACGTGGAATGGATTTGGGCAGAGTCCCACTTGTGTTTGATTTGGGCTAGTGTTCCCATATGGTTTGATTTACGGTTTTGGGCCAAGGCCCTAACGGTTTTGTGAATGTTTTGATAAATGGTTTTCGAATGCATGCATATTTTTAGTGAAGGGTATAAATGTCGTTTTATGAAATGGTTTTTATTAAAATCGACTTTTGATGTTTTGAATGCCTTCAGGTTGATCGTGGATGCGGGCTGTAGCAGAGACAGAGACATCGCACTCCTCCTCCAGATCCTGGCGCTCTCTGGTAGTCCAAGTTGGGCTAAGCACAGAATTATCTCTGGTCTGAGTGTCAGACGGGAGCAGGCACATCCCACGTTAATCCCGGGGGATTTGGGACGTGTCCTGTCAGCTTCCGTTAATGAGATTTGGAAAGAAAGGAATAATAGAATGTTTGGCCATATCCCAAAGTCCCCTGCTATTGTGTTGTCTTCGGTGTGTAATTTGGTTAGAACTCAATTAAGTACCCTCTCGTTCAAGCTTTCGTCCTCTAATGATAAAGTCACTTTCAATTGGAATGTTTTGTTGTAGTTGGTGTTCTGATCTTCTAAGGCCTTGGGTGGCCTTTGTTTTTCCCCCTGTGGATTTTGTTTGGTGGATTCAGGTTGTGCTCCTACTCCTGCCTTTTATACTTGGTTGTTGCTCTCTTCTGGGGTTTGTGGATTTCTCTTTCTCGTTTTGGTTTGTCTATGTGGTCCCTTGGGGCGAGGCTTGATCCCCCTTGGTGTGGTTTCTTGATCCCTAGTGGTGTGTGTCCCCAGAGTTTTTTTTTGGCTTTTGCCTTTTCCCTTTCTTGGGCTAATACATTTTTTGATTAAAAAAAAGATTAGCCGAGTCGGGCTTCGGCCGAATATCTGTGGCTGGGGCCACACCGATCTGGGCTTTTTTCATTATTACAAAAGTATTTGAGTGGGACTAGGTGGGTTTAGTGGGAAATATAAAAAACTTTTTCGGGTTGACAAAAGTATTTAAATGCACTAAAAAGAATGTCCACTCCAACTTTAAAAAGAAAAATGGAGAAATACTCTAGATATTGATTAGATATACTTAATGTTCAATGCTAAACGAACAAAAGTTGGTGGTATGGGCGAAGGTGGCATATATGAAGCTTAAAAATTTTATTTTTATTTATTTTTTAGAATATTAAAAAATTTATATTAATCATCCAACTAAGGAATTTAGGAATTGGTGCATACGAAATTTGAAATTCTATTTTTTTCACAAATATTATATTTTTTTTATATTTTCCCAACACAACTTTAAGATTATAAATAATGTATAAAATCTAGGTATTTAAATTGGTGAAAATTAATTTTCTAAAATTTGTAATTTTTTTTTTGTTTGGATAATATAAAGAGAATGAAATGTAAACATAAAAATTAATGTTTAGACATCAATGAAAGTCATAAGGATGAAATTTGAGAAATTACATATCTTTATACGAAATTTAAAGTGAGAACAAAGTGGAATATTTAGGGCATCTAAATTCCTAGTTTATTTTCTTATAATTTCTAAATTTCAATTTTTATTAATCCAAACAAGAAAATCAGTGCATAAGAATTTCAACATTCTAGTTTTTTCTTTATCAAATTCCTTATATTATTTAAAATTCATCACTATAGAATTCTATGAAATTCACATAATTTTATATAATTTTATTATTAACTCTATAAGTTTATTTTCTTATAATTTTCTAAATTTCAATTTTTATTAATCCAAACAAGAGAATCGATGCATAAGAATTTCAACATTCTATTTTTTTTAATCAAATTCATTATATTATTTAAAATTCATCAATATAGAATTCTATGAAAATCATTCAATTAATTTTATATAATTTTATTATTATCTATAAAAAATCTATGAAAGTCAATAAACATATATAAAATTTGTAGAACTTGATCCCTTAAAAACTACAAGAATTTGTTATAAATTCATTGACACTAAATCCGGATTTTATCAGTAGAACAAAAAATTTCCTTGTTATATAAACAGTCACTTTATTAATGGTAAACGGCCACGTGTTGTAGTACATTATACGTATAATGATATGTAGCCATTGTTCTTTGCTCAAAAATTAAAAGAAAATAATACTATTATGAGTCGTCGCTTATGAAGTTGGTGGCACAAACGACCAACACCTTCAGCTCCAAGAAACTAACCGTCTCTTTAATTTCAATCACCTTCCCTCTCCTCCGCTCCGTATAAACCCTAGACGCACTTATCATACATACATCTATACACGTGCAACGTTAATTGACAGTTGCATATCCAACCCTAAGAATATCAGAGGCTCGCAAATCGCAATGGGTTGCTCCGCCTCCCTTCCAGGTAAATCCGCATCCGCATGTAAATTGAATCCTTTTACAGCTGTTTGTTCGAGGGCTTTACTGTTTCAAGTCGATCCTGTTGAAAATGTCACGTCTCCGCTTTTAATTTATTTATGCTATTTTGTTGGTTCTAAGCTGAAAGAGATTGAATTGAGAGAGAGAGAGAGAGAGAGAGAGAGAGAGAGAGTGGTTATTTGTTTGTTTGATTAATTGGGTTTTGGATTTTCACTAATTGCTTCGAATTTTGGTAATCCTTTTGAGGATTTTCTTTCTAAATTGATTGGGTTGGGATTATTTGCTTGCAGTTAGAAGTTCTGGGCGGTTGGTCGGGCCAAATTCGGAAAATGTTGGGGCTTTTGATGCCAAAAATCTACGCGTGAAGGTATTTTACGGATTAAATTGATATAACTGATGTTACTGTTACTTATTCGAGTCAAAAGTGTATGTTACTTATTCTACTCTCTTTGTTGTTGGATTCCTAACTCTCGAAAAAAAAAAAGGAAAAAAAAAAACCTCTTAGTTTATATGACTGACTAGAGTGTTTTGATACACTACTAATGATTAAATTAACCTGGTACATTAGATTAGAGATATGCATCCTCAACAGCTTTACACTACTAGTTTTCTAAATTAAGCTGATGCATTAGAAAAATGCATCCCGACTTGCAAATGAAAATATGGTCTAGACATTTTCTTTCTATGATGAAAAAAAATTTCATGAGAATCAGATACTTGCCTGATCTGATATTTGAATTTTATTAGACAACTTATCTTCATACTGGTTTTAGGTTTTACTTGAGCAGAATGGCAGACTGGAAATTTGTTATGGTTAAGCAAGTGGATGCACCTAAATATATGATGAGATGCATTTAGTATTGTAGTTGCAAAGAATTTTAGTAAAGAATGGAAATTGTATGTTCCCCCAGTACTAAGCCATCAAACTTCTGTATTGAAGTTTAAAGAAAAATAGACTCTTGAATAAAATTGGTAAAAGAAATAATGTATATAAGCAGCCCATTATGATTACAAGCATTTGGCTGAATGTAACTAACTCCTCATTCTTGTGACTATTCAGCTAGTTTTGCTGGGTGATTCTGGAGTTGGTAAAAGCTGTATAGTTCTGCGTTTTGTTCGTGGTCAATTTGATCCCACGTCCAAGGTAAGGAACATGCCATAGATAGGTTTCCTGATTTTTAGTTTCAACAACTTTGTAGTCTGATGTTCCATGTTTCTGGTTTTCAGAATTTAGCATTTCTCTTAAGCTACAGATAAGTTATTATGATGGTCATATTTCTCAAATATTCTGATTTTTAATAATTTCAGGTGACTGTTGGAGCTTCATTCTTGTCACAGACGATAGCTTTGCAAGATTCTACAACAGTTAAATTTGAAATATGGGACACGGCTGGCCAAGAGAGGTATTATTGCCAAACATTTTTAGATATCTGAACACTTGTGTATGAGTAGTGTATAATGGTTTATGGTGAAGTTTTATCTTATGTTCTATGTTTTCTCCCTCCTTACTCTCCCTAGATACTTTGTCTTGCAAAATAATCCTTTTACAGTAGAATATTGAATGTTGATTATCTCGTATACAGGTATGCAGCATTGGCCCCGCTTTATTATCGGGGTGCTGCAGTTGCAGTTATTGTATATGATATAACGAGTCCAGAATCTTTCAACAAAGCTCAGTATTGGGTGAAGGTACATTTTCTATAGGTCACAAAAACATTAACTATGACCATTGTTTGCTTTCTTTATTTAGGTGTGAATCACTTTCTTTAATGGAATCATCCCTATGTTCTACCATCAAAGTCAATTGTATGACAGGAGTTTACATTGGAAGTCAGCAAATTTAACATTCGTAATCTTTCGTAGCTTGTTAATCACGGTGGAAAAAGTAATGGTTTAATTTAGTTTTATGTAACTTTTCTCTGTTACCACTCTTAAATTTTCAGTTGGCTGACTAAGAAGCTCTTAGGCAGATTGTTGTTGATTCATAAATGATATGCTTCCTATGCGAAAACTATTCCACATTTTAGAGCTGTTGACTGTCTAGCTCTAAAATCTAATACTTGGATGTTTTCGTATCAATATGCTTTATGAAAGCTTAAGCTCTATTGAATCTCATCTTTGCCCGGATAATCTGCATTGCTGCATGGATTAACCATAGTTGAAAAAGAATTCACACCTCAGCGATGCTAGTTCAAGTTTTCTATATCTGGTTGTTGTTGGTGCAAATTTGCTTTCCTATAGAATTGATGCATATATATATATATATATGTATATATGAGTTGTGTACAGGAGCTACAAAAACATGGGAGCCCTGATATTGTCTTGGCCTTGGTTGGTAACAAAGCTGATCTTCATGAGAAACGTGAAGTCCCTGTTCAAGTGAGTTCAGTACTAACTCAATCAAATGCTTCTTCTTTCCATGTAAAGTAGACGTTCATATGTCTGATAAACATCTCTTGTATATATGAAGGATGGCACTGAATATGCAGAAAAGAATGGAATGTTCTTTATCGAGACATCTGCAAAGACAGCAGATAATATCAATCAGCTGTTTGAGGTAATTTTGGTTACATATTATGTTTCAACCATAGGATATATCTGTTATAAACCAGAACTTGGAATGAAATTTTAACATTCAAGGCTCATCTACCAGTTGAAATGCTGACACTTTTTGGCAGGAAATTGCCAAGAGACTACCTCGTCCAGCCCCTTCATCAACACCGAACCAATGAAACTTGATTGACGAAATAACTTTCTCATGCTATGGAGACCTGGTTGTTACCCTTCTACGTAATTCTCAGTTTGTGTATATTGTGAAATAGGCTGTAACTTTTGCTTTTCAGCGTTCATTGGTTTCAAGCAGGAATGAATTTATAAATCCCTGGGAATTGGGAACCCACCGAAGCACAGTCGATCAAAGAGTGATTTACACATTTTGCGTCAACTTAGTGTCCCTTTGGAAATAACAAACATATTTTATACATCTTTCTTTTTAAGCCCCAAAGGATAAATGTTTGTTTAACTAGTGCCTTAAAAGATCAAATTATGTACATCTTTCTACTGCTTGTTATTTGATTCTCATGTTCCTGATAGAATAGAATACCCAAATAGAATTTAGGGTAATTGACGAAATGGTAATTGAAATTGATTAAATTAATTTTCTAGAAATGGTAATTGACAAAATTAAGATTATAAGGAATTTTTAAAATAGTATTGAAATTGATTAAATTAATTTTCTTGAAGTTTTTAATTTTTTTTTATAACATGAAATTAAACATGAATAATGTGGGACTTTGGGGCATTTAAATTCCATGTTTTTTCTTGAAATATCTAAATTTCTGTATTTATTAATTTAAATAAGGAAATTGGTGCATAATTTTTTTGAAATTCTGATTTTTTTTCCCATATTCCATGCCTTTTTTATTGGTTGTATACTTATTTACTTCAAATTCGATATATACTTCGTAAGCTAGTGGCTTGCTCTTTATGTTTCTTGATATTCTCCCTGCTTGTGTAGAAATTTAAGAGCTGATAGGCTTGAAAGCTTCCTTTTCATTGATGTGAATTCACAGATATATATAGACAACATACAACTTGATTATCAGAGATTACATGGAAGATTTTAAATTTAAAAGAGGAAAGAGATCAGGAGCTGATAACGGCAGCACGGAAGTCGCAGAAGATGAAGTAGAAGTGTAATAGGAGTCGAACTCCTGAAAGATTCTAACATCCCCTCGCAAACAAGAAGGCAGCGGGCTGGCAAGTTTGGATCGTAAGAGGAGAAAATGACCAGAGGGGAGACCTTTAGTAAGAAGATAGGCAGGCTATGTCTGAGAGGGGATGAACCGAACTAGATGGCTGCCACGAGCAACACGTTCACAAACGAAATGGTAGTCAAGCTCAATGTGCCCTGTCCGAGCATGAAAAACAGGGTTAGCAGCAATATAAGTAGCACTAAGGTTGTCACAATGAAAGAGAGCAGGAAAACGAACAGTTAAACCAAGCTCAAACAACAGGTGGTTTCAGCACAAGGGTGCGATAGAGAACAGAATTCAGATTCTACACTGGAGCGAGAGACGGTTGGCTGCTTTTTAGAACACCAAGAGACCAAGTTAGAGCCCATATAGACGAGGTAACTTGTGGTGGAACGGTGAGTGTCGCGGCAGCCAACCCAATCGGCATCTGAGTAAGCGTAGATGCTAGAATTCAATGGTTGAGGACGAAAGAGAAGCCCAAACTGCATATAACCCTTTATATAACAAAGAATCATCTTGACAGTAGCCAAATGAGGAGCCCGGGGAGCACTCATAAATTGTGCAACAGTATTGACAGCATGAGAGAGGTCAGGACAAGAGAGAGTTAAATACTGTAAGCAGCCGACCAAGCACCGATACTCAGTTGGATTGGAAAGAAGGTCACCATTAGAGGCAAACAATACAACCTTGGCAGCAGTGGGGGTTGAAGTTGGCTTGCACAACAACATGTTGGCACGTTGGAGAAGGTCAAGGGCATACTTGAGCTGTGAAATGTACAACCTATTGGAAGAGGCAATAACCTCAAAACCCAGAAAATAGGTGAGCGAACCAAGATCCTTCAATGAGTAAAACTCCCTATGAGAGTTAGGGCTGTAGTAAAACTCCCTATGAGAGTTATGTCGTCAACATACACCAACAAGATCAGAGTCACAATGGGACGCCGAAAAATAAACAATGAGGAGTCAACATGGTTCTGAGAAAAGCCATAAGAGACCAAGAAGGAGCTAAAACGATGAAACCGGGCCCGTGGGGCTTATTTGAGACTGTATAATGACTTATGGAGCTTGCAAACATGAGAGGGACAAAGAGGATAAAAAAAACCTGGGGGTTGCTACATGTACACATCTTCGTGAAGCACTCCATGCAAGAAGGCATTAGTTACATCTAGCTTGCGAAGAGGCCAACCCGAGGACACAGCAAGGTGAAGCACAGTCCGAATAGTTGCTGGTTTTACCACAGGACTAAAAGTCTCAAAGTAATCAAGGTCGTGTTGTTGGTGGAATCCCTTAGCAACCAAGCGAGCCTTGTAACACTCAATGCTACCATCGGACTTCCGCTTGATCTTGAATACCCATTTACAACCAACAGTATTCTGATGAGGAGATGAAGAAACAAGGGACCAAGTTTGGTTCTTAAGGAGAGCGTTGAACTCTTCGTTCATAGCCATACGCCACTCAGGATTTTTGGAGGCTTGTGTGAAACATGGTGGTTCTTCAGGTGAAAGAACTGTGAGGAGTGCTTTGGGGAGAGGATAGCGGACAATCTCATCGGTGCAAACTCGGGGGCAGTGACAAAATCTATGTCGATAGTAGGAGAGTCAGAACCCCGGGGTAGGCTTGAAAACAGAAAATCCTGCTCATTAAACTTGACATGCCTGGAGATATACATACGACCAGTGGAAGGATTAAGGCACTAGTAACCCGGATGATTGGAACTGTAGCCCAAAAACACACACTCAAGGGAACGGTACATGAGTTTTTTGGTGGCATAGTCGCCCAGATAAGGGAAGCAAGTACAACCAAAGACTCAAAGATGAGAGTAAGAAAGGGATTTATTGTAAAGAAATGAGTAAGAAGAAAATTGAAGAGTGGAGGAAGGCAATATATTGATAAGGTAGACAAAGGAGAAAACAACCTCAGTCCAGAGATTAAGAGGAACATGAGAAGTATGAAGAAGGGTACGAGTAATTTCAGCAATATGGTGGTGCTTGCATTCAGCAAGGCCATTTTGATGTGGCGTGTGAGGATAGGAAAAACGTTGTTGAATACCTAATGAACGACAAAAGGCAGAGAAGGCATGGTTGGTGTATTCAGTACCACTATCGTTTTGAAGATGGGAAGAGGTAGCGTGAAAGTGGTTTCAGACCATAGCAACAAAAATTTGGAAGTGAGTGAGGACTTCAGATTTCCTACGCGTAGGATACGCCCAAGCGTAATGTGTGTGATCATCAGTGAGAAGTAAATAGTACTTAAAACCAGAAACGGAAGTAACAGTGACCATCCATACATCAGAATGAATCAAGAGAAAAGGAAGAGAAGAATGTACTTTATTAGAAAAAGGTAAATGAGTGGATTTTCTCAAAGCACATCCATTACAGAATTGTTTAGATAAGTTAGAAGAAGAGCCTAGCAGGGGACCTAAATGAGAGAGAACATTATGGGACGGATGACCGAGACGTTGATGCCAAACGGTAGAGGAAAACGTAGCAAGAGCTTGAGGAGACGACAAGGAGACAGGATAAAGGCCATTTTTACAAGGGCCCTGAAACAGTAAAGCATTGGTATGTAAGTTGACAATCTTAAAGCAAGTGGGCTCGAAAATGATAGAAACAGAGTGATCTTTGGTGAACTGTGCGACAAACAAGAGTTTTTACGATGTGTAGGAACATAAAAAGTATTCGGAAGAGGAAAGGAACAAGATCAAAGAGATAGAGGGATAATACCAGTATGGGAAACATTGAGCGAGTCACCATTACCCATATAAACCACATTACCAGTGTAGGGTTGTGTGTTTTGAACATCATAGGGGTTACAAGTCATGTGATGGGTAGCTCAAGAGTCTGGATACCAATGGGGGTCATGGGACGCATCAACATGAGAACCATCAAACAGAGGAGCAAAGTCAGGTCCATTGTAGTGGTGAAGACAGTGTGCTGCAGGTGTTGGATGGTGGAGCAAGTGGGGAAAAAAAAACGGTGCAGAGCCCAAAATACCTTGAGTATTCCAGCTACCATGCCCAGAATAACCACGAGGAAGTGGAAATTGAGGTGGCCAAGGGGCAGAGTGCGGATTCCATGTCGGTTGAGAGTTGAATTGAGGTGGATTGTTGGTCCAATATCCTCGATCGTGACTCCAGTTATGCCCATTGCGATTTCCGCGAGAAGAACCACGGCCAGATCGTGGAGTATAGCTTGAGGTGGGGGAAGAAAAGTTGGTAGCAGGAGTAGAATGAGTGGTGATAAGGGCAGTGTGAGGAGCAGAAAAATTAGAGGTGTGACGGTGTTATTGGGACTCAAAAGAGAGCAATCGAGCACATGGGGGGGGGGGGGGGGGGGGGGGGGGGGGGGGGGGGGGGGGTGGGGGAGATGGGTTCTGAGAAGTCGGGTAAAGGAGGGAAGTTCAAAATTGTGGTTACCACCATAGCATATTCTGAACCCAAGCCGTGAAGAATGGCGGTGACCAGGTCTTTGTCAGAGACGGGGTCGTTGATGGAGGCGAGATCATCAGCCAAAGATTTGGCATGTTGCAGATACTCGGTTATGGTCTTGGAGCCTTTGGAGATGTCCATAAGTTGAAACCTAATGTTAGCTTTATTGGCAACAGACCATTGGGTAAAGTGCTTCTCTAAGCACGACCCGAGAACGGCGGCCGTATCATGACCAACTGTGAGTGCAAGGACTGATTCAAAGAGATTGGAGGCGATATAGCTCACGATGAGCTGATCTTTCTGGTGCCAAATCGAATAATTAGGGTTGGGTGCGGTGGTGGAGACGGTGGTGGTGGCTGAGTCACTATCTGAATCTAGGGTGGTTGCGTTGGTGGGGGAGAAATAGAAGAGCCGTCGACCAGAGGTCGTGGCCGATGAGGAAGGGCTTAATTTGGCGGACCCAAAGAAGATAGTTGCAGTCGCCCAATTTGAGAAATTGAGCGACGTTGAGTTCAGGAAGAGGAGAAGAAGTGGGGGAGGCCATAGAGAAGGAGAATCAGAAGTGGGTTTCGCGAGAAAGAAGAGGCTGGACTGATACCATTTAGAAATTTAAGAGCTGATAGGCTTGAAAGCTTTATTTTCATTGATGTGAATTCACAAGTATATATAGACAACATACAACTTGATTATCAGAGATTACAGGGAAGATTTAAAATTTAAAAGAGCAGAGAGATCAGGAGCTGAAGGATAACGGCAGCACGAAAGTCGCAGCAGATGAAGTAGAAGTGTAATAGGAGTCCGACTCTTGAGAGATTCTAACATATTGTATCGAAAGAAGATTAATATAAAAAATAAAAAATAAAAAAGGAAGCACAATCCTTGTCAAATTAGGAAACCTTGTTATTCACATTGTAGATTTTGGATTAGGAATAAGGGCTAGGAAAAGCAAACCCTACTCGTGCATGCATATAAATCTCACGTTTGATTTAAATGGATACACAAAATAATTTTTCTTTTCTTTTCACAACTTCCCGTAACCTACAAGTTATTAATTACCATGTTGCCGGAGAAACCGAGTAGGGTTGTGAGATTGAGGAGCTCCGATAACAAAGTATTCGAAATGGAAGAAGCTACGGCGGCGCTGTCAGAACCCATCAAAAACCTAGTGCAAGTCATTGGTGTAAATCATGTGATTCCAATGCCGGACGTGAAATCGAAAACCCTAGCGATGGTGATAGAGTGGTGCAAGAAGCGTGCTGCTCAAGGTACTAAAACCTCGGCCAACACCGGACAACTCGTCGGAGAGTGGGAGGCTGGATTTTCTGAGCAATTGAAGCAAGCCGAAGTTGTCATTGATCTTCTGTGCGCTGCAAGCTTTCTTTGCGTTAACGATTTGAAGGACCACATGTTTCAAAGAGTTGCAGATCTGATTAATGTGAAGACGGTTGACGAGATCTGTAAAATCTTTAAACCTCAAGAATGATTTCAATTTTCAAAATGAAAATTCTATTTGGGAGGAAATTAATTAATACTTGTTTCATTGTTTGGAAATCTATTCCTTTAATCTCATTTCTAATTTTCATTGACACTTTTCATAATTTAGAATGTTCTTCTCTTAAATCATCATATAATATACCCAATGCCGTCGCATATTATAATTGGAATGGTTGATCAACTAATTTGAATAGTGATGTGGAGAACAAAAAAAGATTTGATTAGGAGGTTTTTTCTTATACATGGATATTGTAAAGGGGGGAAATGAGCATGGACTGCGCGCTCACCATTTCCGATAGTACGTACAAGACTTTCTACTCCATATCAATTGGAGCTAGCGGAAAGAAATACTAGTACTAATAGGGGTAGCAACACTATAAGGAAATCGATCTGGCCCGATGAAGGTGCTCCGTCGAGCAAGCATACCCATCCGCCGGGCAAGATGTTAATCCGGCGAAGCTCCACCGAGCAACATTCGTCACCCAAGCCTCGTCGCGCTAGGGTGTTGCTCAACGGCAAAGATGCTCCACTGAGCAAGACTGAAGTCAATGACGGTTACGCGACCGACGTATTTGTTGAGTAAAGCCATCAAAACGAAAATGGCGAGTCGCCTTTCAACATTTGCCCTTCGGAGATCTATCGAGCAAACGTTGAAAACTATGGTTTTGCCTAGAGAAGCGTTAAATTAAAAGATTTTGCCTGACGAATCTCCATTGGGCCAACTTTATATATAATTAAAATTAATATATATTTAAATAAATTAAATTAATATAAAAAAAGAAAAAAAATTATAATTATAATAAGTAAATGAAAATAATATATATATATGTAATAATTTTACATTATTAAAATTTTAAAAAATATAATAAAACTAAATAGTCGGTGGAGAGTGATCATCGTCCAGGGCAGGCTGTCGACTTGGGTCCTAGGATTGTGACATAAGGCCATCTGGCACACATTGACCTATTTGGCTGAACATGAGTGAATGCTGGGCCTGAATTGCCGCATTTGGGCCTGAATTGCCGCATTTTGGGCCTGCATTTGCTCGTGTTGGGCCTCAAGGCATGCATAATGGGCCTTAAGCTCAAAATTCTCCACCATGGCCGCCTACAAATTGGAATAATTTAATAGCTATAAAATTAATTAATTTAAAAAGATTAAATATTTCATGGCCACAAACATTGAGCTTAGGTGAATACCGTCAGCCACCTGACTGCCTCGCCCAGCATAACCCCCTCCCCCCGAGCATCTACTTCCTGGAATAGTGACCGAGCCGTGCGACAGACTTCATGTCGAGCAAACGTTGAAAACTATGGTTTTGCCCAGCGAAGCGTTAAATTAAAAGATTTTGCCTGACGAATCTCCATTGGGCCAACTTTATATATAATTAAAATTAATATATATTTAAATAAATGAAATTAATGTAAATATATATAATTAAAATTAATATATATTTAAATAAATGAAATTAATGTAAAAAAAGAAAAAAAATTTATGATTATAATAAGTAAATGAAAATGAATATAATATATATAAAAATAAATGTAATAATTTTACATTATTAAAATTTTAAAAAATATAATAAAACTAAATAGTCGGTGGTGAGTGATCATCGTCCAGGGCAGGCTGTCGACTCGGGTCCTGGGATTATGACTTAAGGCCATCTGGCACACATTGACCTATTTGGCTGAACATGAGTGAAAGCTGGGCCTGAATTGCCGCATTTTGGGCCTGCATTTGCTCGTGTTGGGCCTCAAGGCATGCATAATGGGCCTTAAGCTCAAAATTCTCCACCATGGCCGCCTACAAATTGGAATAATTTAATAACTCTAAAATTAATTAATTTAAAAAAATTACATATTTCATGGCCACAAACATTGAGCTTAGGTGAATAACGTCAGCCACCTGACTGCCTCGCCCAGCATAACCCACCCACCCCTCCCCCTCCCCCCCCGAGCGTCTACTTCCTGGATTAGTGACCGAGCCGTGCGACAGACTTCATGTCGAGCCAACAAGGGGTGCGATCCCTGTGGTGCTCAAATTTCTTCTTTACCTCGTTTGCCTTGTTGACCCTTGATTTTTTTGCATATTAGAAAAACAATAATTACTAATACGCAATTACGTAAATTAATATTCTCAATAAAAAAATAAAACGAGAAATTACCAGAAATTGCTCAGTGATCCAAAGGTCAAATAATCAGAGCCACCCCACTAGCTTGTCCCCTTACATCTTCTATTGAGGATTTACCTTAGCCTCATCATGCGAACTCCAAAGTTCGTAGTACGCATGAAGCTCGAACTTCCACTCCAAGTAACACTTCTCCCAATGGTGGTTAAAAGGGCCATGAGACTGGGGTTAGTCTCATCCTATTCAAAATTAATCTGTAATCAAATATTAAAGTATGCTAAATTATTAAAAATATTAAAAATCTTAAGAAAAAAAGTCATACCCGTAAAACAGACCAGCATATTTTGAGCTCCGTCGGGGATGGATTTTGAAGGTGTTTGTTGTCATCTTTGTTTGGTACGAATAATCACGCCCATGTCATGCACTAGAAGAGCATGCACGTTGGGGTATGGTGCCTGCAGTTGTTCCGCCCACATGGCCTGGATCTTGTTGCTTTTCGTGCTGCAGATCCGCTGTGACTTTAACCCCTTACTTATGTCACGCACCTTTATGGTTCTCCTTGTAAATTCGGTTAACATTAGTACATATTTTAAAGAAACAATAAATACAAATTTTCAAATTCAATCAGATATTGAACTTACTCGACAGGAGCTGTCCATCGACCCACTTTTAAACATCGCCTCTAGAGGTCGCGAGGTCGGTCTGGGGTTGCCCCCATTACAAGCTAGTGTGGCACCTCGCGGATCGAGCCCCTGGTATTACCCGATCGTCAGGAATGATATGAGATGCTAAGGAAGAGGCTGGATGCTCGGTTGTTGATGGTGCAATTCCAGGAGATGGATACTCCATTAGGGAGGGTGTTGATCCTAGAGATAGGTGCTCTACTCGTATTGTTGGACGAACCCTCTGAGCGTTAACCAAAAATTTGAGGAGCTTGTCCATAATCACAACAATTCAAAAATATCTAGAAAACACATTTTTGTAACATATATAAATTCCTTAAAACTAAATCCACATTTTAGAATCTAGAACTAAGCCCAAAGCACATATCATGCAAAATATCATAAAACATATGCTTTAAATAATTTCCGTTAAATCACCAAAAATCATGTAAATATCATAATTAGTCCAACATCACATAAATCACAGAGTAAAGCATTTAAAATACACAAATATGCATGCATAATAATTTAAAGATAAAAGTCCACTCACACGTACCGTCCACGCGGTCGAGTACTGGATTAGACGTCTTTCCGTAATTTTTGGGACCTTTTTTGCCTCTCATAAATCACTTCTAAGTTCACTAATTTCCCAATTAAACTTATACTTAATTCCCCTAATTTTCTAGGATTTCACACGAAATTAAAACAACACATAAACCTTCGGACATTTAAAACTACCTCGAGATAATATTCATTCATCTTGAAAACTGTACCAATGGATTTGTAACATAGAGAACATGAAAAATTATGTTGGCTGGAAATCGAGACACGGTGCCATGTGCCCCCACGCACCACCACATTCCACTAGGCGTGGTCCTTATGCACCAGAGTACTGTTCTTCAGCTTTAACCTCAATTCAACCCGTTTGCTGGCCCGGTTGAAACTCACTCATTTTATGTTCATTACTTATATTCTAATAGTGACATGACCCTCATCGTAATCACCCTCGATTAGCGTAGGGGGACCTGTTGTCGTCTGACACGAATCACAAGTTCTCTTCCATTAGGAAGACTCTGGTGCAAGTTGGATTAGTTAGTGAACTCAGATGGAAACAGTGGAGCCGAGGAATTACCGGCTAGTCACGACGGTTCGTCGAGGGTAATGTTGACGATGAGACTTCCTAATGGAAAAAGACTTGAGATTCGTGTCAGACGAGAGACTTTTGACTCGAGGATGGTCCTGTCAAATAATATAATTTAATCTCCTCGAATCCCAAAACATATCTATAACCTCAACTAATAGGACCCAACCTGGATGATATCATATACAAAATACTCGGGTCTTGCTCCCTTCTGACAAGTAACCCAAGGTACCAAAAGTACCCTCGAAACCCTGCTAGACAAGAGATACTAACATACTCGAGAGCCCATGCATTCGCTTCGTAACAACCTTGATTCCCATGCAGCGGCCTTGGAGGGTTTTAAAACACAAAAACCGTGTGAGTGGACAAAAATAAAGGTTTTAAAACATAGTACAAAACATACGTAGTTCCCTTCGCTTTTAGAAAAAAAAACTATACATGCATCAGATTTATCATTAAAACAACAAACCTTGAGGT
This sequence comes from Prinsepia uniflora, assembly GCA_032719365.1. NCBI lineage: Eukaryota > Viridiplantae > Streptophyta > Magnoliopsida > Rosales > Rosaceae > Prinsepia > Prinsepia uniflora. Next base: position 35,054,228 of record CM064874.1, on the reverse strand, counting down.
ACGTGCCATAAACAGAAAATCAATGATATTAGAAAACCTGTCCATCTAAATCCATATCAAGCATCAATATAAAAAAAATCATACCAACACATAATCATAACAGTCACATTTAATTTGTCAATCATATTCAATTCAACCAATCATATCAACTGACCCAACCCTGATGTCTGTAAGCTGAATAATCATGTTAATGTGCACTACCCGTAGGCTAATATAACTCGAGAACTAATGGAGCCCAATGCTCGACGTCAGAGTATGGACCAGTTTAGGAACTAACAGAGCTCCAGGCTCGAGGTCTGAGTTATGTTCCTAGTCTCAGGAACTAACAGAGCCCCAGGCTTGACGTTGAAGACTACTCACTAGTCTTGGGAATTACGGAGCATTACCTCGACGTTTAAGAGCGTCCAACCAATCAGTATCCTAAGGAGGGTTAACCATAGTCATCACAAATCATCACAAAAATCACAATCATCGTAAATATCGAGTAACAACATATCCATATCAACAACAATTCAAAACCATAATCCAATATCCCGGGCCTAAGCCAAAAACTACAACTCAATCAAAATCTCGAAACACAAGCCCTTAAAATATTTCAGAAAATCATATAAAATCCCTGTCCATTAATTACCATCAGAATCACATAAATATGACATAAAAAATATGAAACCATTTTCCAAACTCAACAATAAACCGGAACACAATATACCCAATTTCCTCATAAAATGTGCATGGTTGCAACTTTCATAAAATCACCATAAATCCATAAAAATCATGTAAAATTATATGTAAATATCCGACAAGTAAAAAAATATTAAATCATAGAAATTCACATAAAAAAATGTGTGCATATAATTTAAAGAAAACAAAGTCTACTCACATGTACCTTAAGCACAGTTGAACCACACTGCACGCTTCCCCGTAAAATACGAGAATGTGATCTCCTATCAAAAGTCACTTCTGAGGTTCAATAATCATCTAAATTGACTCACGGTTAAATCCCACAATTTCTGGGATTTTTAAACGTATTAAAATAATACCTAAAACATTCAGACAATCAAAACTGCCTAGAGATGATATAAGATCGCCTCTAAAATTGTACCATTGAACTCGTAACGTCAAATACATAAAATTTCATGTTGAACAAATGATGAGAATAGGTGCCACGTGCCCACAATCACCACCTGAAATGGCTGCGCGTGGGTACCACGTGTAACGACCCGGATTTTCTGTAAAATTATTAAATGGAAATTATATGTAAAATGACCATTTTCCCCTAGTCAGGGAAAAATGTTGACTTTTGACTGGGATGCTGTTTGGTTATGGACCCTTGACCTTTACGTAGATCGTGTCACCCTGAGTTCGTAGACATGCGGTATGCCGAATTTGGACGCCCGCGTGGATGTTACGGGTCACGGAGTTTGGAAGAGAACTATTTCGTTTTATGGGAAATCATGCCAAGTGGCATTATTGGACTGGTTGACTGATCTCTTGGACCAATCAGATGAGTAACAAGTGTCACTCATCCAATTGGCCCAGTTACCCAAAAGATAAGAGTGCATGTATCTGCATTCTTTGTTTTGTTTCCTTCCTCGTGCTTATTCGACCGTGAAACCATATTGCAAACACACATACACCCAACCATTAACCGTTCCCTCTGGACAGCTAAACTGCAATTAGTGACCCTTGTGAGCTCCTGGGAATGTGTTGGACAAACTGAGGGGCAGAAAACAGCCGTGCACGGTGGAGAGAGAAGATCCAGGTAAAAACCCAAAACCAGTTTACGGGTCAAGTTTTTGATTTTGTGTTGTGAGAGTTGTTTGGCAGATTTGAGGATTCTAATGTGATTATTAGGGCTGTACGCGTTCAGTGGAACCCAAAACTGGGCACGATGGCGCTAGAATCGACTAGAAAACATGAAGGAACTAGAGCTTCACTGTAGCAGCAAACCAGGTATTGATTCGATCGTGTTTTCCTAGTTTTGAACCTGTAGATCCAACCTAGGCACCTAGACGATCCTAATGGTAGCAACAATTTTTGAAATGGGCCAAAAATGAAGAAGTTACAATTGAGTCGGGTTCGCGGGTCTGGGTGACTCGATTGCAGACCCGTCGCAAGGTTATGGGTGATGACATCATCAGCTGATGTCATCACCTATCATGCTGTCAAGAAACGTGGACCAGTCAGAGGATGACACATGTCACATGTTAGTGCCCAGTTAGCATTGACATGTCAGTGACGCGGCCCAATCAGAGGCTGCGATATGTCACTAACATGTTAGTGATGTGGACCAATCAGCTGCTAACACGTGGCACCTGTCAGAGTCTGACACGTGCCAGACTGACATTTTCAGATGACGTCAGTAGCGTTGACCGTTGACTTTGACCCGCCGCGTTGACCCCCGCGCATGGGGGCGCATTGCACGATTTTGAGGCGGGATTGGCACCATTTTCAAGGTTTCGATGTTCCGGATCCAATGGTGATGGTTTCGTGTCGATCCGAGATTGTTAGGTAGGTCAAATTGAGGTTGAAAGCCTCGGGATACGTGTTTGGCGCGCGTTCCCTAGTCGGTTTTGTTCTAGGGTTTGATGCTAGATCTAGTAGGGTCCATTAGTGACCCTTGGGATATATTTGGATAGGCCCGGAGACCATGTTTAGCTTCGGGACAAGTGTAGCTTGTTCGTTAGCGCAACAAGGACTAGTTGTGAGTGGACCGTTGGTTTTATAATGAAATGCATGCATAACCGTTTTACTTGTTTTCCAAATTGATTTAAGTTCAATGTTTTAGAACTGTGGAAATTGATGCTTAAATCATTGATTTTGAGAAATATTACGGATTTACGTGAAAACAGTAGTATCGGGCTTGAGACCCATTTGGTGACTGTTGACTCGGATTTTGGGGAGTCAACGGTGGTTTGAAAGAAATGTGGACTAAAGAAATGGACCGATGATTTGAGATGAACGGTTTTGAGGTATGGATTATAAAAGAGATTTTCGGGCACAAGTTTTGGTAAGGTTTTGAAAAGACGGATTTCAAATATTGTACCTTTGAGTTGAATGTTTTCGCACGTATATGTATATACCCTCCTATCTGAGTGGATTGGTCTCCTCCGAACGTCATAGATCTTGGAGAACCACGATACACTACTTGGGATGAGTGACTTCAAAAGGGAGTACATCCCAGGAATTAGATGGACAGGGTCCGACCTAGGTCCTCCGAGACGTCGTAGATCCTTGGGGGGTAGACTTGGAGTGAGACCCCAAGTGTATGCATACTTATATAATTAAATCTTGGCAGAATATGGTGGGGATTAGTTCCCTAGGGGCTATGACAGGACCCATCCCAATCCCTCAGGGATTAATGTGGGATGATCCTGCTCCCGTTTGACACGAAGTGTCAGACAAGGGATATTTCCGACCTTTGCCCTCCCGGGCTATCAGAGTACGCCAGGATCCGGAGGAGGTATGTGATATCTCGGTTTTGCTACAGTCCACATCCGCTGTCAACTTGAAGGGCAGTCAAAACATTAAAAGCTGTGAGTGGATAAAACCAAGAGTTTATAAAAACATTTCATAAGAAAGACATTTGTACCCTTCACTAAAAAGCATGCATGCATTCGAAAACCGTTTAACCAAAGAAACCATATATGGGACTAAGCCCAAAACCATAATGAAATCGACCATACGGGCCACTGCCCAAATCCATAAAGGACTCAGTCCAAATCAGAAGTAAACCAAGTACACGAGCCACTGCTCAAAACCTGTGCACTCCACATGTTACATATCATAATCCATAATCATATATCATATATACATATGATTCACACTACCAATCCTGTCACGGTTTCCAAAGCTACACGCGTGCTACCCGGGTCTCAATTCGAGTCTTCTCAAAGTCAAGGTTAATGTCCGCAGACCACTGATCCTACCCGAGGTTATAGTAACCATAGCCTTCCTAAGAGTAAGGAACCCAACTGGAGGGGTGACTCTACTCAGTCGGTGCTCCGTGACTACTCCGGGGTCCACCCAGGCCAACGACCCTCCCCGGAGGAGATAATAGAAGTAAAGGAAGGTATATGAACATATATATATAACATAAACATTCATGCCCGGTTCCCCTGAACCGTCATGATCCATAATATCCATGCCAATCATATATATATATTATATATATATATATAAAACATCCTCCATGCACGGTTCCCATAAATCGTCATGTACCACCATAACATAACAAGGGTTCATGCCGGTTCCCATAGACCGACATGCACTACAATAACCTTTCCAGGGTTCATGCCGGTTCCCATAAAAGGCCATGAACCACAATAACCTTTCCAGGGTTCATGCCGGTTCCCATAAACCGCCATGAACTTGGAAATCCATTTAGGGTCCCTGACTCGAAATCATAACCATAAAGTAACTGGGTCTCGTGCCCGAACATATAACATCAGGTGGGCATCCTACCCGATATCTCAAGGTCAGTCACAACTCTAATCGTAGTGATGTGTGCAACCATCCATCCAGGACCGCCCTCAATCCTAGTATGTCGCCGTGAACGAATCAACCGACGCGACCACCACAAGATCATGGTGCACTCATCCTCGATCGCTATCCTGAACCGTCAGCACTCCGAAGTCGAGCCTCCCCAGGCTGCTCGACCATGAATCGTGCATCGTCACCTCTCCGGAAGGAACACATCCCAATCCGGAGGCGAGCGTCGTATCGTCGATCGCCGTACACCTAGCACCCGTCGCGACCACGATTCAGACCCGTAGGTCATCCATAGCGTCATATGCCCGAGACCAAACCAAATGGGCCTTATACCCGAGTTTATCCTTTTAGAAATCCAAAACTTTTCATTAAAACCAATAAGGAAATACATACCCCTATAAGCACCGTATAAGGCCGAAACCTGAAACCTCGAAATACGTGCTTATACGTAAACACATACAAATGCACCCATGGCATCATCAAACATGTAATAAAACATATAATAAACATTTATGCATGCACCAATTTAGAAAACCAAGGTCCACTCACAGACCGTCCGAGCTGCCACCTCGATATGCGTGCCATACGGCTCTCCCGAGCCAATCACCTCACCGGGACTCCCGAACCTGTCCAAATCGTAATAGAATGTTACTAACTACTTAAATAACCTCTCACTAAAGCCCCGTAATTTTTCGGTATTTTTAACTATTTTTAAAACTGATCCTAAACCTTCCGATGCCCCGAACATTATCGAGACGGTGTCCGATCGACACGAAACCAGTCCCAAAATGTTCGTTACATCGAATAGAAGATTTCACGTGTTGAAGACACCCCCAGATTCCCCACCACGCGCTGCCACGCGCCGCCCAAAGGGCCCTGCACGTGGGCTCACGCACCAATGTAGCGGCGTCATCTTCCTTCGGCTAGACCTGTCCGAACCGGCCGGCCCGGTTTTTCCTACAAATCCGGTCCGCTTGGACCAACGTGACCGGTCCAAGCCCATACAATCTTCATTTTTCATCTGTTTGGTCCCTAATCAATCCCTAAATTCTTATTTTCATGTTTCCTATCCAACCCAATTAACTAAAACCCTTAAAACCCCCTAAACCGAACTGGTCCAATACTCCCCCTCACAGTTCGATTATCCAAACTCCTCCCAGGGGTCCCTCAACGTTCAAACCTTCACAAAACCTTCCTAATGACCTCCTAACAACCTAATTAATTCATTAAAACCATCAAAAATGACCCATAACATCAAAAATGGAAAATGGATTGAAAATGAGCTAGCTGATTACCTCGATCGGTTTTTCTCCTCCCTGCCGCCGTCCACGACAGTTCTGGCCGCCCAGCAGCCATCCTCAGTCTGTCGCTCACTCTCTGGGTCTCACAGGTGATCATATGGGGTTGGGTTGGATTGGTTTGGGTTGCACAGAGAAAAGGGAATGAGATCGGGTATTTGGGTTTGTGTTTTGAAATGAAGAAATGGAATGCACGGGGAAGATGCATGAATGAATGAGGTTGGCTAGTGGATGGGTGACAAGTGTCACTCATCCATTGGGCCTCCATAAAATATCTGGGCCCCACTAGAGTCCAAAACTCAGGTCGTCTCGTAATTCGTGCAATAGTGCACTTGAACTTCCGTGAACCGTAACTTCGTCGTCGAACGTCCGAATTCGATGTGCTTCCTGTCTACCGATTCGTATCGTCCCGATCTACGTAATGGTCCTCGGTCCTCAGCCATCGGACCTCCTGGTCAAAAAGTCAACATTTGCCCCTTTTTAACCAAAATTACCAAAATGCCCCTAAACTTCCGAACGTCATAACTTCTTCATCGAATGTTGAAAATTGAACGTGCCACCTCTCTATGAACTCGTGATGTCCTAAACTACGTCGCGGTCAAACGGAACGGTCATCCGGCAAAGTCCGTTTGACCGCCAGAATGAAAAGTCAACGTTTTACCCACGACTAGGGGTAAAACAGTCATTTTGCATCGTTCGTCCGATTTTGCCCAACTAATCACCGATTAACCTCACTAATCGTGATTAGTCACTAATCTAATCCTGGAATTCGGGACGGGTCGTTATAGCTGTGTGCCCCGAGCTGGCATCTAGCATGCCAAGGATGGGTCATGTGTATATATGGTTGTATTTGATATGTGGATGCACGTGCCCATACATATGTATGTATAGATATACGTATATGTATAAATATGTTTGTATATATTTGTGGTTAACTGTGTTTATACGATTTCTCTTGAATGCATGCATGTTTCCAAAATGGAGGGTCAGACTATATATATTTTCAAAATGAATTTATAACTGCTTTATTTTGGTCCACTCACACTTTGACTGTCTTTTTGACCCTCCAGGAGGTGAGATTGAGACGGGCACCAACTCCGGGGCCGAGGAATAAATACCACCGTTGCCTTTTGGACCACCCTAAGGCGTAGGTATTGTATTTATTGTATTAGTACGAACATAATGCTCATGTCCCTTGTCTGACATTATTGTTGTAATAAACACACCGGTGTGTATTTAGAACCCCCAGTAGGGGTATTTGTGATAATGTAACCCTAGGAAGGGTATTTGTGGTATTTAGAGTTAACTATCAGATGGGAGCATGCCTTTCCCCCGGTGGTCCCCAGGGGGGAACGGGGCGGGTCCTATCACCACGCACCAGCTACTATTCATTTTCGACCTTACCCCGGGTCATCCACGAGTCTGCACACAGAACCTAACTTAGGGGACTCGACCCTACCCTAAAACGTCCAATTCTTCATCTTTTCCATCCCTTATTTCACTATTATCATCGAATCTATCTCTAGGTTGGATCTATGATCCTAAAATGAAGAAAGAACAACCATAAAGCAGGGCATGCACCTTACATCGTCTCCTAGTGTCCAACCTTCGAGTTTTGGGCATATTGCAATCGCCTAATAGCATAGTACTGTTCAGCAGCCTTAGTTTCCAAGTATCCTTAGCCTAATTAAGAATCTGAAAGCAACCCCATGGAAGTTATGGTTACGGCTCTCCCAGAGTTGGTCGTCTCATGCCTCTATGCTCTACCTCTCCCTCACAATGGATGATTTCCCAACTATTCAAGGCCTTTGGCTAGTGCCCACCGAACATACACACAACACACACCCACACATATAAGTATGGGAGTAAGTAGCTAGGAGAGAGAACACCAGAATTCTCTAGGCCTTGACACATGGCAACAGTCCATAGGTTCAAAATTCAAATGACCAAAATGTCTTTCCAACTTAAATTACTAAAATACCTCTAAGGGTTTTTTATTCGAGATAACCTCGTACATTCTCCGATTTTGGCGTGCCACCTGTCTACGGACTCAGGGTTCCAAGACCTTCGTGATAGACTTCTTGAATTTCCTAAAAGAGATCCTTGATCGAAAGTCAACACTTTGACTCTTGGTCAAAAAGTCAACTAGTTGACTTTGAGGAGAAAAATGGTCAATATTACCAAATTTTGCTAATTTTTCTTTCCTCAAAGGTCCGGGCAGGGTCGGCCCAATGTCAACTGAGGCCTAAGACGAAATTCTAAGTGAGGCTTTCTAACACAATATTAATTATATTAATTTTAAAAATTATTTAAAAGTATTAAATATTTATAAATATGCCCACTCATTATTCCCATTCAAAGAAAGTGATTAATTGATGACATTAAGTCCAAGTAAAATTGGATCACAAGTACAGTAAGCAGCTAAGAAATTCGGACATGGGAGTCATTAACTCGATCTCTGAACATATTGAAACTCAACTGCAGAGAGATGCATTCTAGCATTTGAGATCTTTGGTGATTTTATCAGAGGATTTGATCTAAGAGTAACCAATTCCTGAGAACAAGATAATAAGTAAATAATAAAAAACGTATAAGAGTAACCAATTCAAGAGGCAGAGAATTGTGTTTCGATTGAGCCACAGAGGAATTTTTAATGACTTTGGTGGCACCCGTTTTACCATGTGCCTTGGTGAAAGAAGGTAGGGTTTTAACTGTCATTACTTAATTTTTTTTAACATAAAATCGTTGTGGGCTATTTTAATGGGTTGTTTTAATTTTTTTAAATATTTGATGGAAGACTTTATTTGAATTGAGGCCTTTTTAAGAGTGAGGCCCAAGGCCCAAGCCTTGTTCGCTTTGGGCTTAGGCCGGGCCTAGTCCGGGTTGTTACAATCTTCCCCTTTTAAAGAAATTTCGTCCTAGAAATTTTAAATCACGAGTTGGGGTAGAATCGAAGGTACCATATACTCTAAACAAAACACATAAGAAACCGTTAACTGATCAGGATAAGACCTATTTTACTCTCAAGCCAAAATAATGAAACATTAAATCATATTAAGGATCACCCTACTACAACCTTTTCTTCAGGTTTGAAAGTCAATCCACCTTATTCATACTAATCTCACGAACTGCACCACTTAATATCCAAGCCATACCATGTCTTCATTGAACTTACGTTCCATCACAAATTATCACAGGTTTACAAAAAGACTACTTAAGGACTAAACTTACCATTACTCGGCTATAGTACCTTGGACGTGTATAAAATTCATTACTTCCTTTAGATTCGGCCCTTCGTCAGGAAACATTGAATCATTTACTCGAACATGAACTACTATAAACAACAATGCAAGACATAGAATTGCTCCCGAATCCTATTCGCCAAGATCTTCATAATTGTATCATCTCTTAGGTAT